>ML058548.1:1129145-1729145 GCA_003013855.2 Liriodendron chinense
TGCACTTATATGGTCCATGCAATATCAATTATTAACATTAATCTTTCCTTTCTCGTTATGATAATATTATTATCATTATTTTAATTATTTATCATTATTTAATTATTAGCATTTATTACTATTACTAATATTATTATTATTTTATTATAAATTAATTTATTTCATTATTTATAAATTCATAAACTAACATAGTTATTTTATAATATACTAAATAGTCAACTTATAATTTATATTCATCTATGCTTATAAGTGCTTATTTCGATATTATTTCTAATAATATTTTAGAGTACATTTTCATAATTAAAACCAACAATGGTTCTTAATTAATAATTGGACATTAAGAGGGATTCTTTATACTCTTTCCAAACTTAATAATCTATTTTATTTAATTATTTACTCATTTTTTTATTATTCTATTTTTTATATATTATATGTATGTATCCCTAATTTAATTGCTGAATTATTATTCTACCACAAGTTGTATGGGTTTAACATTGCAAAAAAAAAAAACATTATACTTCTCAATAAAAAAAGATTTTAGTGAAAATTTTTTAAGGATTTTTTTTTGAGTTGGACGAAAATCGAGGGTGTTACATGAAAAAGGAATCATGAGGCACAACACAGTACGCCACACACCATAGCTGATATGGTGTGGCTGAGCGGATGAATCGGACTCTCTTTGAGAGAGCTAGGTCCATGTTAAGTAATGTTGGGTTGGACAAAGAGATTTGGGCGGAGGTTGTTAACAAGGCCTGTTACCTGATAAATTGGTCATTTTTTATGACAATTGAATGTAAAATTCTTGAAGAAGTGTGGAGTGGTTGTACGATTGACTACTCAAGTCTGTGGGTATTTAGTTGTGAGGCTTACTCTCATAGTCAATTGAGAGAGATAAGCTTAACCATAGAGCAAGAAAAATGGATCTTTGTGGCTATATATAGTGATGGGTGTGAAGGGTTACCGATTGTATGACCCTGTCACATGAAAAATCACCCTAAGCCGTGATGTCAGATTTGATTAAGGGTCTTTGTTATGAAAGAATGTGCCAAAGGAACCTGAAAAATCAGAAGTTGTTGACATTCAGTTTGACAGAGATGAGATACGGGTTGAAACTAATATGCAAGCAAAGGTACAGGATCAGGTGGAGCAACCACTTATGCGAAGAAACTTACCCAAGAATCGTAGGTTACTGCCAAGGTATAGGGATGACTCGAATATTGGATTCATTCTCATTATGAATGAGGGGGATATATCTAATTTTGAGAAGGTACTGTTGGAACTAGAGAAAATGAACCGCGGGGAACATTCTCTGAAATGTGGTGTTTTGTTGCTCTGGGGTTCTGAGTAATGAAAACATTCATAAACAATCACAAGCATTCGCAAAAAGGCACACAAGAAGATGTATCGCAAGGCAAATTTTATTCCAGAGATTCTGAGATCTTGTACATTCCAGGCCGTGGTCTGGCACGGGCCCTTAATTACATCGAATGATCGATGACCCTTGATTAGAAGGCAAAAGACTAGTCAGCAGGGACTATGGTCTTAGAGTTTGTGGCCACGTGGACCTGTGTTTGTTTTGCTGTGTACTGGACCACCTTTATATTAGTCGGATGTCTATGTCCCATATTTTGGCAGGAGACCCGGGTTGAGACTGTCAGGGTTTATTACTGAAATGGACGACTCTGGGCCCGCGCCTGTCAATGTAGGGACAGGTGACCTCGGGAAGTTCATTCTACAGTTGTGTGTACCTGCGCAGTCCAACCGGCAGATACCGTTTAGATGGGTAGGGCATCAACTGTTGTGTTGTGGCAGTTGAGCAATTGGTTTGTAGAGAGTCGAAACTCTTTGGCATGGTTTATTGTGGTAACCATGGCCCTACTGGTCTAGCTTGTGACACAAATCGGATCATGCCTTTACAGTGAACATAAATGTCAGCATATTTGCATAGCTGTGGATGTTGGCGGCTCCTTTTCGGGAAAGTTACTCCGTTCATTGCGTCGAGTCGGGTCAAGTCTCGAAGACGTTCGATTTTGCTCATTTAGAGTTCTCGAAACGTTCGTTTGACCGTTCCATTACGTCCAAAATGCTCGAAATACCCAAGACAGGCTCAGACGGACCTTGAGAAACACTCAAAATTGAGCCCGGTGCACCTGCAAGCACGTTCTACAATTGGCTGATTTTTTAGGTGCGTGAGACTTGATTTACGGGTGCGTGGGGCTTCACGCACCTGTCAATTCAATGTCGATTTCATGACAAATTTAGGGGTGCATTGGTCTATATTCAGGATACGTGGGTCCGCTTTTACAGATTTTGATTCTTGCTTAAGTTACGGACGCGTGGGGCCGATTTAACGGATGCGTGGGGTATTTTTGGATGCGTGGGGTATTTTTACAGGTGCGTTACTAAATATATGAGATTCAGACCTGTGGTGGTGTATCTGTGATCGGAAAGAGGATTCCGACGAAGATTCCGGCGAGGGTTCCAGTGAGGGTTTTGGGTTTCTGGCGGCGACAGCTCTCTCTCTCTCTCTCTCTTTTCTTGTGTGTTAATGAGTGGGATGAGGGGGTATTTATAGGTGAAGTCGGCCAATAGGGAGCTGCCACGCGTCACGCACCTGTCAAATGTCCCCAACGCACCTGTTTATTGATGTGCGAATGCCCAAAAATCATACTGGATCTTTCGGGTGCGTGGGGTCCAATCGCCAGGTGCGTGGGGCTCAACGCACCTGGAACCCTATTTTTTAACCATCCATGGATTGTGAGGGTGCGTTAATTATTTTTCAAGGTGCGTTGGGTGTTTTAATTTTCGGGGTGCGTTGGACACGTAAATGTGGGCTCCACCGATTGGGTTTTGATTTTTGGAGGGTTTGTGGGGCCCGTTTCGTTGCGCAACCACTTGCACTGTTCATCATAAATAGTAACGGAGTTGTGGGTCCATTCCCGGGCGGTTCTGAACACGGTGATCGACGGGGCCCACTAGGGAATTTGGCTCAGTTTAAGAAAATCGTGTATACTTCTGTTTTGCGTGCGCCGGAAGGCGTTTTGCGTGATTCCTTCAAAGGTACATGGTTATTTGGCTCGTTTTAAGAGTCCTCATTATTTGGGACCCCAACAGGTACTAGAGGATGTAGATGCTAAAAAGTGAAAGACGACAATGCAAGAAAAGATGAACTCTCTTTACAAGAATGAAACTTGGGAGCTTGTGGGGCTCCTTATAGGCCGAAAAGCGATAGGGTGTAAATGAATTTTTTTAAAGAAACAGGATAAGTACAAGACAAAATTGGTGGCGAAGGGGTATGCTCAGCGTGAAGGCGTGGACTTTAATGAGATCTTTAAGCCGGTTGTGAAGAAAGTATTTATCAAGTTCATGTTGGTGTTGGTTGCCCAATACAACCTTAAGCTAGAACAGATGGATGAAAGACTGTTTTCCTGCATGAAGAATTAGAGGAGCAGATTTACATGATGCAGCCAGAAGGTTATATAGTACAAGGGGCAGAGAACAAAGTTTGCAGGTTGAGGAGATTGTTATACGGTCTCAGACAGTCGCCTAGGCAGTGGTATAAGAAATTTGATTCCGATCATGATAAGTTAGGGCTTTTCTATGAGTGAGTATGATCATTGTGTCTACACTAGACACTGAGTGATAGGAAGTTTCTCATACTTGTGTTATACGTATATGACATACTTATTGCTAGTCATAGCATATCTGACATCGATGTGTTGAAAACTTAACTTTCAGGGACATTTGAGATGGAGGATCTAGGGGCTACAAAGAGGGTTCTCGGCATTAATATACATAGAGACAGGAAGAAAGGCAGGCTTTGGTTAAGTATAGGATGGATACGGCGAAGCCGGTTAACGTTCCACACACGGCTCACTTCAAGCTTTCTTTAGAGCAGTGTCCCAATACAAATGAAGGAAAACAAGTTATGTCTAGTGTGCCTTATTCGAGCACAGTAGGCATCTCGATATATGTTATAGTTTGTACAAGACCTGATATTTCACAGGTTATAGGTGTTGTTAAAAAATTTATGTCCAACCCCGGCAAGCAACATATTGGGAAGTTGTGAAATGGTTACTTCGATACATCTGTGGTACGCAAGACTACGTCTTATCATTCGAAAGGTCTAAGGACAGGTTGGTTGGGTACGTCGATTCTAATTACGCAGGTAATATGGACTGTAGATCGACTTCTAGTTACTCATTTGTGCTAGTGGGTGGAGCAATGAGTTGGATGTTCAAGCTTCAGTTGGTGGTGGATTTTTCCACTACTCAAGCTAAGTATATGGCGGTGACAGAGGCTTTTAAGGAGACTGTTTAGTTGAAGGGCATGATAAATCAGTTGGGGCTTCAATAGGAGGAAATGCTAATTAATTGTGATAGCTCTAGTGTTAGAAATTTGGCTAAAAATTTTGTTTATCACTCTTACTAAACACATTGATGCGCGTCACCATGTACCCGACAGGTGCTTGAGGAAGGAGACGTGACTCTGGAGAAGATTCGCACTAGCGTGAATTCGACGAACATGCTCACCAAGGTGGTTCCTACAAACAAGTCCAAGTTTTGCACGACTTCTCTGGGATTGATGAAGACCGAATGAAGATGTAGGGTGAATGAGAAGTGATGACACTATGTTGAAGATGAGATGATGGATGAAGCAAAGGAGATGTGGTTTCATTGTTTGAAGCCTCGGTGGAGATTGTTGAAGGAGCCTTCAAATTGTATTAAAACAGGGTCTCACGACCGATCGCCCAGACTGGCTGACCGGTCTGAAAATCAGGCTAGGTATGATATGGCCTCTGGATAGTTTTCGGGATCGGCCAGACTGGTCGACCGGTCTGAAAATCAGGCCAGGTATCATGTGGCCTTTGGACAGTTTTCGTGCATTTCAGATCGGTCGCCGACCGATCAGCAGGATGCTTCGACCGATCACAGACCGATCAGTAATTGTGATGAATGAGTATTTCTTGAAGCCTAACTCTCTTGACTGTTTTTTGTCATTTCTGATTGGTCAGAGGTGGGCTTCGAATGGTTGGTAGAATGGCGGTGTTTTGCATGGTTACACAGCAAGTGCATAACACATTTCTAAATTCGGTGAGAAGCCTGTTTAAACTCTTCTTAATCGTGTTTAAATGCATCCTAAAGATTTTCAAGGTGTCATAATTCGAAATTAGGGTTTAGGGAGAGGATTGAGAGGAAGAGAGAAGGTTTGTTCATCTCTTGGGGGCTTTGCTTGTGGGTAGATCATCTCTGTAATCGTTTGATTTATAGTGCAACTGTCACTTTGTGCCGTAGGTTTTTGCCGCAAGGGTTTTCCACGTAAAAAGGGATTGTGTCTTGTGTGTTGATTACTTGTGTGTGTAGGGTGATCATTTGATTCAATACCCTGTGCTTTCGCAAGGTTTTCCCAACACCCCGCACTCACACTATGGTGGGATTTCACTACCTATGGGTACTTGAACCCCAAACCTCATGTTAAAACTCCTGGGAATCTACCACCGAGAGGCATAAGTAGCTTATCTTAAATAACTGATGATCCAAGTGCCCCTTAAGTGTCTAAAAATAAAATCTATAAAAATTTGTTGTTCTCACCAATGAATTATTTAAATAGGCTATGTTTGGTAAACACTCCCCATTTTATGCGGCCGCCTATGATTGATGGTACCCATTCAGCACATAAAGTATTATCTTCGGCGTCAGACCATGTTCCAGATTCATTGAAGCAGACGCGCATCTCTCTTCAATTCAACTCATCGGGGCAATCAACTAGTGATCACTCATCCAAATTTGCGACAAAGGTGGGTCGCATAGCTATGAGCCACATGTCACCTCTATATCCTTCTTGGGATAGAGTTCCAGCAGAGTTGCTCAAATGGTTTGGACTCTTATTCAGGTAATGTTCAAATACTATAATTTTTATAGTAATTAATGTTAATATCTTAAATCATGTCATGATTTTTTTTTTCGGCTGTTGGAATAATCTCTTTCCCATGTGCAATTTGATTTGACGAAGAATCGTAGAGCTTACGGCTTGAGAAAGGCGGGTAAAGCTTGGAAAGACTAGAAATACAAATTAAGAAAGGATTACAAGGAATCTAGTTAAACGGACGTAGCGAGAAGGGGAATAAATTGAATAAATGGGCCAAGCAGGAAGATTGGAAGTAGTTCGTCGACATCTGTCATACTAAGGTTGATGGTTCCGCCTTAACCCTTGAAGAGAGCTAATACATTATGAGTAATCACAAATTTTCTTATTTAGTTTAATTTTATTATAATCCTATTATACTAATTATCGTTCTAGTTTTCAATCCCAAATTAGGAACATTATTGCTACGAATCTCACACTTGGATAGAGGGATTTTAATAGTGATCCCGTCGTAATCGTAAATACGTTATCTTATATATACATAAAATTAAAATTTTATTTTATATTATAGTTTATTTTAATAAAAACTTAATTTATAGGGAAGGATACACGGCATGTGATGGGGAGTAAGCAAGATTGGTTTGCGTACAACAGCTCTGTATCGGTCTTGTATAGATGAGATGAATAAACAAATGTATCAGATGTCCCAATAATTGAATACGATGATAGAGCAGATGATAAACATGAGCCAGTAGCAGCGGCGGCGGCCTGGGTCTACCTCACTACCAACTACACGATCATTTCAAGTATATATATTTAATTTCAATATATATTAGGGTCCAATCATACGTAAATTCAAATCCTAATATTTAATTGTTTGTTATTAATAAGAAAGACCCGATATAAGTAAACAGCTAGCACGCTCTTCTTCCCCTAATTTACGTGGCCGTGGATGTTACTTGAAGAACATTCGACTTACTAAAGCCTTGGCCAATGGAGTAATAGTTCCAGACGAAGACCATGATTTATTTTTTTATTATATCTGCATAAAGGAGATATTTAATTGGTCTGCCGAGCTAGTGGATCAAGATAGACCTAAAGAGACATTTGCATATATTAAAATTGGATCGATTATTAAATGGCCTCAACATATGACGGATATACTACATTGAGATTTTGATGGGTTCGTTTTATTTTGCCCAGATGATTTTTTATATGTTAGTTGTTTATATACTTTATTTTATTGTACATTAGTCATGGAATGATTGGATGGATTGTGGATAAATTTTGTTTATTATGAACACCTTGTTTTATAGGTGATTGTTGTGGGTATATATGTTGCACATGCAAATTGTTTTTTTTTATTTATTATGATACTTTATTACTTGTAGAATGTATGAATGCCTATGAGAATGGATTTAGATGTATTGTGTTGTGAGAGATGTATTTATATGTGATGTATAATGTTGTGAGGGATGTATTTAGATGTGATGTATAGTGTTGTGAGGGATGTATTGTGTTGTGGTGATTGATTTGGATTGGAATGAATGTATATGAATTTAAATTGGAATGAATATTGATTTGGATTGGAATGAATGTGGATTTCGATTGAAATGTATATGTCTATCAGGTTTTAGGCCCAACCAGATGCCCTATGGCACCAATAAACAAATATTTTAAAAAAAATCTTAAATTTAGCGGCTTGAGTCATCAAAATTTATTCCACATACAACGGCGACAGCCACCATTTATAATAAACGACGGGTAGACTGTCGAATTATAGGCGTCGTTTATTTTCTAAAATCGATGGCTTTAGCCGACGAATATGGGGGAGTCAACTTGAAAATTGACACAGATTATTTGACGGCTTACATTTTTCGGTGAATATAATTCGTCGAGCCAAAAATTTGGCGTGCAAAAACGTCGCAAATGACCGTCAATTTTTTGGAAAAACAACGGCTTTGGTCGTCGAATTTATCCCTTTTTCACGTAGTGAGTAGGCCTGCACACGGGTTAGCTTAGGGTTGGGTTGGGCCCAATCTTGGACCGAATCTAAACATATTTTAAAGGTTCGGGTTTCGATCCGAGTCATGACCTGGTTGGGCTAACCCAACCCTAACCTTACCCTACTTGTAAAAGGGTCAACCCTACCTAACCTATGTACTAAACTGGGTCGGGTTGGGTCAAGTTAAGACTATGTTGTGCTTATTTGCATTCTTTTTAACTTTGTATATTAAAAATAAAAGTGTTTAACGATATTAAATAGTATTCTCACTACACAATATTACGAATAATCGTTTATTTAACTTCAAAACATATTATAAAATTTAGGTGGAATATTTCTTTGCCTTATCATTTTCTTCTTCGTCTTTCTCCACATCAAAGCTACGTCCTCCCCACCTAAGAGTTAACCAATTTTGGATACAAATGAGAGCTTCAGCACAGTAGATGGTGCAGGTGAGCTTCTCTCCTTGCTAACAACCCTTCCCTCGGTGTTAAATGCCGATTTTGATGCTACATTTGAAATAGGGATTGAAAATATATCAAATGTAACCCATTCTCTGATTTGAAGCAATCTAGAGATCTGAAGTCAGCACAATCCTTGAAGTCAATAGAAGACGAGACTTCAAATTAATTTTCTCAGCTTTATATATGCTCATGCACTCCCTTTGTATAGTCATACGAGATATATTCTCCAATTTTAGATTCAAATATTTAAGAAGTTCCATGAATACTTTACTCTCAACAAGTTTGAATGGTTGTTCATTTACGATAAGGAATTTAGACAATAACTCTCTCATCTTCTCCTTCATGTAACTGTATGTCCTCGGAGATAGGGACCCATTAATAGTTGTACTGAATGTAAGGTGTTCCTGAGTAGGCATTCATTTCTTAGGCTTCATAATGCACTTCCTGATGTGTTGAACAAATGCAGAAGTCGACCCATCAGTAGGCTTCTTGTAACTTTTTTGCAATGGATGCATTTGATTTTTTCTCACCAGATTCAATGATTTCTTCAAAGTCTTCCCATACATTTGACATTTTTCTTGTATTATTTTGGGTTTGACCTCCTTGTTTATCCATCGGCGTATCTCCTTCCAAATCGATAGGAGATGTTATTGACGCATCTCCTAATGTAGGGTTTGAAACTTTGTCTTCATGTGAGTGTAATGACATCTAACACACATCATAAGAGAGAATCAGTTTATCAGAAAATTTGTTTCTATAAATAATTACATAGTTTAGATTGTCCAAACAACATGTCTAGACTCGAATTTCAGGTACACGAATAGGGACATTCGAGACTCGGGTACCCGAATAGGGACACACACGTAGGGAGAGTATGATTTTCAAGGCCGCTTTTTCTCTCAAGATGTAATGATAAAAAAAAAATTGAAGAAAAATAATGATAAAATGATTTTTATAAAAATTATTGACTTATGAGAAAGATAAGAACATGATTAGGTGTATTTGGGCCATTCATTAAGTAGGCCCATTATGTACACACGGACCACCTTTTTCTCATATGGGACAAGCTTTAGTAGTCGTAATGCAATATGTTTATGTTAACTTCTTATCATCATGACCTGCTAATTTACTATACTACACACAGTGTGTTGGAAAAGGCTTCATGTCAACCTAAAAATCAAACCTCAAACAAAAACTAAATCAAATCCATACAATAAACTAATAATCAAATACCAAACCCTAGATCAACTCGAAAACAGATAGATTAGTCAAAATTGTAATAGTCTAGATCTAAACGCATAAAAACCTCATATAACATTAAAATAATGCAAATTATAACAAAAAAATAAGAGAGAAAAATAAGATTCAGAGCTCTCAATAAAAAATCGTTCCATTAAAATGAATCTAAAGAGGAAAAATCAGGGCTACGATGGAAAAATCACCTATGTCTTGAAGGATTCGAAAGAATTCGCTAAAGAAGAAATTCGAGTTCGAGCACAAAGAAAGCTAGGTTTTTTTTTTTCCTCTTTCCCTCAACTCCTCGTATCTTAATTCAAGTGCCATTACTCGGGTAATAGCTTAGTGGATGACACCCCAACCATGGGGCCCACCTTGATGATCTATTGTATATCCACGCAGTCCATCCATTTCTATATATCATTTTAGGATAGAGCCCCAAAAATTAAGTAGATCCAAATCTTAGGTGGACCATGACACAGGAAACAGTGGCCCATGACACAGGAACCTTACGATGGGCCCATCGTAAGGTTTTCCTAATGTTAATTTTCCATCCAACCCGTTGATAATGTCAAAAAGACCTGGATGAAGGGAAAATAAAAATATCATCTTAATCTAAAACTTTTTTGGCCCATAAAACATTTTTAATGATCATTTATCACTATTTTTAGTGGTATGGTTCACCTGAGATTTGGATCTTCTTAAGGTTTAGAATCATACCCTAAAATGATATAGGAAAATAGATGGACGGAGTGGATATACAATAAATACGTCAAGGTGGGCCCCATACGGTTAGGGTTACGCCCATGCGGTAATATTTGATTCTCTCCCATGAGATCGGGAGAGGAATTGGCGGATTAGGTGAGACCCTATATCCACCGAGGTGGGTGGCACCCTGACTTTGGGACCACTGTGATGTATGTGACTACATCTACAGCATCCATTTGTATTGAAAGTTCATTTTATAGTATGAACCAAAAAATGAAGCAGTTTCAAGTCCCAAATGGGCCATAATACCGGAAAAAGTGGTGCTTGGTCATTAAAAACTTCCTATGGGCCACAAAGGCTTTGGATCAAGATGATATTTATGTGGCCTCTTCATCTATATGTTTGTGACCTTATTAACAGGTTAGGTGGAAAATAGTGGCAAACAAACATTCTGGTGAAATCAATGAAGTTTTCAATGGTAGAGATTCAATCACGACTGTTTCTATTGTGTGGTCCACCTAAGATTTGAGTCAGCTTCATTTTTTATATCATATCCTAAAATGATCTTTCAAAATGGTTGGACGGTGTGGACTTAAGACACATACATCATTGTGAGCCCCACAGTCAGGCATTCACCCACCTTGGTGGATCCTTGTTGTCACCTAATCCACTCCCCATGAGATGAGCGCTGGGTGAGACCCTGACCGTAAGGCTCACCTCAATGTATATGTTGTAAATCCAAGCTGTCCATCTATGTTTCCAAATTATTATAGGACATGGTCCCAAAAAGGAAGCAGATTAAAGCTTTAGGTAGACCACACCACAAAAATCAGTGATCATTAAACTCCCACCATTAAAAGATTCATTGAGTCCACCCTAATGTTTATTGACCATCCAACCTATTGATAATGTCATGCAGATATTTCTAAAAGCAATAAACCAGTATAAACGGGGCGGTTCGGGTCGGGCAGAACGGGTCAGGTATACACGATCGGGGTACAGGTCAGGTCAGGTGGGTTTGGCATGTACCATAAATCGCACCTAAATTAAAAATGGTTGAGCCACATTCAAACGGAACCGAACAGTTTTCTTTGTCAGGTCGAGACGGATCGGATTTCTACCGGGTCGGGTCAGGTGGGTTAACCGGTCGGATGTGCAGCCCTAGTAGTGAGTACAACGAGTTGTGGACTTTGAAGGTGGGAACCGCATGATAGATCTCACGTCAAAAGGTGCGGACCATGTGATGGACTGTACACATAAAAGGTGGGGGCCCACATGATGGACAACCCACATCATGTGATGGATGATTAACATCAATATTGTAAACCCCCATAAATGGTGGACATCATAGGTGGCCCATGCATGAAGGACAACCCACATTAAAGGTGGAAATCACATGATGGACAGTCAACATCAAGGTGGCAGCACGTAGGACCTGTATGATATATGATCCACATCCAAGGTGGGACCTGTACGATAGATACTCCACATCAATGGTGGGCCCAACATGATGGCCTGACTACATCAATGGTGGACACGCAGGATGGACAGCCTAGACATCAGAGGTTGGCTCCACATGATGGATGGACATCTAAGGTGATCACCACATGATGGATGGACCATTGAAGGAAGGTCCCACGTGACAAACGGCCAACATTGGGGTAGGCCCCTCGTGATAGACGGTACATATCCAGGTGGACCCGCATAATGGATGGCCTGCATTGAAGGTGGGCCACCCGTGATGGAGGACACATGGATGCTGGGCCTCGCATGATGGACGGTAAATATTAAATATGAGCCCTACATGATGAATGGTCGACATTGGAGATGGGCACTGCGTGGTGAACAATCAACGTCAAGGTGGGCCCCATGTGACAGACGGTGGACATCATAGGTGGGCCCACACACGATGGATGGCCCACATCAAAGTTGGGCCTTGCATGATGGATGACCCACATCAATGTCGACTCCCATGTGGGCCCTATACAATGAACCATCCACACCGAAGATGTGCCCTACATGATGAATGGTCCACATCAAAGGTGGGCCCCACACCATGGACAGTCCACATCAAAGGTGAGCTACACATGATGGACAATTCACATCAAAAGTGGGCCCAATATGATGGATTGTCCATGTACTATGGGCCCAGCGGGATGAACGGCCCACATCAAATGTGGGCCCCACATTATGGAAGGTAGACACTGAAGGTGGGCACCAAATGGTCAACACTGACATCGAAGGTGGGCCCCAAGTGATGGACGACCCACGCATTGAAGGTGGGTAGTGGACCCTTACACGACAGATGGTCCACGTCAAGGTAAGCCCCACATAATGGACATTCCACATTAAAGGTAAGCTCCGTGTCCATGGCTACGATCGCAAAAGAGTTATTTTAGTTTCATCTTTCTAAACTAAATAATCTTTGAACCCCGTAAAATAGAAATTGTATGTCAACAGTGGTTAAAAAAAATAAGGCCTAATTTATTATCAACTAATGCCCTTTATTAGATTCTACTCATTTTTTTCATTTCATATTGATTTTATACCGTTTGAACTTATTTCTTTAATAGCTTTCTTTCACTACATTCATATGTTTCCTGCGATTCTTTTACACAATTCAGAAGCTAAGTATTTGTACTTTACACATGGGCATTCAGTTGGTAAAAGTGGGGCCCATTAGTAGGCAATCTGAAATTGGAATTGTTTGTTTGATGGGGCTCACCGTGGATGATCTATGCCCCAAAAGTACTCCAAGAATAGAAGATCGTTTTCTATAAAGTAATAAGCATTCTACTGGTTGAATGGTGTACAGCAATCCACGCCATCCATTTGGTGGAGAGCATATACCCCAAAAATCACACTGATTAAGCAATCCCAACTTTTTCAGCAGTCGTCCAAAATTTCAACAGTCATTTCAGCAGTTACTGTTATCTGCTCAAATTCTAGCAGTTTAGATGATGTATCATACCCTTGATACTCAGCAACTCGGAAATTATAAAGTGGTATATATGGACTCAAATAAAACTGACTAGATTGTGCAGCTCACCGTAGCCGAGTTACAATTTCAAGATCAGATTGGTTGAACAGTCCTAACCTCTAATTTATGGACACTTATTTGTAGAAATAGGACCGTTAGATATTTTTAATTTTTAACCAACCAATAAATGTCCACCAATCCAATGGTCTGGTAATCAAACAAGCTTAATCTTTCGTTCACAATACATCTACACTGGATACCATAATTTGATCATATCAAGTTCTAAGTAATTTATAAATGCCCGCATATCACCATCATACTTTACCCGAGCATTAAAGTTTTCATCTTTTTAAAATGGTGCACCATCACATTGTCTAGCCTTTGGATGATTCTTTTTTTTCTTCCCAAAAGTCCTCCATAGAAGTGAGCTTTCTTGGGATTCTCCAATTAGAAAAAAAGAAAAGGTCACCATGAACAGGCACTGGTTTATTTAAGGGGCTAAGAACCAAAGACTGAATGGTCACGGAACGAATTTCAATCCGACAAAAAAAAGAAAAAAAGAAAAAAAGAAAAAGCAAGTATCCCAGTGCAAAATCGACCTCGAAGTATGCTCTTGTGCCATTTTTATAATGCCCAAGGAGCATTGTGGACCGCTCACATCGTACCGTTTTCAAATAAACAGATTATCAATGTAGTTTATTTAGCCTTTGGCTTTCCAGCAGATTGTTCTGATAATATAGTTGTCGTGGTAATGTTATTTTCTCTTTTCTTTTGGCTGTTGATGACAAATCAAGGGCTAACACTGCAGGCTTTTATGGAGGTTTAATTGGGTCCTGCTCATGGCAAACAAGTGGTTTATAACCAGCTTGCATGATCCTGTACATTTCGGCACCACGGTTCCATAAACCACATGTGTGAGCAAGGACCCTATATTTAGTTTACGAATGTGATTAGGAAGTGTAGGTGTGCTAGAGTTAGTGTTGTACGTCGAGCTGAGTTGAGTCGAGGTGGGTCAAGCTTGGCTTGACTCGTCTGTGCTTTCCTAGAGCTCGAGCTCGAGCTCGAGCTCACCCTCAAGCTTACTTTTGGAGCTTGCTTTATTTGCCAAACCTTTCGATGCGAGCTAGTAGATCGAGTTGAGGCAAGCTTACCTCGAGTCAAGGAGAAATTGCTCCCACCTCAATTTATTATCACCCCTGTTTTGTAGATGTGTATAATGTGTGGTCTCACCATAGCACCCGTTTTATGCAATGCATAAAACATACAACCACCGTGGGCTCACTATGTTTTTTACTTGAAATTACTCAATCCATCAGATGTGCTCAACAAGGAATGTTCTTTCGTGAACAAATCAGTGGGAATAAGATACCCCCCAAACGTGTGAGGGTCTTATGTCCTAGGCTTGGACCCAATGTGTAGGGGGGGGGGGGAGAGAGAGAGAGAGAGAGAGAGAGAGAGAGTACCAATCTCTTCCAGCTCCAGCAAAGAGTTGATTTGGGGGAAGGAGAATAAGTAGAAGAGGAAAAGGAAAAAGGGGGAGAAGGAGAGCAGTCGTTTAGCCCTAAGAAATAAGAAGATTATGGTATTTTTTAACAACTATCTATATGAAACGGGTTGAGTCAAGATCGAGCCGAGTCAAGCTTGAATCGAGTCGAGTCGAGTCGAGTCGAGTGACCTAGTGCTCAAACTTAACTTGATTTCTAACTCGAGCTCCTCAATGGAACTCGACTTGACTCATCCCATAAAGTCGAGGCGAGTCAAGGCGAGTTTTTTTCAAGTCGAGTTGATCGAGTTTCTTGAGCTGACTCGGCTCATGACCAGCCCTAGCTAGAGTTTTACTCAACTCAATATTTGACTGAACACTGGTGCCCCCAAATGGATCGATTAAGATTAAATTTGAGATCCAGTCACCCTCTCAACCACCGGTTGTAACAACGATCATGCGATTTGCAGAATGGTAGGAGTTAGTTCTGCCTGATAGATTCTTTTGTATTACATTCAGGACTTTTCTTTCACTAATAATTGATGCCAGTGTATTTCTCAAGAACAAAGAATAGATATACAAAATAAAGGAAGGCTCAAATAATGCCAATTTAATTTGCGAATAATGTTCATTATAATCGACAAAGTATCAAATAAACTGGAGAATAAAATAAAAGAAAAAAACATGACTTATATATATATGAATAGAAAATGTAGACAGATTTTCAAAAGGATATAACCAGAGTATTTAATCTTCTAAGTGAGAACTCAATTGATCAGAATCCGATAATAGAAGATTGTAGATATTTAATCTAATCCCACAGTACTGTAGTGATGACGCTGAACAATAACGATCTAGGCTAGAAATAGAACTAAGTTATGCGAGAAAGGTAAAAATAAAAACTATGTATATAAATTGTACGTGTTTGGTGTGGGCCTAGAGCTCTTCATTATGTTTTCTTTTATAGCTTGTAGGGGAGAAAAAACCCTCATTGGATTTTCTTGTTGGTCTAAAATTCTTCGTAACCAGGACTCATAGTTTTCATATACGAGATCTTTGTAAATCTTAAACTGTTTTCATATCTCCACTTTTACGTGGCCATGATGATTTTCATACATCGAAAATCATTTTTAGGACACTGTTGCATATAAATCTAACTTGATCAAAGTCATCTCCACCTATCACCTATCGTGCCCTTGAATATTCGTGGAACTAGATCTACCAGACCGTGATTGGGTCCCGATCTATTAGTTTCCATTGTTCAGATACTTGTTCGATCTTCGAATATTTGAAATCTTCGCAATTAATCTGAGGGTTTCGAATGTCTCTAGGAAGATCTCTTATTTAGAAGGATTCTGAGAGACAGCCTTACCGAATTGTGGACCCTCGTCGTTCCGCGCTCCCACACGACGTTCTCGTCCCTTTCCTTTCGGAAAAGGAAGAAGAGGTGCGTGCGTGCGAATCGCCGTTTGTGCCACTGGCTTGCCTCATTCTCGAGGGCTTTGTTTGGTTGTTGTGTTAAGCTGTATGTGTTTAAATGAGTTTATATAAGACCAGAGTCGCCACTAGCCAGTTACTTCAAATCTACAGTCGGCTAGACCCCGTAGAAACGTTAGAGAAGGGGATCCGAAGATTCCTTCCTCTAAAATGACTCATTTTGATCTGCGACCAGAGATTCGAGGTAAGGGATCATGGTTACAGGGTGGGAAAATGTTAAGCACCCCACACATTGCCCGTACCGAAGTACTGTCTCTACTTACAGAATCGAACTAACACTTGAAAGTCTGTTTTAATCCTCGTACATTCTCATAGATAACATGATGCATGAATGCAGATCTGAATAGTAAGAGTTTTTTATGGGCAGGTTCCACTAACAGGCAAGCCCAGAGCATACGCTCGAACTGACAGGTGCTTTATGCGGAATGCATGCTGTGTGTTTGAATGATCAAAGTGCTTGTAGTGATATGTACATGAATGCAGGTCTGAACAGTAAGAGTTTCTGATGGGCAGGTTCCACTAACAGGCAAGCCTAGAGCATACGCCCGAACTGACAGGTGCTTTATGCGAGATGCATGCTTTGTGTTTGAATAATCAAAGTGCTTGCAGTGAAGCAGGGGGGTTGGAAGAAAAGTAAATGTTGCACTTATGTTAGATGCGAATGAAATGATGCTAGTAAGGAACAACTAGACGGACGGAGGTGTCACAAGGATTAGCTTCGAGTGGCTGGATCAAGACTTGGATGGCTTGGGAGACTTAGACCAGTGGTCAGGCTAGACTGGACCAGGGCTAGACTCTCCTCACTCGGGCTCTCCTTGGTGTAAAGATGGGCTAAAAGGGTGGAGAAGGACTCAAACGGACGGGTCGCTGGACTGGATGGATTCTATGTTGAAATGGGAAGAGGCTAAGGGTATTTATAGCATTGGAGAGTGGCAGTTTGCGTAAATATGTTTGGGCGGCCCCCGTACGGACACTCCTCGATTTCCAGCGCTTGGTACGGTCATGTCTCGGGGCTGCTGTTTTGACTCGGTGAGTTGACTCGGTGAGTTGACTCAGCGGGTCGACTCGGTGATTTGACTCGGCCGGTTGACTCAGCGGTTTGACTCAACGGGTTAACTCAGCAAGTTGACTCGGTGTTTTGGCTCAGCGGGTTGACTCAGCGAGTTTGACTTTTTAAGGATTTTTTGACTGGTTTTTCTTATGGGGGGTTTTTCAGGCTGATGTTTAGGGGTGGGTTGACTGGGTTCAGGCTTGAGTTGGGCTATAGATTGGGGCTTACAAGGGTGAGTTTGGCTGAGTTTGGACTTGGGATTTGGGGGTATGGTCCTCCATTTATCCAGGTATATCTACCAACAGTGTAGCGGAAGGTGGGGTGTCTACAGATGCCCCTCTTTGGCAGAGGTTGCATGCAACCGAATGCCAAAGAGAGTGGACACCCCACTTCTGACCTGGTCATTCATAGATCATGGTCTGAAATCTTTGCTTGCCTTTGCATCTGTGCCAGTTGATCGTCTGGAAATCACTCGCACATACCGCAGAAGTTTGGAGAAAACGTTGCGATTGTCCCTGCAGTTTGCTGTAACCTGGGTACCCAATCGCAACCCTTCCATTCCCAATTGGTACTTGTTGAACCTCCAATTTATACATTGCATTGCCCACTACATGACATGTTATGCATGGTTTTCATAATTTAAAGACTAATCAAATACATGTTTTGTGGTTGTAGGAATGAGAGTTACTTTACCCAATTGATGACCAAAAGAGCTGATTTAGAACCTTGGATGAAGACCCAAGGAGGGCTGAAGGAAGAAGGAAGCAAAGAAAGAAGCAAAGAAAGAAGAAAATAGAAGAAAGAAAGGAAGAAAACAAGAAGAAAAAGAGACCGACCGGTCTTGACCGGTCGGCCATGCTTGCTGGAGTAATGCCAAAGAGGGCCTGACCGGTCGTGACCGGTCGGCCAGCCCTGTCCGACCGGTCGTGACCGGTCGGCCATGCAAGTTTCAGATTCCAGATTCTAAAACAGCAATGTATTCCCGCACCTGTTTTTTCAGACCAGTTTTCTGAAGCCATCTTGATGATATTTGGAAATCCAACACATCCACATCGAAGAGGAGCTCGACGCCGAACTAACCCAAGTGGTTTCGTATCGATCGGAGCTACGGATTGACCGTGGTGGCCAAAACAATACGAACTGTCCAGAAAGTTCCAGATTTCGCTGTTCAACTCTGGGCCGGTCCAGAGGACTCATCATTGATGATATAAAGAATCTACTTTGACCATCTTTTAGAACACATCCATATATGAATAACCACAAAAGTTTCAGATAAAAAAGATGTGTGGTTTGATCGTACCGGTTGAAGAAAGATGGACCATCCAGAAAGATCCAACTGCGCAGAGTTTATAAAAGCCCTAAGTGTTCTAATTTTCGGACCACATTTTGGGATTTTTTTGGACAATCTAATCCGTCTATCATGTATAGGATGAAGTTTTCTACCAATTTTTAAAATTTGAGATCAATCCGACCTCTGTACACTCCAGGGCGTTGAAAGCAAGATGACTGGTTCTGAAGGTACCCAAAGTGCGCGATTTTGAGAGGCGGTCGGTGATGTGATTGGTGGGCCCATTCAGAGGATAATCTTGGAAATCTAAATCATCTATGAGGAAGATCACATTACAAGGAAGCTACAAACCAAATTTGAAGGCAATCCGACCATTGGTTAAGCCGTACCAGGCGAAACAAATTCTGCTATGTTGCTGTACTATTGCTGCACTATAAAAGGAGGTGCTCTCTTCTATTCCAAATCAACCAAGGACGTGGGAAGCAAGGAGTTCAAGTCCCAGGCGGCTACCTAGCCTCCTCCAGCTAGTTTTTCTTCCTTTTCTTAGTTCTAGTTCTAGTTTTAATATGCTTTTCCTTAGCTAACCTCTTAGCTAGAGCTAGAGGTGAAATTTGTAGTTGGTTCCAATGCTTTAATTCTTTTATTTCAAGTACCATTTTCTTAATTTTGGATTTTGAAGTTCTAGTTTGAATAAAGTTTGGTTTTTTAGAAGTTTTGTGAGAGTTTGTGTGCTCCGGACATGAGTTCCTTGCAATTCTCTAAGATTACCATGATTCGGTTGTTTGAATTCGAATTGTAGTAACCCTTGAGCATGCCATAGTCCATAGGCATGGCTGTTACTCCGAAGGCTACAAGTTCAAGTTCTATGTGCTTCATTAGAACTAGAAATCTGATTTCCAGATTTAAGTGGGATTGTTGTGCTTAAATGTTATATCTTCCAATTAGATGAGAGATAGGACTTTGATTCTAATTGTGTTGTACTTGGATGAATGGATTGGCATTGGACTACTACAAGTGGATCCTTGATGCTCTAGTTCTTCTTAATTTCAGATTTTCCTATTTTATGTGAAAAACTACTTTCTTAAACTTCTTAGATTCTAGTTATTAGAGTAGTTGGAATTGTTTACTTCTTTCCCCGTGGATCGACCTCGGTCTTACCGAGATTTATTACTACATCGCAGCCTTACACTTGAGGCGAGCGAACAAGTTTTTGGCGCCGCTGCCGCGGAAAAAGTTAAAAGGTTTTAATTGTTCTAGTAGCTATAGAGTAATCTTAGTTAGGTAGGATTTTCTGTTTTTATAGAAGTAGATTTTCTGATTTTTTTTTTTAGATTACTAACAAATTTCTTTTTTTGATTTTGTAGGACATTGTTGCTGACATAGATCTCACTCTATTGGGTAACATCTCCCCATATCCCTTCTTTTTATTTATTTTTTTTATATTAGGGTAGTTTTCAATTTCTTAAAATTTCATCATGTATGATTGGACGAATGGTGCATATAAGCATCTTTTGGAAGATGAGATGTCAGACCATGAAATTGAAAGTCTTTATGATTGGAACCATTACAAGCATAAGTATTTTTCTAAGGTTCAATCAACCTCCACTGTCGCCCCACGTAAGACGATGCGTGATTACATTAATGAAAACAATACACATATTGAGACACGATGTAAGACGATGGGGGAATACCGGAACGAAGCAAAATTGGATAATCATCCGGGAAAAACATTACGTGATTACCGGATTGAAAATAACATGAGTGTTCCACCGATTATGGTAAGAGGTGTGCAACAACAAAAGGAACAGGTGAATAGTAGCCAACCGGTTAAGACAATGCGTGATTACTTGTATGGATATGCCTATCAACCATCATATAACTTTTCATCCTACAATGCGTACGGTCTTAATTGGGAAAACCACCATTCTCCTTGTTCAAGGGAAGAACCAACCATGGATGCCAACAACTATCCTCAAGAGTTTCTTTCTCATGAGCCGCAACCGACACGAACTCTTGAGGATGTGCTGCGAGAGTTTATGGAAACAACTGAGCAATACATACAAAACCTCTCGCCATCTCAAAATATTAAACCCAACATTGGGAACACCGAATCAATCCCCAACAATGAGGAGGATGAGGCTATCCAAGTCCCACCTTCTTCGGATTTAATGGATAGACTTTTAAAGGAGATTGATTTCGATGATCCCAATGTCATCATCAATTATGGTGAGTCCACTATCTCTTTTGGATGCTTTGAACTTAATGATGAAGAGATTTCAATGACGGTTGACGAACCCGAGGAATCCATAAAATTTGAAAGTGGTAGTGGGGTTGCCTACAATGAGGGTTTGGTGAATGGTTATGAACCTATGGTTTCTTTTTCCCAAGAGCATAATGATTATGAGTCTCTAGAGGATATGCATGCTAGAGAGACGGCCGAAGTTGATATTTTTGAGTCACTCCACCAACTTGCCATGTTTAATTTTAATGTGGAGAATGAGACTCCCATGAGTGAAAATTCAGATTCTTTGGACGAATGCCTGGCTCACTTTGAAAATTCAAACGACCCCATTATTCAAGAGATTGTTAAAGCCTTGCATACTTCCGACTCGGTGCCTCATACTAGTTATGGAGAACCTAGTTTGGATGAATTCCACTCCATGGAGGGAGAGTCCCTCACCATCGAAACTGAATTTTTGCACTCACTCAAGCAAGATCATGATCCTTCATCCGACTATCTCGATTTCCTAGAGGAATGCTTGGCCCAATCTTATGATCTTGATGATGAGATGATTAAGGAGTTGGACATTTTGTTAGACACAGTGCCGGTGCCTGAAGAACACATTTCCACTGATTTACACTCTTTACCATTGTTTGTGGAAGCACCGTACAATTCTGAAATTGTGGAGGAGACAACTTTAACCAATGAAAACTTGATGAGTGTCTCTCCACCATCATGGGTCCTTCAGCCCATTGAAAATTCTGATTGGGATGACCCATTTTTAATCAATCATAACCCAAATCAGAATTTGAGGAGATATCTTTTTGCTGCTCTTATCTCCTCCTATCATGCATGTGGTGCACATAAATATTGGACTTCAATAGAGACAAGCACCCATGTCTACTGTCGAGCAGGACTTTGGATGGTCCTCATGAGAAATTTATTGAAATTCATGAAGATTCTGCTCAAATTTGATCATGTAGTCGATCAGACTAATCAAAGGTAGGTAGGTAGGTAGGTTAGGATTTTTTTTTTTTTTTTGAAATTAGGATTAAATAAGTATCATCGAGACAATGGAAGATGCTAAAATTGATCAACTTGCTATCTCAGGTACTATTGTTCTCACTCTCTCATATTTTACCATTGCTCTCATGTTCATGCTAATTGCATATCTTTTTACATTGAGGACAATGCAAGATTTGGTTGGTAGCATGTTGCAACATTTCGAGCCTCACATGCGCAAATTTTTTCGAATTTTCTAAAATTTCAAAACTCTTTTAGAAAACCTTATTTCCATGCATTCAAGATGATATGAGTATAAGAAGAGGAGATACAAAGTGTGTGATGTTGTAAGTCTTGAATTTCTCCCAACATAATGGTTTTATATGTTAGTTCCCCTATTGTTGTGATTGATAGAAAATTTGAACACCTTCACACCAAGTTCACATTACACGATTTTCATGAGTTGAAAGGTTTATGTGATTTGTGGATTAGCTAGACTTTGATATAAAGGTGTTGAGAAACCAAGCCGGGGTATTTTGTCCATCCTTGTCCATGGGAAAATAATGAAAGATATGGATTTTTAAAAATCCTATCTAATTTTAAAAGAAAAAGGAAAGAAAGGATGAAATCGGGAATGAAGGGAAAATGGTGGAAAATTTCGAAAAGGGGTACCTATTACCAACCGGGGGATGGTCGAACCGTAACCAAAGCCGAAAATGGGACGTAGTGTGAAAGCCGTCGGAAGGACGGTAAGGCAAATTCCTGTCATAGGCTTGTTGTTGCTCTGTGCACTTTAAAATCCTTGGTTTACTTAATCTATGAAGAAGATGATCCCAGAAACTCATGAGATGAACTTTCACTATGCACACTAGGTTGAATTTGTTAGAGTTCTTCTATTTATCAATCAATCAGCGAGAATTTCATGTAGACACTTATTATGTTTTGAGAGTGCAAGATTTCAGCTTCTATCACCTAATTTCTCCAAATTTTATACTTGTATATCTTGGAATGGATAGAAACATGGTTTCTGAAAGAGAGTCGGGTTTGGAGGTTTGAACTTATTCACGCATGTTTTGCTCGGGACTAGCAAAAAGCTGGTTGGGGGGTGTGTTGAACCTCCAATTTATACATTGCATTGCCCACTACATGACATGTTATGCATGGTTTTCATAATTTAAAGACTAATCAAATACATGTTTTGTGGTTGTAGGAATGAGAGTTACTTTACCCAATTGATGACCAAAAGAGCTGATTTAGAACCTTGGATGAAGACCCAAGGAGGGCTGAAGGAAGAAGGAAGCAAAGAAAGAAGCAAAGAACGAAGAAAATAGAAGAAAGAAAGGAAGAAAACAAGAAGAAAAAGAGACCGACCGGTCTTGACCGGTCGGCCATGCTTGCTGGAGTAATGCCAAAGAGGGCCTGACCGGTCGTGACCGGTCGGCCATGCAAGTTTCAGATTCCAGATTCTAAAACAGCAATGTATTCCCGCACCTATTTTTTTGGACCAGTTTTCTGAAGCCATCTTGATGATAGTTTGAAATCCAACACATCCTCGTCGAAGAGGAGCTCGACGCCGAACTAAACCAAGTGGTTTCGTGTCGATCGGAGTACGGATTGACCGTGGTGGCCAAAACAATAAGAACTGTCCAGAAAGTTCCAGATTTCGCTGTTCAACTCTGGGCCGGTCCAGAGGACTCATCATTGATGATATGAAGAATCTACTTTGACCATCTTTTAGAACACATCCATATATGAATAACCACAAAAGTTTCAGATCAAAAGGATGTGTGGTTTGATCGTACCGGTTGAAGAAAGATGGACCATCCAAAAAGATCCAACTGCGCAGAGTTTATAAAAGCCCTAAGTGTTCTAATTTTCGGACCACATTTTGGGATTTTTTTTGGACAATCTAATCCATCTATCATGTAGAGGATGAAGTTTTCTACCAATTTTTAAAATTTGATATCAATCCGACCTCTGTACACTCCAGGGCGTTGAAAGCAAGATGACTGGTTCTGAAGGTACCCAAAGTGCGCGATTTTGAGAGGCGGTCGGTGATGTGATTGGTGGGCCCATTCAGAGGATAATCTTGGAAATCTAAATCATCTATGAGGAAGATCACATTACAAGGAAGCTACAAACCAAATTTGAAGGCAATCCGACCATTGGTTAAGCCGTACCAGGCAAAACAAATTCTGCTATGTTGCTGTACTATTGCTGCACTATAAAAGGAGGTGCTCTCTTCTATTCCAAATCAACCAAGGACGTGGGAAGCAAGGAGTTCAAGTCCCAGGAGGCTACCTAGCCTCCTCCAGCTAGTTTTTCTTCCTTTTCTTAGTTCTAGTTCTAGTTTTAATATGCTTTTCCTTAGCTAACCTCTTAGCTAGAGCTAGAGGTGAAATTTGTAGTTGGTTCCAATGCTTTAATTCTTTTATTTCAAGTACCCTTTTCTTAATTTTGGATTTTGAAGTTCTAGTTTGAATAAAGTTTGGTTTTTTAGAAGTTTTGTGAGAGTTTGTGTGCTCCGGACATGAGTTCCTTGCAATTCTCTCAGATTACCATGATTGGGTTGTTTGAATTCGAATTGTAGTAACCCTTGAGCATGCCATAGTCCATAGGCATGGCTGTTACTCCGAAGGCTACAAGTTCAAGTTCTATGTGCTTCATTAGGACTAGAAATCTGATTTTCAGATTTAAGTGGGATTGTTGTGCTTAAATGTTATATCTTCCAATTAGATGAGAGATAGGTCTTTGATTCTAATTATGTTGTACTTGAATGAATGGATTGGCATTGGACTACTACAAGTGGATCCTTGATGCTCTAGTTCTTCTTAATTTCAGATTTTCCTATTTTATGTGAAAAACTACTTTCTTAAACTTCTTAGATTCTAGTTATTAGAGTAGTTGGAATTGTTTACTTCTTTCCCCGTGGATCGACCTCGGTCTTACCGAGATTTATTACTACATCGCAGCCTTACACTTGAGGCGAGCGAACAGTACTAACATCGGAAAAGTACAGCAGAGCTTCTGTGTCGCTAGTCTTACGAGGTTACTGACCCTGAGATTGATTGTGATGTTTGATGTTTTCCTGGATCACTTCAGGAGTACTTATTTCGCTTGACTATCAAAGTGGTTAGATGCCCTGCATCATGTAGTTTTACGGGATTCTACTACGCCGACTTGGACTCAATCAAGGTACTTCAGGCATCCACGCCTGGTATGTGCGAGTGAACTCTTTCCACCCAATCTGCTGGTTTTGATGCTTAGTTTGCAATTCATTCTTTCCTAGATTGTGGTCTGGAATCTTTGTTTGTCCTTTATATCTGAGTCAGTTGATTGTTTGGAGATTGATAACTCGCACATACCACGGGAGTTTGGAGAAAACGTTGTGATTGTCCCTGCAGTTTGCTGCAACCTGGGTACCCAATCGCAACCCTTCCATTCCCGATCGGTACTAACATCGAAAAGGTACAGTAGAGCCTCTGCGTCCGTAGTCTTATGAGGATACTGACCCTAAGACTGATTGTGTGATGTTTGGTGTTTTCCCAGATCACTCCAGGAGTACTTGTTTCACTTGACTGTCAAAGTGGTTAGATGCCCTGCGTCATGTAGTCTTACGGGATTCTACTACGGCGACTTGGACTCAATCAAGGTACTTCATGCATCCACGCCTAGGTATGTGCGGGTGAACTCTTTCCACCCGATCTGCTGATTTTGATACTTGGGTTACAATTCATCGTTTCCACCTGTTCAAATGGTTTCTGTGACCGAGCCTTTTGGCTTTCATCTTTTCGTATATTGGCATGTGGTACGACCGCACTGACACTGGAGTTCAGTTCGACCGTACTTTGAGTGCATTGGATCCGATGGTCTCCGGGGAAACCGCGAGACATCGGGTCTTATTTGATTTTTGCGTCAGCTCCTACCCAGAGATATGGAAGATCTCCTGGTGTTTTGGAGGCAAAACGCTCTACTGGGAAAATATTTTTGGGTTTTTGAAAAGATACCTACTCTGGGGAGTGATACTCCGTGGGGTTTTTATTTGCAAATAGAGATATTTTTTTGTCTTTTTGAAATGGAAATCTGGTCTGCACGTGCCTCCACTAGGGATGCCTATGGGGTCTTTGGCTAACTGACTTTATTTTGAAAGCAGGTAAACATGATGATTGATGCGATGGATGCTGATGCATAAAGATGCATGATGAATGCATGGCTTTGGCTCATTCTCTTTCAGTTTGATGATTTTGCTTTTGCTGGAGATGCAGAGAATTTTGAGCTTATTGCTTCCAAGGTTGTGCTTTCCTGGGGTTCTTCTTTTTAATGCAGATGTTTGGTCAGCGGGTTGGTCAAGATCCTGACCCGTGATCGATCAAATCCATCGTCCCAAGATGCTGTTTCTTTGCTAATGAGAATGTACGAGGATTAAATCAGACTTCAAAATGTTCTTCTAAGCATAAATGCGATTGAGACGGTGCTTGGTCCCCAGTTTTGGTCAAGATTCCAATTTGCGGGCGATTGGATCCATCATCCCAAATTGTGAAGAGAGTGGAGTTCGAGACTCCTGAAGTGTAGTGCTGGGGGATAGTGACAATTTTTGTGATTTTTGTGAATATTTGGTCCGAACCTTTACCTGAGTGGTCAGGATAGAGATCGGTTATTGAAAACAAAGGAAATATTTTTGTGGTTTTTGAAAATATTTGATTTGAAAGCAAAGGAAATATTTTTTTGTGATTTTTGCAAATATTTGATTTGAAAGCAAGGGAAATATTTTTGTGATTTTTGAAAAGGTGATTTTGCAATGTTTTGGTATTTTGTGATTTTTCTGAAATGCAAGGAAAGATGTGGAATTTTCATCCACTTCCAGCTTCTACTGCTGGTAAGGCACCCTATCCATTTTACGTCAGCGAGCAAGACGAGTCTCACACAATCAAGTGCCGTAGTTTTACATCTTCGGATGAGGAGATTTTTTAGGGTTTTCAATCAACACACCCACAAAGTTGCCTATTCCTCATGTGCAATGCACATAGACTACGTATTGTCCGACGGACTCCTTCGGCCACAAAATGAGCCACATCCTCACATTTCCCTTAGTCAATCTAGTTTGGAGCCTTACATTGCTCACAATTCCGTGAGGGTACGCTCCACCTCCCAATAGCCTTAATCCCCTTCATGAGTTTTAGGAATAGGGAACATTCGTCAGATTCAACAGCGACTTTCAAATCAAGGTTGTCTATCACGGTGCGTTCAACACAAACAGGATTGCGGGGTTCTGCCCGCCTCAGCCTTTACCTGTTTAAAAGATTCCGAACACCGGTACGATCAACTGTCAGCCATGTCCGGACCAGGTTAGGAAAGAAAGCCCTCGAGAAGTTAATCCCAGTGTAGTTTTAGGTCTTCGGACCAAAACTTTGTACATGCTGAAAATATATTCTTTTTTGCGATTTTTAGGAAATGATCCAGGTCATCAGATCTTGACCTAAACGGCTAGGATCAATGCTGGTTTTTATTAAAAATCTCTCTGGATGTCGATCCCGACGTAGTTTAAGGTCTTCGGACCCAAAATATGTACAGGTTAAATATACACTCTTTTTGGTGATTTTTCGAAATGATCCAGGTCATCAGATCTTGGCCTGAACGGCTAGGATCGATGCTGGTTTTTATTAAAATCCCTTGGGATATTGATCCCGACGTAGTTTAAGGTCTTCGGACCCAAAATATGTACAAGCAGGGCAAACACATTTTTTTGTTTTTGGAAAATGTCCGGTGTCAGCGGATCTTGATTCGAATGATCCAGACTGCTACCGATTTTTATTTAAAAAGTCCCTCGGGATCTTGATCCCGACGTAGTTTAAGGTCTTCGAACCCCAAATATGTACAAGCAGGGCAAAAACATTTTTTTATTTTTGAAAAATGTCCGGTGTCAGCGGATCTTGATTTGAACGATCCAGACTGCTACTGGTTTTTATTTAAAAAGTCCCTCGGGATCTTGATCCCGACGTAGTTTATGGTCTTCGGACCCAAAATATGTACAAGAGCGTAGCAATCAAGGTGGGAGATTCCGAGGATTCTTCTTAGAATGGTTCAGATCGTCAGGTCATGCCTTTGGATGGTTGAGATCGCTGTTTGACCAAGTCAATTCTTTTTCTTTTTTCTTGAAAAATCCATGGAACTTTTTCCACATCATCAAGCCAATTTCTCACCATTTTCTCACAAGATGAGATTTTGGTGAGATTTTGGTGAGATTCCTTACTTTTTCTCACCATTCTCTTCCATCACTTCATTCTTACAAGGGAGTATAAGATTCACTTGCAACCACCCTTCCTAAGGAGGAGTTCTTCCCAAGGAGAGAGGGTGAGAAGTCGTTTCAAATAGGTGGGAGGGAGGACGGCCCCCTGGGCGCCACCCGGACCGTCTCTGCCCACTGGTTTTTCCAGTGGGTCGGGTAAAGGGGTGTACTCCCCTTTTCTATATAACATGGGGTACTCTTGCCCCCTCCAACGTGTAATCTCTCCTCTCTCTCTCTTATACTCTCTCTTTCTTCAAGTTTTCCTCTCTCTTTTGGTGGTTCTTTGCTCTCTTCAAGAGGTGCGCTTAGTGAAGCTTTGGGACAGCAAGGTGGTCCCCCTTTGGTGAGTGGTAGAGGTATGGACCACTCCTTTTCTCTCTTGTCTTTTTCCTTCTTTATTTTCTCTTCTCATGACTGTTTTCTTTTTCCATGTAGCTATTCCAAAAGGAGTGAAGGTGGGCCCACGTATTTTTGGTTTTTTTTAGATCTCAAATCTCTTTTAAAGGTGGTGCATGGAGAAGGACATTGCAAGCTTCCTTTTCATTCTTTCTTTTCTTCTTTCACACTCCCTTCATGTGTATGTAAAGGGTAATTTTGTCATGTCCATCAAGTGTGCATGGCAAAATATCCTATCTTTTTCATGGGAGTTGGGCCTCTTTTCATATGTATCAAATGGGCTCAAAGTGAAGTTATGGCCCTTGGTGTATTTGATGGGCCTAATGCTTCATTTTGGGCTCCCTCATGCTTTCTTGCCCTTGTCATTTTTCCTTAAAGCTCTTCTTTTCTTTTCCATCTTCTTTTCAAGGTTTGGGCCCATGAGAATGGTGGGGCCTATCTCAAGTTTTGGGCTCATGGGGTTCACTTTGGGTGGCCCCTTCTTTCTTCACATGTAAATGGACAAAGGTGACTAGCCCATTCTTCACTTGGATCTCAAGTGGGCTAGATTTCTTAAGTGGGCCTTTATGGACAAGTGGCCCAAATCTCCCACCATCTCTTGATTATGATGTACATCCTTATGTACAAAGTGTGGTGGGCCCATAGGATTTTTCATATGGATGGGCTTTTGGGCCTTCATTGAAACTTGGATTTCTTTGGACCATGTGTGCACCACTACACTTTGTTCATGTAAGATTTTCTCTTTCATGCTTTTCCTTTTGATGGATGGAGGACTTGAGTTACTTGATCATCTACAAGTCCCATGAGTGAGTTGTCTCAACAATCTCGCTAGGTTCAAATGGTTTTTCCATGTGGTAAGAAAGTGGTTCTCAAGAGTTTCCCTTTAATGTTATCAACCTCAAATGGATGATCCTCCTTCAAGTGATCTATCCATGAAACCATAGCTCCTTGAACTTCTCTTTGGGGTGCTTGGTGGGTCATCCACCATCATCCTCAAATATGAATGATTTTTCTTTCAATTTGTGAGAAAGAATGACACCCATAAGTTGCCCAATTTTGTCCCATGCTTTGGGGCATTTTGGATTTTGATCTTCAAGTGGGCTATGTATGTCATTCTTAGCCATTTTCATGATGGTTGGGTGACTCATCAAGTTATGCTCTTTTGTGCTCAAATGGTCTCCTTTTCTTATAAAGAAATTGGTGCACATAAGTTGCCCAAACTTGTCCTTACATGGACATTTCCGACTTTGATTCTTCATGTGGGCTATGTGCATCAATTTTTCTTACCATTGGCTTCTTTGATCCATATGTTTGTGGGTAGACCGCCATGTTGTACTCTCATAGTCAAATCTTTCATCAAAATGATGCACATAGGGGTGCCCATAGTTAACCCATTGGATGGGTCCTCATGTTCTTCAAGTGGGCTATGTGCTCCTTTCAATCCATTGAGGTGAGGCATTTGGGTTGCTCTTGGGGCCCATTTCCTTCCTATTCCCCACTTGTCCATGTGCATGTGTAAAAAGATGGAAACATCTTTAGTGAGAATCATGGCCTTGGCATAAAAAGTGGATCAATCCTTGGCCACTTATGGACTTTGAAGAGGGATTTCTCATGTGAAGTAGGATTCTTATCCCTTGTTGATCTCATGACACTTGAGTGCATTTGTTGTCCAAAGTATGTCCTTGGATGATGGACTTTCTTTGCCTAAGGCATGGCATGCAACCTTCTTTAAGGTGGGCCTCGCTTTCTTTAATGGGCCCAACACATACCCTAGGTAACACATGGATTCGGACTTTGGATTTTGCATTTGAATGTGAGTCCAATCCCATGGGTTTCCTGGATGATAATTTGAATTTTAACGGGTAAGGGATAGGGACTTATGTTCACTCCCCAAGTGTAGGGTTGCGAAGTAGTAATAATTCGGAAAGACCGAGTATCATTCCCACAGAGATTTATGTATGGGTATTCTTAGGATTTAACTAAAACAACTAGTAATTAAGATCCTATTAAGAACTAAAGCTGGAAAACAGTGAATTGTTAAGGTAATTCAATCTAAAAAAGCACTAGAGTGCCAAGGATCCACTTTTGATAGGTTTCAATGCATCAACACAACTAGGTCTCTCATAACTCAATCGGAATCGAATTCCTATCTCTATCCGATTGGAATATAGAGCGGTTCAATCAACAATTATCCAAAACAAGTGCTTATTAACTGATTTGATTCCCACAACCATGCTCAGGCTTTGGGCACACTCAATTGTATAGGCCAAGCCTCTTTCCAATCTAGTTGAGATTCATAACCATAGTTTTCACCAAATCCTGTCACTAGACCTGATTACAACTCATGATTAGAACTCTAATTAAATCAAAATCAATCACTAAGCAACTATTCCAGATTATACACAGAAGATAAGAACTTTAGTTGCATGAGTTCCCACATGAAAATCGGGCCATTGCATACAAGGCAATCAAAGCGTCTACCATGCCCAGAGTCAATGGTAGATCAATGCACTACACAAGCATGAACAATGCCCAAAAGCTAAAATACTAAGTTAGGATCACTAAGAATCACATGAGCCCGGAGTCATCAAGAGATCAAAGTAGAAACCAACATAGTACTTGAATCAAACTCAAATTGAACTAAAATTCATCAATTAAAACATAAAAGGAAACCTAGGTTGCATCAATCCATCAAAAACGAATCAAAAGCTTCACCTCTTAGCTCTAGCTAAGAGGTTTTAGTTCATCTCTAACATCCTTGAACTAAAAGCCTCTAAAAACATAAAAACTAACTAAAACAGGAAGAAAACTAGAAATCCGAAGTCGAATCCGTCTCCTGAGCAATCCCCACGTCGTAGCATGCCTTGGTATGCAGGGAAGACATCCTTTTATAGCTTGGAGGAGTCCAATACGCAAGAGAATTCCAGATTTCGCGTAAAACTACGCACTTGCGCAGAAGATTTCGGAGCCGAAATTAGAAAATTCCCGTTTTTACACATGGCCGACCGGTCATGACCGGTCGGTCTTCACTTGCAACAGTCCAGGGAGCACAGCCGACCGGTCATGACCGGTCGGACTGAGTTATACATTAATCCAGCAACGTGGCCGACCTGTCATGACCGGTCGGCCTGGGCAGTCCATCAGTCTAGCAGCTATGCCCGACCGGTCATGACTGGTCGGGCTGGTAGTCCAGTGAATGCATGTGTGTGGCTGACCGGTCTTGACCGGTTAGGCATCCTTGGCCGACCGGTCAGCCGACCGGTCTGGCCCTTTTTCTCCTTTATTCTTTCTTTCTTTCTTCTTTTCTCTTCCCTCCTTGCTTTCTTCTCTTTGATCTTCCTTCAATACTTCATCCTATGGTCTTCAATGCTTATAAGGAGCTACATTTAGCCTTCAATTGGTGACATCTCCATCTTGTTCCTACAATCACAAATCACGCCTTAAAATAGTCCTTTAAACATGTAAACCGTACATAATGAGTGATGAATTGGGGTTAGAATATGCACAATTAAGAGCTCAACACACCCCCCAACCAGCATTTTGCTAGTCCCGAGCAAAACATGCGTGAAACAAGTTTCATTTTCCAAAACCCAACTCTTCTCTAGAAACTACTCTTCTATACATTCCAAGACACATAAGCATAAGAATCAGAGAAATTCAGTGATAAAGGTTGAAACCTTAAACCCTTAGAACATAATAAGTGTTTATATGAAATTCCCGCTGATTGATTGATAGATAGAAGAACTTGAACAAATTCAACCTAGTGTGCATAGTGAAGATTTATCTCATGAGTTTTCGGGATTATCTTCTTCATAAATCAACTAGACTACCGATTTTAAGGTGTATAGAGCAACAACAAGCCTATGACAGGAATTTGCCTTACCGTCCTTCCGACGACTTTCACACTATGTCCCATTTCCGGCTTTGGTTACGGGTAGACCATCCCCTGGTTGGTAGTAGGCAGCCCTAATGGGAATTTCCACCATTTTCCATCATTCCCAATTTCATCCTTCCTTTCCTTTTTCTTTTATATCAGATAGGATTTTTAGAAATCCATATCTTTCATTATTTTCCCATGGACAAGGATGGACAAAGTACTCCGGCTTGGTTTCTCAACACCTTTAAATCAAAGTCTAGCTAATCCATAAATCACATAATCCTTTCAAATCATGAAAATCGTGTAATGTGAACTAGGTGCAAAAGGTGTTCAAATTTTCTATCACTCATAAAAATAGGTGAATTCACATATAAAACCATTATATTAAGAGAAGTTCAAAGCTTGCAACATCCCTCACTTCACGTCTCATCTTCTTATACCCATGCTATCTCGAATGCATAGAATCAATGTTTTCCAAAAGAATTTTGAAATTCAGAAAAATTGAAAAATTTCTACATCATTGCTCGAAATGTCACAAAAGCCACCAAATTCATCAAAGGAATCTCTCACCCCCCAACCAAAACTTTACATTGTCCTCAATGTGATAAGATATGCAATATGTATGACATGAGAGCAATGACATAAAACCAAGGAGAGTGAGAAAGAGAGATATCACCTGAAGCATATATTTCATGGCAAGATTGGCTTTTGGAGATGGATTACTTCACAACTAAATCAACTATCAAAGCAAATCCTAAAGGGAAGTATTCTAGCAAATCATCCTCCGTCAGACTAGGAGGTTAATCCCAACAACTCATCCAAAAGCATAAAGTCAAGCAGAATCATTAGATGGATCAGAAGGTTTCACAGTAAGGTCATCCAATATCCTGCTTTACAATGTACATGTGTGTGATTGATCGAGATAAGCCACTCAAAATCCCAAGAAAGAATTTCAGCGGGTTCCTTAATATTTTCACCACATGTATAGGAGGAGACATCATCATATTTATCAGAAAAAATATGTCTCCACTCATATTTTCCTGGGCATTGATATTGCAAGTAAGGATCATCCCAGGGTTGATGGAGTTCGGTATGCATGATCCATAAAGGAGTGGAAATTTGAATTGGTTTCTCAGCACAAAAAGGTATTGTTTCCACATCCTTCTCTCGGCCAGTGTCATATGCCGATACCGACTCGAAAAGTGTGACCATATCCCTTATCATATCATCGTTCTCATCAAGGGAGTGATTCACTTCTTCGTCTAAGTGACCAGAGTAAAAAGGTGAGAGGGGCTCATCATCCACGATAGAATTGATCATGTTTATTTCGTGGACCTCCTCATCCTCATCCTCTTGTTGGTTGTCAATATTGAAAGCATTCAACTCAATCGTCATATTGCCAAAAGACATTTGGATGACCTCGCTCCTACAATTTATGATAGCATTTGATGTAGCTAGGAATGGGCGGGCAAGTATGACAGGAATTTGGGGGCCAATATTAACCATGGGTCTTGTGTCCAAGACAATAAAGTCCACCGGGTAGTAAACTTTGTCAACTTGGACAAGCACGTCCTCAATCACCCCTCTCGGAATACGAATTGATTGGTCAGCAAGTTGTAATGTGGTTTTGGTGGGTTTCAATTCATCTAAACCCAATTGTTCATAGACCGAAAAGGGAATTAAGTTCACACTTGCCCCTAGATCAAGTAAAGCATGTTTCACCCGGTGATCTCCAATCATACATGATATGGTCGAACAACCGGGATCTTTGTATTTCTTGGGCATCCCGTGGTTGATAATGGCACTCACATTCTCTGTCAAAAATGCCTTCTTTTGCACATGTATTTTTCTTTTAACCGTGCAAAGGTCTTTTAAAAATTTTGCATATGACGGTATTTGTTTAATGGCATCCAACAGTGGGATGTTGATTTTGACTTGCTTGAAAATCTCCAAAAATTCCTGATATTTATCTTGAGGTTTGGCTGGAATCAAGCGTTGGGGGAATGGAGCAACGGGCCTATATTCTTTCAATGGCTCTTTTTCATTCATGGTGATGCTAGGTCCATCATCCTCTTTGGAGGATACCGGATCATTAGGCGTTGAAACCTTCACCGGATCAGATTTTTCAATGATTTTACCACTTCTAAGAGTGGTGATGGCCTTAGCATGTTCCATATGTTGGTTAGAAGAACTAGGCACGCTTATTTCGCATTGTTGTTTTGGATTTGGTATGGGTTGGGCTGGAAGCATCCCTTCCCTTGCGTTTAAGCGAGCCTTGATTTCCTCCACCGAATTTTTAAGCTCAAGCATTATCGTATGGTTGGATTGATTTATTTGAGCTTGTCCTTCCATGAATGCTTTCAAAGTATCCTCTATAGGCATTTGAGGTGGGGCCATTTGCATTGGGGGCCCCCTTTGAGGATTACTTTGATTAACCGTGTTTCCATTCGCCCAATTGAAGTTTGGGTTGTTTCTCCAACTAGAATTGTTCGTGTTTAAATTTGGAGTACTAAAAGGTCGTTGATAACTATTCAAGGCATTTGATTGTTTAAATAAAAGTTCTCGAAACGCATAGATTGTTGGACAATCCGGCGTTTGATGCACATTGGAAGCACAAATACCACAAATAGTTTCAACAGCCCCCCTTTGTTGGGTTGTATCCACCTTCTTTAGTTCCATCTCCTCGACCTTTCGTGTGAGTTTAGCCACTCTAGAACCTAGATCATCTTGCCCATCTAAAACATAAATTTCTCCATTTTCCTTGGTTTGGGGTTGTTTTGAACTTGTTGGCTTAGATGTATCCCATGATTGTGTATTTTCAGCCAGCATGTCAAAATAATCCCAAGCTTCCTCTGTTTCCTTGTTCATGAACTCCCCATTACACATCATCTCCACAAATTGGCGCATGGTTGAGTTCAATCCATCATAGAAGAAACTAATGAACCTCCACCTTTCATAGCCATGATGTGGGCATGCGTTTAATAGCTCATTATACCTTTCCCAACATTGGAAAAAGGTTTCTTCTTCTTTTTGGGCGAAGTTCATTATGGCCCTTCTTAGTGCATTGGTTCGATGAGTAGGGAAGAATTTTTTAAGAAACTCCCTAGTCATCTCTGCCCATGTCCCAATAGACCTTGGCCTTAAGGAATGTAGCCATGATTTGGCCTTCTCTTTCAAAGAAAAAGGGAATAATTTAAGTTTTATTGTATCCTTGGTCACATTGTCATAGTTTATTGTGGCTATAACCTCTTCAAATTCCTTAATATGTAAATAAGCGCTTTCAGAGTCGAGTCCATGGAATCTAGGAAGAAGTTGGATCAACCCCAGTTTAAAATCAATATTTCCCACATTGTGAGGGAAAATTATGCAAGAGGGAGTACTCGTCCTAGATGGTTGTAAATAGTCACGTAAAGTTCTAGGTTGAGGTACATCCCTCACTTCATTTTCATCCAATTCAGTAAGGTTTGGGGCTGGATTTTGATGCTGATTAACCCCTTGATTTGGTTGATTTTCAGCCATCTCTCTGGTAATTTCAGGAAAATTTTGATGTTTCCTAGCACGAGGCTCTCTATCATTCCCTTCAACAATTACTCCGTCACGATTGAGTCGGTTATTAGAATCCCGTGCCCAATGTGTCATGCAAAACCAAAAGGAATGAACAAAAAGGAAAAAGAGTTCTTCCTTCCTTCCTTTACTCCTCTCTAGGACTTAAGCACAAGGTGTCTTGCAATGGCTAAGCCAGAAGCATGGATAGAGACCGATTTCTCCTGGTCAATAGGGGTTCAAAGAACTCCCCACCCACTCTTTGAGTCTTTTGAGAAAAAGTACAGAAAAAGGAGAAAGAGGAATAGGTTGAGAAGAGAAATCTCTGAGCACAAGGTGATCCAAGGCGGCAGAGCCGACCAATAGGAATCCAGGTGGCACAAGGCCTACCTTTTAGAGATCCAAAAGGAGTCTCCACCCACTCTACAAGAGATGAATATGATAGGAATGAGTAGGAGAAGAAGAAGAGTAAGGTTAGAACAATAAAACCTGATTTGTAACTTAAGATGCCTTCTTCTTCTTCACCTTCCTAAAAATCCCTGAATTAAACCTATGTTAAAATCCTGCAAAAATCAAAACAAAGTAAGTTAGTATTTAGAAGAAAACCTACTCTAAAAAGCAAAACAAATTCTAAACCTATCTTAACATAATCTCAACTAGAAGTTATTTCAGAAAATTCTGAAAATACCGCATAGAAATCACCGGCAGCGGCGCCAAAAACTTGTTCACTCCCCAAGTGTAGGGTTGCGAAGTAGTAATAATTCGGAAAGACCGAGTATCGTTCCCACAGAGATTTATATATGGGTATTCTTAGGATTTAACTAAAACAACCAGTAATTAAGATCCTATTAAGAACTAAAGCTGGAAAATAGTGAATTGTTAAGGTAATTTCAATCTAAAAAAGCACTAGAGCGCCAAGGATCCACTTTTGATAGGTTTCAATGCATCAACACAACTAGGTCTCTCATAACTCAATCGGAATCGAATTCCTATCTCTATCCGATTGGAATATAGAGCGGTTCAATCAACAATTATCCAAAACAAGTGCTTATTAACTGATTTGATTCCCACAACCATGCTCAGGCCTTGGGCACACTCAATTGTATAGGCCAAGCCTCTTTCCAATCTAGTTGAGATTCATAACCATAGTTTTCACCAAATCCTGTCACTAGACCTGATTACAACTCATGATTAGAACTCTAATTAAATCAAAATCAATCACTAAGCAACTATTCCAGATTATACACAGAAGATAAGAACTTTAGTTGCATGAGTTCCCACATGAAAATCGGGCCATTGCATACAAGGCAATCAAAGCGTCTACCATGCCCGGAGTCAATGGTAGATCAATGCACTACACAAGCATGAACAATGCTCAAAAGCTAAAATACTAAGTTAGGATCACTAAGAATCACATGAGCCCGGAGTCATCAAGAGATCAAAGTAGAAACCAACATAGTACTTGAATCAAACTCAAATTGAACTAAAATTCATCAATTAAAACATAAAAGGAAACCTAGGTTGCATCAATCCATAAAAAACGAATCAAAAGCTTCACCTCTTAGCTCTAGCTAAGAGGTTTTAGTTCATCTCTAACATCCTTGAACTAAAAGCCTCTAAAAACATAAAAACTAACTAAAACAGGAAGAAAACTAGAAATCCGAAGTCGAATCCGTCTCCTGAGCAATCCCCACGTCGTAGCATGCCTTGGTATGCAGGGAAGACATCCTTTTATAGCTTGGAGGAGTCCAATTCGCAAGAGAATTCCAGATTTCGCGTAAAACTACGCACTTGCGCAGAAGATTTCGGAGCCGAAATTAGAAAATTCCCGTTTTTACACATGGCCGACCGGTCATGACCGGTCGGTCTTCACTTGCAACAGTCCAGGGAGCACAGCGGACCGGTCATGACCGGTCGGACTGAGCTATACATTGATCCAGCAACGTGGCCGACCTGTCATGACCGGTCGGCCTGGGCAGTCCATCAGTCTAGCAGCTATGCCCGACCGGTCATGACCGGTCGGGCTGGTAGTCCAGTGGATGCATGTGTGTGGCTGACCGGTCATGACCGGTCAGGCATCCTTGGCCGACCGGTCAGGCGACCGGTTTGGCCCTTTTTCTCCTTTATTCTTTCTTTCTTTCTTCTTTTCTCTTCCCTCCTTGCTTTCTTCTCTTTGATCTTCCTTCAATACTTCATCCTATGGTCTTCAATGCTTGTAAGGAGCTACATTTAGCCTTCAATTGGTGACATCTCCATCTTGTTCCTACAATCACAAATCACGCCTTAAAATAGTCCTTTAAACATGTAAACCGTACATAATGAGTGATGAATTGGGGTTAGAATATGCACAATTAAGAGCTCAACAACTTACCTTGCCAAGCTTGTAGGATTCTATGGCGGACGGTACCAGAGGACGTCGAGTGATTGATGAGGATGATCCTGCCTTCATCATCCTCCGAGGGCCCCATATGTGTTCTTTGGCTCAAGAGAACTAACCTCTTCCCGCCATCAAGGGTCAAGGTACCAGAGACCACTGGGACAACTGGGTGCAACATCCACAGCCTTTGCTTGAACGAGTATTGGCTGACACTCCTTTTGCTGGCCTCCTTACCTTACGCTTCCATAACAACAGTGCCAACCGCATGATGCTCGCGACCCTCTGCGAGAGGTGGCGGGATGAGACCCACACCTTTCAACTCCCTTGTGGCGAATGGAGAATAACTCTCCTGGATATTTATATGCAAATTGGCTTTCCATTTCATGGGGCAGTTGTTCCTCAAGTCAGTTCTCTTGCTCCCATCACTTCCACTAACTGGCTACGGCTTGTTGGTGATGTCCCGCCCGAAGATGAATTCCAAGGCCATCAAGTAAAGATGAGATGGTTCTACAACACTTTTGCCTCTGTCACCCCCACTACCGAGCTAGAGGCCCTCCGCAAAGCACGGGCTATGATTACTTATGCATTCAAGTCTTTCCTTCTCTGCCACACAAATGAGAGGGTCGATCCTAAATTTCTTCGCTTGGTTGAGGATCTTCACCACCCCTACAATTGGAACGGGGCTATCCTGACTCATATTTTCCAGGGTCTGGATAAGACTAGTCAGAATAGTCGGTCCTACACAGGTTTCTGGCCTGTCGTTGAGGTACTTCTTCTTTCTCCTTTCTTGGAGACATTTACCCTCTTTCTCTCTCTAATCATTAGGTGTGCCCTTGCCGAGACTTGCTTTTATGACCATTTTCCCCACCTTGCGCCGAGGATGCGGGACTATATTGAGCCATCTTTGTATCGCCACATGTACTGTCATCAACAAAACCGTCAGTGGAACTCTCGAGTTTCTGGGCACAACTGGCGTGCTGACATAGACGGATTGACCGTTGAAGATGTAAGCATCTTGCTTTCCTTATCCCTCGTGTTGTACTATAATTGATCGTGATGATCTCCCTTGTTGTAGCTTGCTCGGATGCCATACGCCAACTTTCCTCTCTACTACACCCCTCAACGTGTGGAGACCTATGATGCTTCATGCCTCCGGATCATGCTTTCTGACGCTGAATCATTTCAGTGGTATTTGGGCGAGAGGCTGCTTCGACAGATTATAGGAGTGGCCAGAGTCCCTTGTTCTGCACCTCCTCCAGCTACTCAGATCCCAGCTGATGAGATAGCTGACGCTCTTGTGGGCCAGCCCGGGTTTCGTTTCACGATCCCGGATCGCGATTATGATGAGTGGTACTTGTTGTATGGCCAGGGGCCTCTGCTTCCTCCGCTCTATGTTCCTGGGGGCCGTCGCAGATATGCTGGAGGCTCGGTGATAGCTCATTTGATGGATCTTCATCGTCGAGAGCAGGACGAGAGGAGGGACGATGACGACTATGTTGGCGACCTGTAGCCTGCTTTTGTATTCAGCTTACTTGATATATGACCTTCTTCTTTTTGCTTTTATCCTCTTCTGTATCAAAAATCTTCTGAATGAATATACAACCTTTGACCTGTCTCAAATTCCTTGATGATGTCTGAATGCTTTGACTGGAGACTTCTTAATTGCATGGATGATGACTTGAATGGTTCAGATGGCTTGATTCGGCCCTGTTGGCCCACTTGAGACCTCGGCTTTACTTTGGAGCACCTTTTCTTGATATTTTGTGAGGCTAAGAAAGCTTCTCATGGTGTGGATGATGACTTGAACGACTTAGATTGCTTGATTTGGCCTTGTGGGCCCACTTGATGATTAGATCTTGGATTCTGGCCCTTCTCTTGATGATCAAACCCTTGATCTTGCTATTTGATGATCCATGCAAGCTTTCCCATGGTTTAGATCATGATGATCTAGTCTTCGAATGGCTCAGATTGCTTGTGGCCCTCTCTTAATCAGCTTTCCCTTTCTTTGGCTTGATCAGACCCATTCTGGCCGCAGTGCTTCGTGATTGGATAGGTGGGGTACCTTCCAAATGATTCTGATCAACCTCAATCGAAATCTGGAGTGGATTGGGGCCTTGGGCTGTCCTCAAGGTGCCATCTGCTGATGTGGACTGTCAGCCTCACCTACTAACAACCATGGAGCCAATCCCGCGGAGAGAGAGGGAGCGCGTCCGTACGGGCAGCCCACCCAAGGCTGGCCTCTTGTGCGGCCTGGGCTGGCTCTTGCTCGGACATTCTTCACAGTCCACTATCTTTATCCCCACATTCCCTGCACGTCCGGGTTCGATTGCAGCCATGAATATTCTCCTTGTCTCATCTTCCCTTTTCCTTCTGTCTTTTTCTTAGTTTGTCTTTTCTCAAGCAATGGACGGTGGAGATTTAGGGGCTGTGGGGGCTGTCCATGGTGGGTCCCACACTTCAGAAAGTGTTGAAGGCTTTAATGATGGAGGGTTTTCTTTAATAGATGGTGGAGATGGAGCATTGAATGGGGGCATTGATGAGGGGCTAGGGATGGTGGTTGGTGGAGCTTTGAATGGCCCCATTAATGGCAGCCATGTTGAAATTTCTGATTTGAATGGGGCCCTCATTATGGGAGAAATGGATGGCATGGATGAGATGATGAGATGGGATATAGGTGAGGCTATGTGTCCCTTGAGTGTGTGCCATATGGATGATGTGATTGATGGAGGTGATGGGACCATGATGGACATAGATGGGCTGATCTCATGTCTGGATGGGATGGATGGTTCAGATGATACCTTTGACGGTTTGAATGCTCTTGATGAGGGCCAAGATGTGCGGCATACTTGTTTGGGTGGACTTGATGTGATCATTGATGATGTCCCCCTGATGATGGACGGTGTGGATGCCTCGATGATCCCTTTGATTGACTAGGATGATGACTGGACTCATGATTTCCTGTTGGAGAGGGCCGCAGGTCCAGATCTGACCATTAATTCTTCGATCGGGGTTGCCGAGACCCTTTTTGATGGTTCAGATGCATTCTTTGATGGTCAGATTGGCCAGGATGCCACGATGTGTGGTGTGATCTTCGCTGGTAGCCCTTTTGATGGAGAGTGTCGTCCTTCTCCTGATCGTCGGTCTTTTGCGCACTCTGTTCATGAGGTGGGCGAGTCTTCTCATGCGGCTGAGGTTGTAACAGTTTTAGACAGTGATGCAACTATATCAGACATAGCCGTTACTGAGGGTAGGACAGGGGTTGTTGAGTCTGCAGAGGTTCCAGCTTTTCCTTCTCCTTCGCCCGTTAATCTTCCGATCCTTACTGAGCTGTCATTGATTTCTGGGCCTTTTGTTCTGGAGGGGGTACCAGTGAGGACTTGTCAGCTGCTTCCTCGTCCTTCTTGCTCGCCACGGCTGCTTGCTTAGCTTGATAGTTTGTCAACTTATGAGATTCAGGATTTGGAGTCCTATGGCTTCGGCAGTCTGATCCATATGGTTAGAGTTAACATTGATTGGAGGATGCTTGGAGCTGCATTGATTGACTGGGTCCCTTCGTTGAACTTGTTTGCGTTCAACGATATGGAGATGGGACCCTCTTTGGAGGAGCTTGCATGCTTGACAGGCCTACCTTGGGATTATGCTCAGTATTTCTCGCCGAAGACATCGCCGAAGACTACCACACCGCAAAACTGGTTCGGGATCCCCTATCTTGTTCAACCTGCAGCTGCCGGCCAGGATGTTGTAGTGTTCTCCTTTGACTTACTGTATGATCTTTTTTCGGGTCCTCGGAATGTGGCCGATTCTATCCTTGCTCAGAACGCACTGATGTTCTGCTTGATAGCTGAGGTGCTGTTCTCGAGATGGCGCAGGTCCCAGACTCCTTTGCTTTTTGAGGTGATGAGCCGAGCCATCCGACGGCAGGGGATCATTTCTCTCATCTTGGCCGAGCTGTTTAATGGGCTGACCGACTTTGCCCTGGGCCGCACTCGTGTCCTTCGCGGCTGCTGTGCATTTCTTCAGGTATCTTTTCTGTACCTTTCCTTTCTTACTTTTTAGGAATTGCTTTGTTCTAGCTGAACTTCTTTTCCTTCTTATGATTAGGTTTGGCTATGGGAGCGTCTTTCTCTGACCGTTCCTGTACCCTTTCCTGACACCTGTCGCCCAGACCTTATGCGGCACATCATGGAATTTCTTCCTCCAATGGCTAGGATGAGTGAGCCCTTGTATCGTAGGATGTTCGCTGATCTTTGTGACTGGAATGTTCGTTGGGAGTCATCTTGGCTTTCACTTCCTCCAGTGCTTTGCGATGCACACCGCCTTCCTCTGTGCTGGTAGGCTTTCGATCTTACTTTTCCTACCACCCTACCCGGTTCCTGCGGCAGTTTGGGTACGAGCAGAATGTTCCTCTTTTTGCTTTTATGGGTATCGGGCGCCGAGCGCTTCCATCTAGGATCTCTGACTTTAGGACTCGGGTTGATGGATCTTGGGCGAGTTATCTGACTGCTGATCTGCTTGGTTTTGAGTTGTGGGCCTTTCCGATGGCGACCGACCCATATCAATACTGGGTTGCTGAGCAATCTTTGTATCGATGTATCCCTTGTTGGCACCAGACTGCTAATGAGTATGAGTAGGATATCCTTGGAGATGCAGGCTCTTCATCTGTTTCATATGAACCCTTTGAGGAGCGCCCATTCATTGATCCTAGTTTCCTTTTGGCCACTCATGGCCATTTGCTGTCTGAGATCTCTGCACTTCGGTATCAATGTGAGATGATGTCGAGGAGGTTGGCTGCCGATCAGAGGTAATATGATGAGGAGGCCATGATCCATACCCTTGAGCGCGATGAGGTGCATTACCTGCGTATGGAGGTGAGCAGGTTGAGAGCGAGACTACTTCATTATGAGTCAGAGGACTTACCTGATATGGCCGAGGAGGAGGGTAGAGATTGATTGTGTTGGCCACCTGCACATTCTTTTTTTGCGTGGAATATGATTGATGATGATGCATTTTTTGTATTTTTTTGAAAAAGATGACATGATATGTGTAAAAGAAATATGATGATTTTAATGAAAAAAGAAGAAAACTTTTTTGAGAATCTATAGTGCCATGAGTTGTCTTGTGAGTGTGTTTGGATTTTGTGTCGGGATATAGGAATCAGAGTTGGGGGCTCAGCCAATGCTTTGACTGATGTCTCGAGATTTGACTCGTGTGATCCTTTGGTTCCCTAAAGGTGTAGGCAACGGAAACTGTTGCCTCCTGAGATTGTCAGAATTTGTAGAGCTCTTCGTTTCTGACTGCACTTCTTCTTGTTCTTGAACTGTGACGGCTCTAATCGATCTGGACTGTCTGATTTCCTGGTACCTGCACTTTTTTTTTCTTTTTCCATTTAAGCCATTTTTGCCTGCAGCGCTCTTTCGAGTTTTCACCACAGCCGGCCTTTTCCCATCATTTTTGCCCGTGGCGCTCTTTCGGGTTTTCACCACGTCCCGGGTGTTTGATCTTGCCTGTCCCTTGGCAGCTATGCTGTTTTTACCCTCGGCGCCCTTTCGGGTTTTCACCAAGTCCGCTGTATGCCCACTGTTTTTACTCAGAGCGCCCTTTCGGGTTTTCACTCCGCCCTCTTTGTTTAGGCATACATTTCCTTTTTTTTCTTTTTTCTTCTCTCTTTTTTTTTCTGGATCTTTGGATAACTGCGGCGGCTAGAGGTCAGGAATCCGTCGTTGCCGGCCGATGACAGTCTTTCAGCCCTTATCCTAAGTTACGATGATAGAGCTGCTGGTCTTAGCTAAAGACCCTTCTGAGATGAATGGATGGATGACTGTATTTCTTCTTGGGTTGATTTTTCTCGGGTGCCTTGCTTTAGCTTCCCTTTTTCTTTTTCTCCATTTTTTTTCTTTTCTTTTGTATTCTTTTTCTCTCTTTTTTTTCTTTTTCTTTTGAATCCCCTTATTTGAAACACTTGTTGGTGGACGGAAATGATTTCTCAGAGGTTTTAGCTTCGACTTCTTCACTTCAGTCTCTATTAAAGTAACTCTTGATAAGGTCAGAATGACTTATCCGTGAAAGATCTTCACTTTGTCAGTGTTGATTCACTCAGGAAGATCCACCCCTCTCATGCTAGTGAGTCTGAGGGCGCCTCCGGGAAGTACTTCTCTGATGATCAGCAACCCGTCCCACGAGGGTTTGAACTTTCCTCTGGGATTCGGAAGGTGTGATGGTAAAATCTTCTTCATAACCATGTCGCCTACCTTGAAACTTCTTTTTCGGACTCTCTTGTTATAAGCCCGAGCAATCCTTTTCTGATAACACTGAGAATGACTTAGTGCACGCATGCGCTTTTCATCTACTAGCTGCAACTGATTGAATCTGGCCTGTTGCCATTCTCCTTCTTCAATTCCGCTTTCTAATAATACTCGTAGTGATGGTATTTCCACCTCGACTGGCAGAACTGCTTCCATTCCATAAGTAAGCTTAAAAGGAGTAACGCCCGTAGCAGACCGTACAGACGTTCGATAGGCCCAAAGTGCATATGGGAGCATATCTGACCAATCTCGATAGGTCACGACCATCTTCTCAAGTATCCTGACGATTGTCTTGTTTGCGGCTTCTACCTCACCATTCATCTGGGGACGGTAGGGGCTTGATCGATGATGTTGAATCTTGAACTTGCTGAGAAAGTCATCCATCTTCTTGTTGACAAACGGGGTCCCATTATCTGTGATGATAGCATTAGGGATTCCATATCGGCATATGATGTTATTCTTCATGAATTTGATCACCTGAGATGCTGCAATCGTGGTGTAGGAGGCTGCCTCTACCCACTTAGTAAAGTAGTCGACTGCCACAAGTATGTACTCATGACCGTTTGACGCTTTGGAACTAATCTTACCGATGATGTCGAGTCCCCACATGGAGAAGGGTCAGGGGTTGGTCAGGTTGTATAATTCTGATGAGGGGGCATGGATTTGATTCGCATGCTCCTGACACTTGAAGCATTTTCTGACGTGCTGGCAACAGTCTGTCTCCATGGTGAGCAATAGTAGCCGAGTCATAGAATCTTCTTTGCCATCATGTGCCCGTTCATGTGTGGGCCACAGATTCCTTCATGTATTTCTTCCATGATCTTTGCAGCTTCTGTTTCAACGACGCATTGAAGGAGGATGTGATTATAGGATCGCTTGTAAAGAACTTCGCCACTGATGGTGAACTGGCTGGCCAAACGTTGGATGGTTCGGCGATCTGTTGCTGTTGCTGACTCTAGATACTCCTGGGTTTCGAGATATTGCTTGATGTCGGCATACCAGGGTTTGTCAGGGACAGCTTCGGCTTCTTCTATTTACAGGCAAAAAGCAGGTTCTTCTTGAATTTCGACTGTGAGCTCCCATTCTGAAGCTCCTTTCGGGATCTCGAGCATTGACGCGAGTGTGGCGAGAGCATCTGCAAACTGATTCTTGGCTCTGGGCATGTATGAGAAGGTGACTTCTTTGAATTCTTCGATCAGATTTTTAAGATACACATGATCTGGTATCAACTTCTCATCCATGGTTTTCCATTCGCCATTGGTCTGATTGATGATAAGCTGTGAGTCTCCAAATACTCGTAGATTCTTGACGCCCAAGATCATGGCTTCCCTTAAGCCAGTGATGTATGCTTCGTACTCTGCCATGTTGTTGGTGCACTCGAATGCTATGCGCCTTGAGATAGGGATAGGGGCATCATCTGGAGAGTAGAGGATTGCTCCAATACCACTCCCTTTAGAATTTGCTTCGCCGTCGAAGAATAATGTCCACTCATCTTTCTTCTTCTTTTCATCGCCTTCGATAAGTAAGAGATATTCATCAGGGAAGAATGTCTTGAGCGGTTGATAATCCAGGAGGGAGTGGGCGGCAAGATGATCGGCGAGAGCCTGCCCCTTGATTGCCTTTTGAGTGACATAGGTGATGTCGAACTTAGAGAGGAGTAGCTACCATTTAGCTATCCTTCCAGTGAGTGCCGGTTTCTCGAACAAGTACTTGAGCGGATCCATGTGAGCGAGTAGGAGAATAGGGAATGCAATCATGTATTGACGGAGTCACTGAGTTGCCCAGACTAGGGCGAGGCAGGTCTTCTTGATCGGGGAATACCTGGTCTCGTAGTCGGTGAACTTTTGACTCAAATAATATATTGCTTGTTCCTTCTTCCCGGTCTCGTCGTGCTGGCCAAGGACACAGCCAATGGCTTCTGCTGCTACCAAGATGTATAACAATAGTGGTCATCCAGGAGTGGGTGGCACTAGAACTAGAGGATTCATGAGATATTTCTTGATGCGGTCGAAGGCGACTTGGCAATCATCATTCTATTCTTTTGGAACGTTCTTCCGAAGGAGCTTGAAAATGGGCTCACAAATAGGTGTGAGCTGTGCGATGAAGCGACTGATGTATTGAATTCTGACGAGGAAGTCACGAATTTCTTTCTCTGTTTTAGGAAGGGGCATCTCGATGATTGCTCTGGTTTTGGTCTCGTCGACCCTGATGCCATCCTCGCTCACCATAAAGCCGAGGAGCTTGCCTCCCATTGCACCGAAGACACATTTTTGAGGGTTGAGGCGGAGCTTGTACTTTTCTAATTTGTTGAATAACTTCTTCAGATCTTCAAAGTGTCTTTCAATTGTGCGAGATTTGACGATCATATCGTCCACATATACTTCAAGGGTTCATCATGTCGTGGAATAGTGCTGTCATTGCTCGCTGATATGTTGCTCCTGCGTTCTTCAGACCGAACGGCATTACCCTGTAACAGAAGGTTCCCCAGGGAGTGATGAACGATGTCTTCTCGCGATCTTCGACGGCCATCTTGATCTAATTGTAACCTGAGAACCCGTCCATAAATGAGAAGATCTTGTATCCAGCAGTGTTGTCGACCAGAGTGTCGATGTGTGGCAAAGGGAAGTCGTCTTTTGGACTGGCTTTGTTGAGATCTCGGAAGTTGATGCACATTCGAACCTTGCCGTCCTTCTTTGGTACTGGCACGATGTTGGCGAGCCATTCAGGGTAGTTGGAGACTACCAAGAATCCCGCATTGTATTGTTTGATGACTTCATCTCGGACTTTCAGGGCCCATTCTGGCTTCATTCTTCGAAAAGTTTCTGCTTCACTGGCTTCATATCTGCCTTGGTTGGTAAATGGTGTACAACGAGCTCTTCATCGAGCCCTGGCATGTCTTTATATGAGAACGCGAAGTTGGACAATCTTGGAGCTAGGAACTCTATCATTTTCTGTTTCATCTCAGGTGGCAACGATTTTCCAATGCGTACTTCCCTAGGGATCTCAGGTGTCCCCAAGTTTACTATCTTGAAATCATCGGCTACAACATTGGCTTTAAATTCAAACTTTTTGAGGAGATCCTCTAGTGCGAGAGCCGGATCATCATCTTCCTCATCCCGAGCTTTGTCCAGACCTATGAGCTCGAAGTCTAATTCGATGTCAAAGTCATATGATTCGACTTCAAACTCATGTGACTCTTTAGACGAACTTGGCACACTATTGAATGCAGGAAAAGAAATGTTTTTTAGTTTTTGAGATTTTTCTGAAATGGAAATGCTAGATGTTTTTGGCTTTTGAAAGTTTTTTATTTTTTTGGATTTTTGAAATTCACAGGACTTTGAACAAGCGGGCATTGCAGACCATGATTGAGCCCAACTTGTTCCAAAGTTCTGGTCGCTGCTTAAACAGGCATTTTTTTTTGGAAGCCAGAGCCCTCAGATGGCTCTTTGGCTGATTCAAGAGCTAGGGGAATGGATGACCATTCAGGACCCCACACTTCCTCCCCTGAAGAGGTGGGGGTTGATGATTCGGGCGAAGAATCACAGTCTGGCCCAATGACCATGATTTCTCATTGGTCGGGTTTGAGATCTGAGTCATACTCAGTCCCTCCCGGATCACTTACCTCGCATTGCAGTTCATCTGGTTCCGTAGTGAGACACAAGTTCAGAATCTGGACATCGGACCAATCCAGGGCTGGCCATTTCCCTTTCTTGGTCCAATGGATGGGCTGCTTCTACCCCTGGCTGATGATTGTTGATGTTGATATGGGCGAGTCGTGCCCCTTGCTGATTGATGCTGAGATGGGCAAGTTGTGCCCCTGGTTGATTGATGCCGAGATGGGCAAGTTGTGCCCCTGACTGGCTGGAATTGAAGCGGGCAGGTTGTGCCCCTGGTTGGGAGCAGGTGCCAGAGTAACCTGGTCCTGAAGCTGCTGTATTTGACTTCCTTCTTCATCTTCATCATTTCCTTCTTCCTCTGGAGGCTTAGACAGTTCGAGAATCTGATCCCATCGAATGGGGGGCCACATGGCCCAAACTAGGCTTATCGGGAAGCCTCTATGTAGTGTAGTCGGTTGATTCCCTCCTGGATCTTTGCAAGGTTCTCCTAGCTTGACGAATTGGATGGGTGCGCATCGAAATTTCTTCCTTCTTTTGTCCATGAAGATTGCCCTGTATCCGAGTCCCCATTTGCGTTAGTTATATATCAGCGGTACCTTTCTAGACTTGAAATGATTCTTCATTCGGTATTTGAGGCTCAGACATTCTGCCGGTGAAAAAACACGGTCCACCCTTATCGGTTCTGGATTGGCGATAGAGTCACAGTCTCGAATTCAAAACTGTGAAATGGGATGTCTTCTTCAGAGTGCTGGATATTGATGACCGGGATGTCTGGTTCAGTGGCGGCAGCATTGGAAGGAATGATGAGCTCTTTCTCTGCGTGGATAGAGATTACTTGATTTCCATAGATGTATTTCACTCGTTGATGCAGGGTTGATGGCACAGCCCCTACCTTGTGCAGCCAAGGTCGTCCGAGCAACATGTTGAAAGAGGCTGATATATCCAGAATTTGAAATGTGATAGTGGAGATTTCTGGACCTATCTGTACCTCTATGTCGACCTCCCCTTCTACTGATCGGCGGGTGTTGTCGAATGCTCTGACACATATGGTGCTGGGTCGGAATGAAGAAGGACTGATTCCCAGACGTTCCACAGTCTTAAGTGGGCAGACGTTTAAGCTTGAGCCATTATCGATAAGGACCAGCGGGACACAGAGGTCTTTGTATCGTAAGGCTAAGTTGAGTGATCGCCCATGATCGCGTCCTTCTGGTGGCAACTCATTATCAATGAAGGTGATGGCCCGTGGAGCCAGGAGCTGTCCAATCATCAATGCTATCATCTCTGGTGCCGTATCGGAGGAGACGTGAGCATCGCTCAAGGTTTTGGCAAACATTTCTCGGTGTATGCGAGATGTGCAGAGTAACTCCCATACTGAGATTTGAGCAGGGATTGACTTGAGCTGAGTCGCCACATCGTATGCGGCTTCATTTTTGTTGTCGAGGCCTGAAAGAGCGCCTTTGGGATCTCCTTTATTTTTATTATCTCTTCGGATGCAACGCCAATTGGGATTCATATTCCCTACTTCCGCACATTCTGGATAGTGCCATGGGACCTCTTTATAATTTTCCTCACCTTTGCCTTCTAGATCCACCGGTTCTTGCAACAGTGCTGATGTGGGTACCAGATCTTCCTCGTACAGAGCTTTTACCTTAAGAACTACATTGTTGCCTGTGCTGAAGGGGTAATATCGAGTCTTGTCTTCATAGATCACATAAGGTTGCGGTCCTGGCTTGACCGTTCCTGGAGCAGGAGGCTCCCATGGAATGAATACTGGTCCTCTTGATATGGTAGGGGGTTTCTCTGTTCGTTCCAGCTGCCGTAGTGTGATTGACACGCCTCCGGGATTTGCCCCTTGCAATATGACTGGCTCAACTGGAGGAGCTCCTTCTAAGACAATGGGCTCTTGCTGCTGATGAGTATAATCCCTCCATTGCGGATTGGATTGTTCTTGAACTGGAGTGGCCCCTTGCAAGATGACAGATTTGTATACGGGCTCGATGTATGACTGTGCTCCTTCCAGGACAACTGGTTCCCAACCTGAAGGGCCGTAAGATGCCCCTTGAACAACTGGCACATCATATGGAAGTGTTCCTTCGAGTACTACTGGCTCGGAGACTGAAGGAAGAAAGGGACTTGCTCCTTGCAAGATCGGAGGAGGATTTGTCGGCCCATAAGTGTAGGCATGAATGGATTGGCCGGGGGAGAAGAAGCGATTGAGGCGTTCTCCTTCTTCTATGCTGTTGACGGTGGGGCCTCGAGATGAACTGGGATCCGTCGGATGTTGAGGCAGAGGATTCTGAAGAATGTTGGTGGAAGCTATTGGAGGAGTTTCAGGGACCGAGATGACGATCTTCCGGTCATCAATCAGATCTTGTATTGCATTCTTCAAAGTAAAGCATCGATCAGTGGTGTGGCCACGCCCTTGATGGTAGGCGCAATACTCATTTTCTCGGTAGTTCGGAGGCAGAGGATGAGGAGGAGGCCTGGGTGCCATTAGAGTGAGTAACTGCTTCTGTACCAGCATAGTCATGACTTGACTAAGTGGTTGAGTGAGTGGAGTGAATTTCCTAAACTCCCTATAATTCTACCTATTCTGGTATGAGTATTGACCGTTCCCTCTGAATTGCTGTTGTTGTCGAGGTGGTTGTGGCTGTGGTTGCGGATTTGGTCGTGGTTGATACCTCTGAGGTTGGTGCTGAACCTGATTCTGCTGATGCTATTGATGTCCCTGTGGGGGAGTGTATTGATTACCTTGAGCAGTGGTGCTGATGTTGTTTACCTCTGTCGGGTGGGGAGGAGAACCGCTGCGGTTTCCGTTCCCATATCTGATGGGTCTTCCCTCCACTCTATTCCTTTTGACTGGAGTGGCTTGATGAGACCATGGGGAGATTGTCCCAGCATGGATTCCTACTTCAACTTGCTCTCCAACATGGATCAACTGTGAGAAATTCGAGTATGGATGCGAGATGAGATATCCAGATATGCCCGGATATGTTGAATGAACAATCATGGAGATTTGTTCTTCTTCGTCGATAGGTGTTCGCATTCGGGCTACCATAGCTCGCCAACGTCCCACGTAGGCAGATAGTGTTTCATCACTCCTTTGCCTGAGAGCTGCGAGGTCAGCTCTTCTGGGTGCCATGTTGAGATTGTATACGAATCTGTCGACGAAAGCCTGGGAAAGTTGTTCCCACGTCCTGATGCGGTGGCAGTCTAATGAGGTGTACCAATCTAGGGCATCGCCCTTCAGAGATTTTTGGAACAAACGAATGAGGGCCCCTTCATTTCCTGAGATTGCACTCAGCTCTCCACAGAATGCCTTGAGATGTGCTGTGGGACAACCGTTGCCATCGTATCTTTTGAATTTTGGTACCTCAAAGTTTTGAGGTACTTGAGCATCTGGGAAAGGACACAAGTCTCTAAACTTGGTCGAAGGTAAATCGATTCCTTGTTGTCGCTGAAGCTGATTTTGCAATATCAGGAACTGCTCCCGCAACTCGTCCAGTCCTGAATGATCTGTTCGAGCGACTGGTGCCTCTTGGAGTAAGGCACGTTCTTCTTCGGCGTAGTGGTCGATGTCTTCGACCCTATGGGTTTGCTGGAAAGCAACTGCGAGTTGTTGAAGTTGATTTGATGATTGAATTGGATTTGGATGAACTTGTGCTTGAAAGGACTGTAACTGAATTGGAGAATGTACTAAAGGTTGAACTGGAACTTGCTAGAAATTAACTAGAGATTGCTGAATTGAAGATTGCTGGAAATTAACTGGAGTTTGTTGAATTGAAGATTGCTGAAAATTAACTGGGATCCCATCGGCGGGGATGTGCTGGAATTGAAAAGTGCTCCTGTTTGCAGGAGGCTGAGATGCTGGGAAGTGACCCCCTTGTTGGGTATTCGCCACTGTCCGCTGATTGATGTTGGCTTGACACCGACCCCCATTGTGGGCATTCACCGGTGCTATCCCTATTGCTGGATATTGAATTGAAATCCCATCGGCGGGGATGTGCTGAAATTGAAAAGGGATCCCATCGGCGGGGACATGCTGAAATCTACTGAGACTGTTGTTTGTAAGATTGACTGGAAGCTGACTGGAAGTCCCTGCGACGGGAGTGCTCTGAGATGGCCCTGTTGTTGCAGGAAGGTACTGAGGAGGATGCCCCATAGCGAAGGGCTGAGATGGCTGCTGTCGGTAGTCTTGGGCAGACTCCGATAGTTGTGCTTGATTTGAACTGGAGGCCGGAAGGACCCGGCATGGCTACTGAGATTGCTGAACTGGGCTAACCTGATTGTTGGCTGCTGCGGTGGCTTGTGCTTACATGAATTGCAAGAGCATTTCTTGCATTGCTCTCATTCCTTGTGCCAATTCTTGTATGATTGGCGTATTCTCAATGAGCTGTTGCGCTGGAGGTTGCGCTTCGGTCATTTCAAGAGCGGGGAAGAGGCGAGTTTCCTCCTCGTGGTCAGACATGACTTGCTGAGCCCGAGTGCGGATTATGCTGCGGAAGGAAGTTGTTTCCGAACACGTTGAGCCCGAGGAGGCGCAATGGTGAGGACTATACTCTTTTTGGGTTTTGGGATTTTCTATTTTTTTTTGTTTTGGTTTTGGGTAGAATGCTATGCAGGTGAGATTGTATGAGGACTAATGACTTTCAAGTATAAGAATGATTCTGTTTTTCAAGTTGGATCATGACTAGTGGGACTAGCTCATCCCCAGCGGAGTCGTCATTCTGTGGACCTTCGCCGTTCCGCGCTCCCACACGACATCTCGTCCCTTTCCTTTCGGAAAAGGAAGAAGAGGTGCGTGCGTGCGAATCGCCGTTTATGCCACTGGCTTGCCTCGTTCTTGAGGGCTTTGTTTAGTTATTGTGTTAAGCTGGATGTGTTTAAATGAGTTTATATAAGACCAGAGTCGCCACTAGCCAATTACTTCGAATCTACAGTCGGCTAGACCCCATAGAAACGTTAGAGAAGGGGATCCGAAGATTCCTTTCTCTAAAATGACTCCTTTTGATCTGCAACCAGAGATTCGAGGTAAGGGATCACGGTTACAGGGTGGGAAGAGGTTAAGCACCTCACACACTGCCCGTACCGAAGTACGGTCTCTACTTCACAGAATCGAACTAACACTTGAAAGTCTGTTTTAATCCTCGTACATTCTCATAGATGACATGATGCATGAATGCAGGTCTAAACAGTAAGAGTTTCTGATGGGCAGGTTCCACTAACAGGCAAGCCCAGAGCATACGCTCGAACTAATAGGTGCTTTATGCGGAATACATGCTGTGTGTTTGAATGATCAAAGTGCTTGTAGTGATATGGACATGAATGCAGGTCTGAACAGTAAGAGTTTCTGATGGGCAGGTTCCACTAACAGGCAAGCCCAGAGCATACGCTCGAATTGACAGGTGCTTTATGTGAGATGCATGCTGTGTGTTTGAATAATCAAAGTGCTTGCAGTGAAGAAGGGGGGTTGGAAGAAAAGTAAATGTTGCACTTATGCTAGATGCGAATGAAATGATGCTAGTAAGGAACAGCTAGATGGACGGAGGTGTCACAAGGATTGGCTTCGAGTGGCTGGATCAAGACTTGGATGGCTTGGGAGACTTGGACCAGTGGTCAGGCTAGACTGGACCAGGGCTAGACTCTCCTCACTCGGGCTCTCCTTGGTGGAAAGATGGGCTAAAAGGGTGGAGAAGAACTCAGACGGACGGGTCGCTGGACTGGATGGATTGTATGTTGAAATGGGAAGAGGCTAGGGGTATTTATAGCGTTGGAGAGTGGCAGTTTGTGTAAATTTGTTTGGGCGGCCCCCTACGGACGCTCCTCGATTTCCAGCGTGTGGTACGGTCATGTCTCGGGGCTGCTGTTTTGACTAGGTGAGTTGACTCAGCGGGTCGACTCGGTGATTTAACTCGGCGGGTTGACTCAGCGGTTTGACTCGACGGGTTGACTCGATGTTTTGACTCAGTGGGTTGACTCAGCGAGTTTGACTTTTTTAGGATTTTTTGACTGGTTTTTCTTATGGGAGATTTTTCAGGCTGATGTTTAGGGGTGGGTTGACTGGGTTCAAGCTTGAGTTGGGCTATAGATTGGGGCTTACAAAGGTGAGTTTGGTTGAGTTTGGACTTGGGATTTGGGGGTATGGTCCTCCATTCATCCAGCTATCTCTACCAACAGTGTAGCCGAAGGTGGGGTGTCTACACGAATATATCTGATATGTGATAGAATCTATGCCTCAGTAAGCCTTTTATAGACATATTGTATATATTGCCTTGATCACGTGCCATACGATTTAAGGCTACATGTTATTCGGGGTTTTGTTCCTTTAAATGCATGCATATAATTCTGTGACAGTACTACATTAATAACAGGAGGTGTATCATCGAAGAAAAGCAGCAAAAGATATATGCATGTGCAAATATGTTTTTATCATTATCAAGCTCATAGTAACGACATATGGCGGAATCTTATTAAACTATGTAGTTGCGCCAAAAATGGGTGTAAACTTGGATCACCTAAACATCTCCCACATAAAAAGTAAAAAAAGAAAAAAATGACCCTTTGATTATTTAACTATTTGTTATTGAATTGGGCCATTTTCTTGTGTACTTGTTGACCACCTATTAGTAGGACAATGATAAAAAATGGGTTTAAGAATTTTCAGTCAAGGATATATTTTAGGAAACTTGGGATCCTTTACGTGATCCAGCTATCAGTTGTTTGTACCACCAAACCATGGTTTGGAAAGCACGAAATCATGCACGTCAACAAAGCATAAATAAACTGAAAGGGTCCAGATCCAGTGTAAACATTTCTACCTTAGGGTTAACATCCAAATCAACTTGTGGGACCCACTGCGATGTTTCAATGATATCAAATCGGTCCATTATTTTGGAACCCTAATTTCTTTTTCGTGGAATCAGAAACTCAGGTTGATTCATTTTAGGAATAGGGACACTGGCCACAAAAGCGGAAGCTGAACAATATCATAGCAAAATATACGATCAAACGAGAAACACAATTAAACCAATCCACACAAGCATTCAACCACAAGAGATAATCTGATTTTACATGGAAAAAACCCATCAACGGGTAAAAAACCACGGCACAAAGCGATCTACTATGATTAACAGAAGATTACAAAGATTAACAGCCCACAAGCAAAGAAAATAGAGAAAATCCAAGTTCTCTCCCTCTCAAAACACTCTCCCCTCTTCCTAATGCAATTAAGAAACCTTGGACACCTTAGGATTACTCCTAATCCCGGATTCATGCCATATATATGGCAACTAACCCGAAATTAGAAACATCTTACGCACTACCGCATAATAGCGTAAGAAAATGCATGCACAGTCGACCAGTTGCCCGACCCGTCGGACCTTGTACAAAACAGTCCAGAGGAAATTCATACACAGACCCACACATCTGCCTCACCTTAGACCTGTTGCCCGATCGATCTAAGCCCCTTGCAGACCTGTCGCCAAACAGGTCTAGGGTAAGAGAAAACTGTCCAGAGAGCTCTGTGCATTTAGGCCATTACATGCAAACCAGTCACCCGGCCAATCTGAGCACCTAAACAGTGCACATTTTGAAGGCACTCCAACAATTACATTGTGGTTGAATGCTTGTGTGGTTTTCATTACATTGTGTTTCTCGTTTGATCTTATATTTCGTTATGGTGTTGTTCGGCTTCCGCTTCCACTTCCGCTGTCGGTGTCCCTATTCCCAACAATCCAAAACGCAGATAGGCCACACTATAAGGAACAGTTGAGATGGGGATGCTACCATTAGAACCTTCTACATTACAAGTGGTGCCCACCGAGTTTTATATATTCCATCTAATCCATTCAAAAGATGCATCCAACCAAGATGAATGGACACCCAAGAAATTAGACCATTATAAAAATCAGGAGGGTTGCAACCCTTCATTTGAGAGGTTTTGGGTGTGATTTTACATGGCGTGGCCCACCTTAGTTTTGGATCTGCCTAATTTTTGGGAGAAAATAAGAATAGGAGAGGCGAACATGATGAACGGATTGGTTGTCATTGAAATATCAAAGTAGGCCCCACATGTTTATTAGTATGTTATTCGTAATAGGTTGAGGTAGAAGCGTTTGCGATCTATTCGATCTCTGACAAAAGAAAAAGAAAAAATGAAATCCGAATAAAACAAAATGGACCCGATTAAAAAAAAATCTGAGTAAAAAAGTCCAGTGAGTCCCCACTAGCCCAAGTAAAAAAAAAAATAAAAGTCTGGTAAGTCACCACCCAACTTGGGCCAGTGGCGACTTGACTCAGACTGAATTGGTCAGTTAAAAACATGGTCATGACAGCATGGTGTTTGAAATATAATTCATCCATCAACTGGCCCAATTAACGTACAGTCCCTGTTCATTTCAGTCTAACCTGCCACATTCACCATTGAGCAATCTTCTCTCTCTCAGAAGCGGATTGCATACTAAGTAACTCAGTACGCTAAGCGTGTTGAGTAGGGCTCATATCAGGTACTACCCCACCAGAACGCATGAGGAGACGGACGAGTACGTGGCGTGTTGTCATTATTGGCCGATACAGTGGGGCTCGCATCTCGGTATTGGTGAAACGTGACGAGTCTGACAGCTCTACATCAGAGCCGAGGTGTGGAGCCCACTGCGTCGTCTAATGGCCACCTACTGTCCGTCTCTTCGTGCGTCCTGGGGGGTAGTACCTAACTTGAGCCCTACTGAGTAAATTCTATTGGGTCCACTGTGATTTATGTATTTTATCCACTTTATCCATCAATTTTAAAATATAATTTTAGGGCTCAAGCCCAAAATTGAAACATATCTAAAGCTCAAGTGGACCACACCACAGTAAATAGCGTGAATTGAACGTTTGAAAAGTTCCTGGGAGCCACGGAAGTTTTGGATCAAGCTAATATTTTTTTTCCCTTCATCCATGCCTTTTTTTTTTTTTTTTAATCTTATGAACAGGTTAGATGGCAAATAAAGATCACTGTGGGCCGTAGAAAGGTTTCAACGGTCAAAATCATTACTCCCACCGTTTCCGCGTGGTATGGTCCATTTGAGATTTATATATGCTTCAGTTTTTATCTCAACCCCTAAAATGATACGTAAAAACGGATGTACGGAGTAGATAAATCACATACATTTACGGTGGGCCCAACTAAGTTTACTCAGTACGATAAAAAAAACGTACTGAGTAACTTAGCACGCAATCCGATTTCCTCTCTCTATACAAAGGCGGAGAAGGGCAGAGAGAGAAGAGAGAAGAGAGAGAGAGAGAGAGAGAGAGAGAGAGAGAGAGAGAGAGAGAGAATGGATGTAAAACTCCACGAAGCAGCACTAATTGGGAACGTTCCTTCTCTTATTGAAATGCTTCAAGAAGATCCTCTCATTCTCGAAAGAGTTTCTGTCAAAGAGCCTCCTTTGCACACAGCAGCTCTCCTCGGTCACGTCGACTTTGTGAAGGAGATCCTCCGTCGAAAGAGCCCCAACTCGCCCGAGAATCCAACTCTCAAGGATTCTCCCCTTTGCACTTGGCCTCAGCGAAAGGCCATCTTGAAATCGTAAAAGAGCTTTTGAAGACCAACACCGACATGTGCTTTGCTCGGGACCGTGACGGACGGACACCTCTCCACATAGCTGCGATGAAAGGCCGAGCCGACATCTTGAAGGAGTTAGTTGATTCTAGACCCGTGGCAACTCGGGTAATGACGGATCGAGCAGAGACGGTTTTCCATGTGTGCGTGAAGCATGACCATTTGGAGGCTTTGAAGGTGTTGGTGGAGGCTGGAGACGATGGTGAGGTTGTGTGCATGAAGGATGATGATGACAACACTGTCCTCCACCTTGCTACTGCAGAGAAGCAGATTCAGGTATGGTTTTTACTATCTATAATCACCCTTCGTAGAGTTGGTGATGGGCCCACTCCACTCCTTTGCTTGATCAAGGTGATCTAACGGTTCTGATGAAAAGATCTTGTTTGTCCACGCTTTAAGTGGGCCCGTGCATTGGAGATGGACCATTGAACTTTTTTTTAACTGCCCATTTTTCTCTTGAATGACCTCTATTGTGAGGAGATGGAAACTTAGATTTTTGGAGAGAATTTTCACGTGGGACCCACCTGATGAATGGCCCTGGTTCAATGCATGTGCCAGGAGTAAGGTCTTCTTCATTATCCTATTTAAATCGGCTTAGCATTACTCGACACTTATGGAAGGTTCCGACATGACACTGATGGATGCTCCGAATCAATGTCGGGTTAAGATCATCTGATTGACTTCTAAGAGGGACATGCAACCAAAGGTGGGACTTGCGAGATGGATGGTCCAGACTCAAGTTCAATGAATTGACATTCATTATTACAATCAAAATGGACAGTTCATTGTCCTAGCCATTGATTTGGATGGCCGGGATCATCCCATTAAAGTAATTTTCGGGGCAAGACATTGGAGGTGGACTCTCGATGATGAATGCTTCTTATCAATGATCTACCTTCTTTATCATACTGATCAATATGCACAGTCCATTTCCCTGGTCATTTAATTGGATGGCTAGGATCATCTGTGTTATAGTGACTTTAAAAAAGGATAGAAATCAAAGGTGGGCCCCATTCCACAGACTGTCGGATCAATGATTGCTCCTTATCTTTTATAACCGATATGGGCCATCTAATTTTCCTCCACATTGATCAAACGGTTAGGTCCTTTTGGATTGATGATCAATCAAAAGTAGGCCCATCGTGTTGGATGGTCCATATCAATGATTGGAACAACATTATTAAAATCAATATGGGCCGTCCATTTTCCTATCATTTGATTGGATGGCTGAGTTATTTGAACAAAAGGACTTTCAAGAGCGATGGGAAGTCAAAGGTGAGCCCTACCTGATGGACGATCAAGATCAATGACTAGGCCATCTTTGTATAATTAATATTGCTATCCATTTTCCTATCCATTGATCATATGGTTAGGATCATCCAATCCATCGACAATGATTGCTCCTTTGCTAGTAAAGCAAATACAGACCATCTATTTTTCATCCATTTTGGATCATTTATGAGTAATCAACTATCGAAGGTAGGAACACATGATTCAAGGGCCAGATCGGTGATCGAACCTTTTCTAGTATAATAAAATAATAAATATGAACAAGCATTTCAGGTACATTGGTCAGTTGATCAAAATTATCGTATCATAGTGATTTTTTAGAGGTGTAGTCCATCAAATGTGCCTACAATTATTGGTAACTATGATTCTCAATAATCAATTTGGTGGAACTACTATTCGATCAAATTTAATAAAAATGGTCCATCATAATTGTGAGAAATGGTCCAATAAAATATTTGGATTGACCATCATCACGCTGCTTCCACAGTTGATCGTCCTTGCCTCTTAGTTGAATTATAATTTTTATTAACTATATTAATTAAATATTCTCAGTTAAAAATAATAATAATAAATTGTCATTTAGGGCACTTTTTTTACTTACCGCAGCAAATAAGTAACTTATTTCAGATAAGTAAGTTTTGTTTATGATTAGTAATAACTTTTTTACTTAAAAATACATCATCACTTCAGTTAAGTTTTATAGCTTTTTAACTTTTCATGAGTTGCTAAAGAAAGCAATAGGAGAGACGAAATAGAGGCAAAGTTAATAAGTATGTTGTTCACCAAATATATGTATTTTCTTAATAAGTAGAAACTAAGAAAAGCTACTTATGACATAAGTAACTTATATTAAGCAACTTAAGATTCATACGAGGCCTTAGAGGTCATTTGAATGCCTATAAAATCCTCAGAGCTTACTAATAAAGGGTTTACAAATTACACTTACAACATTTGCATAATAAAATTTGGGTGTAAAGTGTTCATTAAACTTAATTTACAAGTAAGCACCCAATTCCTTTTAATAAAAAACTGCATGTTTCATGTTACCGATAAAGGGTGTACTCTAACAAATGACATTATACATAGTAAAGCATAATTCTTAATTCGCATGCACTGTTTGTGGAGCTCACCGTGATGCATACGCTGCATCTAATCCATCCAACATGTGGGTCCCCTTATGCTCTTCTATGGTCCAAGAAAAAGCTGATTTATTCATCAAGTGGGGCAGACAACGGGGAACATTTCGGTACAGTTAAAAAAAGTTCGTTAAATCTCTTAAATGATATTTCTTTAATGAGATATGCTCCAATGCTGTTAGAGTACTATTAAGTTATAAGTTATAGTGAGCCTAGTTGCAATACTGGGACAGTTAAAAACTCCAACCCATTGATCTACACTGTTAATTACACCAATATGGCAATGCACTTTTAATTAATATTGATGGTCAGGATTATTTACCTGAAAATACGTCCTATCAATAATTTAATCTATTTGTTAAAGGCCAACCCTGGATTGATTATGATTCTGAATAATCACTTTGGTTAGGAAATCCTAGCCATCCAATCCATGATTTCGAAAACGGATGGTTAGAGAAAAGGAGGACAATTCAATATGAATTGAATCATCCGATCAATGTGATTCTTGCATGCTTACATGTGAAATATGTTTTAGACTCAATGGACAATTTAGATCAATCAATTTAACTATCCAAGTAACCTATTGCTACTAGAAGCACTATAACTTATAAGTGCCCTGAGAACACTAGAGCATTTCTCTTCCTTAATTAAACAAAAGTAAAGCTAGGAAGAATTTTCATGCAAATTAAAAGGACCAATTAAATATAGTTCTTTAAAGGCAAACGAATCAAATGTAGAGCCAACATGTTAGATAGTCCAAATCAATGATTTGACCATTTTCAAATGTAGAGCCAACATATTCAACTATTGATCCAATGATCCTTATCATTTGATCCATGGATAGAAAATGGATGGTCCAGGTTATCATGCAAGAAAAGTTCTCATGAGTGATGGATCATCCTTCCTGTGGAGCCCACTACTAATGACCATCATTCTTAAGACGTTTTGATTGGATAATCTTTGTTAATCAATAATACCAAGCATGGTTAGAAAAATGGATGCCCTTGTTGATTATATTTGATCTAGTAATTGATTTGAACCATCTTTCATAAGGAACTCACATTTGATTGTGCACCCCTCGCAAGCATCAATATGATACGATGATTGTATCTATCCAATTAATGGGTAGGAAGTACACAAATCATATTTGTTGTCCCTGAAAAGGTTATATCAATAATCTGGACTGTCCATCACATGGACTTCATCACATGGACTTCCTTTGATTATTTAACCCTCTTAAATGACTCCTTTAGTACGTAGATGATCCAAGCCATCTAATGAATGTTAATAAATGGATGCTCCATGTTTATTAAAAGATCCAATCGATGATCATGTGGGGTCCACCATTGATTCTTGATTATCAAAATAATTTTTTAATAAAAATTAAGAATCAAAGGTGAGCATTAGAAATAAATTGATAGAAGAAGGACAATGAAGTGTTGAGGAAGAAATGAATCTTGTGGGGAATAAGATGGTGGAATGAATTAGAAAAGTAGTAAAAGATGTTTTGAGAGTATCTGGAGGGAAAAACCAATCAATTAAGAAAATTGATATAATGACAATGTACAAAAAAAAAAACTTTTAATGAGAACATTCATATTGCAAAGCCCTGACAAGAGACTAGAAAAGATGAAAATCATGATTAATAGATTGTTAAGAAAATAGTGAAGCTAAACTTAAGGCTTATAATGATCTTTACAGTAGATTGGAGTTAACGTGAATGTGTGAAAGGTGCCTTCAAACTTGCAAACATGAGAGAGAGAGAGAGAGGAGAGAGAGAGAGACCTGAATTATGTTAGATAAATTAAGAGCATTGACTACAGGGTACTAGTACTCAAGGATGATGAGAATAATGAAAGATGGAGAAGCGAATTTCAAATTTTGTTAAATTACAATCATTCTAAGAGCATGGGTATAGAACTAACCATAAACTCAAATGACGTAGGAGTCCACAGTTACCTTCATGGGATTGGACAAGGATATTTGAAGTGAAAACAGCTTTGAGAAAGATAAGAACAAGAAAAGCCCTTAAACTGGAAGGTGTGCTCATAGAGGTTTGCAAATCTATGGAAGATATTGGATTATTTTGGTTAACAAGTTCAACAAAATCGTGAGATCGAAAAAATGTCTAGTGAATGGAGGAAAAGTGCGTAGTGTGGTACCTATTTATAAGAATAAGAGAGATATACAAATATGCATTTATTATGATAGGATTAAACTTATGTGCAATACTATGAAACTTTGGTAAAGAGTGATTAAGCAATGACTAAGGCATAAGACAAACATATCAGAAAATCAGGTTGGTTTAATGCAGGGAAGGTTTACCATAGAAGTAATTTTCCCACTTATAAAATTGGTGGAGAAATATAAAAAGATGAGAGAGGATATTCCCGTGGTCTTTATTAACTTAGAGAAACTTCATAATAGGATTCTTAGAGTTAATCCAGTACGTAGGTGTGATTAAGAATATGTATGAGAGAGCTTTAACAAATGTGAGCACCACTAGTGCAAAGATAGGTGAATTCCCAATTATAATAGGTTGCACTAGGGGTCGGCATTAAGCTCATACTTTTTTCCATTGGTTATGAACGAGTTAGTATAGCAAGAAGAGATCTAATAGTGTAAGTTGTTTGCTAATAATATACTTTTGATTAACAAGAAGAGAAAAAGCCTAAACACAAAGCTAGATTTATGGAGAATATTTCAAAATCTAAAGGATTTAAAATTAGTTAAATAAAAATAGAGTATATGGAAACTGCAAATTTTCAACAACAAGATTGAAAATGAGAAATAGTTAAAATTGTTGACCATAAAGTTTCTCAAAATGACTCCTTTTGATATCTTGGGTAGATAATTCATGAGAGTTAAGAGATTGAGAAGAATGTTTGTTGACGCTCACCGTTCCGCGCTCCTGAACGTTCTCCCTTCCCTTTCGGAAAAGAAGAGGGGTGCGTGCGCGCGAATCGTCATTTGTGCCACTGGCTTACCTCGTTCTCAAGGGCTTTTATCTGTTGTCGTGTTAAACTGGATGTGTTTAGATGAGTTTGTATAAGACCAGAGTCACCACTAGCCAGTTATATCGAATCTACAGTCGGCTAGACCCCGTAGAAACGTTAGAGAAGGGAATCCGAAGATTTCTTCCTCTAAAATGACTCATTTTGATTTGCGGCCAGAGATTCGAGGTAAGGGATCACGGTTACAGGGTGGGAAGAGGTTAAGCACCCCACACACTGCCTGTACCGAGGTACAGTCTCTACTTCACAGAATCGAACTAATACTTGAAAGTCTGATTTAATCCTCGTACATTCTCATGGATGACATGATGCATGAATGCAGGTCTGAACAATAAGAGTTTCTGATGGGCAAGTTTCCATTAACAGGCAAGCCCAGAGCATACGCTCGAACCGACATGTGCTTTATGCGGGATGCATGCTGTGTGTTTGAATGGTCAAAGTGCTTGTAGCTACTGATGTATGAATGCAGGTCTGAACAGTAAGTTTCTGATGGGCAAGTTTCAAGTAACAGGCAAGCCCAGAGCATACGCTCGAACTGACAGGTGCTTTATGCAAGATGCATGTTGTGTGTTTGAATGAACAAAGTGCTTGTAGTGATATGATAAGCAGGGGGGTTGGAAGAAAAGTAAATGTTGCACTTATGCTAAATGCGAATGAGATGATGTTGATAAAGGGTAGCTGGATGGATGGAGGTGTCACAAGGGTTGGCTTCGAGTGGCTAGATTAAGACTTGGGTGGCTTGGGAGACTTGGATCAGGGTCTGGCTGGGCTGGACCAGGGCTAGGCTCTCCTCACTCGGGCTCTCCTTGGTGGAAGAATGGGCTAAAAGAGTGGAGATGAAGTCGGACTAAGGGGATTTCTTTTGGGACTTGAGGGATGATTGAATGAGAAGGGGCGGGGGGTATTGTAACGCCCCAGATTTTCAAGATTTATTTGAAAATTTTTGAAAATTCATTTTTAATTTATTTTTTATTAATTATCGTACATTTACTGTTGATTTGCAAATAGCGGGACATCCGTAGGAGATCCGATAAGGGACCCTTTACAAAAGTTGCTTAGAATGATCCCATAAACATCGTAGAAAGATCAGATTTCAAAAATCACGCACTTTTTCCGATAATTACGAAAATGCCATTATTAAACTTAAGTTAAGATGCCATTTTTAAGTATTATAGTTTCTGACGATCACTTTCACGTAAAACCCTGGATTTAAGCTTTTGGGCACATATTAACCATACACGTCAAATTTCAGCCCTTAAATCATAGTAGAAGTGGTCCAATTGTCAAATCAGCCCCTTAACCCTTGATTTTCATGTCCATCGAGTGAGGAAAGTAGATGGTTAGTCGTAGTCGAATATTTCCCTTCATATGAGTGACTTGGATCATCTTTATCATGGACCAATAGTGTGATTTGAGTGCCCCACCTTGATAAGCATCATTCTTATGCGCGAAGTTATCCCGTTTTAGAAATTACGAGTTACCAACTCTTTTTAAATCTGAACTTTTCAATTTACCCACTTCTCACCATCAATCGCTTTTCAAATTTGGACCACTTATTATACTCATATGACTACGACTTTACACAAAATTTGGACCCCGATCTATAATCCTACACCGTTGAACCACAAAGCCAGCCCCTTCCTTTTCCGCCAAAAGTTGGAATTTCAGATCTAGGCATTTTTCACCATCAATCAACCACTAAACTTTGTACAATTGTTTGCCTATCATGACTACATATTTTCGCAAAATTTAGGCCCTGATCATCAAGCGCAGACCGTTAATTGAGATCTAGCCCATTTTAGCACCCGTTAGGCCATTTTCAAGGATCGGCCAATCTAGAATGTGGATCATCAAGAAATTTACGTATTCTGACTCTATTCTTCGAGCTTAATAAGATGAACAGATTAGAATTGATCATAGATCATCCGAATATTGAGATTTGAGAAACCCACCTCAAGAAGTTATTACACAAGACCTCGCGTGCACATCCTTCTCCATATTTCTACTACGCACCTCCAAATCCTTCTCCTAACCCTAGCCTCCATGCCGTAGAGAAAGAGAGAGAGAGAGAGAGAGAGAGAGAGAGAGAGAGAGAGAGAGAGAGAGAGAAGAACAAGAAGAAGAAGAAGAAGAAGAAGAAGAGAGTTCTTTCTCATATTTTTTCAGCGGCTAGGATCTTCTACAACCCTCTTCTTCTAAGTCCATCCTAAGGTGAGGATTTTCCTTCAAGCCTTTCATTAATAATATTATGATTATCATAAGTTTCTTTTGTGGCATGTGAAGTTATTTCGTTTTGAATTGTTTATCCATATAACATGAAGTTTAATGTGGAATTTGTAATGAATATCATTATATGATGATGTGATTCCTTATTTGGATTTTGTACTAAGAAGCATGTGTATTTGTGTTATCTATCTTTGTAAAATCTATGCCCATATTTCCTTAATCTGTGTTTTACAAATAACATTGGTTTTCATATTGTGATATGAAATATGTGTATAAAATCATCATATGGACATCCCATTATTGTATACTCTTTGTCCCTAAGTTGGTAAAATTATTCGATTTAGAGAGATGGAACCCATGAGAGGTGTCTATGATGGAAGAATATCTCCCGACTTAACTGAGAGAATGAAGTGATTGTTTTTCAATGGATCCTTACATGTGCATGATGCTTGATTGGAGCCATTTACATTATATGAGTATTTTAATGAATTTGGCCATGATGTACAACATTGACTTTTGGGACATAATGAAATCATAAAACGGGACAATGAGTGTACACTAATGGTATACAAATTCTCATGAGCCGGGGTTGGTACTATGGACACTAATCTTGTGCTGTCGGCCTATGCTGGGTTGCTTGCGACTCCCCATAGTGACCATTGAGTTTTATTTAAATCGGTTGTATGCGAAAATACTTAAATAAAGGAGAAACTAAAGTCATGCATTCACTTGGCTCCATGTGGGTGTACGGAGTTGAGAATAGGCTAGAGCGTCCTACTTCTCCCGTACACTGTCACGTGTAGATTTGGGCTATGAGCGTCCCGTTTCTCACGTGGTCGGGCAAAACTATGGGCTTGTGCGTCCCAGGAACCTCTGGTGACTAGTGGCTAGCGTGAAGTCGTAACAGGGAGTCTCCCACTTCATGTATTGTGATTCTAGCCAGGGTGCCTTAGCCAGAGCATACATTCCATGCATCGCATTAACAAAGATTTTTACTTGATTGTTTTGTTTGAATAAAGATATTATTGTGTTGCGTTACTCTGAGTTTTATACATTGTTATTCTTGATAGTCTTGGAGGAAATATTCCCCACTATGATAGCGTTTAACGCTATCCCAAACACAATTTAGATGATGCAGGTGAAGATCTAGGTAATGAACCCGATTTTCAAGGAAAAGAGTTCGATGGTTCGTACAATCACATGGCGGATGACGATGTTAGAAAAACTTAGTTGATGTTTTCATTTATCAAATATTTCTTTGAGTAGTTGATACATTTATGGAATTGTAATAAGTCTTCAAGAGAAGACATGGTTTTGTATTTTAATTAATCAGTATGGATATTGGTTGGTTCATTTATTTAAACATTGATAATGACGCAGTAAGTTTGATTGAATAAGATGATAATTGTTTCTGCCATTGTGCTTGAATGATATATTTTATTATTTGACAAATTAGTTATTCCATAAATTACTTGGGAATTCGGCCGTCGTGTTATACACGAGAATCGAAAATCTCGGGTCGTTACAGTTGGTATCAGAGCACAATCGGGACCTCTGGGTGAGAAGCCCAACCATTTTCATAATAAATATCCCTTAGGACTTAGGTTCCCATGAAATAGAAACAAAAACACTTAGGTTCATCCCCAGTGGATGCATGAGATGTTATGAATCTAGAGACTCAAACATAGGCCCCTTAAAATCATTAGGATAGTCGATGAACGTAAAAATATAAAATTTTATGATTTTTGGGAAGTGGATTCTCACTTTTTCTAGAAGTTTTGGAGCTCTCATCATTTTCTCATATTTAGATCAGCGTTACGCTGAGTCATGGGATTTATCTCCCTCAAATTTTAAGGATAACTATTTTATTTTGAATTATTTTTGTTAGGACAAATTTTCTGATCCTTTGACAATGTCACCATTAAGAATTATATTTTCAGAATAGATAAATTTTTAAAAAATTTTATACATATTTTTAACTCATTACCCAACACTTTCATAAAATTTCAGATCAATCCGACGTTTAGATAAATCATGAAAATTCTGTTAGTAGAGAAAATCTTACGCTGGAAACTGCTGGACTGTTACGTTTTTCAGACTTTTAGAGGTCAGAATCAAATCTTTTCATAGGAATTTCATTCTGAGAAAATTTTGGATGATTCTTCACCTAACTTTTAGATTACCCTCCAAATTTCAGGCAAAAATCACGTTCGGTTTGAGAGATAAAATTCTAAGAGCGCTTATAAGTCATGTGTTCCAGATTTGACACTATCCTAGTTCCTTAGCTTTGAAAACCTCTGAACCCCTTGTTTAGCTTTAGTTATCGTAAGATGGCACCCTTAGAAGTATTCCTTAGTGTATGCTCATACATTCCTATGAATTTTAGGCCCAACTCTCTTACTTAAAGTAGATTATCGTAACAATAAAATGCCATTTACCAATCCCTTACATAAATCTTCGACCATGTCTAACAATGAAAGTAAATAGGATCTCGTAAGGTTTTAATGTTTTATATTGTTGGATTTTAATTTATGTGATCTTCGTTGATTTTTTTTTTTGGAGAATACATGAAAGTCCCCACAATGTTAGACTAAATCGGCAGCACGGGAGGGCAGAATCGTACCTAATATATTGTGTAAAGGATTGAATCCTCGTTCAAATCCCGAGGGTCGACACTCGGAATTTCGAATGGATACTAATGAACTCAATGCTCAAATGCGAGTAGAAGATCTAAGTATCGGATCCGAATCTACTTGAACTGTTCACCCGTGATGTCGACACAATACAAATCGCATCCTTGTTCTAACTGGACGACTTTTATGCATTCTCTTGGAATGTGTGTAATTGTTTTCTTTGGATGACTAAAATAAGATAGATGTATAGACGACCCTAGGACGTAAAAGCTTAGCCACTTAGACCCTATAAAGAGTTAGAATACGGTATCCCTAACCTCACATTTCTGTCGCACTTTCAGCTATTAAAGAACTGTCGATGACATCTCATTCACTTTGTTATCCGCTTGTTTATTCACTCATTCAAGTGACCATCCGATCATGCCAACCTAATCAAACCCAGATCTATCTTTTAAACTCTTGAGTAGTCATTTCATTAGCGATCAGACATCCTTGATAATTATCTAACCCTAATCGTCTTAGATCCTTGACTATAAGAGCACCTACCCAAACCTGAGAAATATTAGGGCGCTAGATGATTGAATGATTTGAGAGACCAATCAATATATTCAGAACCATCTAGGAATCAGAGTGCGCAGTGGAAGCATGATAGGAATTTGGGGGAGCTTGTAAAAATCGATGTCGAGTACGGATTTATTTTTAAGGGGGGTGGATTGTGATCGCGTCTGACCCGGAATAGTTCAGAAAGTTAGACGATAAGTCATAAACTGAGATTGCCCTCAATCTTTTATCGACGATGCTTAGGAAACTTCGGGGACGAAGTTTGTTTTTAAGGGGGGTGGTTTGTAACGCCCCAGATTTTCAAGATTTATTTGAAAATTTTTGAAAATTCATTTTTAATTTATTTTTTATTAATTATCGTACATTTACTGTTGATTTGCAAATAGCGGGACATCCGTAGGAGATCCGATAAGGGACCCTTTACAAAAGTTGCTTAGAATGATCCCATAAACATCGTAGAAAGATCAGATTTCAAAAATCACGCACTTTTTCCGATAATTACGAAAATGCCATTATTAAACTTAAGTTAAGATGCCATTTTTAAGTATTATAGTTTCTGACGATCACTTTCACGTAAAACCCTGGATTTAAGCTTTTGGGCACATATTAACCATACACGTCAAATTTCAGCCCTTAAATCATAGTAGAAGTGGTCCAATTGTCAAATCAGCCCCTTAACCCTTGATTTTCATGTCCATCGAGTGAGGAAAGTAGATGGTTAGTCGTAGTCGAATATTTCCCTTCATATGAGTGACTTGGATCATCTTTATCATGGACCAATAGTGTGATTTGAGTGCCCCACCTTGATAAGCATCATTCTTATGCGCGAAGTTATCCCGTTTTAGAAATTACGAGTTACCAACTCTTTTTAAATCTGAACTTTTCAATTTACCCACTTCTCACCATCAATCGCTTTTCAAATTTGGACCACTTATTATACTCATATGACTACGACTTTACACAAAATTTGGACCCCGATCTATAATCCTACACCGTTGAACCACAAAGCCAGCCCCTTCCTTTTCCGCCAAAAGTTGGAATTTCAGATCTAGGCATTTTTCACCATCAATCAACCACTAAACTTTGTACAATTGTTTGCCTATCATGACTACATATTTTCTCAAAATTTAGGCCCTGATCATCAAGCGCAGACCGTTAATTGAGATCTAGCCCATTTTAGCACCCGTTAGGCCATTTTCAAGGATCGGCCAATCTAGAATGTGGATCATCAAGAAATTTACGTATTTTGACTCTATTCTTCGAGCTTAATAAGATGAACAGATTAGAATTGATCATAGATCATCCGAATATTGAGATTTGAGAAACCCACCTCAAGAAGTTATTACACAAGACCTCGCGTGCACATCCTTCTCCATATTTCTACTACGCACCTCCAAATCCTTCTCCTAACCCTAGCCTCCATGCCGTAGAGAGAGAGAGAGAGAGAGAGAGAGAGAAGAAGAAGAAGAAGAAGAAGAAGAAGAAGAGAGTTCTTTCTCATATTTTTTCAGCGGCTAGGATCTTCTACAACCCTCTTCTTCTAAGTCCATCCTAAGGTGAGGATTTTCCTTCAAGCCTTTCATTAATAATATTATGATTATCATAAGTTTCTTTTGTGGCATGTGAAGTTATTTCGTTTTGAATTGTTTATCCATATAACATGAAGTTTAATGTGGAATTTGTAATGAATATCATTATATGATGATGTGATTCCTTGTTTGGATTTTGTACTAAGAAGCATGTGTATTTGTGTTATCTATCTTTGTAAAATCTATGCCCATATTTCCTTAATCTGTGTTTTACAAATAACATTGGTTTTCATATTGTGATATGAAATATGTGTATAAAATCATCATATGGACATCCCATTATTGTATACTCTTTGTCCCTAAGTTGGTAAAATTATTCGATTTAGAGAGATGGAACCCATGAGAGATGTCTATGATGGAAGAATATCTCCCGACTTAACTGAGAGAATGAAGTGATTGTTTTTCAATGGATCCTTACATGTGCATGATGCTTGATTGGAGCCATTTACATTATATGAGTATTTTAATGAATTTGGCCATGATGTACAACATTGACTTTTGGGACATAATGAAATCATAAAACGGGACAATGAGTGTACACTAATGGTATACAAATTCTCATGAGCCGGGGTTGGTACTATGGACACTAATCTTGTGCTGTCGGCCTATGCTGGGTTGCTTGCGACTCCCCATAGTGACCATTGAGTTTTATTTAAATCGGTTGTATGCGAAAATACTTAAATAAAGGAGAAACTAAAGTCATGCATTCACTTGGCTCCATGTGGGTGTACGGAGTTGAGAATAGGCTAGAGCGTCCTACTTCTCCCGTACACTGTCACGTGTAGATTTGGGCTATGAGCGTCCCGTTTCTCACGTGGTCGGGCAAAACTATGGGCTTGTGCGTCCCAGGAACCTCTGGTGACTAGTGGCTAGCGTGAAGTCGTAACAGGGAGTCTCCCACTTCATGTATTGTGATTCTAGCCAGGGTGCCTTAGCCAGAGCATACATTCCATGCATCGCATTAACAAAGATTTTTACTTGATTGTTTTGTTTGAATAAAGATATTATTGTGTTGCGTTACTCTGAGTTTTATACATTGTTATTCTTGATAGTCTTGGAGGAAATATTCCCCACTATGATAGCGTTTAACGCTATCCCAAACACAATTTAGATGATGCAGGTGAAGATCTAGGTAATGAACCCGATTTTCAAGGAAAAGAGTTCGATGGTTCGTACAATCACATGGCGGATGACGATGTTAGAAAAACTTAGTTGATGTTTTCATTTATCAAATATTTCTTTGAGTAGTTGATACATTTATGGAATTGTAATAAGTCTTCAAGAGAAGACATGGTTTTGTATTTTAATTAATCAGTATGGATATTGGTTGGTTCATTTATTTAAACATTGATAATGACGCAGTAAGTTTGATTGAATAAGATGATAATTGTTTCTGCCATTGTGCTTGAATGATATATTTTATTATTTGACAAATTAGTTATTCCATAAATTACTTGGGAATTCGGCCGTCGTGTTATACACGAGAATCGAAAATCTCGGGTCGTTACAGGTATTTATAGCAGCAGGCAGTGGCAGAACCTGTAAATATGTTTGGGCGGCACCCTAAGGGCCGCCCGTACGATCATCCTGCTTCAGGTTCGGAGCGTACGGCCTCTGAACGTGAAGCAGAAAATCCCTTGGTTCAGTAATACGGACCTGTTCCGAGGCTGCGGTTTGGAACTCAGTGAGTTGACTGGGTTTAGAAGATGGGTTGACACGGTGAGTTGACTCAGTAGGTTGACTTAGCGGGTTGACTCGGTGATTTGACTCCGTGGGTTTGACTTTTTTAGTATTTTTTTACTGGTTTTTCTTATGGGGGGTTTTTCGGGCTAATGTTTAGGGGTGAGTTGACTGGGTTCAGGCTTGAGCTGGGCTATGGATTGAGGCTTACAAGGGTGAGTTTGGCTGGATTTGGACATGGGATCTGGGGGTATCGTCCTCCATTCATTCAGCTGTCTCTACCAACATTGTAGCCGAAGGTGGGGTGTCTACAGATGCCCCTCTTTAACAAAGGTTGCGTGCAACCGAATGTCAAAGCAAGTGGACACCCCACTTCTGACCCGGTCATTCATGGATCGTAGTCTGAAATCTTTGCTTGCCTTTGCATCTGCGTCAGTTGATCGTCTGAAAATTGATCACTCGCACATACCGCGGGAGTTTGGAGAAAAAGTAGCGATTGTCCCTGCATGCACTACAACCTGGGTACCCAATTGCAACCCTTCCATTTTCGATCGGTACTAACATCGAAAAGGTACAGTAGAGCCTCTCCGTCCGTCATAGTCTTACGAGGTTACCGACCCTGAAATTGATTGTTCAATGCTTTCCCGGATCACTCCAGGAGTACTTGTTTGGTTAGCTACCCTGCATCCACGTAATCTTACGGGAGATCACTACGCCGACTTGGACTCAATCAAGGTACTTCAGGCATCCACGCCTAGGTATGTGCGGGTGAACTTTTTTCAGCCGATCTACTGGTTTTGATGCTTGGTTTGCAATTCGTTCTTTCCTAGATTGCGGTCTGGAATCTTTGTTTTACTTTGTATCTGAGTCAGTTGATTGTTTGAAGATTGATAACTCGCACATACCGAGGGAGTTTGGAGGAAACGTTGCGATTGTCCCTACATACGCTACAACCTGGGTACCCAATCGTAACCCTTCCATTCCCGATCAGTACTAACATTGGAAAGGTATAATAGAGCCTCTGCGTCCGTCATAGTCTTACGAGGTTACCGACCCGAAGATTGATTGTTTGATGTTTTCCCAGATCACTCCAAGAGTACTTGTTTCGCTTGACTGTCAAAGTGGTTAGCTACCCTGCGTCCATGTAGTCTTATGGGAGATCACTACGCCGACTTGGACTCAGTCAATGTACTTCAGGCATCCACACCTATGTCTGTGCGGGTGAACTCTTTCCACCCGATCTGTTTGTTTTGAAACTTGGTTTGCAATTCATTCTTTTCTAGATTGTGGTTTAGAATCTTTGTTTTCCTTTGTATCTGATTCAGTTGATTATTTGGAGATTGATAACTCACACATACCATGGGAGTTTGGAGAAAACGTTGCGATTGTCCCTACATGCGCCGCAACCTAGGTACCTAATCGCAACCCTTCTATTCCTGATCGGTACTAACATCGGAAAGGTACAGTAGAGCCTCTGCATCCATCATAGTCTTACGAGGTTACCGACCCGGAGATTAATTGTTTGATGTTTTCCCGAATGACTCCAGGAGTACTTTTTTCGCTTGACTGTCAAAGTGGTTAGCTACCTTACGTCCATGTAGTCTTACAGGAGATCACTACGCCGACTTTGACTCAGTCAAGGTACTTCAGGCATCCACGCCTAGGTATGTGCGGGTGAACTCTTTCCACCCGATCTGCTGGTTTTGATACTTGGGTTACAACTCATCGTTTCCACCGTTCAGATGGTTTCTTTTACTGAGACTTCTAGCTTTCATCTTTTCGCATCTTAGCATGTGGTACGACCACACTGACACTGGAGTTCAGTTCGACCGTACTTTGAGTGCATTGGATCCGATGATCTCCGGAAAAACTACGAGACATCGGATCTTATTTGATTTTCGCGTCGACTCCTACCCAGAGATATGGAAGATCTCTCGATATTTTGGAGACCGAACGCTCTACTGGGAAAATGTTTTTGATTTTTTTGAAAAGACACCCACTCTGGGGAGTGATACTCCGTGGGGTTTTTATTTGTAAATAGGAATATATATAATATTTTTTTTATCTTTTTGAAAAGGAAATATGGCTTGCACACACCTCCACTAGGGATGCCTGTGGGGTCTATGGCTAACCGACTTTTATTTTGAAAGCAGGTAAACATAATAATTGATGCGATGCATGTGGATGCATATTTGATGATGGATGCATGGTTTGGCTCATTCTCTTTCAGTTTGATGATTTTGCTTTGCTGGGGATGCAGAGAACTTTTGAGCTTATTGGTTGCGGGGTTGTACTCCTCTGGGGATTTTTTTTTCGATGCGGGTGTTTGGTCAGCGGGTTGGTCAAGATCCCGACTCATGGTCGATCAGGTCCATCGTCCCAAGATGGTGTTTCTTTACTAATGGGAATGGATGAAGGATATCATTAGACTTCAAGATGTTCATCTGGGAATGGATGTGATTGGGACGGTGCTTAGTCGCCAATTTTGGTCAAGATTCCAATTTGCGGGGGATCGGATCCGTCATCCCAAACTGTGAAGTAAAGGAGTGTGGTTCGAGATTCTTGCAGTGCAGTCCTGGGGATAGTGATAATTTTTTATGATTTTTACAAATATTTGGTTTGAATCTTTACCTGAGTAATCAGGATGGAGATCGGTTATTGAAAACAAAGGAAATAGTTTTGTGATTTTGAAAATATTTGGTTTGGAAAGCGAAGGAAATATTTTGTGATTTTTAAAAGGTGATTTTGCAATGTTTTGGTATTTTCTGATTTTTCTGAAATGCAGGGAAAGGTATGGAATTTTCATCCATTTCCAGCTTCTACTGCTGGTAAGGCACCCGATCCATTTTACGTCAGCGAGCAAGACGAGTCTCACATAGTTAAGTGTTGTAGTTTTACATCTTCGGATGAGGAGATTTTGAGGGTTTTTAGTCAACACACCCACAAAGTTGGTTGTTCCTCATGTGCAATGCACATAGATCACATATCGTCCGACGGACTCATTTGGCCACAAAATGAGCCACATCCTCACATTTCCCTTTGTCAATCCAGTTTGGGGCCTTACGTTGCTCACAATTCCATGAGGGTGCACTTCACCTTCCAACTACCTTAATCCCCTTCATGAGTTTTAGGAACATGGAACATCCGTCAGATTCAACAGCGACTTCCAAATCAAGGTTGTCCATCACGGTGCGTTCAACACGAACAGGGTCGCGGGGTTTTGCCCGCCTCAGACTCTTACCTGTTTTGAAGATTCCAGACACCCGTACGATCAAGTGTCAGCCATGTCTGGGACAGGTTAGGAAAGAAAGCCCCCGAGAAGTTAATCCCAGTGTAGTCTAGGTCTTCGGACCGCTGGAGATAAATTTGAGCAGTTAAAATTGATGGTGAAACTCCCTTTCTTTTCTTTTCTTTTTCTTTTTCTTTTTGAAAAAGTTTCAGACTTCAACCCATGTAATCGAGGTTGATACTAGTGTTTATGGAAAGCTTAAAATCTTTTGGTTTTTTTTTAAACGATCCGGGTTATCGAACCTTGATCCGAGCGGTTGAGGCCGATGCCGATTTTTGGTTGAAAGCAAGAAAAGTCCCCCAAGAAATTAATCCCGTTGTAGTTTAAGGTCTTCAGACCAAAAATATGTACATGTTGAAAATACATTCTTTTTGTGATTTTTCGAAATGTTCCAGGCTGTTAAATCCCAATTTGAGCGATCAAGATTAACCCTAGTTTTTATTGGAAATCTCTTGGAATTTTAGTCCCGACGTAGTTTAAGGTCTTCGGACCAAAACTTTGTAAAGGCGATGCTGGAAATAAACATTTTTTTGTGTTTTTTAGAAAATGTTCGGGGCCGTCGGATCTTGATTTAAACAATCAGGATCGATGCCGGTTTTTATTAGAAAATCTCGCGGGATGTTGATCCCGACGTAGTTTAAGGTCTTCGGACCAAAAACTTTGTACAAAATAGGGTAACCCTTTTTTTTAAATGATCCAGGTCATCAGATCTTGGCTCGAACGGCTGAGATCGATGCTGGTTTTATTAAAAATCTCCCGAGGTTTTAGTCCCGACGTAGTTTAAGGTCTTCGGACCCAAAACCTTGTGAAGAATAGCAATCAAGGTTGGAGATTCCAGGGATTCTTCTGAGGATGATTCAGATCATTTGGCCATGACTTTGGATGGTTGAGATCACTGTTTGACCAAGTCAATTCTTCTTCTTTTTCTTGAAAATTCCATGGAGCTTTTTCCATATCATCAAGCCAATTTCTCCCCAATTTCTCACAAGAAGAGATTTTGGTGAGATTCCTTACTTTTTCTCATCCTTCTCTTCCATCACTTCATTCTTACATGGAGGTACAAGATTCACTTGCAACCACCCTTTCCAAGGAGGAGTTCTTCCCAAGGAGAGAGGGTGAGGGGTCGTTTCAACAAAAGGGGAGGACGGATGGCCCCCTGGATGCCACCCAAGCTGTTTCTGCCCACTGGTCTTTCCAGTGGGTCGGATAATGGGGTGCTCTCCCATTCTCTGTATAACATGGGGCACCCTTGGCCCCTCCAACGTGCAATCTCTCTCTTCTCTTTCTCATACTCTCTCTTTCTTCAAGTTTTTCTCTTTCTTTTGGTGGTCTCTTGCCCTTTTCAAGTGGTGGGGGCCTTAGTGAAGCTTTGGAACAGTAAGGTGGTCCCCCTTTGGTGAGTGGTGAAGGTACGGACCACTTCTTTTTCTTATCCTTTTTCTTCTTCACTTTCTCTTCTCATGTTTTCTTTCTTTTTTCCATGTAGATATTCTAAGGGAGTCAATGTGGGCCCAAGTCTCTTTGGCCTTTTCTTCATCTCCAATCTCTTCTCGAGGTGGTACATGGAGAAGGACATTGCAAGCTTCCTCTTCATTTTTCTTTTCTTCTTTCACACTCCCTTCATGTGTATGTAAAGGGTAATTTTGTCATGTCTATCAAGTGTGCATGGCAAAATATCCTATCTTTCCTCATGCGAGTTGGGCCACTTTTTCATGTGTATCAAATGGGCTCAAAGTGAAGTCATGGTCCTTGGTGTATTTGATGGGCCCAATGCTTCATTTTGGGCTCCCCCATTCTCTCTTTTCTTATCATTTCCTTTGGAGCTTTCTTTTCTTTTTCATCTTCTTTTCAAGATTTGGGCCCATGAGATTGGTAGGGCCCTACCTCAAGTTTTGGGCTCATAGGGCTCACTTTGAGTGGCCCCATCTTTCTTCACATGTGTATGAACAAAGGTGACTAGCCCATTCTTCACTTGGATCTCAAGTGGGCTAGATTTCTTAGTTGGGCCTTTATGGACAAGTAGCCCAAATCTTCTACCATCTCTTGATTATGATGTACATCCTTATGCACAAAGTGTGGTGGGTTCCCTAGAATTCCTCCATATAGATGGGCTTTTGGGCCCTCTTTTAAACTTGGATGTGTGCATCACTACACATTGTGCATGTAGGATTCTTTCCTTTCATGCCTTTTCTTTGGATGGGTGGAGGACTTGAGCTACTTGATCATCTACAAGTCCCATGAGTGAGTTGTTTCAACAATCTCACTAAGTTCAAATGGTTTTTTTATGTGGTAAGGAAAGTGATTCTTAAGAGCTTCCTTTAATTTTCCCAACCTCAAATGGATGACTCTTCTTCAAGTGGGCTATCCATGCAACCATAGCTCCTTGAATTTTTCTTGGGGTGCTTGGTGGGTCATCCACCATCATTCTCAAGGATAAGTGATTTTTCTTTCAATTTGTGGGAAAGAATGATATCCATAAGTTGCCCTATTTTGTCCCATGCTTTGGGGCATTTTGGACTTTGTTCTTCAAGTGGGCTATGTATACCATTCTTTGCTATTTTCATAATGGTTGGGTGACTCCTCAAGCCATGCCCTCTTGTGCTCAAATGGTCCCCCTTTTTGTAAAGCAATTGGTGCACATAAGTTGCCCAAACTTGTCCTTGCATGGACATTTCCAACTTTGGTTCTTCGTGTGGGCTATGTGCATCAATTTTTCACCATTGGCTTCTTTGATTCGTATGTTTGTGGGTTAACCACCATATTGTACTCTCATGGTTAAAACATTTATCAAGATGATGCACATAGGGTTGCCCATGGTTGACCCATGAATGGGTTCTCATGTTCTTCAAGTGGACTATGTGCTCTCTTCAACCCATTGAGGTGAGGCACTTGAGTTGCTCTTGGGGGCCAATTTCCCTCATATTCCCCACTTGTCCATATACATGTGTAAAAAGATAGGAACAATCTCAAATGAGGATCATGGTCTTGGTATGGAAAATGAACCAAGCCTTGGTCACATATGGACTTTGATGAGGGATTTCTCATATGAAGTTTGGCTCCTATCCCTTTGATCTCATAACATTTGAGTGCATTTGTTGTCCAAAATGTGTCCTTGGATGATGGACTTTCCTTACCTAAGGCATGGCATGCAACCTTCTTTAAGGTGGGCCTTGCTTTCTTTGATGGGCTCAACACATATCCTAGGTAACACATGGAGTTGGACTTTGGATTTTTACATTTGAATGTGAGTCCAAATCCATGGGTTTCCTGGATAATGATTTGGATTTTAATGGGTGAAGAATAGGGACTTACCTTGCCAAGCTTGTAAGATTCGATGGCGGATGGTACAAGGGGGCGAAGGGCGGTCGACGAGGATGATCCGACCTTCATTGTTCGCTGAGGGGCTCATATGTGATCTTTAGCCAAAGAGCACCAACCTCTTCCCTCCATAAAGGGCCAAGGTACCCGAGATCTCTTGGATGATTGGGTGAAACTCCCACAGCCTTTGCTTGAACGTATTCTGGCCGATACCCCTTTTCCAGGCCTTCTTACCTTGCGCTTTCACAACAACAACGCCAACTGCATGCTGCTTGCGGCTCTCTGTGAGAGGTGGCAGGATGAGACCCACACCTTCCAACTTCCCTGTGGCGAGTGGGGAATAACTCCCCTAGAAATATATATATGCAAATTGGCTTTCCATTCCACGGGGCAGTTGTTCCCCACGTGGGGTATCTTTTAGATGATTCAAATCAGCTTTATATGAAATCTGGAGCTGATTAGAATCTCGGGCGGCCCTCAGGGTGCCATCTGCTGATGTGAACTGTCAGCCTCACCTACCAACGACTGTGGAGCCAATCCCGTGGAGAGAGAGGGAGCGCGTCCGTACGGACGGCCCATAGTGGGCCGCCTAAACGTCGCCTCTTGTGCGGCCTAGGCTGCCTCGTGCTCGGACATTCTCAGCAGTCCACTGTCCCTATCCCATATTCTCTGTACGCCCAGGTTCGATTCTGGCCATGAATCTTCCCTTTGTCTCATCTTTCCTTCTCTCTTTGTCTTTTTCTTGCTTGGTCCTTTCTTGGGCAGCCATTGATGATGGCTTGGGGGCCCTTGTGGGCGAGGTTGGTGGGTCCCACACTTCAGAAACTGGTGAAGGCTTTAATGATGGAGAGATTTCTTTAATGGATGGTAGAGGTGGAACATTGAATGGTGGCATTGATGAGGGTTTAAGGATGGTGATTGGTGGAGCTTTGAATGGCCCATTAATGGCAGCCATGCTGGAAATTCAAATTTGAATGGGGCATTGATTATGGGGGAAATGGATGGTATGGATGAGATGGGGAGATGGGACATAGGTGAGGCTATGCATCCTTTGAGAATGGGCCACATGGATGATGTGATTGATGGTGGTGATGGGGCTATGATGGACATAGATGGGCTGATCTCATGTCTGGATGGTATGGATGGTTTAGATGATACCTTTGACAGTTTGGATGCTCTTGATGATGGTCGAGATGTGCGGCACACTTGCTTGGGTGGACTTGATGTGATCATTGATGATGTCTCCCTGATGATGGACGGTGTGGATGCCTTGATGATCCCTTTGATTGGTCAGGATGATGATTGGATTCACGAGTTCATGCTGGAGAGGGCCACAGGTCTAGATCTGACCGTTGATCCTTTAATCGGGATTCCCGAGACTTTTTTTGATGGTTCAGATGCATTTTCCAGCGGTCAAATTGGTCAGGATGCCACGATGTGCGGTGTGATCTTTGCTGATAGCCCTTTTGATGGAGAGTACCATCATTCTCTTGATCATCGGTCCTTTACGTACTCGGTTTATGAGGTGGGCGAGTCTTCTTATGCGGCTAAGGTCGTGACAGTTTCAGACAGCGATGCGACTATATTAGACATAGCCGCTATTGGGGATAGGTCAGGGGCTGTTGAGTCTGTCGAGGTTCCAGCTTTCTCTTCTCCTTTGCCCGTTGATCTTCCGATCCTTGATGAGCTCTCATCGATTCCTGGGCCTTTTGTTCTGGAGGGGATTCCTGTGAGGACTTGTCAATTGCTTCCTCGTCTTTCTTGCTCACCACGACTGCTTGCTTGGCTTGACAGCTTGTTAGCTTATGAGATTCGAGATTTGGAGTCCTATGGTTTTGGCGGTCTGATCTATATGGCCAGAGTTGACATTGATTGGAGGATGCTCGGGGCTGCACTGATTGACTGGGTCCCTTCGTTGAACTTGTTTGCATTCAACGACATGGAGATGGGACCTTCATTGGAGGAGCTTGCGCGTTTGACCGGTCTGCCTTGGTATTATACTCAGTATTTTTCGCCAAAGACTTTGCCGAAGACTGTCACACCGCAGAACTAGTTTGGGATCCCATATCTTGTTCAGCCTGCAGCTGTCGGCCAGGATGCTGTGGTGTTCTCCTTAGATTTGTTGTATGATCTTTTCTCGGGTCCTCGGAGTGTGGCAGGATCCTTACTTTCTCGGAATGCACTGATGTTTTGTTTGATAGCTGAGGTGCTATTCTCGGGATGGCGCAGATCTTAGACTCCTTTGCTTTTTGAAGTGATGAGCCAAGTTGTTCGTCGTCAGGGGATCATTTCTCTCGTCCTGGCTGAGCTATTTAATGGGCTGACTGACTGTGCCCTGGGCCGCACTCATGGTCTTCGCGGCTGCTATGCATTTCTTTAGGTATCTTTTCTGCACTTTCCTTTTTCTTTTCTTGTCTTTTGGGAATTGCTTTGCTCTAGCTGAACTTCTTTTCCTTCTTGTGATCAGGTCTGGTTATCGGAGCATCTTCCGCGGACTGTTCCTATACCATTTCCTAGAATTCATAACTCTGACGTCATGCGACACCACATGGAGTTTCTTCCGCATATAGCTAGGATGAGCGAGCCCTTGTATCACAGGATGTTTGCTGAGCTGCGTGACTGGAATGTGTGTTGGGAGTCATCTTGGCTTTCACTTCCTCCAGTGCTTTGCGATGCACACCGCCTTCCTCTGATGTTGGTTATCTTTCGATCTTACTTTTCTTATCATCCTATCCAGCTCCTGCGGCAGTTCAAGTATGAGCAGGATGTTCCTCTTTTTGCTTTTACGGGTATCGGGCGTCGAGCACTTCCATCTAAATCATCTGACTTTAGGGCTCGAGTTGATAGATCCTGGGCTAGTTACTTGACTACTGATTTGCTTGGTTTTGAGCTGCGGTCTTTTCCGATGGCGACCGCCCCATACCAGCACTGGGTTGCTGAGCAGTCTCTATATCGACTCATCCCTTGCTGGCACCAGACCGCCGATGAGGATGAGCAGGATATTCTTGGAGATGCCGACTCTTCATCTGGTTCATATGAGCCCTTTAAAGAGCACCCATTCATCAATCCTGGTTTCCTCCTGGCCACTCATGGCCACTTGCTGCCTGAGATCTTTGCCCTTTGGTATCATTATGAGATGATGTCAAGGAGATTGGCCACTGATCGGAGATTGTCTAATGAGGAGACGGCGATCCGCAGCCTTGAGCGAGATTAGGTGTATTACCTGCGTATGGAGGTGAGTAGGTTGAGAGCGAGGCTATTTTATTATGAGTCAGAGGACTTACCTGATATGGCCGAGGAGGAGGGTAGAGATTGATTGTGTTGACTGTCTGTACGTCCCTTTTTGCATAATACACGACTGATGACGATGCATTTTTTTGTATTTTTTGAAAAAGATGAATGATATATGTAAAAGAAACGTAATGAAAAGAGAAAAAACTTTTTAAGAACTTATTGTGCCATGAGTTGTCTTGTGAGTGTGTCTGGATTTTGTGTCGGGACATAGGAATCAGAACTGAAGCTCGGCCAATGCTTTGACTAATGTCTCGAGATTAACTTGTAAGATCCCTTTAGTTCCCTAGAGGTGTAGGCATTGGAAACTGTTGCTTCCCGAGATTGTCAGAGTTTGTAGAGTTCTTTGTTCCCGACTGTACTTCTTCTTGTTCTTGAACTGTAACTGCTTTAACCGATCTGGACCGTCTGATTTCTTAATACCTGCACTTTTTCTTTTTTCTTTTTTTTTTTTGTGTTCGAGCCATTTTTTTCCTGCAGTGCTCTTTCGAGTTTTCACCACAGCCGGCCTTTTCCCGTCATTTTTGCCCGTAGCGCCCTTTCAGGTTTTCACCACGTCTTGGGTATTTGATCGTGCCTACCCCTTAACAGCTATGCTGTTTTTACCCTCGGCGCCCTTTCGAATTTTCACCAAGTCCGTTGTATGCCCACTGTTTTTACTCAGATTGCCCTTTCGGGTTTTCACTCCGCCCTCTTTGTTTAGGCACACATTTTTATTTTTATTTTGGATTGGATAACTGCAGCGGCTAGAGGTCGGGAATCTGTCGTTGCCGGCCGATGGCAGTCTTTCAGCCCTTATCCTAAGTTACGATGATAGAGCTATCGGTCTTAGACCCTTCTGAGATGGATGGGTGGGTGACTGTGTTTCCTCTGGGGTTAATTTTTCTCGGGTGCCTTGTTTTGGCTTCCATTTTTCTTTCCTTTTCTCGTTTTTTTATTTTTTCTTTTCTTTGTATTCCTTCTTTTTTTTTTCTTTTTGAACCCTCTTATTTGAAACACTTATCGGTGGATGGACATGATTTCTCAGAGGTTTTAGCTTCGACCTCTTGACTTTAGCTCTATTAATGTAACTCTTGATAAGGTCAGAATGACTTACCCGTGAAAAATCTTCACTTTGTCGATGTTGATTGGCTCAGGATGATCCACCCCTCTCATGCTGGTGAGTCTGAGGGCGCCTCCAGGAAGTACTTCTCTGATGATCAGCGGTCCGTCCCATGAGGGTTTGAACTTTCCTCTGGGATTCAGAAGGTGCGATGGTAGAATCTTCTTCATGACCATGTCGCCCACCTTGAAACTTCTTTTTCGGACTCTCTTGTTGTAAGCTCGTGCGATCCTTTTCTGATAACACTGAGAATGACTTAGCGCACGCATGCGCTTCTCATCTGCTAGCTGTAACTGATCGAATCTGGCCCGTTACCATTCTCCTTCTTCAATTCTTCTTTCTAGTAACACCCGTAGTGGCGGTATTTCCACCTCGACTGCTAAAACTGCTTCCATTCCATAAGTAAGCTCGAAAGGAGTGACGCCTGTGGCAGACCGTACAAACGTTCGATAGGCCCAAAGTGTATATGGGAGCATATCTGACCAATCCCGTTAAGTCACGACCATCTTCTCAAGTATCTTAACGATTGTCTTGTTTGCGGCTTCTACTCCACCATTCATCTGAGGACGATAGGGGCTTGATCGATGACGCTGAATTTTGAACTTGCTGAGGAAGTCATCCATCTTCTTGTTGACGAACGGGGTCCCATTATCTATGATGATAGCATTAGGGATTCCATACCGGCATATGATGTTGTCCTTCATGAATTTGATCACCTGAGATGCTGTAATCGTGGTGTAGGAGGCTGCTTCCACCCACTTGGTGAAGTAGTCGACTGCCACAAGTATATACTCATGAACATTTGATGCTTTGGGACTAATCTTCCCAATGATGTCGAGTCCCCACATGGAGAAGGGCCAGGAAGTTGTCAGGTTGTACAATTCTGATGAGGGGGCATGAATTTGATTCGCATGCTCCTGACACTTGAAGCATTTTTTGACATGATAGCAGCAGTCTGTTTCCATGGTGAGCCAATAGTAGCCAAGTCGTAGAATCTTCTTTGCCATCATGTGTCCGTTCATGTGTGGGCCACAGATTCCTTCGTGTATTTCTTTCATGATCTTCACAGCTTCTGTTTCGTCGACGCATTGAAGGAGGATGTGATTATAGGATCGCTTATAAAGGACTTCACCACTGATGGTGAACTGGCCGGCCAAACGCTGGATGGTTCGGCGATCTGTTGCTGCTGCTAACTCTGGATACTCCTGAGCTTCGAGATATTGCTTGATGTCGGCATACCAGGGTTTGTCAGGGGCAACTTCGGCTTCTTCTATTTGCAGACAGAAAGCAGGTTCATCTTGAGTTTCGACTATGAGCTCCCATTCCGAAGCTCCTTTCGGTATCTTGAGTATTGATGCAAGAGTAGCAAGAGCGTCTGCAAACTGATTCTTGGCTCTGGGCATGTATGAGAAGGTGATTTCTTTGAATTCTTCGATCAGGTTTTTGAGATACACATGATATGGTATCAACTTCTCGTCCTTGGTTTTCCACTCGCCATTGGTCTGATTGATGATAAGTTGCGAGTCTCCAAATACTTGTAGCTTCTTGACGCCCAAGATTATGGCTTCCCTTAAGCCAGCGATACATGTTTCATACTCCGCCATGTTGTTGGTGCATTCGAATGCTATGCTCCTTGAGATAGGAATAGGGACATCGTCTGGAGAGTAGAGGATTGCGCCGATACCACTCCCTTTATAATTTGCTGCGCCATCGAAGAATAACGTTTACTCATCTTTTTTCTTCTTTTCTTCATTTTCGATAAGCAAAAGATCTTCATCAGGGAAGAATGTCTTGAGCGGTTGATAATCCAAGAGAGAGTGAGCGGCGAGATGATCGGCGAGGGCCTGCCTCTTGATTGCCTTCTGAGTGACATAGGTGATGTCAAATTCAGACAGGAGTAGCTGCCATTTAGTTATCCTTCCAGTGAGTGCTGGCTTCTCGAACAGGTACTTGAGCGGATTGTTGAGCTCTTAATTGTGCATATTCTAACCCCAATTCATCACTCATTGTGCAAGGTTTGTATGGTTTGTAGGCTAATCCAATGCATGTTTTGTGACTACAGGACTGAGAGTGAACTCCACTCAATTGAAGGAAAAAAGGACTCATTTGGGATCATTCTGATGAAGATTATTTGAAGATCAAAGAAGAAAAGAAGAGAGAAAGCAAAGGAAGAAGTAAGGAAAGAAGAAGGCAGAAGAAAGAAAGAAAGAAAACAATGAGAAAAAGAGGCTGACCGGTCATGACCGGTCGGCCAAGGAAGCCAGACCGGTCAGGGACCGGTCTGCCATACATGTTAGGATGTTGCTGAAGACGTCCGACCGGTCATGACCGGTCAGTCATGGTCACTGGAGTTTCAATGAAGAGGACCGACCGGTCATGACCGGTCGGTCATTGCTGCTGCAATATGAATGAAAACGTCCGACCGGTCATGGCCGGTCGGACGTGCTTGCTGGACTGATGATTGAACACGGCTGACCGGTCATGACCGGTCGGCCATACTTGCTGGAATGATTGTATATCGAGACCGACCGATCGTGACCGGTCGGCTGTGCATAAGAAGATAGAAACTTCCAGATATAGTCCGATTTTCTCTGCGCTGCGTAAGTATTACGCAATTTCTCGATTCTTCAGAAGTTGTGGAGCCTTCAGACTATAAAAAGACACCTAGGGATTGTTCCTAGGGTATCCTAGAAGGGTTCAAGCGAGGTTGGAGGCTGTGGAAGTGGAGATTGGAGTTTCACAACTCCTTTTGGTTTGCTTTGCTGTTTTCATGCTTTTTATAGTTGTTTCATGTTTCCTTGGATCATGAGCAGCTAAACCTCTTAGCTAGGGCTAAGAGGTGAAGCTTGTAGTGGATCCAAGATGTTTTAATTCGTAGTTAAGTGGTTTTAAGTGTGGAATTCATGATTATGAACTATGGTTTGAAGTTTATACAAGTTTTTGAGTAGTTTTTCTTAGTCTTATGATGACTCATGGATGTTTGGGAGAATTACTTAATTACTTAATTGGTTTGTGACGGTCTAGACCTGTATGATCCGAGGAATCGGAGTGCGCTCTAGTACTATGTTCTTCATAAAGGAACTTCCTACCAAAGTTCTACTTTTCTGATTTTTCTGTAATGTGTATGGACTGTGCATGTGATTTGAATCCAGTTCAAATCCTGATCTAGCCTTGTCTTGTGACAGGACTTGAGGATGGTTATGATTGTGAACTAGACCTTTTGGAAAGGGGAATGACCTATGCAATTGAGCATGCTCAGATCAGCCTGCATTGAGTGAATCTTATGCATAGAACTTACATATTACAGACTGTTTGGTTCAACAGCTCTATCATCCGACTAGATAGACAGGAATGTCGATTCTAGTTGAGAGAATAAGAAACCACAGCGGATTGAACATCAAGGATTGCTACAAGTGGATCTTTGAACCCCTAGTGCCTTCTTATAATTAGTTACTTTCAATTTAATTCAACTTTTGTCACTCATATCAAATTCATACAACATTCTGGTTAATAGATTTCAATAGATACTTGTGGATGAGTTTGTGAAATACTACATAAGTCCCTGTGGATCGACCTCGGTCTTACCGAGTTTATTACTACTTCGCAACCCTACACTTGGGGAAGCGAACAAGTTTTTGGCGCCGCTGCCGGGGAACTTGACGGTTTTCACGAATTTCTGAAATTAGTATCTATTTAGGATTTTTAGGATTTTAGGACTAACTTAGTTTGTTTATTTTTTTCTTTTCAGGAATTTCTAGGAAGCTGAAGAAGATACAAGGATTTTAAGTGCGAATCAGGTTCTATCTTTCTAAACCTTACTCTTCTCCTTCTCCTATTTATTCCTATCTTATTCATCTCTTGTAGAGTGGGTGGAGACTCCTTTTGGATCTCTAAAAGGTCGACCTTTTTGCCACTTGGATTCCTATTGGTCGGCGCTGCCGTCTTGGATCACCTTGTGCTCAGAGATTTCTTTTCTCATCTCTACTCCTCTTTCTCCTTCTTTTGCACTTTTTCTCAAAAGATTCAAAGAGTGGGTGGGGAGTTCTCTGAACCCCTATTGACCAAGAGAAATCGATCTCTATCCTTGCTTCTGGCCTAGCCATTGCAAGACACCTTGTGCTTCGGTCTTAGAGAAGAGTTAAGAAAAGGGAGGAAGAATTCTTCTTTCTTTCTGTTTCTTATTTTTGGTTTTGCATGCCACATTAGGCTCGGGATTCCAATAACCGACTCATAAGTGAAGGGGGGATAGTAGAAGGAATTGATAGAGAGCCACGTGCTAGGAGACATTTAGACTCTCCAATTTTATCTGAAAATATGGCTGCAAATCAACCTAACCCGGTCCAAAATCAAACTGAAACAGGGGAGAATGTGGTTGAGAATGTTCCCCGACCTAGGACTTTACGTGATTTCTTGCAACCTGCAAGAACGAGCACTCCCTCATGCATAGTATTTCCACCAAATGCAGGGAACGTAGATTTAAAACCGGGAGTGATTCAACTTCCCCCTAAATTCCATGGATTAGATAGTGAAAGTGCTTATCAACACCTTAAAGAGTTTGACGAGGTAATCACCACCATGCACTTTGCAAACGTAACGGAAGATGTGGTGAGACTTAAATTCTTCCCTTTCACTCTTAAAGATAAAGCTAAGGGTTGGCTTTACGCATTGAGGCCAAGATCAATCGGTGCATGGACTGATATGCACAGAGAATTCATAAAGAAATTCTTCCCTACTTACAAAACCAATATGTTGAAGCGCCTTATCATGAACTTTGCCCAAAAGGAAGATGAAACCTTTTTCCAATGTTGGGAAAGGTTTAAAGACCTATTAAATACATGCCCACATCATGGCTATGAAATTTGGCGGGTTATAAGCTTTTTCTATGAAGGACTGACTTCACCCATGCGCCAATTTGTAGAGATGATGTGTAATGGGGAGTTCATGAATAAGGAAGCTGATGAAGCATGGGATTATTTGGAAGAATTGGCTGAGAGTGCACAGTCTTGGGACACATCTAAACCAACAAATTTCAAGACTGGCCAACAAAAGGAAAAGGGAGGAATGTATGTCTTATCAGAAGAAGATAGCATAAGTGCACGGTTGGCTAGCCTCACAAGAAAGGTCGAAGCTATGGAATTAAGGAAAGGAGAAACAATCAACTCCACTGACGTTGAAACTGTTTTTGGAATTTGTGCTGGAAATCAACATGCTACACCAGATTGTCCCACAATTTCAGCAGTCTAAGGCATCTTACAAGAACAAACAAATGCCATAAACAGTTATCAACAACAATATGGTGCTCCAAACTCAAACACGTTTAATCCTAATTGGAAGAACCATCCCAACTTCAGTTGGAGAAATGGACCCACTGCAAATGCAAACAACACTCCAAAAGTATCACTAGAAGAGATGTTGGGTGCATTCGTATCGGTCCAGAATGAGTATAACAAGACAAATTCTCTAAAAATAGATGGGTTCATGCAAGAGCAATTGAAATTCAATCAAAATTCAAACCAAGCCATCAATGAATTGAAAACATCTCTGGCTAGAGTTGAAGCTCACCTTAGTGTTAGAGAGAAGGGCACACTTCCTGCTCAACCTCTTCCTAACCCAAGGACCCAATATGAGATACAAGATGCAAGCTTATCCTCCCACCATACGGAACATGTCCAAGTTATCACCACTTTGAGAAGTGGGAAAGAAATTGACAAATCTAATCCGGTGAAGGCTCCAAAACCTAAGGATCCGGAAATTCCCAAAGAGGATGATAGCCCAAACAATATTCCACAAGAGAAAGAACCGAAAAGACAATACAAGCCGGTTGCCCCATTTCCACAAAGGTTGATTTCACCTAAACCTTTAGATAAAAATCTGGAGATTCTGGAAGTTTTCAAGCAGGTAAAGATCAACATCCCGCTGTTGGATGCAATAAAACAAATACCATCTTATGCCAAATTTCTAAAGAAATTGTGTACAGTAAAAAGGAAACATAACGTTCACAACAAAGTTCTTTTGGCTGAGAATTTGAGCGCCATCATCAAACAAGAGGTGCCCCAAAAATACAAGGATCCAGGTAGTCCAACCATCGCATGCATCATAGGAGACTACCAGATTAAACAAGCCCTACTCGACTTGGGGGCAAGTGTGAATCTCATTCCATACTCGGTCTACGAACAACTTGGGTTAGGTGAATTGAAACCCACCAAAACCACACTCCAACTTGCTGATAGATCCATCCGGATACCGAGAGGAATGATAGAGGATGTTCTAGTCCAAGTTGATAAATTCTACTACCCAGTAGATTTTATTGTCTTGGACACACATCCCGTGATAGGCACCAGTGCTCAAATTCCCGTCATACTTGGACGACCGTTTCTAGTTACCTCAAACGCCATTATCAATTGTAGAAACGGACTTGTACAAATGTCCTTTGGAAATATGACCCTTGAGCTTAACATATTTGATTTATGCAAACAACCGCGGGAAGTTGATGATGATGTCCATGAATTAAACATGATCGAATCATTCGTGGAGGATACAGTCCCCTTATCACTATTTTCCAACCCTTTGGAGGCATGTATGGCCCATTCTCATGAGACAAATGATTACACAATACAAGAGATAGATGCCATTCTAGAGATGATGCCAGTACTTGACAATAAAAGATGGAGGGCCCCAAATGAACCTTTGCCTGTAAATGAGAACAAGGCCCTCCCATCTAACATCAAGGCACCTACACTCGACCTAAAACCATTGCCAAGTGAGCTAAAATATGTTTATTTAGGTCGAGATGAGACATATCCAGTGGTGATTTCTTCCCACTTGGATGAGGAACAAGAGAGTAGGCTAATAGCCACTCTATTAGAGCACAAGAGTGCCATTGGATGGTCAATTGCGGACCTCAAAGGCATAGACCCACTGATTTGTACTCACCGCATACACCTTGAGGAAAATGCAAAGACATCCCGGCAACCACAAAGACTATTAAATCCAAACATGAAGGATGTGGTTAAAGCCGAAGTGGTGAAACTATTGGATGTAGGTATCATTTACCCAATATCCGATAGCCAATGGGTGAGCCCAACTCAAGTGGTGCCTAAGAAATCCGGAATAACCATCGTAGCCAATGCCAATAATGAACTCGTACCAACTAGAGTCACTACCGGTTGGAGAATGTGCATTGACTACAGGAAGCTAAACACTGTCACGAGGAAAGATCACTTCCCCCTACCGTTTGTTGATCAGATTTTAGAACAGTTGGCGGGTCATTCCCACTTTTGCTTCCTTGATGGCTATTCAGGGTACAACCAAATAGAAATTGCCCGTGAAGACCAAGAAAAGACTACAATCACATGTCCATTCGGCACTTTCGCCTATCGACGGATGCCCTTTGGACTATGTAATGCCCCTGCCACCTTTCAGCGTTGCATGATGAGCATCTTTTCTGACATGGTGGGGACCATTCTCGAAGTCTTCATGGACGATTTTTCCGTATTCGGTTGTAGCTTTGATGAGTGCCTTGAGCACTTGAAATCTGTGCTGAAAAGATGTGAAGAGAAGAACCTTGTGCTCAATTGGGAGAAGTGCCACTTCATGGTTCAAAAGGGAATTGTACTTGGCCATATCGTTTCACAAAATGGAATTGAGGTGGACAAGGCAAAAATTGATCTTATCTCTAACCTCCCACCACCCAAAAGCATACGAGATATCCGGTCCTTTTTAGGACACGCAGGATTCTACAGAAGGTTCATAAAGGACTTCAGTTCACTCTCTCGCCCTTTATGTAACCTACTTTAAAAGGAAAATTCATTCGAGTGGAATGAAGAATGTCAAAAGGCCTTTACCACCCTTAAAGGTATGTTGACATGCGCTCCAATAATGTAACCACCTGATTGGAGACTTCCTTTCGAGATTATGTGCGATGCTAGCGACTATGCTATTGGGGCCGTGCTAGGCCAAAGAAAAGATAAAAAGCCATGTATCATCTACTATGCAAGTAGAACCCTAAACTCAGCCCAAGCAAACTACACCACTACTGAAAAGGAACTTTTAGTTGTAGTTTTTGCCTTGGACAAGTTCAGGTCATACTTGATTGGATCCAAGATCATTATATTCACTGACCATGCCGCGCTTAAGTATCTTCTCTCTAAGAAAGATGCTAAACCACGGTTGTTGAGATGGATCCTTCTACTCCAGGAATTCGACATAGAAATACGTGATAAGAAAGGAGTGGAGAATGTAGTAGCTGACCACCTCTCTCGACTTGTCCTCACTGATTCCCCTGAAACGACTGCAATCAATGACATGTTCCCTGATGAACAACTTTTTGCTGTTTCCCAATTGCCATGGTATGCGGACATTGCTAACTATCTTGCTATAGGTACAATTCCTACATATTGGAAAAAGCAAGATAAGGATAGATTCTTCTCGGAGGTGCGAAAATTCCTATGGGACGACCCATACTTATTCAAGTATTGTCCCAATCAAATCATAAGGAGATGTGTCCTAGATGATGAGCAACAAAGTATCATCTCCTTCTGTCATTCTCAAGCATGTGGTGGCCACTTTTCAGCTAAAAAGACCACAGCAAAAATTCTGCAATGTGGGTTCTATTGGCCCATGATGTTCAAAGACACACATGAGTTTTGCAAAGCTTGTGAACCTTGTCAGAAATTAGGGGGAATCTCCCGTAGAAATATGATGCCACTCAATCCCATCTTAATAATCAAAATTTTTTACTGTTGGGGCATCGATTTCATGGGCACATTCCCATGATCTTCTTTTGGAAACCTATACATCTTGCTTGCCGTCGACTATGTTTTCAAATGGGTCGAGGCTATCCCTTGCCGGAATAATGACCATAAAATAGTCATTAGATTTTTAAAAGAAAATATTCTTTCCCGGTTTGGAACGCCTCGAGTCATCATAAGTGATGGAGGGTCTTACTTTTGCAATCGCCCTTTTGAAGCCTTAATGAAGAAATATGGCATAACACACAAAGTGAGCACTCCCTATCACCCACAAACTAGTGGTCAAGCTGAGATATCCAATAGGGAGATTAAACACATTTTAGAGAAAACGGTGAACCCCGATCGCAAGGATTGGTCGCTTTGGCTTACCAATGCGCTTTGGGCTTACCGTACAGCTTTCAAAACCCCTATTGGAATGTCTCCCTATAGACTTGTCTATGGGAAGGCTTGTCACTTGCCTGTGGAGTTGGAACATAGGGCATATTGGGCTATTAAGAAGATGAATTTCAATTCTAACAAGGCAAGCTCGTTACGCAAACTACAATTGAATGAACTTGCAGAAATCCGAAATGAAGCTTATGAGAATGCGAGAATTTACAAGGACAAGACGAAGATATTCCATGATAAGAATATTCTTCGCAAGACATTCACGATCAATCAAAAAGTCCTCATGTATAATTCTCGCTTACATCTATTTCCGGGAAAATTGAGATCTCGATGGACCAGTCCCTACATTGTGCAAACTGTTTATCCATATGGGACTGTCGAGCTGTTGAATCCAAGGAACGGCAACATTTTTAAAGCAAATGGGCAGCAATTAAAGCCGTTCTTTGAGAATTTCCCTTCAGAAGGTATGTCCATACCTCTGAATGATCCTGTGTATCAGGATGATTGATCTCCTAGTTTGATGGAGGTATAGAGTAGTTAGGATTAGGATTTTGCTGCTTTTGTTTTCTTTTTCATAGGTTTGTTAGAAGGAGGAAGCTTTCCACTTTTCACTCTCTCAGGTACTATCATTCCTCACTTCCTTTTATTTTCAAATTGCTCTCATGTTTTGCTCATTGCACATCTTTTACATTGAGGACAATGCAAGATTTGGTTGGGGGGTGTAGGATCACTGGATGAATCCAGCGTTTTGCAACATTTCAAGCAATCATGTGGAAATTTTTTCGATTTTTCAAATATTCGAAACTCTTTTGGAAAAACACCGGTTCTATGCTTTCAAGTTGATATGAGCATAAGAGGAGGAGATATGAAGTGTATGGGGCTGGATGTCTGGAATCTCTCATAGCATAATGGTTTTATATGTGAACTCCCTTATTTTTGTGATTGATACAAAACCTGAACACTTTTACACCTAGTTCACATTACACGATTTTCATGAGTTGAAGGGATTATGTGATTTATGGATTAGCTAGACTTTGAATTAAGGTATTGAGAAATCAGGCCGGGGTACTTTGTTCATCCTTGTCCATGGGAAAATAATGAAAGATATGGATTTTTAAAAATCCTATCTAATTTAAAAAGAAAAAGGAAAAGGAAGGATGAAATTGGGAATGATGAAAAAAATGGTGGAAAATTCCGATTAGGGCTACCTACTACCAACCGGGGGATGGTCTACCCATAACCAAAGCCGGAAATGGGACGTAGTGTGAAAGTCGTCGGAAGGACGGTAAGGCAAATTCCTGTCATTGGCTTGATGGCTCTATGTACCTTGAGTTCTATAGTCTAGTTGATCTATGAAGAAGGTAATCCTAGAAACTCGTGGGATGAATCTTCACCACCCACACTAGGTTGAATTTGTTTAAATCCTTCTATTTATCAACCAATCAGCAGAAATCTCATATGAATGCCTATTATGTCTTGAGGATTTACGGTTCCAACCTTAGACGCCTAATCTTTCTGAATCTTACGCTTATGAACCTTGGAATGTATAGAAGGATGGTTTCTGAAAGAGAGTTGAGTTTTGAAGAATGGGATTAGTTTCACGCATGTTTTGCTCGAGACTAGCAAAATGCTGGTTGGGGGGTGTGTTGAGCTCTTAATTGTGCATATTCTAACCCCAATTCATCACTCATTGTGCAAGGTTTGTATGGTTTGTAGGCTAATCCAATGCATGTTTTGTGACTACAGGACTGAGAGTGAACTCCACTCAATTGAAGACAAAAAGGACTCATTTGGGATCATTCTGATGAAGATTATTTGAAGATCAAAGAAGAAAAGAAGAGAGAAAGCAAAGGAAGAAGTAAGGAAAGAAGAAGGCAGAAGAAAGAAAGAAAGAAAACAATGAGAAAAAGAGGCTGACCGGTCATGACCGGTCGGCCAAGGAAGCCAGACCGGTCAGGGACCGGTCTGCCATGCATGTTAGGATGTTGCTGAAGACGTCCGACCGGTCATGACCGGTCGGACATGGTCACTGGAGTTTCAATGAAGAGGACCGACCGGTCATGACCGGTCGGTCATTGCTACTGCAATATGAATGAAAACGTCCGACCGGTCATGACCGGTCGGACGTGCTTGCTGGACTGATGATTGAACACGGTCGACCGGTCATGACCGGTCGGCCATACTTGCTGGAATGATTGTATATTGAGACCGACCGGTCGTGACCGGTCGGCTGTGCGTAAGAAGATAGAAACTTCCAGATATAGTCCGATTTTCTCTGCGCTGCGTAAGTATTACGCAATTTCTCGATTCTTCCAAAGTTGTGGAGCCTCCAGACTATAAAAAGACACCTAGGGATTGTTCCTAGGGTATCCTAGAAGGGTTCAAGCAAGGTTGGAGGCTGTGGAAGTGGAGATTGGAGTTTCACAACTCCTTTTGGTTTGCTTTGCTGTTTTCATGCTTTTTATAGTTGTTTCATGTTTCCTTGGATCATGAGCAGCTAAACGTCTTAGCTAGGGCTAAGAGGTGAAGCTTGCAGTGGATCCAAGATGTTTTAATTCGTAGTTAAGTGGTTTTAAGTGTGGAATTCATGATTATGAACTATGGTTTGAAGTTTATACAAGTTTTTGAGTAGTCTTTCTTAGTCTTATGATGACTCATGGATGTTTGGGAGAATTACTTAATTACTTAATTGGTTTGTGACGGTCTAGACCTGTATGATCCGAGGAATCGGAGTGCGCTCTAGTACTATGTTCTTCATAAAGGAACTTCCTACCAAAGTTCTACTTTTTTGATTTTTCTGTAATGTGTATGGACTGTGCATGTGATTTGAATCCAGTTCAAATCCTGATCTAGCCTTGTCTTGTGACAGGACTTGAGGATGGTTATGATTGTGAACTAGACCTTTTGGAAAGGGGAATGACCTATGCAATTGAGCATGCTCAGATCAGCCTGCATTGAGTGAATCTTATGCATAGAACTTACATATTACAGACTGTTTGGTTCAACAGCTCTATCATCCGACTAGATAGACAGGAATGTTGATTCTAGTTGAGAGAATAAGAAACCACAGCGGATTGAACATCAAGGATTGCTACAAGTGGATCTTTGAACCCCTAGTGCCTTCTTATAATTAGTTACTTTCAATTTAATTCAACTTTTGTCACTCATATCAAATTCATACAACATTCTGGTTAATAGATTTCAATAGATACTTGTGGATGAGTTTGTGAAATACTACATAAGTCCCTGTGAATCGACCTCGGTCTTACCGAGTTTATTACTACTTCGCAACCCTACACTTGGGGAAGCGGGATCCATGTGAACGAGGAGGAGAATAGGGAACACAATCATGTATTGACGGAGTCGCTGAGTTGCCTAGACTAGGGCGAGGCAAGTCTTCTCGATTGGGGAATACCTGGTCTCGTAGTCGGTGAACTTTCGGCTCAAATAATATATCGCTTGTTCCTTCTTCCCAGTCTCGTCGTGCTGGCCGAGAACACAGCCAATGGCTTCTACTACTACCAAGATGTATAACAATTGTGGTCGTCCAGGAGTAGGCGGCACTAGAACTGGAGGATTCATGAGATACCTCTTGATGCGGTCGAAGGCAACTTGGCAATCGTCATTCCATTCTTTTGGAAAGTTCTTCCGAATGAGCTTGAATATGGGTTCATAGATAGGTGTGACCTGTGCGATGAAGCGACTGATGTATTGAATTCTGCCGAGGAAGCCACGAAATTCTTTCTCTATTCTAGGAGGGGGCATCTCGATGATTGCTCTGGTTTTGGTTTCATCGACCCTGATACCATCTTCACTCACCATAAAGCCAAGGAGCTTGCCTCCCATTACCGCGAAGACACATTTCTGAGGGTTGAGACGGAGCTTGTACTTTTCTAATCTGTTGAATAACTTTTTCAGATCTTCAAAGTGTCCTTCAATTGTACAAGATTTGACGATCATATCGTCCACATATACTTCAAGCTCTTTGTTCATCATGTCATGGAATAATGCTATCATTGCTCGCTAATATGTTGCTCCTGCGTTCTTCAGACCGAACGGCATTACCCTGTAACAGAAGGTTCCCCAGGGAGTGATAAACGATGTCTTCTAGCGATCTTCGACGGCCATCTTGATTTGATTGTAACCTGAGAACCCGTCCATGACTGAGAAGACCTTTTACCCAGTGGTGTTGTCGACCAGAGTGTCGATATGTGGCAAAGGAAAATCATCCTTAGGACTGGCTTTGTTGAGATCTCGGAAGTCGATGCACATTCGAACTTTGTCATCCTTCTTTGGTACTGATACGATGTTGGCAAGCCATTCAGGGTAGTTGGAGACTACCAAGAATCCCACATTGTACTGCTTGATGACTTCATCTTAGACTTTCAGAACCCATTCTGGCTTCATTCTTCGAAGTTTCTGCTTTACTGGCTTCATATCCGGCTTGGTTGGCAGATGGTGTACAACGAGCTCTTCATCAAGCCCCGGCATGTCTTCATATGAGAACGCGAAGTTGGACAGTCTTGGAGCTAGGAACTCTATCATTCTCTACTTCATCTCTGGCGGCAACGATTTTCCAATGCGTACTTCCCTAGGGATCTCAGGTGTCCCCAAGTTTACTATTTCGAAATCATGGGCTACAACATTGGCCTTAGATTCAAACTTTTTGAGGAGGTCCTCTAGTTCGGGAGCCAGATCATCATCTTCCTCATCCCGAGCTTCGTCCAGACCCATGAGCTCGAAGTCTAATTCGATGTCAAAATCATATGATTCGACTTCAAACTCATGCGACTCTTTAGACGAACTTGGCACATTATTGAATGCAGGAAAAGAAATGTTTTTTGGTTTTTGATAATTTTCTGGAATTAAAATGCTAGATATTTTTTATTTTTAAAAGTTTTTTATTTTTTTGGATTTTTGAAATTCATAGGACCTTGAATAAGTGGGCATTGCAGACCATGATTGATCCCAGCTTGTCCCAAGGTTCCACTCGCTGCTTAAACCGGCATTTTTTTTGGAAAGCCAGAGCCTTCAGATGACTCTCTGGCTGATTCAGAAGTTAGGGGAACAGATGACCATTCAGGTCCCCACATTCCTTCCCCTGGAGAGGTGGGGGTTGATGATTTGGGCGAAGAATCACAATCTGGCCCAATGACCATGATTTCTTACTAATTGGGTTCGAGATCTGAGTCGTACTCAGTCCCTCCCGGATCACTTACCTCGTACTGAAGTTCGTCTGGTTCTACAGTGAGACATGAGTTCGGAATCTTGACATCGGACCAATCCAGGCTGGCCATTTTCCTTTCTTGGTCCAATGGATGGGCTGCTTCTGCCCCTGGCTGATTGTTGATTATGTTGGTTCTGTAGAGACGGGCGAGTCATGCCCCTTGCTGATTGATGTTGAGATGGGCAAGTTGTGCCCCTGGTTGATTGATGCTGAAGTGGGCAGGTTGTGCCCCTGGTTGGGAGCAGGTATCAGAGTACCTTGGTCCTGAAGCTGTTGTATTTGACTTTCTTCTTTGTCTTCATCCTCTTCTTCTTCTTCCGGAGGCTTAGATGATTCGAGAATCTGGTCCCATATAATGGGGACCACATGGCCCAAGCTAGGCTCATCGGGAGGCCTTTGTGTAGTGCACTCGGTTGGTTCCTTCTTGGATCTCTGCAAGGCTCTCCTGGCCTGATGAATGGAATGGGGGAGCAACGAAATTTCTTCTTTCTTTTGTCAATGAAGATTGCCCTGTACCCGAGTCCCCATTTACGTTGATTATATACCAGTGACATCTTTCTAGATTTGAAATGATTCTTCATCCGATACTTGAGGCTCAAACGTTCTGCTAGTGAAAAGACATGGTCCACCCTTATCGGTTCCAGATTGGCGATAGTGTTCACAGTCTCGAATTCGAAACTATGAAACGGGACGTCTTCTTTAGAGTGTTGGATGTCGATGACAGGGATATCTGGTTCAGTGGCAGTAGCATTGGAAGGAATGATGAGCTCCTTCTCTACATGGATAGAGATCACTTAATTTCCACAAATATACTTTACCCGTTGATGCAGGGTTAATGGCACAGCTCCAACCTTGTGCAGCCAAGGCCGTCTGAGCAACATGTTGAAGGAGGCTGATATATCCAGGATTTGAAATGTGATAGTGGAGGTTTCCGGACCTATCTGTACTTCTATGTCGACCTCCCCTTCCAGTGATCGGCGGGTGTTGTCGAATGCTCTAACGCATATGGTGCTGGGTCGAAATGAAGAGGGATTGATTCCCAGACGTTCCACAGTCTTGAGTGGGCAGACATTTAAGCTTAAGCCGTTATCGATAAGGACCAGAAGGACACAGAGGTCTTTGTATCATAAGCTTATGTTGAGAGATCGCCCATGATCACGTCCTTCTGGTGGCAACTCATTATCAGTGAAGGTGATGGCGTGCGGAGCCAGGAGCTGTCCGATCATTAATTCTATCATTTCAGGTGCCGTATCGGAGGAGACATGGGCATCACACAGGGTTTTGGTGAACATTTCTTGGTGTATGCGTGATGTGCAGAGTAGCTCCCATACTGAGATTTGAGCAGGGATTGACTTGAGCTGAGTTGCCACATCGTATGCGGCTTCATTTTTGTTACCGAGACCCGAGAGAGCACCTTTAGGATCTCCTCTGTTCTGATTATCTCTTCGGATGCAACGCCCATTGGGATTCATGTTTCCTACCTCTGCACATTTCGGATAGTGCCACGGGACCTCTTTCTAATTTTCCTCTCCTTTGCCTTTTAAGACCACTGGTTCTTGCAACAGTGCTGGTGTGGATACCAGATCTTCCTCGTATGGAGCTTTTGCCTTGAGGACTACATTGTTACCCGTGCTGAAGGGAAAATATCGAGGCTTGTCTTCATAGATCACATAAGGTTGCGGTCCTGGCCTGACCATTCCTGGAGTGGGAGGCTCCCATGGGATGAATGCTGGTCCTCTTGATATGGCCGGGGGTTTCTCTGTTCGTCCCAGCTGTCGTAGTGTGATTGACACGCCTCCGGGACTTGCCCCTTACAATATGACTGGCTTGATTGGAGGAGCCCCTTCTAAGACAACGGGTTCTTGCTGCTGATGAGTATAATCCCTCCATTGCAGATCGAATTGCTCCTGAATTGAAATTGCCCATTGCAGAACGACAGGTTCATATGCAGGCTCGATGTATGATTGTACTCCTTCGAGGATGACTGGCCCCCAACATGAATGGCTGTAAGGTGCCCCTTGAACAACTAGTATATCATATGGAGGTGCTCCTTCAAGTACTAATGGCTCGGAGACTGAAGGAGGAAAGGGATTTGCCCCTTGCAGGATCGGAGGAGGATTTGTTGGCCCATAAGTGTAAGCATAAATGGACTGGATAGGGGAGAAGAAGCGATCGAGATGCTCTCCTTCTTCTATGCTGTTGACAGTAGGGCCACGAGATGAACTGGGGTCCGTCGAATGCTGAGGCAAAGGATTCTGAAGGATATTGGTGGAAGCTGCTGGAGGAGTCTCGGGGACTGAGATGACAATCTTGCGGTCGTCAATCAGATCTTATATGGTATTCTTTAGAGTCATACGTCGATCAGTGGTGTGGCCACGCCCTTGATGGTAGGCACAATACTCATTTTCTCGGTAGGTCGGAGGCAGAGGATTTGGAGGAGGCCTGGGTGCCATCAGATTAAGTAACTGCTTTTCTACCAGCATAGTCATGACTTGACTGAGCGGCTGAGTGAGAGGAGTGAATTTCCTGAGCTCCCTGTAATTCTGCCTATTCTGATATGAGTATTGGTCATTCCCCCTGGACTGCTACTGCTGTCGAGGTGGTTGTGGCTGTGGTTGAGGATTTGGCCGTGGTTGATACCACTGAGGTTGATGCTGAACATGATTCTGCTGATGCTGTTGACGTTCCTGTGGGGGAGCATATTGGTTGCCCTGAGTAGTGGCGATGATGTTGTTTACCTCTATCGGGCGAGGAGGAGAACCGCTGCGGTTTCCATTCCCATATCCGATAGGCCTTCCTTCTACTCTGTTCCGTTTGACTAGAATGGCTTGATGAGGCCATAGGGATATTGTCCCGGCACGGATTCCTGCTTCGACTTGCTCTCTAGCACGGATCAATTGTGCAAAATTCGCATATGGATGCGATATGAGATATCCAGATATGCTAGGATATGTTGAATGAACAATCATGGAGATCTGTTCTTCGTCATCGATAGGTGTCCACATTCTGGCTGCCATAGCTCGCCAACGTCCCACATAAGTTGATAGCGTTTCATCACTCATTTGCCTAAGAGCCGCTAGGTTGGCTCTTCTGGGTGTCATGTTGAGATTGTATGCGAATCTGTCGACGAAAGCTTAAGAAAGTTGTTCCCAAGTCCTAATACGTGACAGTCCAATGATGTGTACCAGTCTAGGGTGTTGCCCTTCAGAGATTTTTGAAACAAGCGAATGAGGGCCCCTTCATTTCCTGAGATTGCACTCAGCTCTCTACAGAAAGCTTTGAGATATGCTGTGGGGCAACCGCTGCCATCGTATCTTTTGAATTTTGGTACCTCCAAGTTTTGAGGTATCTGAGCATCTGGGAAAGAACACAAGTCCCTGAACTTGGTTGAAGGTAGATCGATTCCTTGTTGTCGCTGAAGCTGATTTTGCAAGATCTGGAACTGCTCCCGCAACTCGTCCAGTCCTGGGTGATCTGTTCGAACGACTGGTGCCTCTAGGAGTAAGGCACGCTCTTCTTCGGCATAGTGGTCGATGTCGTCGACCCTATGGGCTTGCCGAAAAGCAACCGCGGGTTGCTAAAATTGATTTGATGACTAAACTGAATTCTGATGAACTTGTGCTTGAAATGACTATAATTGAACTGGAGACTGTACTGAAGGTTGAACTGGAACTTGCTGGAAATTAATTGGAATCTCATCGGCGGGGATGTGCTGGAATTGAAAAGTGCTCCTGTTTGTAGGAGGCTGAGATGCTAGGAAGTGACCCCCTTGCTGGGTATTTGCCACTGTCCGCTGATTGATGTGGGCTTGACACTGACCCCCATTGTGGGCATTCGCCAGTGCTGTCCCTACTGCTGGAAATTGAATTGAAATCCCATCGGCGGGGATGTGCTGAAATTGAGTAAAAGTCCCATTGGTGGGGACATGTTGAGAAAGAAAAGGGGTCCCATAGGCGGGGACATGCTGGAATCTATTGAGATTGTTGCTTGTAAGATTGATTGGAAGCTAACTAGAAGTTCCTGCGACAGGAACATTCTGAGACAGTCTTGTTGTCGCAGGAAGATATTGAGGAGGATGCCCCATAGCGAAGGGCTAAGATGGCTGTTGTCGGTAGTCTTAGGCAGACTCTAATGGTTGTGCTTGATTTGAACTAGAGGCCGGAGGGATCCGGCATGGCGGCTGAGATTGCTGAACTGGGCCAGCTTGGTTGTTGACTGCTTGCGGTAGCTTGTGCTTGCATGAATTGCAAGACCATCTCTTACATTGCTCTCATTCCTTGCGCCAATTCTTGCATGATTGGCGTATTCTCAATTGGTTGTTGTATTGGAGGTTGCGCTTCGGCCATCTCGAGGGTGGAGAAGAGGTGAGTTTCCTCTTCATGATTGAACATGGCTTGCTGAGCCCGAGTGCGGATTATGCTGCGAAAGGGAAGTGGTTTCCGAAGACGTTGAGCCCTAGGAGGCGCAATGGTGAGGACTATACTCTACTCTTTTTTGGGTTTTGGGATTTTTTATTTTTTGTTTTTGGGTAAAATGCTATGCAGATGAGATTGTATGAGGACAAATGACTTTCAAGCATAGGAAGGATTCTGTTTTTCAAGTCGAATCACGACTAGTGGGACTAGCATATCCCCAGTGGAGTCGTCATTCTGTGGACGCCCGCCGTTCCGCGCTCCCGAACGTTCTCCCTTCCCTTTCGGAAAAGAAGAGGGGTGCGTGCGCGCAAATCGCCATTTGTGCCACTGGCTTACCTCGTTCTCGAGGGCTTTTATCTGTTGTCATGTTAAGCTTGATGTGTTTAGATGAGTTTGTATAAGACCAGAGTCGCCACTAGCAAGTTATTTCGAATCTACAGTCGGCTAGACCCCATAGAAACGTTAGAGAAGGGAATCTTCTAAAATGACTCCTTTTGATCTGCGGCCAGAGATTCGAGGTAAGGGATTACGGTTACAGGGTGGGAAGAGATTAAGCACCCCACACACTGCCCGTACCGAGGTACGGTCTCTACTTCACAGAATCGAACTAATACTTGAAAGTCTGATTTAATCCTCGTACATTCTCATGGATGACATGATGCATGAATGCAGGTCTGAATAGTAAGAGTTTCTGATGGGAAGGTTTCCATTAACAGGCAAGCCCAGAGCATACGCTTGAACCGACAGGTGCTTTATGCGGGATGCATGCTATGTGTTTGACTGGTCAAAGTGCTTGTAGTGACTGATGTATGAATGCAGGTCTGAACAGTAAGAGTTTCTGATGAGCAGGTTTCCATTAACAGGCAAGCCCAGAGCATACACTCGAACTGACAGGTGCTTTATGCAAGATGCATGTTGTGTGTTTGAATGACCAAAGTGCTTGTAGTGATATGATAAGCAGGGGGGTTTGAAGAAAAGTAAATGTTGCACTTATATTAAATGCGAATGAGATGATGTTGATAAAGGGTAGCTGGATGGACAGAGGTGTCGCAAGGGTTGGCTTCGAGTGGCTAGATCAAGACTTTGGTGGCTTGGGAGACTTGGACCAGGGTCAGGCTGGGCTGGACCAGGGCTAGGCTCTCCTCACTCGGGCTCTCCTTGGTGGAAGAATGGGCTAAAAGGGTGGAGATGAACTCGGACTAAGGGGATTTCTTTTGGGACTTGAGGGATGATTGAATGAGAAGGGGCGGGGGGTATTTATAACAGCGGGCAGTGGCAGAACCAGTAAATATGTTTGGGCGGCACCCTGAGGGCCGCCCGTACGGTCATTCTGCTTCGGGTTCAGAGCGTACGGCCTCCGAACCTGAAGCAGAAAATTCTTTGGTTCGGTAATACGGACCTGTTTCGAGGCTGCGGTTTGGAACTCGGTGAGTTGACTGGGCTTAGAAGATGGGTTGACAAGGTGAGTTGACTCAATGGGTTGACTCAGCGGGTTGACTCGGTGATTTGACTCAGCGGGTTTGACTTTTTTAGTATTTTTTTTTACTGGTTTTTCTTATGGGCGATTTTTCGGGCTGATGTTTAGGGGTGAGTTAACTGGGTTCAGGCTTGAGCTGGGCTATGGATTGGGGCTTACAAGGGTGAGTTTGGCTGGGTTTGGACATGGGATATGGGGGTATGGTCCTCCATTTATTCAGCTGTCTCTACCAACATTGTAGCCAAAGGTGGGGTGTCTACAATGTTGCATATAGAACTCAAGTGGGGTGGAATAAATAGAGATGTGCCTCTAAAATTTTATGTAATCGTTGTCTACCACTCAAACTGAAAAGGAAAATTTTATAGGATAGCTATAAGACCATTCATGCTTTGGAGGATAGAATGTTAGGAAATTAAGGAATAATATGTTCATACAATAAATGTAGCTAAAATGAGAATGTTAAGATAAATGAGTGGCAAGATGAGGAAATACAAAATTAAAAATTAGTGCATTAATTAGAGGAAACTTAGGAATAACACCAATACCTAATAAGATGAAGGAAGGTAGACTTAGATGATTTAGTTAGGTGCAATGGATCGAAGAACTGCCTCAATTAGGAGTGAGTGAATTCGGTTGAAGGCTCTAAAAGGCAAGGGGAAGACCCTAAAGGATGTGTTGAGATAGTAAGAAAAGATTTGATAACTTATGATCTAATCAAATTTAAGGCCCTCTATAAAGTGGAATCTCATAATAGGATTCATGTAGCTGACCCAATCAATTAGGATAAGCCTTAGAGAATGATGTTGAACATGACGATGACGATGACAATGATGATTTTGATTAAATGATGCTAACCATCAAATTCATAGAAAATAAAGTAGATGATCCATATTGATTACAAGTTGAAGTTTGATCACTGATATAGAATGTCCATCACATGAGACCCACTTTTAGTTGTCGTCCTTTTCAAAATTCACTTTGATTGGGTGCTCTTTGTCATCCAATAAATCTAGGGAAATGGATGGTCCATATTAATTATAGCCTAGACCATCCATCGTTGTGGGACCCACCTTTGATTTCCTGTTTCTACCAAAAATACTTTCATTGGGGAAATTGGAGGGTCAATACCATTTATAATAGAGAAGGTCTAGGCACAAGTATAGATAATCCATCATGTGGAGACTTACAAGTCCCTTTGATCAATTGTCTTACCCACCAGATTAATCTGGATAAATGGTTTATAGATGGACAATGCATACCAGGAATATCTGAGCATTTGACCTGGATTCTACATCTCTGGCCCTCACTTTTGATTGTGTGTTAGTATTAAAAGTCACTTCTCCTGCGTGATGCAAACCATCTGATCAATGGCTAGAAAATGGGTGGCGATACTCATTATAGTACAAAGGTCCAATCATTGATATCCACCGTACATTATATATGATCACCTTTAATTGCTGATGTATCTTAAAAGCCCTTCAGTTGAATGAACCTAGCCATTCAATAAATGCCTAGATAAGTGGACTCTGATTATAAATGAGAAGGTCCATTGACCATCACATGGGGCATAATTTCAATTGCCCTTCCGTATTAAAAGTCACATTGGTGATCTTATAAACCATCCAATAAATGGTTAGAAAATGAATGGTCCTTATTAATTATAATAGAGAAGATTCAGTCACTGATTTGGACCGTCCATCATGTGAGGTACAGCTTTGATTGCCTGTTGAATTTAGAAGTCGTTTTGACTAGTTATTCCTAACCTCTGATTAATGGCTATAAAAATGGATGATCCATAAGGATAGTAACAGTAAAGGTACATGTGTGACCAGTCAATTGCCCATTCCTTAAAAGGTCACTTTGATTGGATGATTCTAGCCATTAATGCATATTCACTAAAATAGATTGCCAATAATTGAACTTGAACATCCATTATCTTGAGCCCACCTTTCATTGACAATCCCCTTGTAAGTTACTTTGATCGGATGACTCAGCCATCCAATTAATGACTAGGGAAATGGACCGACCATATCCACCAGAAAATACAACCAGTCATTGATTTGGATTGTCCATCCTTGTGTCCCAATTTTGATTATGTGCCTTTCTTAAAAGTCAATTTGATTGGATGGTTCTAGCCATCTAATCAATGGCCAAGAAAATTGCCGACTGATATTGATCATAATAGAAGTCCAATCATTCATTTGAACCATTCATCATGTGTAGAGCACTCCTTTGATTTCCATCAAATTCGATTGCTACAAAAAAAAATGATTCTTATAAAGGTCCAGTCATTGACATGTACTATCCGTAATATGAGACACTACGCTCCTTCCTCTTAAAGTCAATTTGATCTTGCGATCCTAGCCATCCAATCTCTTAAAGATCATTTTGATCAGATCGTCCCAGCAATCCAATCAATGCCTAAGAAAATGACTACCAATATTGATTACGGTTAATATGGATAATCAATCATGTGGACTAAACTTAGTTTGCCACCTTCACGATGAGAGGGAGGTAACAAGATTGTTTTGTAAATAGTAATTAGAGGTAATTTAGGGGCCATTTTGTTGCCATCTTCTTAATCTTATTTTCTACCCATTGAAGGATTTATCTCCGATAGAATAGGGCCAAAACAACTCAAAAAGCCCTACTCATTTGGGTTTAGGGCTATCAACGGACTGGTTTCTAGCCAAGGTGAGGTATGTCCAAGCCCAGCCTGCTAAGTAAAACCCAGGCACACATGATGGACCAAAACGAAGAGGCCTGAGCCCACCCTGTGATGATATGCTCGTCCCTGGCCTGAGTCCAGCACCGACCCGAGCACGAGCTCTCCCACCCTCTTTCGTGCAAGATCTAGGCCATTCGTTTCACGTGCCCATCATGCATGACCTTGGCCTGCCTGATTATTAAATAGGCTTGAATTTTAAGCCCAGGTCCGACCCTCAGACGTCAGCCCAAAGCAGGCCTAGCCCAAAGCTTGAAGGGCCTACCCGACCCAATATTGACCGCCTAAAACTCAACAAATCCGGTGAACACCTGCTTCACAGCAACTAGCCCTAACGATGGGCTATGTTTGGCACTCTTATGAAGTACATCATTGAGTCACAATAAACAGTTCTTTGAAATTTTGTTGATTAAAAGTGGTTTATCGCAAAATCCGTTCACATTAAACATGTTTGGTAAACATACATCAGAAAAATTCAAGCCAATCCAACTATCATATCGCCACAACGCGTTCTATCTTACCTATCTTGGGAAGAAACTTCAGAACTTAAAAACTTTAACCATAAAGATCGAATATTGCATATTTAAAATAAAATTGTAGAAATTCCAATTAAAAAAAATGCTAGTTAATTTAATTTTCACTTTACCCAAATGGAGCCCGAAGAGTAATGTTGCTCAGTATTTCTTTCTCAACCATTTATTCACATGCCTGTAGATGGTAGGTATGGGATTGAACATCTCATTGGGGCCCATCAAATAAAGAAGCCTCAAAATTTGAACTATCAGCTAATTTGTACAAACTCAGTGCGGAAGGGTATAATTAATAACTTTGATGTAGTACTAGCCAACACACCAAAATCCTCTCCTGTAAACTGATCGAGAACTCCCTGTGGGCTACTCCCATCTCACAAGACCCATAGTGGGATCCACCCCATGGCCATTCTGCATCTCACAGACCCCACCTTGTGAGCCACCCCACCCTAGAGGTACACTTACATCATCAATGCCATGTTTGGATACATGGAATAATTATAAAATGATAATTTTCATGAGAACTATAAAAACATTAATTCCAATTTTGAGTTCGTTTTAAGGTAACAGTTGGAATATCATATTCCTGTCACAATACTCACATAGTGAATTTGCCAAGAATCCAAATTATGAAAAAGTTCAGTAATTGCATGGTGGACCTTTAACATGTATTTTCCTGTAACTCCCGTCAAATCAGCAATAAATATATACATTAAAATACACCACCGAATGTTTGAAAGTGAGGAGCTGCATGTAGGGCTCTCAATGGAGCGGGTCAAATCCGAGATCCGATTCGCTCCGAATCCGTATAATGTGGATTTGGATCTTAAAATAGGTCCGATTACTTAAATGGACCGGATTTGGTTCTTAAGATAGGTCCCATTACTTAAATGGACCAGATATGGATTCACAGGAACATATCCGAGTTCGATGCCAATTCGATTAAGATCCAACTCATTGTCACCTTACTGTATATGTTATATTCATGCTGGCCATTCGTTTTACAAATTATTTTAGGCCATGTTGACCATACCATAGTAAATAGTGGGATTTGCATCATTTTTCTACTAAATTAAATATATTATATTATATATTTTTTATCATATATTTTTTTAGATTTGTAATGGGGGTGGATTCAGACCTAGATCTGACCCGAATCCGATGGTTAAATGGATTTTGGATTGGAAATGGATCTAACGATTTATAAATGGATCGGATATGGATATCACCTTTTGGATCCGAGTTGGATCCGAATCCGTCTACAGATATATGGACTTGGAGCTGGATCCAACTGGATCCGATCCAAAGATCCGACCCATTGAGACCCCTAGCTGCATGGATCATTTTTCATGTCAGGGTGTGTAATTGGAGGTTAAAACTTTATGGGTCCCACCATATGTGTTATATCTATGCCACCCATTAATTAGTAAACATCATTTTAGGGTATGGGCCCAAAAATGAGACAGATTCAAAGCTCAAGTGGACCACACTACAATAAAAAAAAAAAAAAAAAAAACAAAAAAAAACCGTGGAGATTGATGGACGACGTGGATAAAACATATACATCATGGTGGGACCTACAAAGTCCCTTCTCATTTTCCGTATCTAAAAGTTGCCTTTCTCACATCCATACAACCCCCTTCCCTCACAAATTACTGTGGTTAGTATAATTAATACTATAAAGTGTAAAATACACCTACAACTCCCCTGAAATACGTCCAACCAAACAGGCCCTTACAGTGTTTGGCGTGGGGTACATGGTTTATAAGCATGGTCCAAGGCCAAGGGATCATCCAGCCTTGAGATTGTATAAGTGGGCCATGATCAGATAATCTAGACAATATACTGATGGGCCCCACAGTGGATAAATCATGCCCTAAAAATCATCTTGACAAGAACTCCTGTGCATTGCAGATGGTTGAGTATTTGGTTACCCAGACCAAAGTTGATGTAAACGCCATCAACATAAGCGGCATGACAGCCTTGGACATCTTACAAAACAGTCCACAAGAACCAGCTGATAAAGAGCTGAAAGCTATCCTTAAAAAAGTAGGAGCAAGAAGCGCACAAGAAATGCATCTCTCGCCCGGCCCGATTTCATCAGAAATTCAGAGGGAATTGCCAAATAAAAGGAGGAAAACAAAGAAGAGAAAGAAAGATCACGACAGGTGGCTGGACGAGACGAAAAGCACACTAATGGTGGTAGCCATCTTGATAGCGACAGAGACCTTCCAAGCCGGGCTCAACCCTCCTGGCAGTGTTTGGCAAGACACCCAACAAAACAACACTGCCAGTGGAGAAGAGGCGCACATATCTGGGGAGGCCATCATGAGCTACTTGTATCCCTCAGACTACATTGTCTTCATGATTTTCAACAGCACTGGGTTTATTTCATCTCTGCTCATAAGCCTGTTGCTAATAAGTGGATTCCCTCTCCAACGGAGGGTCCTGTTGTGGGTTCTCACGGTCTTCATGTGGGTCGCCGTTTCCTCGATGGTGGTCACTTACGGCTGCTCGCTGTATACTCTCTCCTCAGATGAAGTCTTCAATAGAGTGCCATGGCTTACAGTTCGAAATACATTCTTCACGTGGTTAGGGATAATTGGGCTGCTATTTGTAGGACATCTCTATCGTGCTGCTTTACGCAAGCTCAAGAACTTGCAACTCCTGAGGAAGAAAGACAGGCTGCTGTCGATGGGATGAGAGGAATGTTGGACTTGGGAAGAAGAAAAACAAGCGATGTTCAATGGAGGAGAGGAATGGGGATGTTGAGTTGAACATTGAATGCGCTTCTTAATCTTGTTGAGCAATAGGAAACACCCGATCACTTGGCTGGCCTCTGTTATTTTCTATGCCTTTCTGTAGCTAGTTTTTCCTTCCATACGTCATTCTGTATTGCTGATCAAGTTTGTGTTCATGTACACCTTTTTCATTCATCCACATAATAAATTAAATGCAGGTAGCCATTAAAGGCCCGTTGTGATACCAATTACTTTTTCTACCTACAGCAGCAGATAAGTAACTTTTTTAAGATGAGCAGGTTTGGTTTATGAACAGTTATATGTAACTTTTTTTTATTTAAAGTCACTTAATTACTGCAGTTTAATAAGTAGAAATCAAGATAAGCTTCTTTTTTTTTTTTTTTTATACACACTTCACACCCACCTTGTGTTGGGGGAGCCTTCAAATTACGTTGAAACAGGGTCTCACGACCAGTCGGCCAGATTGGCCAACTAGACTGAAAATCAAACCAGGTAGCATGTGGCCTCTGGACAGTTTTTGGGCATTCCAGACCGATCGACAATTGTGGCTGAACGGGTGTTTTTTGAAGCTTAACTCTTTGGACTATTTTTTGTCATTTCCGACCGATCGGCAGAATGGTGGTGTTCTGCATGGTTACACAGCAAGTGTGTAACATGTTTCTAAATTCAGTGGGAAGCTTATTTAAATTCTTCCTAATCATGTTTAGATGTATCCTAAAGAGTCCAAAGATGTTCTAATTCAAAATTAGGGTTTGGGGAGAGGATTGAGAGGGAGAGAGAATGTGTGTTCATCTCTTGGGGGCTTTGCTTGTGGGTATATCATCTCTATAATCTTTTAATTCATAGTGCAACTGTCGCTTTATGCCATGGTTTTTTTCCGCAAGGGTTTTCCACATAAACACGGATTGTCTCTTCTATGTTGATTACTTGTGTGCATGTGGTGATCGTTTGATTCGATACTCTGTGCTTCCGCGAGGTTTTCCCAACAAGTAATATCAAAGATATCGTTAGGTATAGCAAATTTGAATTCTGAGACAACATGGCATTAAGCAGGAAGTTCGACATAGAGAAGTTCTCCAGTTAAAACAACTTTGAGTTATGAAAGGTGAAGATACAAATTGTCCTAACTCAGTAAGGGGTTGGACATGCCCTTAGGAAGCAACTGGAAGCTATGAAGGAGGATGAGTGGACCTAGATGGATAAAAAGGCAACAACTTCTATACAATTGTGCCTGACGGATGACGTTCTCTATCACGTCATGAGGGGAAAGACCGCAGTGGATACATGGGCTAAGCTAGAGAGCGTTTATACGAAGAAATCTCTAGAAAACAGGATGTATCTGATGTTGCAGCTCTTTACCTTGAAGATGGTGGAGGGGACTGATGTTGATGACCATATCAACACATTCAATCGGTTAATTTGCAAGCTGCTAGATATTGGTGAACAGATGTGTAGACACCCCACCTTCGGCTACACTGTTGGTAGAGATAGCTGGATGAATGGAGGACCATACCCCCAAATCCCAAGTCCAAACTCAGCCAAACTCACCCTTGTAAGCCCCATTCCATAGCCCAGTTCAAGCCTGAACCCAGTCAACCCAGTCCTAAATATCAGCCTGAAAAACCCCCCATAAGAAAAGCCAGTCAAAAAATCTCAAAAAAGTCAAACTCACTGAGTCAACCCACTGAGTCAACCCGCTGAGTCAACCCACTGAGTCAACCCGTCGAGTCAAAACACCGAGTCAACCCGTCGAGTCAAATCACCGAGTCGACCCGCTGAGTCAACTCACTGAGTCGACCCAGCGAGTCAAACAGCAGCCCCGAGGGTGTGACCGTACCTCGCTGGAAATCGAGGAACGGCCGTACGGGCGGCCCATAGCAGGCCGCCCAAAAATAATTACGAGCTCTGCCACTGCTCGCTGCTATAAATGCCCCCCTCCCCTTCTCATTTCAACACAAATCTGCCCAGTCCAGCGATCGTCTGTCTGAGCCCTTCTCCACCCCTTAGCCCATTTTTCCACCAAGGAGAGCCCGAGTGAGGAGAGTCTAGCCCTGGTCCAGCCCAGCCTGACCACTGGTCCAAGCCTCCCAAGCCATCCAAGTCTTGATCCAGCCACTCGAAGCCAATCCTTGCGACACCTCCGTCCACCCAGCTACTCTTTTCCAGCATCATCTCATTTGCATCTAACATAAGTGCAACATTTACTTTTCTTCCAACCCCCCTGCTTCACTGCAAGCACCTTGATTCTTCAAGCACACTGCATATGTCTTAAATTAAGCACCTGTCAGTTCGAGCGTATGCTCTGGGCTTGCCCATTGTTGGAACCTGCCCATCAGAAACTCTTATTGTTCAGACCTGCATTCATGCTTCACCATAAAACACCTTGATCATTCAAGCACACTGCATACGTCTTACATTAAGCACCTGTCAATTCGAGCGTACGCTCTGGGCTTGCCCGTTGTTGGAACCTGCCCATCAGAAACTCTTACTGTTCAGACTCGCATTCATGCATCATGTCATCCATGAGAATATACGAGGATTAAACTAGACTTTCAAGTATTCGATCGATTCTGTGAAGTAGAGACCGTACTTCGGTACGGGCAGTGTGTGGGGTGCTTAACCTCTTCCCACCCTGTAACCGTGATCCCTTACCTTGAATCTTTTGGCCGCAGATCAAAAGGAGTCATTTTAGAGGAAGGAATCTTCGGATCCCCTTCTCTAACGTTTCTACGGGGTCTAGCCGACTGTAGATTCGAAGTAACTGGCTAGTGGCGACTCTGGTCTTATACAAACTCATTTAAACACATCCAGCTTAACATGACAACTAAACAAAGCCCTAGGGAACGAGGCAAGCCAGTGGCACAAACGGCGATTTCGCACTCACGCATCCTCCTCTCCTTCTTTTCCCGAAAGGAGAAGGGGCGAGAACGTCGTCGTGTGGGAGCGCGGAAACGGCGAGGGTCCACAGAATGGCGACTCCACTGGAGATAAATTAGTCTCACTAGTCATGATCCGACTTGAAAAACAGAATCCTTCCCGTACTTGAAAGTCACTAATCCTCATACAATCTCATCTGCATAGCATTTTACCCAAAAAAATAAAAAAATAGAAGATCCCAAAACCAGAAAAAAAAATAGAAAATCCCAAAACCCAAAAAGAGTAGAGTATAGTCCTCACCATTGCGCCTCCTCGGGCTCAACGTACGCGGAGACAACTTCCCTTCCGCAGCATAATCCGCACTCGGGCTCAACAAGCCATGTCCGACCACAAAGAAGAAACTCATCTCCTCCCCGCTCTCGAGATGACCGAAGCGCAACTTCCAGTGCAACAGCCCATTAATAATACGCCAATCATACAGGAATTGGCACAAGGAGTGAGAGCAATGCAAGAAATGTTCTTGCAATTCATGCAAGCACAAGCCACCGCAACAGCCAACAATCAGGTTGGCACAGTTCAGCAATCTCAGTAGCCATGCCGGGTCCTTCCGGCCTCCAGTTCGAATCAAGCGCAACCATCGGAGTCTGCCCAAGACTACCGACAGCAGCCATCTCAGCCCTTCGTTACGGGGCATCTTCCTCAGTACCTTCCTGCAACGACAGGGCCATCTCAGAGCGCCCCCGTCGCAAGGACTTCCAGTCAGCTTCCAGTCAATCTTGCAAACAACAGTCTCAGTAGATCTCAGCATGTCCCAGCCGATGGGACACCTTTTCAATTCCAGCACATCCCCGCCGATGGGATTTCAATTCAATTTCCAGCAACAGGGATAGCACTGGCGAATGCCCACAATGGGGGTCAGTGTCAAGCCCACATCAATCAGCTGACAGTGGCAAATACCCAACAAGGGGGTCACTTCCCAGCATCTCAGCCTCCTGCAAACAGGAGCACTTTTTAATTCCAGCACATCCCCGCCGAAGGGATTCCAATTAATTTCCAGCAATCTTCAATTCAGCAAAATCCAGTAATTTCCATCAATCTTCAGTTCAGCAATTTTCAGTTAATTTCCAGCAAGTTAAAGTTCAACCTTCAGCACAATCTCCAATTCAGTCACAATCCTTTCAAGCACCAGTTCATCAGAATCCAGTTCAGTCATCAAATCAATTTCAGCAACCAGCGGTTGCTTTTCAGCAAGCCCATAGGGTCGAAGACATCGACCACTAGGCCGAAGAAGAACATGCCTTACTCCAGGAGGCACCAGTCGCTCGAACAGATCACTCAGGATTGGACGAGTTGCGAGAGCAGTTCCAGATCTTGCAAAATCAGCTTCAGCGACAACAAGGAATCGATCTACCTTCGACCAAGTTCAGAGACTTGTGTCCTTTCCCAGATGCTCAAGTACCTCAAAACTTTGAGGTTCCAAAATTCAAAAGATACGACGGCAGCGGTTGTCCCACAACACATCTCAAGGCCTTCTGTGGAGAACTGAGTGCAATCTCAGGAAATGAAGGGGCCCTTATTCGCTTGTTCCAAAAATCTCTGAAGGGTGATGTCCTAGATTGGTACACTTCATTGGACTGCCACCGCATCAGGACATGGGAACAACTTTCCCAGGCTTTCGTCGACAGATTCGCGTATAATCTCAACATGGCACCCAGAAGAGCCGACCTCGCAGCTCTCAAGCAAAAGAGTGATGAAACACTATCAGCTTATGTGGGACGTTGGCGAGCTATGGCAGCTCGAATGCGAACGCCTATCGACGACGAAGAACAAATCTCCATGATTATTCATTTAACATATCCAGGCATATTCGGGTATCTCATCTCGCATCCATATGCGAATTTCTCACAATTGATCCGTGCTGGAGAGCAAGTCGAAGCAGGAATCCGTGCCGGGACAATCTCCCCATGGCCTCATCAAGCCACTCCAATCAAAAGGAACAGAGTGGAAGGAAGACCTATCGGGCACGGGAATGGAAACCGCAGTGGTTCTCCTCCCCGCCCAACAGAGGTAAACAACATCAACACCACTGCTCAAGGAAATCAACATGCTCCCCCACAGGGACGTCAACAGTATCAGCAGAATCCAGTTCAGCATCAGCCTCAGCGGTATCAGCCACAACCGAATCATCAGCCACAACCACCTCGACAACAGCAGCAGTTCAGAGGAAACGGTCAATACTCATATCAAAATAGGCAAAACTACAGGGAGTTCAAGAAATTTACTCCCCTCTCTCAACCACTCAGTCAAGTCATGGCTACGTTGGTGCAGAAGCAGTTACTTACTCTAATGGCACCTCGGCCTCTGCCTCATCCTCTGCCACCAAACTACCGAGAAAATGAGTATTGTGCCTATCATCAAGGGCGTGACCACACCACTGATCGATGTTATACCTTGAAGAATGCCATACAAGACCTGATTGATGACCGCAAGATCGTCATGTCGGTCCCTGGAACTTCTCCAACAGCTTCCACCAACATCCTTCAGAATCCTCTGCCTCAGCATCCAACGGACCCCAGTTCGTCTCGTGGCCCTGCAGTCAATAGTATAGAAGAAGGGGACCATCTTGATCGCTTCTTCTCCCCTATCCAGTCCATTCATGCTTACACTTATGGGCCGACAAATCCTCCTCCAATTTTGCAAGGGGCAAGTCCCTTTCGTCCTCCAGTCCTCGAGCCAGTAGTACTCGAAGGAGCACTTCCATATGATGTGCCAGTTGTTCAAGGGGCACCTTATGGCCCCTCATATTGGGAACCAGTCGTCCTAGAAGGAGCACAATCATACATCGAGCCCACATACGAACCTGTCGTCTTGCAAGGGGCAACCCCAATTCAAGAACAATCCAATCCACAATGGAGAGATTATACTCATCAGCAGCAAGAGCCCATTGTATTGGAAGGAGCTCTTCCAGTTGAGCCAGTCGTATTGCAAGGGGCAAATTCCAGAGGCATGTCAATCACACTACGACAGCTGGGACAAACAGAGAAACCTCCTGCCATATCAAGAGGACCAGTATTCATTCCATGGGAGCCTCCTGCTCCAGGAACAGTCAAGCCAGGACCACGACCTTATGTGATCTATGAAGACAAGCCTCGATATCACTCCTTCAGCACAGACAACAATGTAGTTCTCAAGTCAAAAGCTCCATACGAGGAAGATCTGGTACCCACACTAGCACCGTTGCAAGAACCGGTGGTCCTAGAAGGCAAAAGGGAAGAAAACTACAAAGAGGTTCCATGGCACTATCCAGAATGTGCGGAAGTGGGGAACATGAATCCCAATGGGCGTTGCATCCGAAGAGATAATCAGAACAGAGGAGATCCCAAAGGCGCTCTCTCAGGCCTCGGCAACAAAAATGAAGCCGGATACGATGTGGCAACTCAGCTCAAGTCAATCCCTACTCAAATCTCAGTATGGGAGCTACTCTGCACATCTCACATACACCGAGAAATGTTTGCCAAAACCTTGAACGATGCTCACGTCTCCTCCGATACGGCACCAGAGATGATAGCATTGATGATTGGACAACTCCTGGCCCCACGTGCCATCACCTTCACTGATAATGAGTTACCACCAGAAGGGCGCGATCATGGGCGATCCCTCAACATAGCCTTACGATATACGGACCTCTGCGTCCCATTGGTCCTTGTCGATAATGGCTCAAGCTTAAACGTCTGCCGGCTAAAGACCGCGGAACGTCTAGGAATCAGTCCTTCTTCATTCCGACCCAGCACCATATGCGTCAGAGCATTCGACAACACCCGTCGATCAGTAGAAGGGGAAGTTGACATAGAGGTACAGATAGGTCCGAAAGTCTCTACCATCACATTACAAATCCTGGATATATCAGCCTCTTTCAACATGTTGCTCGGACGACCGTGGCTGCACAAGGTTGGAGCTGTGCCATCAACCCTGCATCAACAAGTGAAGTATATCTATGGAAATCAAGTGATCTCTATCCATGCAGAGAAGGAGCTCATCATTCCTTTCAATGCTGCTGCCACTGAACCAGACATCCCGGTCATCGATATCCAGCACTCTGAAGAAGACATCCCGTTTCACAGTTTCGAATTCGAGACTGTGAACTCTATCGCTAATCCAGAACCGATAAGGGTGGACCGTGTCTTTTCACCGGCAGAGCGTCTGAGCCTCAAATACCGAATGAAGAATCACTTCAAGTCCAGAAAGGTACCGCTGGTATATAACCAACGCAAATGGGGACTCGGATACAGGGCAACCTTCATGGACAAAAGGAGGAAGAAATTTCGGTGCTCACCCATCCAGTTCGTCAAGCCAGGAGAACCTTGCAAAGATCCAGGAGGGAATCAACCGACTGCACTACACAAAGGCCTCCCGATGAGCCTAAATTGGGCCACATGGCCCCCCATTCGATGGGATCAGATTCTCGAACCATCTAAACCTCCAAAAAAAGAAGAAAAAGATGAAGACGAAGAAGGAAGTCAAATACAACAGCTTCAGGACCAGGTTACTCTGATACCTACTCCCAACCAGGGGCACAACCTGCCCACTTCAGCATCAATCAACCAGGGGCACAACCTGCCCACTTCAATTCCAGCCAGTCAGGGGCACAACTTGCCCATCTCAACATCAATCAGCAAGGGGCACGATTCGCCCATCTCTGCAGAATCAACATCAACAATCACTAGCCAGGGGCATAAGCAGCCCATCCAATGGACCAAGAAAGGGAAGTGGCCAGCCCTAGATTGGTCTAATGTCCAGATTCTAAACTTGTGTCTAGCCGTGGAACCAGACGAACTGCAATGCGAAGTAAGTGATCCAGGAGGGACTGAGTACGACTCAGATCTCGAACCCGACCAGCGAGGAATCATGGTCATTGGGCCAGATCATGATTCTTCGCCCAAATCATCAACCCCCACCTCTCTAGGGGAGGAAGTGTGGGGTCCTGAATGGTCATCTGTTCCCCTAACTTTTGAATCAGCCAGAGAGCCATCTGAGGGCTCTGGCTTCCAAAAAAATGCCTGTTTAAGCAGTGACTGGAACTTTGGAACAAGTTGGGCTCAATCATGGTCTGCAATGCCCGCTTGTTCAAGGTCCCATGAATTTCAAAAACCCAAAAAAATTAAAAACTTTCAAAAGCCAAAAACATCTAGCATTTCAATTTCAGAAAAATCTCAAAACCAAAAAATATTTCTTTTTCTGCATTCAGTAGTGTGCCAAGTTCGTCTAAAGAGTCGCATGAGTTTGAAGTCGAATCATATGATTTTGACATTGAATTAGACTTTGAGCTCATGAGTCTGGACGAAGCTCGGGATGAGGAAGATGATGATCCTGCTCCTGAACTAGAGGATCTCCTCAAAAAGTTCGAATCTAAAGCCAATGTTGTAGCCGATGATTTTGAGATAGTAAACTTGGGGACACCTGAGATCCCTAGGGAAGTACGCATTGGAAAATCGTTGCCACCTGAGATAAAACAGAAAATGATAGAGTTCCTAGCTCTAAGATTGTCCAACTTCGCGTTCTCATATGAAGACATGCCAGGGCTCGATGAAGAGCTCGTTGTACACCATCTACCAACCAAGGCAGATATGAAGCCAGTGAAGCAGAAACTTCGAAGAATGAAGCCAGAATGGGCCCTGAAAGTCCTAGATGAAGTCATCAAACAATACAATGCGGGATTCTTGGTCGTCTCCAACTACCCTGAATGGCTCGCCAACATCGTGCCAGTACCAAAGAAGGACGGCAAGGTTCGAATGTGCATCGACTTCCGAGATCTCAACAAAGCCAGTCCAAAAGACGACTTCCCTTTGCCACACATCGACACTCTGGTCGACAACACTGCTGGATACAAGATCTTCTCATTTATGGACGGGTTCTCAGGTTACAATCAAATCAAGATGGCCGTCGAAGATCGCGAGAAGACATCGTTCATCACTCCTTGGGGAACCTTCTATTACAGGGTAATGCCGTTCGGTCTGAAGAACGCAGGAGCAACATATCAGCGAGCAATGACAGCATTATTCCATAACATGATGAACAAAGAGCTTGAAGTATATGTGGACGACATGATCATCAAATCTCGCACAATTAAAGGACACTTTGAAGATCTGAAGAAGCTATTCAACATATTAGAGAAGTACAAGCTCCGCCTCAACCCACAGAAATGTGTCTTCGGTGCAATGGGAGGCAAACTCCTCGGCTTTATGGTGAGCGAGGACGGCATCAGGGTCGACGAGACCAAAACCAGAGCAATCATCGAGATGCCCCCTCCTAGAACAGAGAAAACAATCTGTGGCTTCCTCGGCAGAATTCAATACATCAGTCGCTTCATCGCACAGCTCACACCTATTTGTGAACCCATTTTCAAGCTCCTCCGAAAAAACGTTCCAAAAGAATGGAATGATGATTGCCAAGTCGCCTTCGATCGCATTAAGAGATATCTCATGAATCCTCCAGTCCTAGTGCCGCCCGCTCCCGGACGACCACTATTGTTATACATCTCGGTAGCAGCAGAAGCCATTGGCTGTTTCCTCTGCCAGCACGACGAGACCGGGAAGAAGGAACAAGCAATATACTATTTGAGTCGAAAGTTCACCGACTATGAGACCAGGTATTCCCCGATCGAGAAGACTTGCCTCGCCCTAGTCTGGGCAACTCAGCGACTCCGTCAATACATGATTGCATTCCCTATTCTCCTCCTCGCTCACATGGATCCGCTCAAGTACCTGTTCGAGAAGCCGGCACTCACTGGAAGGATAGCCAAATGGCAGCTACTCCTGTCTGAGTTCGACATCACCTATGTCACTCAGAAGGCAATCAAGGGACAGGCCCTCGCCAACCATCTTGCCGCCCACTCCCTCCTGGATTATCAACCGCTCAAGACCTTCTTCTCTGATGAAGATCTTTTGCTTATTGAAGAAGAAGAAAAGAAGAAAGATGAGTGGATGTTATTCTTCGACGGCGCAGCAAATTCTAAAGGGAGTGGTATTGGAGCGATCCTCTACTCTCCAGATGATGTCCCTATTCCAATCTCAAGGCGCATAGCATTCGAGTGCACCAACAACATGGCAGAGTATGAAGCATGCATCGCTGGCTTAAAGGAAGCCATAATCTTGGGCGTCAAGAAGCTACGAGTGTTTGGAGACTCACAGCTTATCATCAATCAGACCAATGGCGAATGGAAAACCAAGGACGAGAAGCTGATACCATATCATGTGTATCTTGACAATCTGATCGAAGAATTCAAGGAAATCACCTTCTCATACATGCCCAGAGCCAAGAACCAGTTTGCAGATGCTCTCGCCACACTGGCATCAATGCTCGAGATCCCGAAAGGAGCTTCAGAATGGGAAATCACAGTCGAAATTCAAGAAGAACCTGCCTTTTGCCTACAAAGAGAAGAAGCCGAAGCTGTCCCTGACAAACCCTGGTATGCCGACATCAAGCAATATCTCGAAACCCAGGAGTATCCAGAGTCAGCAACAGCAACAGATCGCCGAACCATCCAGCGTTTGGCCGGCCAATTCACCATCAGTGGCGAAGTTCTTTACAAGCGATCCTATAATCACATCCTCCTTCGATGCGTCGATGAAACAGAAGCTGCAAAGATCATGGAAGAAATACACGAAGGAATCTGTGGCCCACACATGAACGGGCACATGATGGCAAATAAGATTCTACGACTCGGCTACTATTGGCTCACCATAGAGACAGACTGTTGCCAGCACGTTAGAAAATGCTTCAAGTGTCAGGAGCATGCGAATCAAATCCATGCCCCATCATCAGAGTTATACAACCTGACCACCCCCTGGCCCTTCTCCATGTGGGGACTCGACATCATCGGCAAGATCAGTCCCAAAGCATCAAATGGTCATGAGTACATACTTGTGGCAGTCGACTACTTTACCAAATGGGTAGAGGCAGCCTCCTACACCACGATTGCAGCATCTCAGGTGATCAAATTCATGAAGAACAACATCATATGCCGGTATGGAATCCCTAATGCCATCATCACAGATAATGGGACCCCGTTCGTCAACAAGAAGATGGATGACTTCCTCAGCAAGTTCAAGATCCAACGTCATCGATCAAGCCGCTACCGTCCCCAGATGAATGGTGTGGTAGAAGCCGCAAACAAGACAATCGTCAAGATACTCGAGAAGATGGTCGTGACCTATCGAGATTGGTCAGATATGCTCCCATATGCACTTTGGGCCTATCGAACGTCTGTACGATCTGCTACGGGCGTTACTCCTTTCGAGCTTACCTACGGAATGGAAGCAGTCCTACCAGTCGAGGTGGAAATACCATCATTACGGGTGTTACTAGAAAGCGGAATTGAAGAAGGAAAATGGCAACGGGCCAGATTCGATCAGTTGCAGCTAGCAGATGAAAAGCGCATGCGTGCACTAAGTCATTCACAGTGCTATCAAAAAAGGATCGCTCGGGCTTACAACAAGAGAGTCCGAAAAAGAAGTTTCAAGGTAGGCGACATGGTCATGAAGAAGATTCTACCGTCGCACCTTCCGGATCCCAGAGGAAAATTCAAACCCTCGTGGGACAGGCCGCTGATCATCAGAGAAGTACTTCCCGAAGGCGCACTCAGACTCACCAGCATGAGAGGGGTGGATCTTCCTGAGCCAACCAACGCCGACAACGTGAAGATCTTTCACGGGTAAGTTATTCTGACCTTATCAAAAGTTACTTTAATAGAACTGAAGTCAAGAGGTCGAAGCTAAGACCTCTGAGAAATCATTTCCGTACACCAACAAGTGTTTCAAATAAGGAGATTCAAAAAGAGAAAATACAAAAAAAAAAGAAAGGAGATTCAAAAGGAAAAGACAAAAAAAAAGAGAAAAAGTATACAAAAGAAAAAGAAAAAAGAGAAGAAAAAAGAAAGAAAAAGGGAAGCCAAAGAAAGGCACTCAAGAAAAAAAATCAATCCAAGAAGAAACACAGTCATCCATCCATTCATCTCAGAGGGGTCTTTAGCAAAGACCGACAGCTCTATTATCATAACTCAGGATAAGGGCTGAAAGACTGCCATCGGCCGGCAACGATGGATTCCCGACCTCTAGCCGCCGCAGTTATCCAAGGATTCAGAAAAAGAAAAAGAAAAAAAAAAGAGAAAAAAGAAAATGTGTGCTTAAACAAAGAGGGCGGAGTGAAAACCCGAAAGGGCGCTCCGAGTAAAAACAGTGGCCATACAGCGGACTTGGTGAAAACCCGAAAGGGCGCCAAGGGTAAAAACAGCATAGCTGTCAAGGGGCAGGCAAGATCAAACACCCGGGACGTGGTGAAAACCCGAAAGGGCGCCACGGGCAAAAATGACGGGAAAAGGCCGGCTGTGGTGAAAACTCGAAAGAGCGCTGCAAGCAAAAATGGCTCAAAAAGAAAAAGAAAAAAAAATTAAAAGTGCAGGTAACAAGAAGTCAGACGATCCAGATCGGTTCAAGCAGTGAAAGTGCAAGAACAAGAGGAAGTACAGTCAGGAACAAAGAGCTCTACAAACTCTGACAATCTCAAGAGGCAATAGTTTCCGTTGCCTACACCTCTAGGGAACCAAAGGATCAAGCAAGTCAAATCTCGAGACATCGGTCAAAGCATTGGCCGAGCCCCAGTTCTGATTCCTATATCCCGACACAAAATCCAGACACTCACTCACAAGACAACTCGTGGCACAGTAAATTTTCAAACAGTTTTTTTTTTCAATTAAATGCATCATATTTCTTTTACACATATCATATCATCTTTTTCAAAAAAATACAAAAATGCATCATCATCAATCATATATGCAAAAAGAATGTGCAGGTGGCCAACACAATCAATCTATACCCTCCTCCTCGGCCACATCAGGTAAGACCTCTGACTCATAAAAAGATAGTCTCGCTCTCAACCTGCTCACCTCCATACGCAGGTAATGTTCCTCATCGCGCTCAAGGGTACTGATCGCTGTCTCCTCGTCAGACAACTTCTGATCGGCAACCAATCTCCTCGACATCATCTCACAATGATACCGAAGTGCAGAGATCTCAGACAGCAGATGGCCATGAGTGGCCAAAAGGAAGCAAGGAACGATAAACGGGCGTTCCTCAAAGGGTTCATATGAACCAGATGAAGAGCCAGCATCTCCAAGGATATCCTGCTCATCCTCATCAGCATTCTGGTGCCAGCAAGGGATACGTCGATATAAAGACTTCTCAGCAACCCAGTACTGATATGGGGCGGTCGCCATCGGAAAAGTCAACAGCTCAAAACCCAGCAAATCAGCAGTCAAGTAACTCGCCCAAGAACAATCAATCTGGGTCCTAAAGTCAGAGGATCTGGATGGAAGTGCTCGACGCCCGATACCCGTGAAAGCGAAAAGAGGAACATCCTGCTCGTACCCAAACTGCCGCAGGAACCGAATGGGATGATAAGAAAAGTAGGATCGAAAGCCTACCAACATCAGAGGAAGGCGGTGTGCATCGCAAAGCACTGGAGGAAGTGAAAGCCAAGATGACTCCCAACGAACGTTCCAGTCACGAAGTTCAAGGAACATCCTGGGATACAAGGGCTCGCTCATCCTAGCTGTATGAGGAAAAAACTCCATGATGTGTCGCATAAGGTCTGGGCAACGAGTGTCAGGAAAAGATACAGGAACGGTCAACGAAAGAAGCTCCCATAGCCAGACCTGATCACAAGAAAGGAAAAGAAATTCAGCTAAAGCAAAGCAATTCCTAGCAAAGCAAGAAGAAAAAGGATGTAGAAAAGATACCTGAAGAAAGGCACAACAGCCGCGAAGGACACGAGTGCGGCCCAGGGCGCAGTCAGTCAGCCCATTGAACAGCTCGGCCAAGGTAAGAGAAATGATCCCCTGCCGACGGATAGCTCGGCTCATCACCTCAAAAAGCAGAGGAGTCTGGGACCTGCGCCATCCCGAGAACAGCACCTCAGCAATCAAGCAGAACATCAGTGCGTTCCGAGCAAAGGTAGAACCGGTCACACTCCAAGGACCCGAAAAAAGATCATACAGTAAGTCCAAGGAGAACACTACAGCATCCTGGCCGGCAGCTGCAGGATGAACAAGATAAGGGATCCCGAACCAGTTCTACGGTGTGGCAGTCTTCGGCGACGTCTTCGGTGAGAAATACTGAGTAAAATCCTAGGGCAAGCCTGTCAAGCGTGCAAGCTCCTCCAAAGAGGGTCCCATCTCCATATCGTTGAATGCAAACAAGTTCAACGAAGGGACCCAGTCAATCAATGCAGCTCCGAGCATCCTCCAATCAATATCAACTCTAGCCATATGGACCAGACTGCCAAAGCCATAGGACTCTAACTCCCGAATCTCATAAGCTGACAAGCTGTCAAGCCAAGCAAGCAGTCGTGGCGAGCAAGAAGGACGAGGAAGCAGCTGACAAGTCCTCACTGGTACCCCCTCCAGAACAAAAGGCCCAGAAATCAATGACAGCTCATCAAGGATCGGAAGGTCAACGGGCGAAGGAGAAGGAAAAGCTGGAACCTCTGCAGACTCGACAGCCCCTGACCTGCCCTCAGTAACGGCTATGTCTGATATAGTCGCATCACTATCTGAAACTGTCATAACCTCAGCCGCATGAGAAGACTCGCCCACCTCACGAACAGAGTGCGCAAAAGACCGACGATCAGCAGAAGGACGATGCTCCCCATCAAAAGGGCTACCAGCAAAGATCACCACACATCGTGGCATCCTGGCTAATCTGACCGTTGAAAAATGCATCTGAACCACCAAAAAGGGTCCCGGCAACCCCGATCGAAGAATCAACAGTCAGATCTGGACCTGCAGCCCTCTCCAACAGGAAATCATGAATCCAGTCATCATCCTGGCCGATCAAAGGGATCATCGAGGCATCCACACCATCCATCATCAAGGGGACATCATCAATGATCACATCAAGTCCACCCAAACAAGTGTATCGCACATCCCGGCCCTCATCAAGAGCATCCAAACCGTCAAAGGTATCATCTGAGCCATCCATCCCATCCAAGAATGAGATCAGCCCATCTATGTCCATCATGGTCCCATCACCTCCATCAATCACATCATCCAGGTGGCCCACATTCAAGGGATGCATAGCCTCACCTATGTCCCATTCTCCCATCTCATCCATGCCATCCATTTCTCCCACAATCAAAGCCCCATTCAAATCTGGAATTTCAGCATAGCTGCCATTAATGGGGCCATTCAAAGCTCCACCAACAACCATCTCTAGCCCCTCATCAATGCCCCCATTCAATGCCCCATCTCCACCATCCATTAAAGAAATCCCTCCATCATTAAAGCCTTCAATACTTTCTGAAGTGTGGGACCCACCATGGACAGCCCCCACAACCCTTAAATCTCCACCATCCATTGCCCAAGAAAGGACAAAGCAAGATGAGGACAAGATGAGAAGGAAAGAGGAGACAAAGGGAAGATTCATGGTCGAAATCGAACCTGGACGTATAGAGCAGGTAGAGACAAGAACAGGGGACAGCAGGGAATGTCCGAACCAGAACCAGCCCAGGCCGCTCAAGAGGCGAGCCTTGGGCGGCCTGCTCTGGGCCGCCCGTACGGACGCGCTCCCTCTCTCTCCGCGGGATTGGCTCCAGGATTCTTGGTAGGTGAGGCTGACAGTCCACATCAGCAGATGGCACTCCATGGGCCGCCTAAGGCTCCGGTCCACTCCAGATTTCGGTTGAAGCTGATCAAGATCATATAAAAAGTGCCCCACCAGTCCAATCATGAAGTAATGCGGCTAGAACATGGCTGATCAAGTCAAAGAGAAGGAAAGGTGATCAAGTGGGGGCCACAAGTAATCCAAGTCATTCAAAGACTAGATCACCATGATCTAAACCATTGAAGAACCTACATGAGCCATCAAACAACAAGATCAAAGGTTTGATCATCAAAAGAAGGGCCAGAATCCAAGGATCTAATCATCAAATGGGCCCACAAAGCCAAGTCAAGCGATCTGAGACGTTCAAGCCATCATCCACACCATGAGAAGCCTTCTTAACCTCACAAATCATCAAAAGAGGTGCCCCAAAGTAAAGCCTAGGTCTCAAGTGGGCCCACAGGGCCGAATCTATCAATCTAAACCATTCAAGGGCTAAATCATCAGGATCCAAACCATTGGAAAGCTTACACAAGTCATGAAGCAACAAGATCAAAGGTTCAATCATCAAAAGAAGGGCCAGAATCCACGATCTAATCATCAAGTGGGCCCACAAGGCCTAATCAAGCAATCTGAACTGTTCAAGTCATCAGCCATGCAGTTAAGAAGCCTCATTCTCTGCAAATCATTAAGGAACAAGTCAAAGGTCAAAGCATCCAGACATCATCAAGGAATTTGAAACAAGTCAAGAACCATATATTCATTCAAAAAGCTTGATACAAAAGAAGATGAAAGCAAAAAGAACAAGGCCATACAAAGCAGAATACAAAAGCAAGCTACAAGTCGCCAACATAGTCATCATCATCCCTCCTCTCGTCCCGCTCCCGACGATAAAGATCCATCAAAGGAGCAGTCACCGAGCCTCCAGCATATCTGTGACGGCCACCTGGAACATAAAGCGAAGGAAGCAGAGGCCCCTGGCCGAACAGCAAATACCATTCATCATAGTCACGATTCGGGATCGTGAAACGAAATCCGGGCTGGCCCACGAGAGCCTCAACTCTCTCATCAACTCGCATCCGAGCAGCTGGGGGAGGTGCAGAACAAGGGACCCGAGCCACCCCAGTAACTTGCCGAAGCAACCTCTCCCCCAGATACCACTGAAAAGATTCAGCGTCGGAAAGCATGATACGGAGACATGAAGCATCGTATGCCTCCACACGCTAGGGGGTATAATAGAGAGGGAAACTGGCATACGGCATTCGAGCGAACTGCAGCAAATGAGGTCACCACGATCAGTTACAGTACACCACGAGGGCAAAGAAAAGCAAGATACTTACGTCCTCAATGGTCAACCCGTCTATGTCAGCGCGCCAATTGTCCCTAGAAACTCGGGCGTTCCGCTGACGGTTTTGCTGGTGCCAGTACATGTGGCGATACAGAGAGGGTTCAACATCGTCTCGCATCCTCGGCGCGAGATGGGGAAAATGGTCATAAAAGCAGGTCTGGGCAAAAGACACATCTATTGATCAGAGAAAGAAAGAAGGCGAAAGCCCTTCAAGAAAGGTGAAAGAAGAGATACCTCAACGACAGGCCAGAAGCCTGTGAAGGACCGGCTATGCCGACAGGTCTTATCTCCAGTTATAGGGATGATGAAGATCCTCGACTAAACGAAGAAATTTGGGATCAACCCTCTCATTCGCATGGCAAAAAAGGAAGGACCTGAAGGCATAAGTGATCATGGCCCGGGCTTTGTGGAGGGCCTCTCGCTCGGTGGTGGGGATGACGGAGGCAAAAGTGTTGTAAAACCATCGCATCTTTATTTGATGGCCTTGGAATTCACCCTCGGGTGAGACATCACCAACGAGCCGTAGCCAGTCAGTGGAAGTGAGGGGAGCCAGAGAGCTGACTTGAGGAACAACTGTTCCATGAAACGGAAAGCCTACTTGCATATAAATGTCCAAGGGGGTTATTCCCCATTCACCACAAGGGAGCTGGAAGGTGTGGGTCTCGTCACGCCACCTCTCGCAAAGGGCCGCGAGCATCATGCGGTTAGCATCATTATTAGGGAAACGTAAGGTGAGGAGGCCAGCAAAGGGAGTACCATCCAGTACTCGTTCTAGCAAGGGCTGTGGATCCTTCACCCAGTTGTCCCAGCGATCCCTGGTACCTCGACCCTTGATAGCAGGAAGAGGTTGATGCTCCATAGCTAAGGAACACATGTGGTCCCCTCGGCGGACGATGAAGGCAGGATCATCTTCATCAATCACTCGGTGACCTCTGGTACCATCCGCCATTGAATCCTACAAGCCTGGCAAGGTAAGTCCCTATCCCTTACCCGTTAAAATCCAAATTATCATCCAAGAAACCCATGGGATTGGACTCACATTCAAATGCAAAATTTAAAGTCCAACTCCATGTGTCACTTAGGATATGTGTTGGGCCCATTGGAAAAAGTAAGGCCCACCTTAAAGAAGGTGGCATGGCATGCCTTAGGCAAGAAAAGTCTATCATCCAAGGACACATTTTGGACAACAAATGCACTCAAGTGCCATGAGATCAACAAGGGATCTTAATTCATATGAAGCCCCTCTTCAAAGTCCATATGTGGCCAAAAGATTGATCCACTTTTATGCCAAGGCCATGATTCTCACTTAAAATGTTTCCATCTTTTTACACGTGTACATGGACAAGTGGAGAATAGGGGGGAAGTGGGCCCCCAAGAGCAACCCAAATGCCTCATCTCAATGGATTGGAGAGAGCACATAGCCCACTTTGAAGAATATGAAGACCCATTCATGGGATAACCATGGGCAACCTTATGTGCCTCATCTTGATGAAGGTATTGACCATGAGTACAACATGGCGGTCTACCCACAAACATATGGATCAAAGAGGCCAATGGTAAAAAATTTTGATGCACATAGCCCACATGAGGAACCAAGTTGAAAATGCCCATGAAAGGGTAAGTTTGGGCAACTTATGCGCACCAATTTCTTTACTAAAAAGGAAGACCAATTGAGCACAAGACGGCATGGCTTGATGAGTCACCCAACCATCATGAAAATGGATAAGAATGGTACACATAGCCCACTTGAAGATCAAAATCCAAAATGTCCCTAAGCATGGGACAAAAATAGGCAACTTATGGGTATCATTCTTTCTCACAAATTGAAGAAGAAATTACTCATACTTGAGAATGATGGTGGATGACCCACCAAGCCCCCAAAGAAAAGATCAAGGAGCCATAGTTGTATGGATAGCTCACTTGAGGATCATCCATTTGAGGTTGATAACATTAAGGGGAAACTCTTGAGAACCGCATCCCTACCACAAGGAAAAACCATTTGAACTTAGTGAGATTGTTGGAACAACTCACTCATGGGACTTGTAGATGATTAAGTAACTCAAGCCCTCCATCCATCAAATGAAAAAGCATGAAAAGAAAAATCCTACACGAACAAAGTGTAGTGGAGCACACATGGTTCAAAGAAGTGCCCAAGTTTCAATGAAGGCCCAAAAGCCCATCCACATGAAAAACTCCAAGGAGCCCACTACACCTTGTACAAGGATGTACATCATAATCAAGAGATAATGGAAGACTTGAGCCACTTGTCCATAAAGGCCCAACTAGAAAATCTAGCCCACTTGAGATCCAAATGAAGAATGGGCTAGTCATCTTGGTCCATACATATGTGAAGAAAGATGGGGTCACCCAAAGTGAGCCCCATGAGCCCAAAACTTGAGATGGGCCTTACCATGCCCATGGGCCCAAGTCTTGGAAAGAAGATGGAAAAGAAAAAGAAAGCTCCAAAAGAAATGACAAGAACAAGAAAGCATGAGGGAGCCCAAAATGAAGCATTGGGACCATCAAATACACCAAGGGCCATGACTTCACTTTGAGCCCATTTGATACATATGAAAAGAGGCTCAACTCCCATAAAAAAGATAGAGTATTTTGCGATGCACACTTGATGACATGGCAAAATCACCCTTTACATACACATGAAGTGAGTGTGAAGTGGAGAGCTTGCAATGTCCTTCTCCATGCACCACCTTTGAGAAAGACTTGAGATTTAGAAAATGGCCAAAAACAGTTGGGCCCACCCTCACTCTTTTTGGGATAGCTACATGAAAAAAGAAAAGGGTCATGAGAAGAGATAATGAAGAAGGGAAAGGACAAGAAAGGGAAAGGAAGTGGTCCATACCTTTACCACTCACCAAAGAGAGACCACCTTGCTGTCCCAAAACTTCTCTAAGGCCCACCACTTGAAAAGAGCAAAGCACCACCAAAGAAGAAAAAGAAAACTTGAAAAAAGAGAGAGTATGAGAGAGAGAAGAGAGAGATTGCACGATGGAGGGGGCAAGAGTGCCCCATGTTATATAGAAAAGGGGAGGGCACCCTTTTACCCAGCCCACCGAAGAGACCAGGGGTCAGAGACCGTCCGGGCGGCCCATAGGAGGCCGTCCTAGCCCCTACCTAGGTGAAACGACTTCTCACCCCCTCTCCTTGGGAAGAACTCCTCCTTGGAAAGGGTGGTTGCAAGTGAATCTTGTACCTCTATGTAAGAATGAAGTGATGGAAGAGAATGGTGAGAAAAAAGAAGTGATCTCACCAAAATCTCATCTTGTGAGAAATTGGGGAGAAATTGGCTTGATGATGTGGAAAAGTTCCATGAAATTTTCAAGGAAAAGAAAGAAAAAGATTGACTTGGTCAAACAGTGATCTCAACGATCCAGGGGTATGACCTGATGATCCGAACCATTCCAAGGAGAATTCCCGTAGTCTCCAACCTGGATTGCTGCTCTCTTGTACATAGTTTTGGGTCCCAAGACCTTAAACTACGTCGGGATCAAGATCCCGGGAGACTTTTAATAAAAAACGGCATCAGTCTAGATCGAATCAAGATCCGCTGACACCGGACATTTTACAAAAAAGAAGAACAAAAAAACAGGTTTTCCCTGTCTTGTACATAGTTTTGGGTCCGAAGACCTTAAACTACGTCGGGATTAACATCCCGAGAGATTTTTAATAAAAACCAGCATCGATCCTAGCTGTTCAGGCCAAGATTTAATGATCTGGATCATTTCGAAAACAAAAAAAAATATGTGTTTGCCCCCTTTTGTGCAGTTTTTGGTCCGAAGACCTTAAACTACGTTGGGATCGATATCCCAAGAGATTTTCAATAAAAACCGGCATCGGTCTTCATTAAGGGCTGATGACTCCGGACATTTTCTAAAAAAACAAAAGAATGTATTTTCAGCATGTACAGATTTTGGTCCGAAGACCTTAAACTACACTGGGATTAATTTCTCGGGGGACCTTTTCCTGCTTTTAACTAAAAACCGGCATCGGCCTCGACCGTTGAGATCAAGGTTTGATAACCCGGATCATTTCCAAAAATACCAAAAAAGATTTCACATTTTCCGTAAAAACCAGCATCAACCTCGGTTACCCGAGTTAAAATCTGGAACTTTTTCAAAAAAAAATACAAAAAATATAAAAATAAAAAAAAATTTGCCATCAATTTCAACTGCACAAATTCATCTCCAGCGGTCCGAAGACCTAAAACTACACTGGGATTAACTTCTCGGGGGCTTTCTTTCCTAACCTGTTCCAGACATGGCTGACACTTGATCGTACGGGTGTCTGGAATCTTTTAAACAGGTAAGGGCTGAGGCGGGCAGAACTCCGCAATCCTGTTCGTGTTGAACGCACCGTGATAAACAACCTTGATTTGGAAGTCGCTATTGAATCTGACGGATGTTCCCTGTTCCTAAAACTCATGAAGGGGATTAAGGCTATTGGGAGGTGGAGCGCACCCTCACGGAATTGTGAGCAACGTAAGGCCCCAAACTGGATTGACTAAGGGAAATGTGAGGATGTGGCTCATTTTGTGGCCGAGGAGTCCGTCGGACGATACGTGGTCTATGTGCATTGCACATGAGGAATAGGCAACTTTGTGGGTGTGTTGACTGAAAACCCTCAAAATCTCCTCATCCGAAGATGTAAAACTACGGCACTTAACTGTGCGAGACTCGTCTTGCTCGCTGACGTAAAATGGATCGGGTGCCTTACCAGCAGTAGAAGCTGGAAATGGATGAAAATTCCATACTTTTTCCTGCATTTCAGAAAAATCACAAAATATCAAAACATTGCAAAATCACCTTTTCAAAAATCACAAAAATATTTCCCTTATTTTCAACAAAATATTTTCAAACATCACAAAAATATTTCCCTTGTTTTCAACAAAATATTGTCAAAAATCACAAAAAATATTTCCCTTGCTTTTCAATCAAAATATTGTCAAAAAATCACAAAAAATATTTCCCTTGCTTTCAATCAAAATATTGTCAAAATCACAAAAAATATTTCCCTTGCTTTCAAATCAAATATTTTCAAAAATCACAAAAAATATTTCCTTGGTTTTCAATAACCGATCTCTATCTTGACTACTCAGGTTAAGGTTCGGACCAAATACTTACAAAAATCACAAAATTGTCACTGTCCCCAGCACTACACTTCAGGAGTCTTGAACTCCACTCTCTTCACAATTTGGGATGACGGATCCAATCGCCCGCAAATTGGAATCTTGACCAAAACGGGCAACTAAATATCATCTTAATCACACGTATGCCCAGAAGAACATCTTGAGGTCAGATAACATCCTCGTACATTCTCATTAGCAAAGAAACAGCATCTTGGGACGATGGACCTGATCGACCACGGGTCAGGATCTTGACTAACCTGCTGACCAAACATCCGCATAAAAAAGAAAAAAAAACCCAGGGGAGCACAACCCTGGAAGCAATAAGCTCAAAATTCTCTGCATCTCCAGCAAAAGCAAAATCATCAAACTGAAAGAGAATGAGCCAAGCCATGCATTCATCATGCATCTCCATGCATCAGCATCCATCGCATCAATCATCATGTTTACCTGCTTTCAAAATAAAGACGGTTAGCCAAAGACCCCACAGGCATCCCTGGTGGAGGCGCATGCAAACCAGATTTCCATTTCAAAAGAGAAAAAAAAATATTCCCATTTGTAAATAAAAACACCACGGAGTATCACTCCCCAGAGTGGGTATCTTTTCAAAAATCTAAAAAAATATTTTCTCAGTAGAGCGTCCTGCCTCCAACACACCAGGAGATCTTCCATATCTCTGGGTAGGAGCCAACGCAAAAATCAAATAAGATCCGATGCCTCACGGTTTTCCCGGAGACCATCGGATCCAATGCACTCAAAGTACGGTTGAACTGAACTTCAGTGTCAGTGCGGTCGTACCACATGCCAAGATACAAAAGATGAAAGCCAAAAGGCTCGGTCACAGAAACCATTTGAACAGGTGGAAACGATGAATTGTAACCCAAATATCAAAATCAGCAGATTGGGTGGAAAGAGTTCACCCGCACATACCTAGGCGTGGATGCCTGAAGTACCTTGACTGAGTCCAAGTCGGCGTAGTAGAATCCCGTAAGATTATCGGACGAAGGGCGTCTAACCACTTTGACAGTCAAGCGAAACAAGTACTCCTGGAGTGATCCGGGAAAACATCAAACATCGCAATCAATCTCAGGGTCAGCAACCTCGTAAGACTACGGACGCAGAGGCTCTGCTGTACCTTTCCGATGTTAGTACCGATCGGGAATGAAAGGGTTGCGATTGGGTACCCAGGTTGTAGCAAACTGCAGGGACAATTGCAACGTTTTCTCCAAACTCCCGCGGTATGTGCGAGTTATCAATTTCCAGACAATCAACTGACTCAGATACAAAGGACAACAAAGATTCCAGACCACAATCAAGGAAAGAATGAATTGCAAACCAAGCATCGAAACCAGCAGATCGGGTGGAAAGAGCCTACCCGCACATACCTAGGCGTGGATCCCTGAAGTACCTTGACTAAGTCCAAGTCGGCGTAGTAGAATCCCGTAAGACTATCGGACGCAGGGCGTCTAACCACTTTGACAGTCAAGCGAAACAAGTACTCCTGGAGTGATCTGGGAAAACATCGAACATACAATCAATCACAGGGTCAGTAACCTCGTAAGACTGGCGACGCAGAGGCTCTACTGTACCTTTCTGATGTTAGTACCGATCGGGAATGGAAGGGTTGCGATTGGGTACCCAGGTTGCAGCAAACTGCAGGGACAATTGCAACGTTTTCTCCAAACTCCCGCGGTATGTGCGAGTGATCGAGTTCCAGACGATCAACTGGCACAGATGCAAAAGCAAGCAAAGATTTCAGACCATGATCTATGAATGACCGGGTCAGAAGTGGGGTGTCCACTCGCTTTGGCATTCGGTTGCAAGCAACCTCTGCCAAAGAGGGGCATCTGTAGACACCCCACCTTCGGCTACACTGTTAGTAGAGATAGCTGGATGAATGGAGGACCATACCCCCAAATCCCAAGTCCGAACTCAGCCAAACTCACCCTTGTAAGCCCCATTCCATAGCCCAGTTCAAGCCTGAACCCAGTCAACCCAGTCCTAAATATCAGCCTGAAAAACCTCCCATAAGAAAAGCCAGTCAAAAAATCCTAAAAAAGTCAAACTCACTGAGTCAACCCACTGAGTCAACCCGTCGAGTCAAAACACCGAGTCAACCCGTCGAGTCAAATCACCGAGTCGACCCGCTGAGTCAACTTACTGAGTCGACCCAGAGAGTCAAACAGCAGCCCCGAGGGTGTGACCGTACCTCGCTGGAAATCGAGGAACGGCCGTACGGGCGGCCCATAGCAGGCCGCCCAAAAATAATTACGAGCTCTGCCACTGCTCGCAGCTATAAATACCCCCCTCCCCTTCTCATTTCAACACAAATCTGCCCAGTCCAGCGATCGTCTGTCTGAGCCCTTCTCCACCCCTTAGCCCATTTTTCCACCAAGGAGAGCCCGAGTGAGGAGAGTCTAGCCCTGGTCCAGCCCAGCCTGACCACTGGTCCAAGCCTCCCAAGCCATCCAAGTCTTGATCCAGCCACTCGAAGCCAATCCTTGCGACACCTCCGTCCACCCAGCTACTCTTTTCCAGCATCATCTCATTTGCATCTAACATAAGTGCAACATTTACTTTTCTTCCAACCCCCCCTGCTTCACTGCAAGCACCTTGATTCTTCAAGCACACTGCATATGTCTTAAATTAAGTACCTGTCAGTTCGAGCGTATGCTCTGGGCTTGCCCGTTGTTGGAACCTGCCCATCAGAAACTCTTACTGTTCAGACCTGCATTCATGCTTCACCATAAAACACCTTGATCATTCAAGCACACTGCATACGTCTTACATTAAGCACCTGTCAGTTCGAGCGTACGCTCTGGGCTTGCCCGTTGTTGGAACCTGCCCATCAGAAACTCTTACTGTTCAGACTCGCATTCATGCATCATGTCATCCATGAGAATATACGAGGATTAAACTAGACTTTCAAGTATTCGATCGATTCTGTGAAGTAGAGACCGTACTTCGGTACGGGCAGTGTGTGGGGTGCTTAACCTCTTCCCACCCTGTAACCGTGATCCCTTACCTTGAATCTTTTGGCCGCAGATCAGAAGGAGTCATTTTAGAGGAAGGAATCTTCGGATCCCCTTCTCTAACGTTTCTACGGGGTCTAGCCGACTATAGATTCGAAGTAACTGGCTAGTGGCGACTCTGGTCTTATACAAACTCATTTAAACACATCCAGCTTAACACGACAACTAAACAAAGCCCTCGGGAACGAGGCAAGCCAGTGGCACAAACGGCGATTTCGCACTCACGCATCCTCCTCTCCTTCTTTTCCCGAAAGGGGAAGGGGTGAGAACGTCGTCGTGTGGGAGCGCGGAAACGGCGAAGGTCCACAAGATGAAGGACAAGTATCAACCATGCATCCTGTTGAACTCGCTTCCTAGTTGATATGAGTCTCTGAGAGACTTTTTGTGCGCAGGCAGGGAAACCATAAATGTTGAAACCATTGTCTCGGCCCTTCAATCGAAGGCTATGAGACAGAAAAGCGGTGATGTTGGGTCTTCCTCTGAGGCAATGGTTATGAGAGGAAGAAACTCGGAGTAGGGTGAAGGATCATCACGTTCTAGATCCAAATCCAAGGGCAAGGGTAAAGCTAAGTTGAAGTGTTGGGGATGTGGCCAAGTAGGGCATATGAAGAAGGATCGTAAGGGTCTTAAAGGTAAGAAAGAGAAGACGAGAAATTCTTCCAAAGAAGCCAATATCGTAAAATCTTCAAAAGGTAGTAGTGATGTGTGCGATGTCTTAACAGTGTCAGGAACAGGGTCTCTCAGCAATGAGTGACTCATGGACTTCAAAGCCTCGTATCACATGTGCCCGGATCGCAGCATCTTTACTTCATATAGGGAGTATGAGGGCGTCTCGGTATTTCTAGGTAATGATTATGCATGTAAGGTTGTCAGCATTGGAACAATGTGCATCAATATGTTCGACGGGATCGAACGGACTTTGATGGAAGTGAGGCACATTCCTAGGTTAAGGAAGAACCTAATTTCTCTTAGTGCACTCAAGGCGATGGGGTGCAAGTTTACCAGTTTTGACCGGTTATACAGAGTATTAAAGGGGGCCCTCGTAATTATAAAGGGACGGAAGCACGATAATATTTATAAGCTAATTGGGAGCACTTCATTGGGTAGAGTTGTCGCAACTGTAGCAGATTCCACGTCTGCACGTATGTGGCATATGCGCTTAGGCCATATGAGCAAGCGAGGCATGAAGGTACTATCCAATCGTTCTTTAATTCTTGTCTTTAAATCTTTAGACCTCAGTATATATGAGCATTGTATATTTGGTAAACAATCTAGATTATCATTTAAAGGAGGGAAACATGTATATAAAATGGTGCTTGAAAATATTCATTCCAATGTATGGAGTCATCGCCCGTAGTTTTTATTGGGGGTTCATCGTGATTCATGTCGTTTATCAATGACTTTAGTAAAAAGGTTTGAGTTTATTTTCTGAAAAATAAATCCGATGTTTTCACCACATTCAAGTACTAGAAGGTCATGGTGGAAAATTAGTTAGGGCAGAAACTGAAAGTTTTAAGAATCGACAATGGAGGTGAGTTCACTTTTGGAGAATTTAACAAATATTATAAGGAACTGTAATGCCCCAGATTTCTCAACCCAAGCTAGTACTTGTTTTCAAAATCCTGAACGTTAACCTTAGAATTTAGACTCTCATTTAATGTAATCCCATCAAAATCAAAGTTAGCCTCGTAAGAGTAACAAAGTGAACCATCCATTGAGTAATTGGTTTCAAATCTAGCATCCCACAAACATTCAAAAGTGGTTGCCTAAAAAAGGCTTATACAATCTAAATTCCAAAGTACATCAAAACTGAAAATGAATGTCTATCAACTACAAATGGGGCCCAACATACCCCACTTGCCCACATGTAGCTCCTCAACTCCCAGGTCCTTTTCAGCAACCAGGGGAAAAATCATCACAAGTAGTGTTAGCTCGCGCTACACCTACATCAACTGATATATTTCGATAGCGTCAATGGCTATCGTAGTGAGGAGTAACCCCCAAGATTTACCAACCATTATAATAGACAGGAATAGTTTTCAAATAGGTATCATAAGAGAATATATTATTCAACCAATACAAACACAACCAATTACCATTCTCTAATGTTAGCCTTCAATGAAAAACACACAATATGGTATCCATTTTCTGATTACAATCAATTTTGATTCATTCATGTGTAAATACCTAATTAAAAATTTTGAGTAAGCCCGCATATACACAAGAACAATCGCTCAGTAATCTAGAAATCGTAAAGTGACGTGCAACGGTATTATAGTCCGAAAATCACCAAGTGATCTACGATGGAACACGAATCGAAAATTATAATGTGACATGCAACAGTATTAACTAAGGAGTCCTATAAAGTAACCCAAAAATCACAATGTGACGTACAACGATATCACGGTCTGGAAACCATAAAGTAACGTACAACAAAACATGAACCAGAAATCACAATGACGTACGACAAATGAAATTTTACAATGCAACTGTGACTAATCACTAGTGAAAATACCAAAGATACATGCTTACATTAACCAGCCACCAAAAAAAAAATCCCACAACACTAATCCAACAATCTCCAATATACATATAATCCAGTGCTTCGTCATCATTACCAAATCACAATTGAATAGACTAGAGCAAACTAGTTCCACCCAACTTGAATATATTAAACATGTCAAGATCTATAAATATTAAGATTCACTTATCAAAGAATCATACACATGTGAATTGCACATAATGACATAAGCATATTTCAAATGAAATTCATTTGAGGTTCTAATCATAAGTTACCAACAGTCTAAAATGTGAACATGAATTTATCATTAAGTGTATATAAGTGTCAACACTCAAATAAAATTTCACATTTGTAATTCAACGTAGATTGATCAAATTCAATTAAACAAGGAAATCATGCCAAATTATCACAAAGGAGGAAAGCTTGAAGGGTAGATCCTCACCTTTCAAGATAAATTGCTTTGGTTAGAGTATACTCTAAGTGTGAAATTTGGGGAAATGAATTCCCTACATTGTAATTAAAAGATCTATAATCAATTACCTTAACTATATTCTAATTAAACTTTTAATAAAAGGTTTGAGAGGCTACATACCTGAATTAAGTTGGTTTCCAACTCAACTAGCCCCAAATTTTGAAATTCAAAGGTGGTGTTTGGAAACAAAAATTCCCTACATCTCAAATAAGGATAATCATCAATTTATCTTATTTCAAAATATAATTTTAAGTCTAAACTTTAGAAGTTAAACTCGCTTCACTTGGATGTTGACTCGATGAGAATCAACTCAATGCTAAATCGAGTCTCTCAACCCCAATGCAATCAAAACACTCTAGAAATACCGTTAGTGTTGTTGAACGATGGCATGCCCAAATTAGGTTAGATCTAGCCCTAGACTAAGTGCAAATTACTAGGCCAGCACCTTTATGACTTGGTAATACAATAGAGTGACTTGGTTGCTAACTCAGTTTCACACCAAATTCCATTTGAACATTTGTTAAATAAAAGAAGTTAGTCAGTTTGGATACAAGCCCTCAAGCTAAAATCAATAGCAAATGATGGCCCGACTGTAACCCAAAGGCCCTAACTGAGTTAACTAAATGATGATTTTAGTGAACCGATCTCAACTCCAGACAAATTGATTTCATACCTTAAAGAAGAACTCTTTGATGTGGGTTGGACTAGAGCAACTGGCCCAAATCTATTGGCTGAGGAATGGCCCAACTCGACTTTGAACTCGATGGATGTGTAGCCGAGTCAACTCAGCATGATGGTGGTGCAACCAATGGACAAGAAACAATAGCCCAATTCACCACCCCACTTCTTCTTCTTCCTTTTTCTTTAGTCATCCTAGTCTGACCTAAATAGAGGAGCTAGAACCTAGCTCGACTCGGAACGAGTCAAACTCGGCAGCGAGCTAAAACTCTGCCTATAATACCGGCCTCTTCCTTGCTTCTTCTTCTTCTTTTCTTTCTCCAACTTTCTACTCTTATTCAGAACGCCAACAAAGATAAGGCACAGCCCAGACATGCCCAACTCCACTTGACCCAGACCCGCGACTCAGTCGGTTTGGAATGGAGTGGCATGGTGATACTCTCTCTCTCTCTCTCTCTCTCTCTCTCTCTCTCTCTACCTCTCTACTTTCCTATTTTTTCGAGTGGGTTGCCCTAAAAAGATAGCATTTTATAGGCTCTTAATCTCTTTTAAAAGGATATTAGTCATACACTTGGTGTTTCTTGCTGAGTTTGCAAGTGCCGAGCCCAGATTCGACTGCGTGGTTGCCATCGGCCAATGAGGATGATCATGTAGAGCCCAGGGCCACTTGATGGACACCTCTAATTGGTAAACGGGGTCCACCATAAGATGATGAGTCTTCTGGTTAATCGGTAAATGTGATCTAGCTGTTTATGGCGGATCATCTTCGGATGGGTTTTCTTTCATTCAAAAGCACATAGACGGATTGGATTGGTCCAATGATCACTGTGGGACCCTCATTTGTGACAATCAAGGACGCACGTCAAGGAGCTTACGTTTAGAACGTTGTGACTGCGCAACCTTTGGAAGAGAGAGAAAACCTTAGAAATTTCAAATAAAGGGTCCAGATTAACTTGCAAGGAATGTTCAGGATGGGGAGATGCTCCCAGACACGAATTGCCATCCTGGCAACGCAACAGGTTCCTGTTTTCAGTAAAATAGCTGCACACCTTGTTCTTGTGTTCAAGCTTGGGCTCAAGTCTAAGCACACGCCTAAGCACGAAACCATGTGAAAAGGACGAGAGTCTGGTTGAATTTAAACCCTCAACAAGATGAATGGCTTGGATCATCCACGCCTAGCACGGATGGTGGGCCACGAGTCCAACATATGGATGTCGTCTGTTGAAACGCCCGTAGGCAAGAAAGAAAAAGAAGAAGAGAAGCTTTCTTCTCTTAGAATTGGGTCAAACCCGGTTTGACCAGGTCACCGGTTCGGTGCACCGCGAGTTCACGCCTACTGTGCACATACACGCAGTAAGTGTGGGGGCCATGCTAATGTTGATTGAAATCCACTCTGTCCATTAGCTTCCACAAGCCATACTAAGAGGAATGACCATTAGATGGGCAGATTACATCATCGAATGGCCATTTATCCTAAATATCAATTTCCCCTAATTTTAACGGTTAAATTGGCTTCAACCAAATTTTTCAATAGTTTAAAAGTCGCATGCACTTATATGGTCCATGCAATATCAATTATTAACATTAATCTTCTTTTCTCGTTATGATAATATTATTATCATTATCTTAATTATTAGCATTTATAACTATTATTAATATTATTATTATTTTATTATAAATTAATTTATTTCATTATTCTATAAATTCATAAACTAACATAGTTATTTTATAATATACTAAATAGTCAACTTATTAATTTATATTCATCTATGCTTATAAATGCTTATTTCGATATTATTTCTAATAATATTTAGAGTACATTTTTTTATAACTAAAACCAACAATGGTTCTTAATTAATAATTGGACATTAAGAGGGATTCTTTATACTCTTTCCAAACTTAATAATCTATTTTATTTAATTATTTACTTATTTTTTTATTATTCTATTTTTTATATGTTATATGTATGTATTCCTAATTTAATTATTGAAATTTATTCTACACAAGTTGTATGGGTTTCACATGCACAAAAAAAAAACATTATAATTCTCAAATAAACGAAGATTTTAATGAAAATTTCTTAAGAATTTTTTTTCGAGTTGGCGAAAAGCAAGGGTGTTACAAGAAGAAGGGATCATGAAACACAACACAGTACGCTATACACCAGAGCAGATATGGTGTAGCTGAGCAAATGAATCGGACTCTCTTTGAGAGAGCTCGGTCCATATTAAGTAATGTTGGGTTGGACAAAGAGATTTGGGCGAAGGCTGTTAACAAGGCCTGTTACCTAATAAATCGGTCACTTTCAATGACAATTGAATGTAAAATTCTTGAAGAAGTGTGGAGTGGTCGTACGATTGACTACTCAAGTCTGCGGGCATTAATTGTGAGGCTTACTCTCATAGTCAATTGAGAGAGATAAGCTTGACTATAGAGCAAGAAAATGGATCTTTGTAGGCTATATATAGTGATGGTGTGAAGGGTTACCGATTGTATAACCCTGTCACATGAAAAATCACCCTCAGCCGTGATGTCAGATTTGATTAAGGGTCTTTGTTCCGAAAAAATGTGCCAAAGGAACCTGAAAAATCAGAAGTTGTTAACATTCAGGTTTGACAGAGATAAGACACGAGTTGAAACTAATATGAAAGCAAAGGTACAGGATCAGGTGGAACAACCACCTGCGCGAAGGAACTTACCCAAGAATCGCAGGTTACCGCCAAGGTATAGGGATGACTTGAATATTGCATTCGCTCTCATTACAAATGATGGGGATCTATCTAACTTTAAGGAGGTACTACAGGATATAGATGCTGAAAAGTGAAAGACGACAATGCAAGAAAAGATGAACTCTCTTAACAAGAATGAAACTTGGGAGCTTGTGGAGCTCCTTGTGGGCCAAAAAGAGAGAGGGTATAAATGAATTTTTTAAAAGAAACAAGATAGGTACAAGACAAGTGGCGAAGGGGTATGCTCAACATAAAGGTGTGGACTTCAATGAGATCTTTGAGCCAGTTGTGAAGCAAGTATTTATCAAGTTTGTGTTGGCGTTGGTTGCCCAATACAACCTCAAGCTGGAACAGATGGATGTAAAGACTGCTTTCCTGCATAAGGAATTAGAAGAGCATATTTACATGACACAGCCAAAAGCTTATACAGTACAAGGGCAGAGAACAAGGTTTGCAGGTTGAGGAGATCGTTATACAGTATCAAACAATCGCCTAGGCAGTGGTATAAGAAATTTGATTCCTTCATGATGAGGTAGGGCTTTTCCACGAGTGAGTATGATCACTGTGTCTATACTAGCACACTGAGTGATAGAAAGTTTCTCATACTTGTGTTATACGTATATAACATGCTTATTGCCAGTCATAGCATGTCTAACATCGATGTGTTAAAGACTTAACTTTCAAGGACATTTGAGATGGAAGATCTAGGGGTTGCAAAGAGGGTTCTCGGCATTGATATACATAGAGACAGGAAGAAGAGCAGGCTTTGGTTATCTCAAGATGAATACATAAGGAAGGTATTGGTGAACTATGGGATGGATACAGCGAAGCCGGTTAGCGTTCCACACATGGCTCACTTCAAGCTTTCTTAGAGCAGTGTCCCAATACAGATGAAGAAAAGTAGGTTATGTCTTGTGTGCCTTGTTCGAGCGCAGTAGCATCTTGATATATGTTATGGTTTGTATAAGACCTGATATTTCACAGGCTATAGGTGTGGTTAAAAAATTTATGTCTAACCCCAGCAAGTAACATTGGGAAGTAGTGAAATGGTTACTTCAATACATCCATGGTACGCAAGACTTCGTCTTATCATTCGAAAGGTATAAGGACAAGTTGGTTGGGTACGTCAGTTCTGATTACGCAGGTTATATCACTAAGTGAAAAAGCACTAAATTCGACAGTCCGTGCCATCGAAAAAAACGTCGTAGATCAGCCAGTCTAGAAAAAAATTCGACCGTCCATAACAGTTGATTAATATTCGACGGTCCTTAACCGCGGTTAATATTCGACGGTTCTTAACCGTCGGTTAAGAGACGGTCCGTGCAGTCGACCCTTTTCGACGGTCCACATCCGTCGAAATCGTATTTACATAATCGGAACCGTCAAAAATAATTGTGGTTCGAAAATCATAGGATATTCCGACGGCTGACAGCCGTTTTTCGACGGTCTTGGACAGTCGAGAAATAAATACGACAGTTTAGAACCGTCGAATTTTTGTATGCATGGGATAAAAACCTGCATTTTGGTTGGGGTTGTGCCCCACTACATGCTGTAAACCCTGTAATTCGTAAATAATTTAGAAAACTACAACATTTACTAACACAATATACAAGTACAATCCTCCACATACATAACACAATACAACCACAATCACATTACAAAACCAACACAATACAACCACAATCACATTACAAAACCAACACAATACAACCACAATCCTCCACAACCACAATCCTCCACAACTACAAACCCACAATCCTCCACAACTACAAACCTCCGCAACCACAATCCTCCATACCCACAATCTTCCACAACCACAATCCTCAAGTACAAACAATCCACACCACATTCTCCGCAAGTACCAAAGAGTACAATCAACTTACAATATACCATCAACCAATCGAATTTATGTTTGCATGAAAAAAAAAATAACTTGTATTTAATGAGGGTTGTGCCCCAATACATCCTATAAACCTGTAATTCATAAATAATTTAGAAAACTACAACATTTATTAACACAATACACAAGTACAATCCTTCACAATACATAACCAACACAATACAACCACAATCCTCCAGAATTACGGTTTATGACCGTCGGTGTTTCTTCAACAAAAAAAATGAAGCCGCCAGCATTTGAGCATATAGCCACAACAACAAATTGTTGGCAGTATCTTATGGATTGACTGTCAACATTAGAAGACAAGTGTGCTTGGGAAAATGAATAACAAGCAATCATTTTTCCGAGCACGTTCATCTCCTAATATCAACAGCCGATTCATAAGAAAGCGCCAACTATTTGCTGCCATGGCCATTAGCTCAAACGCTAATGGCTCAGTTGTTGGAAACCTACAGGAGGAAAATGAAAATAAATTAACATGATATAAAAGTGGATTTATAAGTAATAGATGGATCCATTTTATAGGATAAATAATTTGTAACCACCATTATTTTGCCATAAGCTTTACAAGCTGTAAACACATTATAGCTTTTAGTTGTTGTCTGAATTTGTCTAAATTTTCCATTATAACACTTATTATTTGCTCTTCCTATGGCAGCTAGGCTATCACAATGAATGGATATAGGTGGTACCGGTTTCACCCAAAAGGGTATATCTATTAACAAAGTTTTTATCCATTCAGCCTCTTCACCAGCTGTTGCCAAAGCAACCAACTCAGATTCCATCGTAGAATGAGCTATACAAGTTTGTTTTTTAGATTTCCATGAAACAGCTCTACCTGCCATGGAAAAAATATAACCACTAGTAGATTTACAATCATCTGACCCTGAATTCCAATCAGCGTCACTATATCCTTCTACCACGGCTGGAAATCTTTGGTAATGAAGACCAAGATCCCATGTCCTTTTAAGATACCTTAAGACCCTATATATAGCATTCCAATGCATTTCACTTGGATTACTAGAATATCTACTTAGTTTGCTCATTGCGAAAGCAATGTCAGGCCTAGTGCAATTCATAGCATATGATAGACTACCAATCACACTGGCATATTAAATTTGAGATATTTCGTCCCATGGCTTCGGGAAATCATAATGATAAGTCTATTCGGCCTGAGAATTTTGACGGTCAGCACTTTAAGCAGTAGAAACAAAAGATGTTTTTCTACCTAACCACCCTTAAAGTAGCATATGTAATCAATCAACCTCGACTGTCTGGCCTACTCGAACCGGAACTGTCAATCATTCGTCAGAAATGGGATGAAGATGATTACCCCTGTAAAAATTATATTTTAAGTGCTTTGTCCAATCAATTGTATGATCTGTATTGTGAATATGATACATCTGCTGAGATCTGGAAAGAATTAGTGAAGAAGTACAAAACTGAAGAGGCGAGTGTGAAAAAATACGTCGTAAGTCGATACTTCAAATTCCAGATGACTGATGATAAATCAGTGGTGCATCAGGCCAACGAATTTAACCTTATTGGTCATGAAATTATGTCTGAAGGAATGAAGTTAGATGAACAGTTTCAGATAGCCGCTGTTATTGAGAAACTGTCGCCTATTTGGAAAGATTTCAAAAATTATCTTCGGCATAAAAGAAAGGAGTTATCAATGGAGCAACTGATTGTGAAATTGCGGATCGAGGAAGAAGCTAGACTCCAAGATACCTTAGAAGAGAAAAGAGCAGATACTTCCAAGGTGTTAATGGTAGATGATAAGCAAAATCAATATCAACAGAAGGGAAAGCCTAAACACATTAACCTAAAACCAAATCAGAAAATGTTCAAGAAGAAACCCAAACCCAAGACTAAGAACCAGAAAAACAATAACCAGGATAAATCATCTGGTTGTTATGTATGTGGCAAACCAGGTCACTTTGCAAGAGAGTGTTACAAGCGGAAAAAGAATCCAGCTCCTACACCTCAAGCAAATGTGACTGAGGAACCTGAAATTGTGGCTATGCTCACAGAGGTCAACATGGTTCGTCCAGAACCTAGTGACGGCTGGTGGATCGACACGGGTGCTAGCACACACGTGTGTTACGATCGCACCTGATTTAAGAATTATGAGGAGGTTCCTTCTGGTAGAAAAGTTCAAATGGGGAATGTTGTTACAGCAAATATAGTTGGACAAGGAAAAGTTGAACTCATGTTCACATCTGGAAAATCTGTCACTCTGGCTAATGTTCTTCATGTGCCAGATATGCGAAAAAATTTGGTTTCGGGTTATCTTTTGAACAAAGCTGGTCTGAGACAAGTTTTTGAGTCGGATCAAATTATAATAACTAAGAATGGCTCCTTTGTTGGTAAAGGTTATGCTGATCATGCTCATGGTATGCTCAAACTGAATGTTGAATCAAATAAATGTTCTATTTCTTCTGCTTATATCTTGTGCACTGTTACATTATGGCGTGGTAGACTAGGACATCTTAATATTAAGTCAATTAAGAACATGTCTGGTAGTGGTATTCTACCTCATTTAGAAAATAGCGAATTTGAAAAATGTGAATCTTGTTCTCAAACTAAGATAACAAGAAAGCCATTTCCTGACGTAGAAAGAAATTCAGAATTGTTAGGACTGATACATTCTGATATTTGTGATCTTAAGGGAACTCTTACAAGAGGAGGTAAGAAATATTTTATTACCTTTATAGATGATCATTCTACATATACATATGTACATCTGTTAAGATCAAAGGATGAGGCACTTTCCAAATTTATTGTTTTCAAAAATGAAGTAGAAAATCAGTTGAACAAGAAGATAAAAATTCTTAGGAGTGATAGAGGTGGTGAATACACTTCAAATGATTTTGATCATTTCTGTGAATCTAATGGCATAATTCATGAGATTACTGCTCCTTATACTCCCCAACAGAATGGGGTAGCAGAACGAAAAAATAGGACTCTCATTAATATGGTGAATGCTATGTTGTTAAGTTCAGGTCTTCCTTTAAGTCTTTGGGGAGAAGCCTTGTATACAGCCTGTTACATTCTAAATAGAGTGCCTACAACTAAATCCAAAATAATTCCATATGAGTTATGGAAGGGCAGAAAACTAAATCTAAACTATCTTAGAGTTTGGGGCTGTCTCGCACATGTTAGGCTTACTGATCCCAAAAGACCTAAATTAGGATCTAGAACCTCTAGGTGTGTACTTATTGGATATGCATTGCATAGTAAAACTTATAGATTCTTGGATATTAGTGAAAATATCATTATTGAATCTAGAGATGCAGAATTTCATGAAAATGTATTTCCTTATAAAATAAAGAACAGTGGGGGTTCTACCTCTATTAACCTAGATGACCCATCATGTTCTCACCCTAAAGACTTAGAAGAATCTGAGTCTGAACCTGAGATAAGGAGAAGCAAACGGCCAAGGATTGCCAAGGATTTTAGTCCTGATTTTTCAAGTATTTTTAACTCAACTAGAAGGTGATCCTGTAACATTCAGAGAGGCGATATCCTCACACGATGCTAACTTTTGGAAGGAAGCAGTCATAGATGAAATAGATTCTATTAAAACAAATAATACTTGGAAATTAGTCGACCTTCCTCCTGGAGCAAAGACCTTAGGTTGTAAATGGATATTCAAAAAGAAAAGGAGGGCCGATAGTTCAATTGAGAAATATAAGGCTAGATTAGTAGCCAAGGGGTTTAAACAAAGAGAAGGTATTGATCACTTTAATACATATTCTCCTGTTTCAAAAATGACATCCATTATAATTTTGATTGCCATTGCATCTGTGAATAATCTTTTAATTCACCAAATGGATGTTAAAACAGCATTTCTGAATGGTGAATTAGAAGAGGAAATATATATGGAGCAACCTGAAGGGTTTGTTGAGCAAGGACAAGAACATAAAGTGTGTAAATTGTTGAAGTCCTTATATGGACTAAAACAAGCTCCTAAACAGTGGCATGAAAAATTCGATAATGTAACGATGTCAAATGGGTTTATGTTCAATGAAGGTGAACGATGTCTTTATTGTAAGATGTCTAACGAATCTGGAGTAATAGTGTGTTTGTATGTAGACGATCTTTTAATTTTTGGTACAGATATTGAAATAATAAATGAAACTAAATCTTTTCTATCTTCTCACTTTGATATGAAAGACCTTGGAGAGACAGATGTGATATTAGGGATTAAGATTGTTAGAAGTGAAAACGGTATATCTCTAACTCAATCTCATTATATCGAGAAGATTTTAAGGAATATAACCACTTTGATTGTAAACCTGTGTGTACTCCTTTCGACCCTAATATTAAACTAGAACGTAACACTAGTGAAGGAATATCTCATATTGAATATGCTAGTGCGATTGGTAGTCTATCATATGCTATGAATTGCACTAGGCCTGACATTGCTTTCGCAGTGAGCAAACTAAGTAGATATTTTAGTAATCCAAGTGAAATGCATTGGAATGCTATATATAAAGTCTTAAAGTATTTTAAAAGGACATGGGATCTTGGTCTTCATTACCAAAGATTTCCAGCCGTGGTAGAAGGATATAGTGACGCTAATTGGAATTCAGGGTCAGATGATTGTAAATCTACTAGTGGTTATATTTTTTCCATGGCAGGTGGAGCTGTTTCATGGAAATCTAAAAAACAAACTTGTATAGCTCATTCTACGATGGAATCTGAGTTGGTTGCTTTGGCAACAGCTGGTGAAGAGGCTGAATGGATAAAAACTTTGTTAATAGATATACCCTTTTGGGTGAAACCGGTACCACCTATATCCATTCATTGTGATAGCCTAGCTGCCATAGGAAGAGCAAATAATAAGTGTTATAATGAAAAATCCAAACAAATTCGTCTGAAACATCGCTGCGTCAGACAACTGCTAAAAAATGGTGTAATTACTCTTGGACTTCATAAGATCCAATGTAAACATTGCGGATCCTTTAACAAAAGCTCTAGCTAGAGAAAAAGTCTGGAAAACATTGAAGGAGATGGGACTTAAGCCAATAGAAAAATGAATCATTGGAAATAGTAACCCAACCTAAAGATTGGAGATCCCAAGGATTAGGTTCAATGGGACAAACAACTTTCCAAATGATTCCTTGGTCGAATTGCATTACACTTTAAGAGAAATTATTTCTCTGTTCCTCTCTGTGATGTCTCTCTGTGATGTTAGTAATGTGAATATCTGTAACGGGTTAAGGATGGGTAAATCCCTTAATGAGTTTATAGCCTTGTTTTAAGGTGGGGTGATGAGTGTTACAGAGACACCCTTGATGAACTCAACTATATGAGTGTGGAAGTGGGGCCGCTTCCTATGAGAATTGGGCTAATTCTCTAGAGCGCTTATGAAAAACCAGGATGATGCACATGGCCGTAACGTGCAGCTCTTAAACACCTTTGAGTAACATTTTTTCTATTGTGTGTGTTTCATGTACGGTCTACTTTAAAGAAATCTAATTCAAGACTTGGTTCACTAATTTCTTGTAGTCCAAATATGATTCACTATGTGAAGGTTCAAGATATTGTCACCTTCATTTATGCACAGTAGTTCTTCCTTTTGCCCGTATTGTTTTGATTAAAAAAAGTGGGGGATTGTTGTGTGTATTTCAAAACAAAACCATTGTGTTGCTTTTTGGTTTTGTCCTTTCGTGGATTTCTTTAGTCCCACATCGGATTGAGTGGGAGAAAGAAAAGTGCTTTATATACTTTCACTCTACATAAACTTGCAATGTATCTTGGATTATGCCCAAGCCCGTATGCGCGCAGGGGGGGTGCAGCCGGCGGGAAAACTGGTCCGGAAATCTTTAACCAGGCGTGTGTGCACGTGCACACCCACGTATACTCGCGCGCAGGGGAGGAGTGCAATCGGACCCCGATTGGCCTGGGCTAGCCCACTTGCTTAAGAGTCTTGATGGGCTAGGTTTTGCCCAAATTGATAAAATTATTTTTTAACCGTTGCTTTGATCGCGACTGTTAGACGTGGCCCACTTGATTAGGTCGTTACCATTGTGCGGAACGTGCCTTATTTATCGGGCACATCGAAACGTCGCGACGGTTTCTTTCAACGGATCTTTTTCTAATTGTTATGCTTTTTTGGGAGTTTATAAAAAGAGGAATAGGGTTAGGGTTTAAAAGGGAGAAAAAAACCTTCTTCCCTTGCTATCGTCTTTCCTAATTTTCATATTCAATTCGTGCTATTTTCTCTGGGCAATAGGAAGGGTGTGTTTGGTGGTGGTATTGGTGTTGGGTTCTTCCATAGCTTGTGCATGCTGTGAAGGAACATATCTGGGGACTTGTATCCTGGAGGTAGATGCGTCGGCATCCTTCTGCACCGGTTCTTTACACCGAGGGGCGCGAACTATCTCAAAGATAGCGACTGAGTACGCGCCTCGACCCAGAGCTTCTTATTGATTTTATCGGCGATATCTGTCTACCAGTAAAGCAATTCGACATACCAGGTGTGAGGTTCGTATTACCAGATTTATTTTATCAATTATTTCCCGTTTCTATTGAAGTAAATTCAACAAAAAAACATCAAACTAATAAGAATTTATTACAAAAAATCATATTTTAGATTACATTTAAACTCTTTACAACTAAAAAAATATGTGATATACACTCGTGATGTGGGGGATCTACTATTGGATTCCAATGCATTCCAAATCCAAGCTCCCAAATGGGCCATTAGATAGGAATCTAATCCAAAGATAGAATGCTTCGTATCCTCGAGCAAGTAGAGATTGAAGAAGGTATTCACAGTTCACAAGCTTTTTAGGTTTTGAGAAAAAAGTTCACTTGAGCTTTCTAGGTTCACAAAGAGGAAGGAATTGGACTTGCACGGATGCACCCTATCAAAGTAAAAAAAATACTACAAATTAGAAAACACAAAACCCAGAAATCATGGCTTATTCATTGTTTTCTGTCATGTGGCCCACATGGTCAATGAATTGCATGATTTTTGGGTCATCCTATTCCCAAGATGGGACAACCCTATTGGATGGACTGGATGTCATACATATAACTTTGTTAATTCAGTAAAATAGGTCAACAATCATTCTGGCAAACATCCAAAATAATAATAAAAAGAATGATGGACATCCAACTTTTTCAGAGTTAGACCCCTTTGATACCAATGGATTGTGTATTCAACAAGATGGGGGGGGGGGGGGGGGGGAGGAGGAATTTGATTGCAGGGCTGTAATAATCATTTTAGGTTAGACCAAAGAGATGAGGAGAGGGACTATACTTGTATGAACCGACAGATTGGCATCTCCAACCAGATTTCTGAGGTGTTTGAACTGTTGGCTGAATTTCATAACCATGGGCCCAGATCTGTAAAAAGCCACTAGCCAAATATCAATATCAGGGGACAAGTTCCACAGAAATGCATGTAAAGGGCATGGCATCAAATATAAAAGATTGCCCGACTCCAAAACTAACCTTGAAAAAACATGGGATTTAAGCAGAACAGTAACCAATTCTTATTCATGTTCTGCAATCATCAAGAAATTGAACTGTAACCTGTAGATGATTGTGCACAGAAAAAAAAAAAATCGAAATGAAAGGAAATGAATTGAAATGATTGTCCTGCAATCATCCACACAGTGGACCACTTGATGCCCGGTTCTCGCCCACCACAAGCATGTCCGGCTCACATGCACTATAAAAGAACAAAACATAAAAAGTTGGTGCACCTGAGATTTGGATCTACTTACATTTTGGTATGAAGGCGTAAAATGATATGGAAAAAGGGATGGACAGCATGGATATATAACACATCCATCAAGGCGGGACCCATATGGTCAGGTTAACACCCACAAACGTGTTACCCGGGTAACACCTAATCAGCTCCCATCTGCAAACATAATAGCTGATCACAAATTTTAACCCTAGGATTAATTACAGGGACTTGATTTTAAAAGGAAAATGGTAAGTGCCTGAGCCTTCGACCATCCACAAATTACCAGAATCCGATAAATTCTAGATTGAATCAAGAACACGTGCATATGCAAATTATCAAATTGAACCAAGATTATCTTACAAAAGGATGAGATATATAGCCGTCGTGTACAGTCAAGTTTATGAGCATTCAGTCACCACTATTTTTCAGGGACAACCATCAATATGGTGGCCCACTGGAGAAGGGTCCACCACGTGGCTGCCCCCCAGACCAATGGTCATGATCACCATATCGTGAAATTAACCCCCCCCCCTCACCGGAATCATATTTCACAACAAAACTGCCACACTGAATCTCAAAATCATCGAGAATTAATAAAAAACAAAATAACTCAAGAAACTGAAATTCATCCAACCCATCCAAACAACTAACTTGATTAAAAAAATCTCTATAAAATCAAACAAAAATTAATAAAAGAAGTACCTTTTTTCCCCTAAACAAACACCCTCAAAACTCCAAAATTCCAACCCAACCTTAACATTGCTTCTCCATAGGCCCACCGAATCAATCCAAACCAATCCAAGGAATTCATTCCTAGCCTATTCCGATCAAACCCAGATCCGAAATCCTTCCAAAACAAAACCCAAATGTGATTTTCGTATGAATTTGAAATCTCCAACTGCTTCTTCCCAAAGCAGCTCCACAAGAGGCTTCCGACCCACCAGTTTCGGCATGGAAATTTTTCTTAGAACCAATGAGTTTATAACTTCACAAAGCCATAGTTACTTGCATGCTATATACCCTTTCAAACTAATCTCAAAATAGATTGCAAATTGGGCAGCACCCATATCCTAAAAACCTCCCATTCAAACTCCAACTAAAACCCACAACATTCAAATAAGGAAAACCCACCGATCATAAAACACCAAAATCAATAGCAATAACTACCTTTAATGCCTTTGTTAGGGAAATGCAAAGAATCAAACAGCTCGAGGACTTAAATATGTGAGCTGGTGTAGGAAGCTGGAAAAATTGTTGTGCTTGAAGTATTTGGAAAGGAAATTGGTTGCAAGCTTGTGTGAATCCCACACGATGAAGTTGTTGTAAGCTTGGCTCCAGGAAATGACCGAACGAGTTGTTGGGTCCTCAACCATGTCAAAGGACATTGTCAAGAATGGAGGCGGACTGCCATAGCCCTGCCATTAAACTTATGACAAACATTAGGTTTGGACACAAAGTGGATAAAAACAGAAGGCATAACTAAATAGTTAATTGCTGATTGAATGACCTGAAATCCAAAGGGAGTGAACTAGTTTGTTATGTTCCAGTAACAACTCCACCAGCCCACACTTGTCAAACGCTGATTTTTTTTTCCTGCGAATGAACGAGTTCTATCAGAAGATGCAAAAATTACATCCGGTTCTCTTAAAAAGTAGGTGGGCTAAATGCCTTTCCACTAACTATCCTCTATGTTCCATGTTGGAACTGAAACGTAGTGGATGTTGATTTTGAACGGGCATCTGTTCCACCAAAATATATAGGCGGATATTGATATATGGATTATATCGAGAGATTCAAGACACTCTGAAACAGTGGCAAAGATATGAAGGGCATGTTTGGACATCACTACAAAATCAGACCAGTCTGGTCATTAGGTGAGTAGAAAAGATACAAAAAATGGATTTTTTTAAAGACCAACTTTCCATAACCATCATACACATGACATGAATGTACAGGTGTATGGATGTGTGTAGTCATGCAGGCAGGCATGGTTCTGAGTGCAAAAGCATTGCTTACTATGAAATGTTATACATAGAAAATCAGCAACCAAGAATAATAAAACCAAAAAAATACCAATGAATTTATTATAGATTTTCCATCAAGGGCTCATTGTAAAGGTACAATGAAAGCATTTAAGAAGAAGATGTTGATTAGAAACCAAAACACTATCTGAATGGTAACAACAAATGAATACAGAAGCTATTAATTAGTGAGGTTTGCTAACTATCCTCGTCTTGAATTGCCTTCTGCCTGATTTCATAAAATCCATCCAGTAAATGAGGTTTGCTAACCCCACACGTGTGCATTGCACCAGTCCCTCCACATGAAAGCACATGTGTGTGATCCTAGCCATCCATCAGGTGGGTCCCATTGCATAGATACCCTGGCAAAAAAATAAGCAGTTCAGCTTGTTAGGTGGCCTAGTGTCTGAAACAAATGGACAACTAGAAAAAAGATTTGTTTTAACCGACAATTTGTTCCATGGACTGTGGCCCACCTGATCATTGGATTAGCCTGATTTTTTGCCAAGGCATCAAGGTGAGGACTACTGATAGACAGCTTGGAATTGGAGGTATACCTACGCATGCGATATTAGCAAACCTACGGGTTTAGATTAGCTGGGCAAATCATAAATAAAGAATACGAGCAAATCATACTCCTTAATAGGGGTTCATAATTATGATAGTTCAAAACTACTAGTTGGACCTGAGCCAAAAGTTTGAACTGCTGTTTGAGTTGGGAAGAACCTCATCATCTAGCATGAAAAGAACATTGCGTGCAACAACACCAAAAGAAGGCTTGTATCTACATTTAAGGTTACCAATGAGAATGGCAGCAAAAGGATTCATGCAACCAACCCAATTAGTTGGGATAAGCTTAGATGATGATGATGATGATGTTTTTTTGTTTGTAAAACCTGATTTTATTTTATTTTATTCTAAAAATGTCCTACCTTGGGCCACTTCACCAAATTGCCAACCTTTGGAAGCTTAGTTCCATGTTTAACGAGATATGCCTTCTCACCTCAAGGTTGAACATTTCATTTGCCAATGTACAGAGAAAGGCAATCAAGGTAACAAATGTTCTAGCTAGAGAAGGTGTCAGCCATGAGGATTTATGTGCCTGGAATTCTTTCCTGCCTTTATTTCCTTTTTATTAATTTCTTCACTATCTCACAAAAGAAATTAATCCACTATTTAACTCAACGAAGAAAAAAAACACATTTTGTTGAAAAAATAAAAGAAAAGAGAAAAACTTAAAAATCACATGATCCACTGCAGATAACATGCACTCTCATTAAAATCATTCACAAGAAAAATCACCCAACAAAAAATTCAGGTCACTTAGCATTAAAACGCAGCAATCATCCACATTCAAGTGGGCTTGTGGTTTGGTGATCCCAGCCATTGGTCTGTCAGGCACTGGTAGACTATCCCTCGAAAGTTCTCCCTGTTGGACAATTGAAACTTTTCAATATGTACACTGCAAATAGATGATTAAAAATAGAACTGCATCAAATTCTATCAGTTCATATTCAACTGAAAAGCGTCCCAACAATGCTCACTACGATCTTCCAATCTATGAAACTATTTTGGAACTAATAATTCGCAAGAAATTCAGCACAACCCATCAAAAAAGAATTTGTTTGATGATCTTTTAAAACATGTGAATTATCATTTAATGTTCTTCTATAATCTTCCTGTAAAAATCAGTAACATTTGTCGATTTTCATTTGAACACATAAATAGGTATTTCAAGAGACCTGCAACAACAAAAGCTCATGTTCTATTATAACCAATTTAAAAAAAAAAAAAGGCTCTTTCGATGCCATTATAATGAAACAGCGAAAATGAACGTATCTAATGCAAACATGTAAGAAATGCAGTGGAAAATTCAGCAGGGTAATGAATCATGGTTAGCAAAAAGTTCTGAGTACTTGCTCAGGATTAAATCATGAATCATGAACTAATCAGAAGAAAAGTCTTTTCCAAATAAGATTCAAGAATAAATTGTGATTTTATTTAGGCATGGGGAAAAGTAATATCTTGGGCTTCAGGGCTCGATTCTTAAATAGGACCTTTTTTTTTTTAAAAGCAATTGATTTTATTAGGAAGCAAAAGCAAAAAGAAAACAACAAGCCTCAGGCACCGAGGAAGTGACCCAGCTAGAAGACTAAGAAATCCAGATTACATCCTTTAGTTTTGGAGTTTGCCAGAAAGGAAAAAGAATCAAATGGATTAGATAGAAATATTCACTCAGCAATTAAGAAATATTCACTTTAGTTTTGGGCCATTTTTTGGGGCACGCCCCACGATGACATGGGGCCACCATTCAGCATACCGTCAGATTCCACTAGTAGTCATATCTGTGGGCTTCAAAATCCATAACATAGGGCCCCTTAGATGTGTATGTACAATTTTTGGCAATAGCCCAAACATGGGCGCCTGGAAAAACAGTGCAAGAAATGTAGTGCAGGAAATGGTTTGGCCCGACTTTGGGCAAGTACCATGACCACATGGGGCCACCTTTTGGCATTCCATCAGGTGCTCCAGGCAGAACTATGTATGGTCTCCAAGACCCATAAGGTGGGACCTGCTGAATGCACATATAAATTTTTTGGCACAAGGTCAAACTTAGGTGCTTGAAATTTCTGCATAGTGATTTCTGCACCAAAAAGAGTTATTTTTCCCTTCAAAATTTATTCTTTCACTAAAAAGAGTTATTTTTCTCATTTTCTTTCCTGAAACATCTTTGCCAACTGTATGCACATCAACTTCTATAAACGAGGCTGCTTGGTTGCATGCATGTTTGCCATTCACATACTAGAATGTGCACTGACATCTGGATGCATGAACATCTGCTAGCACATATCCATTTGCAGCCCTTGGATGTTTTTGTATTAAAAAAAAAAAAAACTACCTTAAAGATGTATTTACACAAACAGGTGGTGAGAAGAAACTTCTCAAGCGTGATTGTGGATGTTTTTGTAGGAAAAAAAAAAAACTACCTTAAAGATGCATTTACACAAACAGGTGGTGGGTAGAAATTTCTCAAGAAATAGTCCCTGAAACCAGGCCAAATATATCCAAAATCAGTCTTATTCACAACATGGTTGAGGAATAATCAAGAGTGAATCAAAGAGTCATTTCGGAGAAAATAATCTCATCAATACATGGCATCTATTCACTTGGACAGTTCAATCAATCATTTGAATTGTCCGTTGAATCCAATCTACAAAATGCATAAGACATCAAGGTAAGCCATCATTCAAATCTTATACTAAGATCTAAAACCATATAAATAAGCATCTAAAATCATATCCAATCAACACCCAAAAAAAAAAACCATGAAACAAATGCAGTCCTTTTATTTCCACTACTCATCACCCAAAAAAAAAAAGGAAAAAAGAAAATAGCATTACCCAACAACCAAAAACTATTAAAAAAATACCATTTCTGAAAATAAAAATAAATAAAAACAAAGCATTACCTATTTGTGCATACCGAGAAAGCATTGTGTTCTAAGACAAACTGTCCTTACAGGCATTTCTACAAACATCTTCTCGGCATCCTCAATCTGCTTAAAACGGAAGTACCCAGCAAGCAATGATGTCCATGTAACAACGTTCTTCTTCGTTGCACTTTCATCAAACAACTAGAGAGAGAGAGAGAGAGAGAGAGAGAGAGAGAGAGAGAGAGAGGAGAGGAGAGACCTGCTGAACGGGAAAGTGCTTCCCTTCACTCGTTCTGCGTCGCTGCACCAGTGAGGGACCAAGAGAGTAGAGAAGAAAGAGAAGGGATTGGGAGAGATGGTTTTGGCAATAGGGTTTTTGGGCGGGAGGAGATTTGGGAATTTTAGTTTCCCTATCCTATCCCCTCTTTCGCCCATGCGGTCTGTGTGCGGATTGGGTATTATTACCCCACCAGACCTGGTTAGAGATGGACGGTCCTGTAAGGGGTATGAGGCCTACCGTGATGCATGTGTTGTATCCACACCATCAGTTTTACGGATCATTTTAAGGCATGAGCAAGGAGTCAGATCTAACGTTCAAGTGGATTTTGGGGGGGGATGGACGACCAAGTTAAGGGCTCTGTGGATCCCACCGTTATATATGTGTTTTATCCATGCTGTCCATCCATTTTGAAAAATCATTTTAGGCGATGAGCCCAAAATTGAGGCAGGTCAAACGCTCAAGTGGACCACAGACTCCATTCATCAAGTTATGGCCGGTATGGGCCATACGATTGAGTTGGGGCTGATGAGCTTTTCTTTCTTTTCTTTTTTTTGGCTATGCGAAAACCCTGCTTAGTGATTGAAAATTTGAAGATAAGCTTGATCTAAAACTTTTGTGGTCCACAAAATGTTTTTAATGATTATTCATCATCTTTCTATTGGTATGGTCTACCTGAGATTGGGATTTTCTTATAATTTTGGATCACTATCCTAAACTTATATCGAAAAACAGACGTACGTCATGGATATACAAAAATACATCAAGGTAAGCCCCACATGGTAGGGGTAATGTACACCCACTAAGATGTTACCAGGGTAACACCTAATTCACTCTCGTGCGTTTTCCACATTTGGCTAGTGGCGATGCCACATGTCTATGGACTCCACCATGATGTATTTGTTTCATCCATACTGTCTAGTAATTTACTAAAAATTATTTTAGACTACAATTAAAAAATGAGGCAAATCTAAATCCCAGGTGGACAACACCACGAGAAAACATTAGTGATTGAATGTCCACTATTGAAAACCTCATAGGGCCCACTTGTAATGTTTATTTGACATCCAACCACTTAATTAGGTCATACAGACCTGGATGTAGGGCAAAAACAAATATAAGCTTCATCCAAAACTTCAGTGGCCCTTGAGAAGCTTTTAATGGTGGACATTTAATTAACATTGTTTCTTGTGATTGGGTCCATCTGATCAAGATTTAGATCTATTTGAGTTTTGGACTCATACCATAAAATTATCTGGGAAAATGTATCGATGGCGTGAATGAAACACATACATCATGGTGGAACCACAAAAATGGTACACTTGAGACAGGCAATTTGGAATTTTTAATGGTGAGGCACTAAATTACCATTATTTCTTATGATGTGGTCCACTTTAGATTTGGATCTATCTCAATTTTGGGCTCATACTATAAAATAATTTGAAAAAATGTATGGACAGTGTGGATGAAACACGTACATCATGGTAGGGCTCATAGAGCACCGATCAGTACTAATTAGTGGCTAGCTAGTCAGGGTCACTAGCCAATCCATGCACACTACTTAACCATGTGAGTCCAAGTTGATATATTTTATGTATATTTATCCGTTCATCTGTTCTTAAATATCATTTTATGATGCCATACCAAATCTTAGGACTTAAAATCCAAATCTCAACAGCTAAATTAGAGTTTAGGGTCCAATGACTGCACATTTCTTAGATTTTCATGAGGTCAGCAAGTCCTAGTGCAATTTTGAACAAAACATTTGGATCAATTTAGAATTCTGATCCAGTTACTTTATTGTACTCATCAATATCTTCGATTTGACTAGTCACTCACCTTGATCGGATTTCGAATGAGAAAGATATTAGGCAGACAAAATTGATCAACAATATGATGGGTCATATCTTGCAATCCAACAGTTAGATTTGACTAAAATTTAATCTAAACGTCTAAAGTCATTTACTCTTCAATCTTGACCGATCAGATTGTCCAAAATCTGCCTAGATCTAGACAAACTAATCGTGCCGATTTAAAGAGTGTTTTGGACGGATTTAATTCGTTTCATGTCAGATTGGGCTGAATTTTGTTCTATAACCTATTTAGCACGTTCCAAATATATCTAACCGTTCAGATCAACTTTAGGATTGCCTGATCATAGAATTTGATCAATCTCATCATTATAAGTTATTCTTGTAATTACACATCATTATACTTATGCCGTCATTTTTGGTACAAGTGAACTTGTGGGTATGCATAAACCAATATGATAGGCAAGTAACTCATTGACTCAAATTTTTTGTTTTCAACCATTCAATAAATGTCCACTAGTAAATTTTGTCCACTCATTTCAAATTTCTCAATTTTTTTCAATCTCAAAAAATTATTTTTAAATATTTTTTCAAACTTTTCAATTTTTTTAAAAAGCTTAATTTTTTTTTTTCAAAATCTCAATTGTTTTTTTTTTTCAAACTTATCAAAAAATGTTTTTTTTCAAAATTATCAATTCTATTCAAACATATCAATTTTTTCAAGATGTAATTTTTTTAAATGTTTTTTTTTTTTAATTTCAATTGTCTTTTTCAAAATCTATTTTTTTGTCAAACATTGCAAAAAAATTTCCGAACTATTAAACTTTTTCTTTTCTCAAAATCACAATTTTTTAAATATTCAATTTTCTTATTCAAAATGTTAATTTTTGTGTCAAAACCCCAGTGATTTTTTATATCTTAATGTTTTTTTTAAAATCTCAAATTTTCTCAAATATTGCCCATTTTCTTTTTTCAAAATCCTAGTTTTTTTTTAAATGTTAGATATTTTTTTTCAAAATTTTCATTTTTTTAGAAGAGGAATTTTAAAAAATAGGAAACTTATGGATTTTCGAGAATTCGACGGTTCTAGCCCATCGACGTTTTACCCGCGACTATCATAATTCGATGGTCATTTTAGGCCCTATATTCGACGGTTTTAGACCGTCGAATTTTTTCGTGTGAACGAATTTTTTCATGCGTTAATTTCGACTGTGATAATTCGACGGTCATTAATAGTCGAATTTCCAGCCCTAAATTCGACGACTTTAGACCGTCGAATATTTTATCGTGTTAATTTCGACTGCGATAATTCGACTATCAGTAACAGTCGAATTTCATGTCCTAAATTCGACGGTCGTAGACTGTCGATTGGTTCCACGCGGTAAATTCGACGGTTCGAGACCATTGAATTGCATAGTCGAATTTAGCGCTTTTTCACATAGTATATAGACTGTAGATCGACTTTTGGTTACTTGTTTGTGCTAGCAGGTGGAGCAATTAGTTGGATGTTCAAGCTTCAGTTGGTGGTGGCTTTTTCCACTACTGAAGCTAAGTATATGCGATGACAGAAGCTTTCAATGTGACTGTTTAGTTGAAGGGCATGATAAATTAGTTGGTGCTTCAGCAGGAGGAAGTGCCGATTAATTGTGATAGCTCTAGTGCTATAAATTTGGCTAAAAAATTTGTTTATCACTCTCGTACTAAACACATTAATGCGCGTCACCATTTACCAGACAGGTGCTTGAGGAAGGAGATGTGACTCTGGAGAAGATTCACACTAGCGTGAATTCGGCGAATATGCTCACCAACGCGGTTCCTGCAAACAAGTTCAAGTTTTGCACGACTTCTCTAGGATTGGCGAAGAACGAATGAAGACGTAGGGTGCATGAGAAGCGATGACACTATGTTGAAGATGAGATGGTGGATGAAGCAAAGGAGATGTGGTTTCGTTGTTTGAAGCCTCGGTGAGATTGTTGGAGGAGCCTTCAAATTGTTCTAAAACAGGGTCTCACGACCGATCGACCAGATTGGCTGACCGGTCTAAAAATCAGGTCAGATATGATGTGGCCTACAGTTTTCGGGATCCGCCAGACTGGCCGATCGATCTACAAATCAGGCCAGGTATCATGTGGCCTCTGGACAGTTTTCGAGCATTCCAGATCGGTCGCCGACCGATCAGCAGGATGCTCTGACCGATCGCAGACCGATCGATAATTGTGGCTGAATGGGTGTTTCTTGAAGCCTAACTCTCTTGACTGTTTTTTGCCATTTTTTATCAGTCGGCGGTGGGCTTCGAATGGTCAGCAGAATGGCAATGTTCTTCATGGTTACGCAGCAAGTGCATAACACGTTTTTAAATTCGGTGAGAAACCTGTTTAAACTCTTCCTAATCGTGTTTAAATGTATCCTAAAGATTTCCAAAGTGTCATAATTCAAAATTAGGGTTTGGAGAGAGGATTGAGAGGGAGAGAGAAGATTTGTTCATCTCTTGGGGGCTTTGCTTGTAGGTAGATCATCTCTGTAATCTTCTTATTCATAGTGCAACTGTCACTTTATGCCGTAGTTTTTTTCCGCAAGGGTTTTCCATGTAAAAAAGGATTATGTCTTGTGTGTTGATTACTTTTGTGTGTGTGTGGTGATCATTTGATTCAATACCCTGTGCTTCCGCAAGGTTTTTCCAACACCCCGCACTCACACTGTGGTGGCATTTCACTACCTATGGGTACTCGAACCCCAAACCTCATGTTAAAACTCCTGGGAATCTACCACCGAGAGGCATAAGTAGCTTATCTTAAATAACTGATGATCTAAATGCCCCTTAAGTGTCTAAAAATAAAATCTATAAAAATTTATTGTTCTCACCAATGAATTATTTAAATAGGCCATGTTTGGTAAACACTCCCTATTTTATGTGGCCGCCTATGATTGATAGTGCCCATTCAGCACGTAAAGTATCATCTTCGGCATCAGAACATGTTCTAGATTCATTGAAGCAGACGCGCATCTCTCTTCAATTCAACTCATCGGGGCAATCAACTAGTGATCTCTCGTCCAAATTTGCGACAAAGGTAGGTCGCATAGCTATGAGCCACATGTCACCTCTATATCCTTCTTGGAAGAGAGTTCCAGCAGAGTTGCTACAGATGGTTTGGACTCTTATTCAGGTAATGTTCAAATACTATAATTTTTATAGTAATTGGTGTTAATATCTTAAATCATGTCATGATTTTTATTTCAGGCTGTTGGAACAATCTCTTTCACATGCGCAATTTGATTTGACGAAGAATCGTAGAGCTTACGGCTTGAGAAATGAGGGTAAAGCTTGGAAAGACTAGAAATACAAATTGAGAAAGAATTACAAGGAATCCAGTTAAACGGACGTAGCGAGAAGGTGAATTAATTGAATAAATGGGCTAAGCAAGAAGATTGGAAGAAGTTCGTCGACTTGAAGTCGACGAAGGAAAAGCAGGATAAAAGTGTTAAGTTCAAGGAACTTCGTGCGAAAATGAAGATCCAACACACAACGGCCAGGAAGGGCGTGGTTAATAGAGCTGAGAAATTGGTAATATCTATGTTTTTTATTTTCATTAAAATATATTTGATAAAAATTGATTACTTATTTATTTTTTTTGTTTAAAAAAATGATAATCGTACGATTACAAGAACGAAACTATTTATCAGCATACTAAGGCTGATGGTTCCGCCCTAACCCCTGAAGCGAACTAATTATGAGTAATCATAAATTTTCTTATTTAGTTTAATTTCATTATAATTCTATTGTACTGATTATCGTTTTAGTTTTCAGTCCCAAATTAGGAACATTATTGCCAAGGATTCCACACTTAGATAGAGGGATTTTAATAGTGATCCCGTCGCAATAATAAATACGTTGTCTTTGATATATATATATATATATATATATATATATATATATATATATATATATATATATATATATATATATATATATATAATTAAAATTTTATTTTATATTAAGTTTATTTTAATAAAAACTTAATTTATAAGGAATGATACCTGGCATGTGATTGGGAGTAAGCAAGATTGGTTTGTGTACAACAGCTCTGTATCGGTCTTGTATAGATGAGATGAATGGATAAATGTATCAGATGTCCCAACAATTGAATACGATGATAGAGTAGATAGAAAACATGATCGAGCCAGCAGTAGCGGCGGTGGCCTGGGTCTACCTCCTTGCCAACTACACAATCATTTCAGGTATATATATTTAATTTCAATATATATTAGGGTCCATTCATACGTAAATTCGAATCATAATATTTAATTATTTGTTATTAATAAGGAAGACCCAATATGGGTAAACAGTCAGCATGCTCTTCCTCCCTAATTTAGGTGGCCGTAGATATTACTTGAAGAACATTCGATGTACTAAAGCCTTGGGCAATGGAGTATTAGTTCCAGACGAAGACCATAATTTATTTTTTTATTATATTTGCATAGAGGAGATATTTGATTGGTCTGCCGAGCTAGTGGATGAAGACAGACCTAAAGAGACATTTGCATATATATAAAATTGAATCGATTATTAGATGACCTCAACATATGATGGATATACTCCATTGAGATTTTGATAAGTTCGTTTTATTTTGCCCAGATGATTTTTTATATGTTAGTTGTTTATATACTTTATTTTATTGTACATTAGTCGTGAAATGGTTAGATGGATTGTGGATAAATTTTGTTTATTATGAACACCTTGTTTTATAGGTGATTGTTGTGGGTATTTATGTTTCACAAATTGTTATTTTATTATGATACTTTATTACTTTTAGAATGGTGTGGATGCCTATGAGAATGGATTTAGATGTATTGTGTTGTGAGAGATGTATTTAGATGTGATGTATAGTGTTGTGAGGGATGTATTGTGTTGTGATGATTGATTTGGATTGGAATGAATATATATAAATTTAAATTTGAATGAATGTTGATTTCGATTAGAATGAATGTGGATTTCGATTGGAATGTATGTGTCTATCAGGTTTTGGGCCCAACCAAATACCCTGAGGCACCAATAAACAAATATTTTTTAAAAAAAAATCTTGAATTTGGCGGCTTAAGCCGTCGAAATTTATTCCACATATAACGGCTACAGCCACCATTTATAATAAACGACGGGTATGACCGTTGAATTATAGGCGTCGTTTATTTTCTAAAATCGACGACCTTAGCCAACGAATATGAGGGAGTCAACTTGAAAATCGACACAGATTATTCGGCGGCTTACATTTTTTGGTGAATATAATTCGTCGAGCCAAAAATTTGGCGTTCGCAAATGGCTGTCAAATTTTTGAAAAAAACAGAGGCTTGGTCATCAAATTTATCCCTTTTTCATATAGTGAGTAGGCCTGCACACGGGTTGGGCCCAATCCTAGACCGAATCTAAACATATTTTAAAGGTTCGGGTTTCGGTCCGAGTCATGACTGGGTTGGGCTGACCCAACCCCAACCTTCCCCTACTTGTAAAAGGGTCAACCCTAACCCTACCCTACCTTATATGTTAAATCGGGTCGGGTCGAGTTGAGTTAGGACTATGTTATGCTAATTTGCATTCTTTTTAACTTTGTATATTAAAAACAAAAGTGCTTAACTGTACTAAATAGTATTCTCTCTACACAATATCACAAATAATAATTTATTTAACTTCAAAACATATTATAAAATTTAGGTGGAATATTTCTCTACCATATCATTTTCTTCTTCTTCATCTTTCTCTACATTAAAGTTGCGTCCTCCCCACGTAGGAGCTAATCAATCTTGGGTACAAATGAGAGCTTCGACAGTAGATGGTGCAGGCGAGCTTCTCTCTTTGCTAACAATCCTTCCGCCGGTGCTAAATGTCGATTTTGATGCTACAGTTGAAATAGAGATTGAAAATATATCAAGCACCATCATTGAGAGTATATGAAACTCATGTGCGTGATTCTTCCACCATTCCAGAACATCAAAATCTTCAGCTTGATTTTTTAAAACTGGCAGCTTCAAATATTTGTCAAGTTCTATTTCGTTGTTCATTTTTACCGTAGTTTCTTCAATTGTTACGAAGAAATACATTTAATCAAATATACTCCCATTCACCTTAGAAGTCGTGGCTTGAGAAGAACCAACGATACATGTTAGATTGAATTCTGTAACTTTATATTCACTGATATAATATGCATACAAAGCTTCAAGCACATCGCGTACGGATTTAGTTTATGGTTCTGCTTGATCAGCATTACGAAACTTTCTAAACACAAACTTGACCACAAGTAAATTCATCGTGGAGTCCAGAACTGTTCAAATTGACATTAACAGAGAACATTAGTCCCAATACTTCTCAAACTTTTTATCCATATTCTTTACCATCATCATCATATATATATGAGGGCTCAACATATTTTTGGCAATTGCATCCTTAATTACAATATATTCCTTTAGAATTTATTCTCAGTAAGATACAATGTTCCAGAAAAGATTTTCGTACTTTCATAAAATACTTGAAGCAAACTGCAAACTTCTTTAGCCCTCGTCCAGTCTTCATCATTTGGGAGCCACTTAAATCCAAGATTCATGTTGTGCATAATAATTAAATGCACTCTTCAATTCGCAGTTCCAAGCATTTTGAATGTGGAGTTCCATCGTGTACATACGTCTAATTTTAAAGATTTCTTAGTGTTCAAATTAAGACGTTGTACAATCACCTTCCAAGTATGCAGTCTTGAACCCCTTATATATTTGACACTTTCATGAATATTTTCAATCGATGGATCAATCGTACAGAGGCCTTCTTGAACAATCAGGTTCAAAATGTGTGCACAACATCTTACTTGGAACAGTCTTCCTCTAAAGTATAAACTTCCCATTGAATGCAAGGTCGACTTTAGATTGTGGGCCACAACATCATTTGTCGATGCATTATCCAATGTTATAGGCCGATATTTTGCCATCTATACCCCATTCAAAAATGCAATCAGCAATCATTACTCCCCTATGAGGAGGAAGGTGCCGAAAGTTGAAAATAACCTTGCATAACTTCTAATCTTCGACTAAGTGCGCAGTAACTGAAATTTAACCCACTTCTCTGATTTGAAGCAATCCAGAGATCTGAAGTCAGCACAATCCTCGAAGTCGATAGAAGACGAGACTTCAAATTAACTTTCTCAGCTTCATATATGCTCATGCACTCCCTTTGTATCGTCATACGAGATATATTATCCACTTTTGGATTCAAATATTTAAGAAGTTCCATGAATACTTTACTCTCAACAAGTCTGAATGGTTGTTCATTTACGATAAGGAATTTAGCCAATAACTCTCTTATCTTCTCCTTCATGTAACTGTATATCCTTAGAGATATGGACCCACTAACAGTTGTACTAAATGTAAAGTGTTGCTGAGTAGGTATTCATTTCTTAGGCTTCATAATGCACTTCCTGATGTGTTTAACAAATGCAGAAGTCGACCCATCAGTAGGCTTCTTGTAACGTTTTTTGCAATGGATGCATTTGATTTTTTTCTCACCAGATTCAATGATTTCTTTAAAGTCTTCTCATACATTTGACATTTTTCTTGTATTATTTTGGGTTTGACCTCTTTGTTCATCCATCGGCATATCTCCTTCCAAATCGATAGGAGATGTCATTCACGCATCTCCTAATGTAGGGTTTGAAACTTCGTCTTCATGTGAGTGTGATGACATCTAACACACATCATAAGAGAGAATCAATTTATCAAAAAATTTGTTTCTATAAATAATTACATAGCTTAGATTGTCCAAACAACACATCTAGACTTGAATTTCAGGTACCCGAATAGGGACACACACGTAGGGAGAGTATGATTTTCATGGCCGCTTTTCTCTCAAGATTTAATGATAGAAAAAAATTGAAGAAAAATAATGATAAAATTATTTTCATAAAAATTATCGACTTATGAGAAAGATAAGAACTATGATTAGATGCATCTGGGCTATTCATTAAGTGGGCCCATTATGTACACATGGACCACCTTTTTCTTATATGGGACAAGCTTTAGTAGTCGTAGTGCAATATGTCTATGTTAACTTCTTATCATCATGACCTGTTAATTTACTACACTACACACAGTATGTTGGAAAAGGCTTCATATCAACCTAAAAATCAAACATCAACCAAAAACTAAATCAAATCCATACAATAAACTAGTAATCAAAGACCAAACCCTAGATCAACTCGAAAATAGATAGATCAGTCAAAATTGTAATAGTCTACATCCAAATGCATAAAAACCTCATATAACATTAAAATCATATAAATTATAACGAAAAAAAAATAGAGAGAGAAAATGAGATTCAGAGCTCTCAATAAAAAATCGTTCTATTAAAATGAATCTAAAGAGGAAAAATCAGGGCTGTGATGAAAAAATCACCTATATCTTGAAGAATTAAAAAAAAATCGCTGAAAAAGAAACTCAAGTTCGAGCACAAAGAAAGCTAAGGTTTTTTTTTTTTTCCTCTTTCCCCTAGCTCCTCGTATCTTAATTCAAGTGCCATTACTTGGGTAATAGCTTAGTGGGTGATACGCTAACCATGGGACCACCTTGATGATCTATTGTATATCCACGCCGTCCATCCATTTCTATATATCATTTTAGGATGGAGCCCCAAAAATTAAGTAGATCCAAATCTTAGGTGGACCATGACACAAGAAACAGTGGTGATTGAGTGACTCACCATTAAAAATTTAAAAGGGCCCATAGTAATGTTTTCCGAATGTTTATTTTCCATCCAACCCGTTGATAATGTCAAAAAGACCTGGATGAAGGGAAAATAAAAATATCATCTTAATCTAACACTTTTTTGGCCCATAAAACGTTTTTAATGATCATTTATCACTATGTTTAGTGGTATGGTTCACCCGAGATTTGGATCTTCTTAAGGTTTAGAATCATACCCTAAAATGATACAGGAAAATAGACGGATAGAGTGGATATACAATAAATACATCAAGGTGGGCCCCATACGGTTAGGGTTACACCTGTGCGGTGATATTTGATTCTCTCCCGTGAGATCGGGAGAGGAATTGGCGGATTAGGTGAGACCCTATATCCACCAAGGTGGGTGGGACCCTGACTTTGGGACCACTGTGATGTATGTGACTACATCTACACCATCCATTTGTATTGAAAGTTCATTTTATAGCATGAACCAAAAAATGAAGCAATTCCAAGTCCCAGATTGGCCATAATATAGGAAAAAGTGGTGATTGGCCATTAAAAACTTCCTATGGGCCACAAAAGCTTTGGATCAAGATGATATTTATGTGACCTCTTCATTTATATGTTTGTGGCCTTATTAACAGGTTAGATGGAAAATAATGGCAAACAAACATTCTGGTGAAATCAATGAAGTTTTCAATGGTAGAGATTCAATCACGACTTGTTTCTATTGTGTGGTCCACCTAAGATTTGAGTCAACTTCATTTTTTATATCATATCCTAAAATGATCTTTCAAAATGGTTGGACGGTGTGGGCTTAAGACACATACATCACTGTGAGCCCCACAGTCAGGCATCCACCCACCTTGGTGGATCCTTCCGGTCACCTAATCCACTCCCCATGAGATGAGCGCTGGTTGAGACCCTGACCGTGAGGCTCACCCCAATGTATATGTTGTAAATCCAGGCTGTCCATCTGTGTTTCCAAATTATTATAGGACATGGTCCCAAAAAGGAAGCAAATTAAAGCTTTAGGTAGACCACACCACAAAAATCAGTGATCATTAAACTCCCACCATTAAAAGATTCGTAGAGTCCACCCTAATGTTTATTGACCATTCAACCTATTGATAATGTCATGCAGATATTTCTAAAAGCAATAAACCAGCATAAACTGGGGCGGTTCGGGTCGGGCAGAACGGGTTAGGGTATACACGGTCGATGTATAGGTCAGGGTCAGGTGGGTTTGGCATGTACCATAAACTGTACCTAAATTAAAAATGGTCTCAGCCACATTCAAACGGAACCGAACAGTTTTCTCTAGTCGGGTCGAGACGGATCGAGTTTCTACCAGGTCGGGTCGGGTGGGTTAACCGATCGGATGTGCAGCCCTAGTAGTGAGTACAACGAGTTGTGGACTTTGAAGGTGGGAGCCGCATGATGAATCTCACGTCAAAAGGAGCGGACCATGTGATGGACTGTACACATAAAAGGTGGGACCCACAGTGATGGACAACCCACATCATGTGATGGATGGTTAACATCAATATTGTAAACGCCCATAAATGGTGGACATCAAAGGTGGCCCCAGCATGAAGGACAACCCACATTAAAGGTGAAAATCACATGATGTACGTCACATGATGGACAGTCAACATCAAGGTGGCCCCTGCATGAAGGACAACCCACATTAAAGGTGGAAATCACATGATGGACAGTCAACATCAAAGTGGCAGCACGTGGGAACTGTATAATATATGATCCACAGCCAAGGTGGGACCTGTACGATAGATAGTCCACATCAATGGTGGGCCCAACATGTTGGCCTGACTACATCAATGGTGGACACGCAGGATGGACAGCCTATACATCAGAGGTTGGCTCCACATTATGGATAGACATCTAAGGTGATCACCACATGATGGATGGACCATTGAAGGTAGGTCCCACGTGACAAACGGCCAACATTGGGGTAGGCCCCTCGTGATGGACGGTACATATCATGGTGGACCCGCATAATGGATGGCCTGCATTGAAGGTGGGCCACCCGTGATGGAGGACACACATGGATGCTGGGCCTCGCATGATGGACGGTAGATATTAAATATGAGCCCTACATGATACATGATGAATGGCCGACATTAGAGGTGGGCACCGCGTGGTGAACAATCAACGTCAAGGTGGGCCCCATGTGACGGACGGTGGACATCATAGGTGGGCCCACACATGATGGATGGCCCACAGTTAAAGTTGGGCCTTGCATGATGGATGACCCACATCAATGTAGACTCCCATGTGGGCCCTATACAATGAACCATCTACACCGAAGATGTGCCCTACATGATGGATGGTCCACATCAAAGGTGGGCCCCACACCATGGACAGTCCTCATCAAAGGTGGGCTACACATGATGGACAATTCACATCAAAAGTGAGCCCATATGATCGATTGTCCATGTTGACTATGGGCCCCACGGGATGAACAGCCCACATCAAATGTGGGCCCCACATTATGGAAGGTAGACACTGAAGGTGGCACCACATGGTCAACACTGACATCGAAGGTGGGCCCCAAGTGATGGACGACCCATGCATTGAAGGTGGGTAGTGGACCCTTACACGACAGATGGTCCACTTCAAGGTAAGCCCCACATAATGGACATTCCACATTAAAGGTAAGCTCCGTGTCCATGGCTACGATCGCAATAGAGTTATTTTAGTTTCATCTTTCTAAACTAAATAATCTTTAAACCCCGTAAAATAGAAATTGTATGTCAACAGTGGTTTAAAAAAAAAGAAAAGAAAAGGGGCCTAACTTCCTCCGCTGTCACTAAGGCCCGCCCTTAGGATCTTTAAACGTAGATCGAATGCAGAAAAAGTTAGTAAGCGTTTCCTGACGCATTGTGAGCCTATAGTATCTAACCACCTGTAAATTCCAAGATCATTGGCTAATGGCGGCTCCAAGTCTAAATCATACCATTTCTAATTAACATCACCCAACCACAATAAGCACGAGGGAAAGCACACCACCTATCCGACGCAAGTGTCAACAATCGAGTTAAAAATAGAGGTCCATTCAGTTTAGGACTGATCCATGAAATGGACCCAACTAAAGTCAAGTTGAGTTGGGTCTAGGTCATGTCCAGTTGGTTTAAATAGTAAACATGTATGTATTTAATATGTATTGATTATTTTAGTTAAAGAAATTGTTGAGTTTTTATATACAAATGTAGTGAAAATACCTGATTTTCAATTTTTATCAAATGATCTCATCCCAGGATCATCCAAATACAATAACATCAGATTTCAAAAATAAAAGAACCATAAGAATTGTTCATGTATCAAGAAGTATCTCCTTCATCTATTGCGGATAAAGGGACACCTAAGAAAGAATTTGTTTTCTCTAGTCAGTGCCGAGAAAACACCAACCGTCCACAAAGGTGAATGCTAACAGGCAGGTTAGATGGAGTGGAGACATGCAACCTCTCTCTAATTAATGTGTATCTCCTTTGCAATAGGGTGCACTTGGTATGATACTCCACCACCTTATGAACTTCAGCATACCTTATTGTCAAGGAAGCTCATTAATCCATCTATTACATATATATATACCTATGATCTAATCCCTCCATTATTAAAGTCATCCACATGTGCTCTAAATTCCATAACGATCATAAGCAGGTCATCAAATCTGGGCCATCAGATCATCAAGTGTAATCAGAACAATTAAAACAAAACTTTAACAGTTCAAAACTCATTTAAAGCTTATTAAAACCTTTTCAGCGTTGGGCATAGTGAAAAAATCACTTGATGAGTCCATAATCTAACCAAATCTTACCCTAAAGAAGTCTCATAGTAAACTTAATGGATTTCTTATTGGCCCATGCTAGAATTAATGAACCCTAGTAGACATGTAAGATTCCATAGGTGGTCTCCATTATTAATGCATAGATGATTATATTGTTCCATAATATACAACATTACAAGACATACTCTGCACCACTCACTTTCAATGACTTCCATGTAGTCTCGTAAAGTAAGCTAAAGTAGCTCAGTCAAGATCTAAGACTGTCACACATCTTCCAATCTAATGATTTATCAATTAATATGAATCATCAAGTCCCTAATCACATGATCATAGTACAGGCTTATAACCTCCACATTATTGACTTGAATTTCGATCATCCAATATAAGTGTTCAAATATCCATACCAGGATCTCATATCTATGGCACATTCACACTCTTGTTCACGTGATGCATGTATTAAAATAGCACGTGTTTGATATAATCCATCTATCGGGTGGCCCAAACATGTAAATGCTCTTATTTATCCTAAACTCAACTCATAACCTACATCCAAATACCCAACGGGTAATCGACAAGTGCCTAAACCTGATCGGGCCATCAAGAGCTAGACCCAAAGTCCCCAAGGCCCGAACACAATTAGCCTGGGTACAGGTACTATAAGACGCAATCTGTATCAACCCATTGACAACCCTAGCCATGTGGTATCCACCATTGAGAACGACTATGAAAAACATAAACATCATACGATAACCAATGCCATAGACATTATGGTATAAAAGGCATGCAAAACATAGCCAAAGTAAATAAAAACAATGTGCAGCTTTGATCTGATCAAATCTGCAAGATCAGGTACTCTATTCAACCATCTGAACCATTACATGTTTTCAGCATACTTCCATTGGGTTTGGGTTTCAAGTTTCAACTGAACCAGGTCGTGAACAAATAAGATTAGTTGAAGAGAAGATCGACGGCTCCCATCTAATCCAATCCAGATCCATAAATAAATTGTCAAATCCAAGGCAACCAAGTCAAAGAGCTCACTGAGATGGAACTGACCCATTTTCAGGACAACCCAACATATGATTAATAAGAAACGACCCGATTAATGTACAACCAATCATAAACATCTATTTTTCTTGTCATCCAAGGGTTGTCCAGTGTGAACATCCACATCAGTTTGTTGTGGACCACATGTCAAACACTCCCATTAGATCAAATCAGTCTAATGGATCAGCCATACCAATGGTCAATATTTCATGATGTGTGGGCCATTACCATGATCCCTTTAGCCCCACACATATCTAATGTGTCTAGACATGTGGTGCCCTCATCATGGTGAGACGCATGGACATCCATGGCAAAGCACACTTTTCTAATGTGGACACTACAATCATCATCACGTGCATGAAAGGAAACGAGCATGATCAATATAGGAAACACATGGGGCGAGGATTTCACAAATTTCCAAATCTCTCCCAATAACGTGGGGACACCCCTCCTCCTGGGAAGTTCCTGCGCTGGAAGCTAAGGGGAGCTCACAATGATATTTGTGAGAAATTCACCCCATCCATTTGTTTTTTGTGATATGCGGCAAAAAAATGAGGCATATCCAAAACTCAAGTGGGCTACATGAGAGGAAAATTTGAGAAAAGAAATGTCTACGTTGAAACCTTTATGGGTTCCACCTTGATGCTTGTATGCCATCCAAACCGTTGATAAGGTCACTCCCACTTGATGAAGTGAAAACACAAAAAGATTATCCTGGTACAAAACTTTTGTCACCGTACAAATGTTTCATGGTGGTCGTTGAATCCCCACGATTTCCTCTTGGGAGGCCCACTTGAGTTTTGGCTACTCTTCATTTTTAGCCGCATGTCCTAAAATGAGGTCGCAAATGGATGGATGGAGTGGATTTCTCACAAACATCACAGTGGGCCCCATGTAGCATCCTAGCGCAGGAACTTCTTTTCTTAATAAATCGGCGTCCCTCCTAGGGGCGTACATCCATATGGTTGCCCTATGGGTGGCCACAACATGGGCCCCACAATGAAGATCGATTCCATCCATTTTCCGCTCCTTCACAAACTTGATTAGTCTATGTTCTCCTCTTCTTGAATGGCCCATCGTGCATCCTTGAATCTCTATTAATTAATGGTGTGACTTAAAACCTTAGATCTATCAAATTACATTGAGATTATGACTAATTATGATCTTTTAAGATACTATAGATGATAAGATTTAAAAAATAAAAAGTTACAACCATTGGACAATGGAAGACCATCGAACCTATCACTTCCTTACAACCGTACATACAAGAAGCTTTCTAATTAAAGCATTAAATTACTACCATTAAAATAATCCAAGCCCATAAATCATTAAATTGCTCATGGATTTGATGTTTACTATCAATGATAAGGTAGCTTGGATCGATTGGATCTCCCAATCCATGAGTCCGTTTATGCTCAAATTTGGAATGGGCATTCCTCTACCATCATTTGTTCGGAGCATATGAAATAGACACACCCATCGAGCTGGTAAAAAATATAACCATTGTTCAGCAATGAGACCACTCTAATACCTCAAGGAAAAAAAAAAAAAAAACAGATTTTAAATTTTATTAAGTTTCTAATTGGAAAAAATATCCATATTGATCCTTCAACGAGAAGGCCTCTCCCCATTCTATCCCTAATGAAGGAGAAGGATGAGAGCCAAACAAATCATCCTTAGAGTAAAACCAAGGGATATGCACAGAGCCCTCCAATAGTGGACCCCACACATGTGGAACATTTGGAGGGAAGGAGAGATGGAATCTCTTGCTACTAATCACTTTTTTCTTTATTTCTCTCTAATGTGGTGACGCCTTAAGAGTTAAGGATGTCCAAGGCTCTCTCTTACCCTCCCGCTTTGGAATAAGCTCTATTTATAAGGAAGAATTAGAATTTCAAGGTGCAGCACTAGTATTGTACTCAGCCACCCTATAATTTTTTCATTATGACTTACCATATTGGAAGTTTGTGATCATCTCTAAACCATGTAGCCAATATTGATCCAATCTCTCCATTGTCATGGCCATAAACCATTGATCAAATACTTACATAAATCAAGTGGTGGACCCAAATCTAAACCATCAAAGTACCATCAAGCACAATGAAAGAAACTTTTTTAACAATTGAAAACACTTATAAAACCATTTAAAACATTTTGAATTAAGAGCCAAGTAAAAAAATCACTTGATGAATGTCTAATATCTAAAAACAAAGCTATAAAATGGCTCCTTGGAGACTAGTAGATCCCTTATTAAACCAAGTGGCTTAAATTGGACCTTAAGGTATGCGCTCAGTTACACCCCACTTTTCTTAACCACATTATGTCTTCATAACGTGAGTCAAAGCATATGTAATCAAGACCTTAAACTCTTCACATGGTCTCAAGTCTAAGGTTTAATCAAATCAAGTATTCCATAAGTCAATCATAGTCTAAGCATAATAGGCTTCCCAATTTAAAGACTTAAATTTACATATCACTGTAAGTGTCCAATAGCATTAGCCTATTTCCATGGCACACTTACACTCCTATATGGATTAGGACAACACACCTACTTGTTGTAGAGATAGATAGTGGAGACCTTCCATCCTAACTCCATCACTAACCTCACATAAAATGACCACATGATAACTATAATAGTGATCATACATCTGTCCTACAACCTACTAGCTACTTATGGAACAATAGAGTATTAAGATCAGTGACTATTCTATCCAAACTCAAGCTATGTAGGACAACTAGAGGAATCCCTCTCCTTTAACCTAAGTTCATTTATATTTAATATACTTCCCCATATTAATTATGGCATCATAATATGTCTATATAGGATCCATGATCATCATGATCTACCGACAAGATCATTAATATCACATCCATGTCATCAATTGAAAAGAGTTACCTAAGTTGTTCAAGGCAAACTCTAATATATTTGGAGGGTTTCTTTCTTCTTGTCTAAATAAATTAATCATAAGGCAGCTGAAATTTTCTTGGGTTGTATGTATTAAAACTAATTCTATTCTAGTTAAGTCCTTCATTTGTGCTAAATCAGTTTTGGTGTCACATTTGTCTGATAAATTGTTGACTCCACTTATTTTAGTTAAAATTGAATTAGCAAAACTAATTTAGCACAGTTGAAGAATTAAATTAGGATTGTACTTTCAAGAACATATGTTTGTGAACGGTATCTCCATTAACTTTATAGAGGAAGTATCTCTATTACTTTTAATGCCGCACCATTATATACATACACTAAGGGTGAGGGTAGGCAATGGATTGGGTCAACCCACAGGCGTACCAGCCCAACCAGCTTAAACCATGGGCTTGGGTTGAGCTTGCTGTGTTTCAACTTTCAGGTCCCTTTTGGGGCTATTTTGATTTAGTGTAACCCATTCAGGGGTGTCAATGAGCCGGGCCAAGCTCTATCCAACTCCGACACGGTCCTGTGACAGGCCGAAATAGTGCAGCTTGAGCCCGGAATGTTTTATAGGGCCCAGCCCCCAGCTTTATACCAATAACAGGAGAGAGAGAGAGAGAGAGAGAGAGAGAGAGAGAGAGAGAGAGAGAGAGAGAGAGGTCTATATTTTATAGAGCCCAGCCCGAGCCCGATCTTTATACCAATAACAGGGGAGAGAGAGAGAGAGAGAGAGAGAGAGAGAGAGAGAGAGGTCTATACTGTGGGGTAAGAGAAGTGGTAAAGATGGGTTTATGGGGTTTTTTGGTTTTCCAAACGTTGGAGGGGTTTGGGGGATTTTTGTTATCCAAATGTTGCAGTGAGAGATGGGTTTTTGAGGCTTCTTTGTTTTCCAAATGTTGCAAAGGGGTTTTGGAAGCTTTTTGGTTTTCTAAATGTTGCAAAGAGAGATGAGTTTTTGGGGCCTTTATTTTCCAAGTGTTGCAGTGAGAGGTGGGTCTTTGAGGCTGCTTCGTTTTCTAAATGTTGCAGAGAGAGGGGTTTTGGAGTCTTCTTGGTTTTCTAAATGTTGCAAGGAGAAATGGGTTTTTGGGGCCTTTTATTTTCCAGATGTTGCATAGAGATGGATTTTTTGGAGATATGCAACACAACCATTATTTCATGATTTTGGGAAAACTTTTCCCTCCTTTTTAGAGTTTGAAATATTTCAGTGAAATTTTTAAGCAGTAAGAAGAGACGGGCCGGGCCAGACCGGATAGTCCAAGTCCAACCCGATTAATAAACAAAGTTTCATTTTAAGCCCGAGCACTGCCCTCGGGCCTGATACTCCAGCACAAGCCCAACGCGTGGCAGGCGAGGCTCAAAAACCCATTGGGCCAACCCAGCCCATTGACACCCCAACCATTCATGCATAAGAACCAAATAACAATAACAACAACAACACAACATAACAATAACAATAATAACAACATAACAATAACAATAATAACAACATGGAAATTGCCACCAAAACTTGACCGCTAGCAAAGACAGAATCTCTTGTAAAAACAAAAAACAAAAAAACAATTACTGTAATATGCATGCAAGAACATGGCGTTCTGTACAAATGCGTCACATGTGCAAAACGTGCCACGTGCAGCTGTCAATATTCAAGTGCCCCACGTATCACCATCAGTCTTCTAGCACTCTACACATCGGTCAATATGTACATGTGACACCATCCATCTTAATCTCTCACAGGTGCAAGTGTGGAAAACAGTTCATCTTTACTATATGCTCTAGGGTGTTTGACAAACACCGAAAAGAATTAACTGCTCCAGGCCAGCATGACCTAAATAGCCTATCTATAGCAGCATGAACCAAACAGTCTATCTAGAATGCAACTTTACTCTCAACCAACAAGGCCCCTAGGGTCAGCCCTTGAACTTACATATGCCTATATCATGAAGCCCATTAATTATAACAAACCATTATATCCTTTTCAAAATAAAAACTCTGTTTGCGTTGTATTAATCTATAAGCATGCATGCACCAGTAAGATATGAAATCTACATTTCTTATGAACAAGATCAGCATAACAGACCATGCACTTAACTAAAGAAAATCACGAAGATAATTAAACAAGACTGGAAATTTTTAATCTACTCATACAATTAATACAACAACATTATCAAGCAAACAAAACTAAAATAGCTAGTTCCTCCCTAAAGCTTCCACAAATTTCCTATTTTCTGTTATTTTATAACCGTAACACAAGGCCAAAGCCAGATGCCGACGGTCAAGAGGAATGATATGAATCCTTCCAAAAAAAAAAAATAATAAATAAAAAGAGAGGAATTATATGATCCCTGACCAAAGATTATGCACAGTATACTCTGTTTTCCAGTTTGCATAAGTGGTACAGTAGTTCCATGATCTAAATTGTTGTTTTGTTGGTCCCATCTTGGATAAGGACCATCCAAAAAACTGTCCTTGAAAGTAGTATCCTAAACTTTCAGCTTTTGGCTAGCAAATAAATGGTGGAGATGAGAAATGCAGCAGTGGTCCACATTCAACTGAAAAAAGCCCAAAGCCAAAAATTAGTGGCTAGGATCTTCCTATCTGGAGATATAAGGGTCATGGTCCATCTACAGTTGGTTACTTCACATTACGCCAACAACCTGGATAATTGAACCATGGGCCCCACTTGTAGAGACTGAAGAGCGAAGTATATTGTGCATATCTTCGGATTGAGGATCATATACATCAAGAAGACATTTACCAGAGCGCTTTATCAAACCGTATACGTCATTCCAACTTGCATGATATTCACATGGGGCACACTCATATTTGCAGCACCTGCTCTGCAATTCCTCCTCAAGAATGCATAGAAATAGTTTATAGCCAGCTTCTTGATGAAAAAAGATTCCTTCTTCGCTCTCACATCCCCATGCGCAAGCAGGTATGTAAATCCCGAATCCATGGCTTCTCGAAGGGCGGAGAGCTCATACTCCAAGCTCGGGTCTTCATCGGATGACATGACACTCGATGGCAACATGGACACACCTTCTTCTGAAGTAGAAGTGCCCAACTCTTCATTTCTTCGATCTGAAAGCAATGGAATCTGAAGCTCCCCGACAGTACCCAGGACTCCTGAGTCCCTAGACCTCACCGACTCATTATCCAATTCCATCTCCATCACGCTGCTCTCCAGTGCGAGATCTTGAGCTTCCCTTCTCAAAAACTTTTCAAGGCTCTCCACCAAAAGCTTCTCAAATGAGTGATGGTCTACCTTCCTCACATCTTTGTATCCATAACGGGCAATGCAGCGAAACATATGGTAGTCTTTTGGGCAAACCCTTCTAAACAAAAACCTCTCTTCTTGTGGGACCACCGGAACCGGGACATACTTAATGCAGACAAACACGATTGTCGAATGGATCGCTGGAAGGCCAAGTAGAAACTGCCCGAAAATCGAGGGGATGCCTTGGACCAGTTCATTGTATAATAATCCAATCCCTGGGACTCTAACAGTCCCAAGAGTGGATCCTAGCTCAAGCATGAAATCCATAGAGATCTTCTCTCTCATCTCACTCCGATATTTCAATACGCTTCCGTAGTTCCACGTGTACATTATGCATAGGAAACAAGAAGCAAAAACAAGTGGTAGCCAACCACCTTCCATGATCTTTGTCAGGACTGCAGATAAGTAGATGAGCTCTACCGTCCCAAATATGGCAGGAAAACATAGAGCTAGAAACAGATTCGTCTGCCATATAAGAAGCATTACAAGGGTTACTAATGTCGTGCTCACCAACATCACGCCAACCTCTGCAATGCCTGCAAGAACAACGATTTCATTAGTTCTGACTCACCTCCATAGGTCTCCGATCTTCTTTCCTTGCAAAAAGTTAGTCTAAAGAAAACTGTGGAGAAAAGAGTTTGGGAATGTATTAGAAGAACAAAGAAGCTACTTGCAGATGCAAAGTCTGCAAGCACCACACACATGCCAAGGTGGCAGACTTGTGCGAGATTTGAGCTGTGGTTCACACGGGCCCCATTGCTAATGTGCCGAAGCCCAGAAGTTAGGCTGGTCCACTAACCTGGTAAGCCAAACATGTATGTGAAATGTAGACCACTGGTTATCTTTTCAACCATCCATCTGTTCGTATGTGTGGCCCAACCAACAAGTACTAGAAGACTTCAATGTCATATTTTGAGTCAGGGACTTACCGTATGCATTGGCTATGTCAGTTGTGCTTCTGAAAGAGGCAACCACGACTATGCACATGATCATTAGGAACCAGTTTATCACGGGAATATAGATCTGACCCATGAATCTCCTGGATGTGTGAACTATCTTCAGCCTAGGGAAGCAACCAAGAGCCATGGACTGTTTGATGCACGAAAAGGTTGCCGATATCATGGCCTGACTAGCAATCATGGCAGCAAGTGTCGCTATCACAAAGACTGGCCAAAACAGGACACCTGCTCACAGACATTAGAACATCAAACAGGTTAAAAGATTAAAATGCATGCAATCTTGAGAAAAATTGTCTGAAAATGATTATAGCTTAGTCTTGTTCATTGGAAATACACCTTTAATGTAAGGGTATCAAACAATCAATCCGTGCATCAGGTGGGCCCCACCATGCACATGAAGTTGCCCAAAATCCAAACTGTTAAAGACATACTGTGGGCTACAAGTGTTGAACAAGGACCATTAGAAAATTTTCAGAACCATCCAATGTTGTTCTACAAGTGGCCCTCCTGATGAGTTGACTAGCTGGGGTTTTGGATCAGATCATCTACAGTGGAGACTAACCAATGCACAGCTCAGATGTCAGCCACATGGCCCAGGTTGGCACATGTGACCATGTATAGATGTGCCATTCTTAAACTAAATCATTGCACAATCAATGGTGTGTGCGGTAAACATTTCAAAGAGGATTCCATGAAAGGTAAAAGATTATCACAAGAATTGCAGAAAAATCGCCACCTGGTACAGAATCGTAGAATACCCTTTCCACTTTATCAGGATTTTTCATTAGAAATGCGGCCTGGCCCATGTAGGCTAAAAGAAGGCATGGGAATACCACGCATGTGAAGGCAATCTGTAAACACAGGAACATTAAAACTAGAAGAGGGATGAAATGTTTAGACCAATGAGGAATGCTGAAATAGGTCAAATAAAAAATGGCCGAAAGGAAAGATAGGAATGGAGTTACCTGTATAGATATTACATTGAAATGGCCTAGATCAGCAAACATCGCTTCAGCTCCTGCCACGGGATAACAATTTCTTCAATTCCACTACTCAACCTATTTTAAAAGACAGCTCCCAGCTGCCCCTCTCTCTCCAAACAATTCCTATATCCTCATCTTTATTTTCACAAATTACACTTTACAATTTCCTTCGCTTTTATGTCTCGTTGTTTTCTTTTGTACTTTATTTATTGCTAATAATTCTTTAAATCTCTCGAAAAAAATATTAATAATTTAGTGTTAAAAAATATGAGTAGAAACGAAATTTTATTAATACAAAAGGCTAGAATGGGACTCTCTTCAAGCACTAACACTTGGAGATTGGAGCCCTTTTTGGCTAACTCATCTGCTATAGAATTCCCTCATCGTGGGTATGAGAAAAGGGTGTCAACTCAACTCCTAATTTCCACCACCCATCTCCCAAATCCCCATGGGTTATTGACTGCCAAAGAAGCCCAACTGATTGCTTTTTCCAAATCGTCCTCAACAAACAAATAAATAAATAATATTTATGTGCATGGAAGTGCCCCATGCTGGGAACTTCCAGACATTTCATCATAGCACCTATCTATTGTAAGAGTACCACACTAGTGGTGAGGACATTACAAGGTGGATCACTACTTAAATGGGCTCTATCCCAAAAGACAAGACCATTGGAATGTTGTAGCTATCCAATCAATGGCTTGAAAAAAGATATACTTGGCTTAAAAAGTGAGCATAGGTACAAACTCATTGCACAGAGATCACAACAATCGGAAATTTGAGTTGTCTAGCCATCCACACGATGACCAACCACATCAATGGTCCTGAATCACGATCACCAAGGATATGAATATTAACATTGAAGAGTGCATCAGCCAGGCACCAAAATGAGGAGCATATCATCCCGTATTGATGCCGTCTTTTACGAAAAATTGTGGAAATTTAACAAAAAGAAAAAAGAAAAGAAAAGAAAAAAAAGGGAAGAACGAGTGACACAAGAATTCATCATCTATCTGTATTTTTTTGACACAATTTATGGTGTATGTGAGCGTTCATTGGTAAGAATGCTCACTGTCAGCTTGGCCTACTGAAAATTAAGTTTTCGAGGCTTTGATCTCTAAACGTGGTGTTAAGGCTTAGGGGAATTAGAAACTATCTGGTTGACTGCCAATTTTTATATGGATTATGTTAAATATTTTAACCAAAAATCACAGGAATTGCCACAAATGCCTCCGAAATTAACAAAAAAAAATAAAACTGTAATTACATCGCAAAATAGGCTTAGAACTAGATGAAAATGAGCTCCTACTAACATGAAAATGCACGAAAAATGTGATGAAAATGGGAAAAGATCAAAAAAATTGTGCTTACGGGTGTAATGGTGGCAAAGCAGTACATGGGCGCATCAATACCGATATGGGCCGATGCACAACAAATTTTGGAAGTTGGCCATTTCAGCCCCATTTCAAGTATTGATGCCAGCAGATACGGATGCAATACACCTGCATTGGCAGATATGATACATATACTCGGAACCATGCCGATCACCACACATTTTTGCCATAGAACTTCTATGAAGCATGTGCCATGGTAACATTTCTCAATTTATAATGTTGATGTCGAGAATATTAACTTTGTATAGAGATTTTTGAGGAAATAAATTGAAAGCAATTTTTGAGTGGGTAACGGTGAGACAACCTGTAATGCACAGAACACATCCTCCAAGAGCTGACCATGCCTTTCTACTATTCCTCTGGAAGAATAAATAGATATAAACAGGATTAAATGCCTTTAGAACGGTGATATCATACGTAATGATGTTGTATAATCCAATGGACCCAATAGAGAAGAACCAAATTGCCAATGCAGGCGCAAACATGAAACCCACTTTGCCGGTCCCAAACCTCTGTATGCTGAACAGTAACACAAGAATAACAATCGAAAGAATTACAACAGCATCTGCAACAACAAGATTCAAATCAATAAATTCATTGCTTCTAAAGTTATTACAAGATGATCATAGAGATGAGGTTTGCTTGTATACATCCCGACATATTACAATAGGATACGTCGGGACTTGAGCCAGTGGATTTGGACCTTTTTTAATGACACGGCGTTTATTTCATACAGCACTACTTTGATGTTGGATGCCCAAAAAAAAAAAAACTCAGAAGGAATATTTCAACCCACTGATTATACAAAGGTTATGGTGACCATTCATGTTGACAGCAAAAAAGCCGAATTATTGAAAGATTGAAATAACCCAACTGAGAGCTTCTTCTTTTTTTTTTTTTTAACACCGTATAAAGGGAGGCTTGTCATATAAATGTTCGGATCATTGTAAAATAACCCAGATTCCAAGGTTAAGATCTCAACATATTGTATGCAACACATCAAGAAGTATTCAAGCAAACCTCTCATATAGAGATATCCAAACTTAAGTTTCCTTAAGCCTGTCATGCATACCTTAATGCCACACCCACACATTACAACTTGGCATTTGTGGGGGCCAACTGACACATGTATCATGTGGATGAATCCGACCATTTAGATAACTTGGGCCAAAATCAGGCCAAACATCGAAATCTCAGTACACTCTTATCGTACTGAGTAAACTCTATTGGGCCCACTGTGAATGAATGTGGTTTATCCACACTGTCAATCCGTTTTTACAGATCATTTTAGGGGTTGAGCCCAAAATTGAAGCATATCCAAATCTCAAGTGGACCACACCACAGGAAATAGTTGGAATAATGATTTCCACCATTGAAACCTTTCTAGGGCCCACGGTAATGTTTATTTGTCATCCAACCTGTTCATAAGATCATGAGGACATGGATGAATAGAAAACACAAATATCACCTTGATCCAAAACTTCTGTAGCCCCCAAGAAATTTTCAATAGTAGATGCTCAATTTACACTGTTTCCTGTGATGTGGTCCACTTGAGCTTTGGATATGCTTCATGTTTTGGATCAAACCTTAAAATTATCTGATAAAATGGATGGACGGAGTGGATAAAATACATAAATCATGGTGGAACCCACAAAGTTTACTCAGTACGCAATCTGCTTCCCCAAACATCTCATCAGGCGGGCCAAAGGTGAATGATGAATGTGGAGCATTGACAACTTCTAAACTGTCCACTGCCTTTTTATACATGTGGCTAACCTGATGAGTTGCACGGCATGCACTTTGGCCAGGTAATCTATATGGTGTAGCCAAACTGATGCATGGATTGGATGTCCCACAAGTGTTCTAGGTTGGCACACCTGGCCATGTTTGGAGTTGCACATTCCAGCCCAACCAAAGGCCATGTTCTAGGTTATAACACCTGGCGATGATCTTAGCACACACCCCATTGTTAGTGCACCCACCCCCCCCCCCCCCCCCCCCCGTTAGTCACACCACAATGTTAGCCACCCCCCACCCAGGCCCCCCATCTGGGAGTCAATACCAGAACCTTAGTGTTGAAACAAGGTTATCTTCACTCAGTCTACCACTTGAGCTATGGATCAGGGTGCAACCAAAGGCCACAGATTGCATTAAGGAAAAGACATACAAATGACACATGCAAGAAAAAAGAAAGCAAATGAGTAAGTAAAACACCTGTATTAAATCCGGGAATTTCACCCTGCAGGCCACTCACCGCAGACATTACTACAACAACAGAAAAGGCATCGTGATGTGATGCATCAATGAGATTCCAGATAGCGAATAGACAGATGGCTAACATGTGAGATAAGGAACAATTTCAGTACCTGACATTGCCGGAGTAAGAATACCGTCCCCAATGATCATGGAAGTACCCATCAGAACCAAAAGCAATAAAAGGGTTTTTAAATAGGATCTTCTTTCCAAACACTCTTTTATATTCAATGCCCTTTCCAGCTCAGGTGTGGGCAGCCTGAGCCGAAAACTGGAGATATGTTCATCCGCAGGCTGTTGGTTTGGCAGTAGATTGACTTTTACATACCTGCAAATCAATGAATATAAGGCAAAGGTGCCTCCTGCAGTCGCAATCATCATATTTCAGGTACTCTTTTTGCTTGGGTTGATAAATATAAGAAAGTTTCGGATCCAGTGCAGTGAATATCATTATCTAAGTTAGCGGACCACCTTAATTATAAACAATGACAAAAAAAAAAAACCCTGCTAATTGGACATTCAGAACTTTCCGATGCATCAACCACTTTTGGATGAATGGAAAAAGTTTAGTTTAACAGTCTACGAAAAAGCTTACAGATCAAATTGTTAGAAACAGCAAATTGCTGCAACTTTTTACGATTAGCCCATCCATTAGGTGGCCTATCAGCCGGACGGTTCAGATAAGATTTAAAAATTCTCGAAGCTTATCAATTAGTTGATACCATATAATAATGGTAGTCGATGGATACTGAAAACAGACTTGTATAAAAACCACAAATACGGATTAAAAGGGTAGCAAAAAATACACCAAAAAATAGTCAACGTGAAACAAGAACTTTAATAACTACCACACCTGCATAAAAACCATTTTTGGTAAAAATGATATCTTCAGATGAATGAATCCATACCTTCACCATTATCATTAGCTTTCAGAACTACGAAAACGTATTTTGCAAAAGGAAGGAGGGCAATCGTGTACATCACTAATGATAAAGCTCCCAAGATATCAACTTCTGATTTTATCGGCACCTTGCTGAACACATCACTGAAAACATAGAGTGGGCTTGTACCCATGTCACCATAGACCACACCAAGAGTTTGAAATGCCAGCGCAAGCGTGCCGAAAAGAGAGAGATCCTGAGTTACAAGCATGTTAGATCATACAAAAAGAAAGAGTACTGCCCATATCTTTGAAGACATGAAATTGAGTATTTAGCATACAAAGAAAATATACATAAACAACAATAGATGGAAGGCACACTTCAGACAACAAATGGAAAGTTCATTTTACACTATAAAGCTAATCACAGAGTAGAGCTTGCTGGTTCTCATGCCATGACATGAATTTAAACCAAAGCAAACATTCCTAACTGCCATGATGACACAAAATATATGATATAAAATATTAAAGTAGAAAGCCTAAGAGTGTGACAAAGTTTGATGTAGGAAAACTCATGTACATCTTAACAGAGGGCCAGGATGAAAAGAAATTATACCAAGATAGGCCAACATGCACTGTAGTTTCCGATGGCCATAACTTTGCAACTGGATATTGAAATCGCGCATATGAAGTGTCATTGGCCCCCGAACGGTTTAGCGAAATCCAATTGTTTTAGGGGTCAAATTTGATAATAAAGTTAAAATTTACTACTTTTAGTAAGTTATGATTTTGCTATATTTTAGTTATTTAGGGGTTTGAAAGTCCTGCAATGTCTTAAAATCCTTGTTTGAGTCAGTTTTAGATTGTTTTACTATTTTTAGAAAGATTATTACAAACCTAGGCCTTATATAAGTCATATCAAGTGCATTGTAAATAGAATTCATCCATTATTATACATTTTATTCTATTTCTTAGAAGTTTTGTTTACCTTATGGATTCAAGGATTGTCATAAAGGAACCTTTCAAGATAAAAGGATTATCAAAGAGGAAGCAGAATGCGCCATGCACCCACTATGTTAAAGTTTCATAACAAGAATGCACTCCACGACTGAAAGTATGCATCCATTTGCAGGTAGTAAAATGCATCTTGGTTATTCAGGATTTAATTTGCTCAGTGCTGTTCAGGGTTTTCAATAATCCGAACCTTTAATATGATAGGCCTCAACAAGGATGGCCTGTGCAACAGAAACCCAACAGATTTGAAGGTCCTAACACTATAATATTTGGCCTTTTTCTAGGTTTTCAGTTAACCATTGCTGTATTTTTCTCTCTAAATCGTCTATTTGTTGGACTGATTGAAGAGTTAGGATTCCTCTAATCTGAGAGACTTTAGGAGCATGGGCCACCCACAGTGGGGCCCATAATGCCAACTGATGCAGGATGCCCTAATCATGATGCATGTTCATGAACACAATTAAATCAGCGGAATTAAACAGCAATAACAATATAAAATCTAGCAATCCTCATCATGAACTAAGAAGATCACAAAGAACATGCAATGGAACGGGCCATTCATCACAACCATGAAGTATGATGTTCAAGTATCACTATGGTTGGATCCGGCGAGGGATGGAACCTCCCGATTTTGCATGGCTATGACCCAATCAATTAAAAGGAATCTCTAATCCAGAAATTCAGGAGATTTTGGATTAGGGATTTGAAATTCTGAAAATTAGGGTTTGTAGGATCAAAATCAGAATTTGGAGATTGTGGGAATTGAACAAATAAGTTAGAAGGGATAGATTTACCTGGAAGAAGGTTAGAGGGGCATAAGAAGCAGTTAGAAGAAAAGAGATTCAGGAAAAAGGAAGAAGCATCACCATGAGAGAGACAAGAAGAGGAAAGCTCCAAGAGGCTTTTCATTAATCAAATCAATAGCTAATTTTCGTGTTTAGGGCCTAGCCCACTTAAATAAACAAATAAAATAAGTAAAAAGTCCAAATTAACCCTAAAACTAAGCAAAACGCGCAAAATAACATAAGTGCGGGAAAGTTTGGCGCTCGGTCGGGCGCCCAAGTCCCGCCCGAAGTCGTCCGAAAACCTCCAAAGAGGTTCGGGCAACCGGCAGACCAAGTTCGGGCGCCCAATAGGGCGCCCGAAGGCTATGGTCGGGCGCCCAAAGGCAGTGGTCAGGTGCCCGAAGTCTTCAGTTTCGTCGCTTCTTTCTCCTTTCTTCCTTCACATGTGTCTTCCCTGAGTGGGCTCTTCTATGTGTCTGATCACATGTGGATGGTCTTAAGCTCCTCAATAGTCGCCTATCCACAAGGATGGTACTTGTGGTTGGCGCTTTCTTCGTTGGTACAACTTGAAAACTTTTGTTCCACATCATACTCCTCGTTTGAGAAGAACTCGACTCCGGCGAGTTAAAACTCTTGTGGCACTCTAGTAAATCTAGATTAACGCTCTGTAACTCCACTTTTATCAATCATGTAGATTCTGACGGTGGCTTGTTCTTCCATTTGACAAGGTATCTTTGGAAACCTCCGCCTCTGATAAAAATGATCTCTTCACCCAAGATCTCCTCAATTTCTTCTTTATGGGTAATGGGTGGAGGAAGGGGTGGAAGGGGTTGTGTAGCAAAATCAGAACAAGGCCATGAAAGGGATGATGGATCAACGATGGGATGGTGGGAACGAACTAGATCTTCCACATTAAAAGTTGGGTTAATGCCCATTTCAGATGGAAGGTCGATCCGATACACGCTAGACCCAATTTTCTGCAATATTTTGAATGGTCCAGCACTACGCGTTTGTAATTCCTTAGCGGAACCTTGTGAGAACCGCTCTGGCCTTATCCTCACCATTACATAGTCTCCTTCCTGAAAGTCTTGTAATCTACGATGAGAGTTAGCTGAATATTTATAACTATCATTGCTCTTATTGATCCGCTGTCTAATATGTGTATGCAATTCATGAATGTGTCGTGCAAATGCATCGGCTAACTCTGAAGACCTTTGGACGACAGACATGGGTGACACTAAAGGACACTCTGAAAAATCCACGAACTTGGAATAAACAATCCTATGGAAATAAACAATCCTATGACCTAGAACTTGAAAAACTGAAACAAAAGGACACTTCTCATGAGTGACACATAATTTCTCATTATAAGTATTATAAGCAAGGATGATTTTCAAGTATACCAACACTTGAGAGCACACACTATTAATACCAAGTCTTGAGTAGATCTTGGCATCAGCTATTATGTCCAAAATGTCATCAAGATGCGGGATATGGACACTAGCCATCATATCTACCATGACATGAATACGTCGCACGATGGCATGACACTTGGCTGAAACTTTGTGGACGGTCAGGATATGCCCACATGTGTGCCATATGCCATTGTTCTTGGAAGTGAAAAGGGCAGGCATGACACACAGAACAAAACTCCAACTCAAACTTTCCTTATTGAATTCTTCCCCGAGAAGTTTATCAAATTGATGCTGCATTTCTATATTTTCTGCAGGGTTCACTTGGTATAAAGGAAAGCTTGATAGGACCGACCTAGGGACAAGATTGATTGCGTGCTGAATGTCCCATTTGGGTGAAAATTTATCCCATAAATCATCTGGTGGGATATCACAAGTCATGTGGGTGTCTACCATCATATATCCTCACTAGTCTTCTTTTCAAATTCATTCGTGTGCATTATGGTAAGAGACTTAGATTGGGATTCTACATCACTTAAGTCACACATGACCTCTAGAAGTGGTGCGGTCTCAATTTCTTTGACCTTTTCATCACTAGCATACGCTTCGTCATTCTCAACGAAGATGAGCAATGCCTCAATTTCTTCAATTTCTTCACTACTGACGTTAGGCACGTATTCTTCCATTTCATAAACAACCTGATTGGATTCTTCCAACTGGCCATTCACCAAGGTATTATCTTGCTTCCAAGGAAATATAATTTGTGTTAAAAACTCCAATTGTTCATAAGTCGAGATTTCTATAATGATGGGTTGGACCACTTTACAAGGAGGGGACCATATTGGTTCTGTGTTTGGACGGGAAGGTGGGGGCAACTCTCTTCTAAGCCAAGGGCTTTTGACGATAAGAGATGGGAAGATATTTTTCTTTCAAACGCTCTTTCATCTCGTCCCATTGTGAGATCGGGGCTCTCCCAACTCTATCAATTCTTCGCTCCAAATTTGCCCAAAACGACTTGGCTTGGCCCTCCAATTTACACTTGGCAAACCTCACTCGACGATAATTCGACATATCATACCAATAAAAAAAATAGTCCAAGTCTTCAAGCCAATCAAGGAATGTTTGTGGGTCCATGTGACCATTAAAGTAGGCCAAGTCATCGGAGTTCAGCTTTCTATTGGGTCTCGACGGCCACACGACAACACTTAATGGTCTTGAAGATCTCAAACGCCTATACTCCATTCACTACGGGGAGACTCTACGGACTGGGTGACTCACAATATGAATTCAATGAATTTAAACTACAATGAACTGACACTAATTAAATTAAAACAGAAAAAGACTCAAATCTAGAAAATTTCCAAATTAGGAAACTTTCTAAAATTGGAACTTCCTAAATTAAACCTAAAAATCAAAACCCTAATTTGATAACTCGATCTAGACAAAACCATGCAAGCCTATTCTCTGATACCAAATTTGATGCAGGATGCCCTAATCATGATGCATGTTCATGAACACAATTAAATCAGCGGAATTAAACAGCAATAACAATATAAAATCTAGCAATCCTCATCATGAACTAAGAAGATCACAAGGAACATGCAATGGAACGGGCCATTCATCACAACCATGAAGTATGATGTTCAAGTATCACTATGGTTGGATCCGGCGAGGGATGGAACCTCCCGATCTTGCATGGCTATGACCCAATCAATTAAAAGGAATCTCTAATCCAGAAATTCAGGAGATTTTGGATTAGGGATTTGAAATTCTGAAAATTAGGGTTTGTAGGATCAAAATCAGAATTTGGGGATTGTGGGAATTGAACAAATAAGTTAGAAGGGATAGATTTATCTGGAAGAAGGTTAGAGGGGCATAAGAAGCAGTTAGGAGAAAAGAGATTCAAGGAAGAGGAAGAAGCATCACCATGAGAGAGAGAGAGAAGAAGAGGAAAGCTCCAAGAGGCTTTTCATTAATCAAATCAATAGCTAATTTTCGTGTTTAGGGCCTAGCCCACTTAAATAAACAAATAAAATAAGTAAAAAGTCTAAATTACCCCTAAAACTAAGCAAAACGCGCAAAATAACATAAGTGCGGGAAAGTTTGAGCACTCGATCGGGCGCCCGAGGTCCCGCCCGAAGTCGTCCGAAAACCTCTAGAGAGGTTCGGGCGACCGGCAGACCAAGTTTGGGCGCCCTATGGTCGGGCACCCGATCGGGCGCCCGAAGGCAGTGGTCGGGCGCCCGAAGTCTTCAGTTTCGTCGCTTCTTTCTCCTTTCTTCCTTCACATGTGTCTTCCCTGAGTGGGGTCTTCTGTGTCTAATCACATGTGGAGGGTCTTCAGCTCCTCAATAGTCGCCTATCCACAAGGATGGTACTTGTGGTTGGCGCTTTCTTCGTTGGTACACCTTGAATGCTTTTGTTCCGCATCACCAACTGTTTGGATCACTGAATAGTAGGCTGCACACACCCACTACTGCAACATGAAAACCTGAATCGTGTCATACAACCTTCTGCCCAAGCATTGCACTATACCTCACACAAAATGCAATGCACGATATAAATTAATCGAACATGAAAACAAATACAAGAACCACATAGAATAGAAAGCCTTCTTAGACAAACATGCCATAAGTTGCATTTAGTCATAAGAGAATATTGAGGTGACTCACAGAAACACATGATGCAGCCCACGAATGAGCCCCAAGAGCCCAAGAGTGGGCCCCACGATCTAATCAATCATAAAAATAGGCCCCATAATCTGCCCAAACAGTTCGGTCAGCCCTTAGTGTTGGTCTGCTTAATCTGTGGACCATACCAGTCCAATCAAATTGTGGACCCCACGCGCATGCACTGTTCATCATTTCACCATTCACAAGTGTGTGCTAGCACAACAGCTAGTTTTCTTTCTCTTTTTACTTGTTTGACAAGTAAACCCATTAGTAGTTTAATTGGTTTAGGAATGTAAAAAAATAAATAAATAAAAGAAAGAAAGAAAGAAAGCAGCCTGTGTACAGCCATATGTATGGATCTAGATACATGGTATATTAATTGAATTTCAGGCATTTGCTTCCCAGCAATTGGGTTCTTTAAGAATAGTGATTCTTCTATCCTTTTTCTTTTCCAATAGTGTGATGTCCTAGAAGACCGTTGAAAGTCTCTTCAACAATGTTCAGGGCCCGTTTGGGAGCTTGTAAATGGAAGTAAATGAGAAATGGATTTAGAGGTAAATGAATTGGGAGTAAATGGCCTTACAAGGTTGTGTTTGGATAAAAGTAAATGTAATGCATTTGAAATCAAAATATTATGTTTGGATGGGAATAAATGGGAGGAATTGGAATGCATTTTAATTTTTTAAATATATTCACAGGAATGTATGTCACATCCCAAATCAACTTTACTATCCCAAATTAGTGTTCATATGTGATATTTAATAGAATGATTGTAATAAGCCCATTGAAATATATACTTTAACAAAGAATGAGGAAATTTTGAGCCTCTGGTAGGCCACAAACATAAGATCACACATAAGCAACTTGTCAACATTTTTGAACCATCTATTTTGATGGCCAGCTTTTGGATGGTTTGGATCATTCTTTTGGTGTGATTTTAGTAACATAGACAATATTTGGATTGTTGGAGAGTATCATTAGTGTGACCTCTGTATGGCGGATATGTGAATAGCGGCACCTTCATTTACACGTGTGACTCTCCAAGTGAGCTCAAAAAGGCATGTCACCCTATTTACTTCCAAATCCTCTCTCGTAGGGAGGATTTCATTTACATTCCCATTTACACCCTTTTCATTTCATTTACATACATTTACTTCCATCCAAAGACACCCCAAATACCATTTACCTCTATTCACTTCCAATTCCACCCATTGACCCCCATTTACTCCCATCCAAACGGCCCCTTATATGAACTGATTATTCCCCTGTCCCTGCTTGTGGATTTTGAAGTTTTTCAATTTCACACGGAGCATTGTTTAACAACTGCTTTCTCATACTCTATTGCGATTGTCAGAAGTTGGGTTTCAGATTTTCCAGGTATTTATCTGATTACCACCGCATTATTAAATAGAAGAACAGCTTTCAGGTCGTGCTGCATCAACATATCACCAAAAACTCAGAAGAAGGCTTTTCAGTTCACCATTGCCACTGAATGGATGCAAGGTCTGTTGCAAGGCAGTGTGAATAAACAGAGGTATCAATAAATTACAGTATGCTCCTATTTTACTTTTTGGTTTTTAATTTGAGAATCAACAGCTAGAGAACCATCAAGGAGCTTTCCAGTGAGATACTTCTGATAGTTGTTGGCGGGAAAATAGGACACCATACACTGCCTTTACTCATTAAGAGATATGCTTGACCGTATTTACCAGGTTGCCTATCAATGGTTGAATCTCACTGGCAAGAAATTGCACCTTGAGGGTCTTTATGTTGGTTTTGAATGAGTGATCTTGCTGAAGTAGGAATTGCTGCCTGAGATGCTTCACTGAATCTTCTCTGTTACCTCCTAGATTCGATCAAAACCAAGTTTATTCTAATACATAATATCAGTTGCTCTCATATCAGCAGTCCCGTCATTTCTATTCCGTGTTCTTTTAAGGCCATGTTTGGATACACCTTGGATTCCATGCCAAATAATGGAATAGCAGTTCCTTTGATGTGACAATTTTTGTTGTTTGGATAGCAAAGAAAAGGATGGATTCTACAAAGCAATCATTACTCTTTTCCATAATTTGAATTCTTAGCACACAAAACTAGGTGACTCTAGTGAAAGGAATATGTTATTTCCACTTTCTATCCAAACAAGAACTCTAACATTAGAATCCAAGTTTTGATAGTGCTTACGGAAATCATTACTAGATAAAATTCTTTTGTCCTTTATTTTCCTTGGATTCCATGTATCCAAACATGCCCTAAAGAAAAATATCTATGGAAGTAGCAGATACAATCCAGGCATTCACGGAATGAGGAAATAGACAACTCTTGTCCAAATTAGCAGTGTTTCCATTTGGGCCGAGCATTCCGCCCAGGTCGGCTAATGCTTCAATGATCCAGACTGTTCATCTGGTAGACCCCATCATGTATGGAAGAGACTGTGTTGTAGAATAAAGTTGGTAGTCAAAGAAGTATAAAAGATACGCGACCAGCGAGCGTCTCTCCATAAAAGTCGTGACCAAACCATCTGACTAGCGAGCCTTCCTGCTCACGTCTTGTATATCACTCAGACCTGCGACTGCCTATACGCCCACGTCATGCGAGCAACTCTGCTCTTGGTCGACAAACGAGGCCATCTACGAGTGCTAGCAGCTCTGCTCTTAGTTATTGAGTGGGGAGAACCCCATTATGTGAGCAACTCCTGTCATATGAGCAGCCCCCGTTATGTAAGCAGATCCCGTTATATGAACAGCTCCCGTCATGTGAGCAGCCCCTGTCATGTGAGCAGCCCTGGTCTCTGGTCTCTGGTCTCTGATCTCTGGCAAGGACGTCCCTCGTCTCATAGTACCAGCAACCCATATAGGCTGGTTTTGGCTTGTTTCTATTCGTCGCTCCAAACATCTCCATAAAGAGACGTAATCAGTTAGATGTCTAGAGTGGTTAGGCCATCCCCTTATCTAAGGATTAACAAGATAAGCACCTTATCTCCTAAAATCAGCAGTGATCTTAACAGCTTGCGTAACAGACTAGATCACCTGGATCTGTATAAATAGATGGTCCCACAAATGATAAAGGTACACAATCTCTAAGCCTACGTTTCACACTTCATCTTACTATCAAGTCACCTCTGACTTAAGCTTCGGAGGACCAATGGCCAAGCCGGCCACCCTTAGTTTTCTTCTTTAGCTTTCAGGTGTGGAGGAGAGCTCACTTTGAAGAAGGCATATATATAATCTGAAGGAACCCGTTACCAGAATCTGACGTCAACGGATTGGCGCCGTCTGTGGGAACGAGTATTCAATTCGTTCTCATTACAAATTGTCACCTCCCGCTATGCCTCCTAAGAAAACGACTCATCCTTCCACCTCAAAGCAAACGTTACCACCACCAGACATCCCTGAGCCAACTCCCAACCTCCCTGAGGCTGCTTCGACAGAGATTCCTCCGGCGGAGTCTAGTCAACTCGTGCAAAATCCATTCCAAGAAATATCCGGTGGCTACGATGGGGTAATGCGCTTCGTCGGGGATACACTCCTCACTCTTAAAGCTGGACTTCAAACCCTATCAAATCGATTTGATCAGCATTTTTCCGAATCGCAGCAACCTCCAGAAGGACCGCCACTACAACCTGCACCTATAGTTTCTAGACACTCTCTAGATCAACTGCAAGCTCAGGTCAAACCTCCTTCAAACCCCAGCGCATCACGAACATCAAGCGCGAAGAAAAAAGTTGCCACAACATCGTCCTTCACAGGAAGATGCCGAACCTGCGGGCGAAATTCGGACCATTGCAAGTGGCCCGGCTTGTGGAGGAGATTCTCAAGCCTCAAGAAAAGCATATACTCGAAAGGCGTGCCAGAAGCCTTAGCATATTTACTAGGTGGAGAAATCATCCAGCACGTCAAGTTTTGAGCCATCATCCAATCTCTCTCTCACGAAGATGCTGAAGGAATCCATTTCCCTCATAAGGATTCCATCATCGTAGCGTTAAAGGTATCAAATTATTTAACTTACCGCATTATGTTGGATACAAGCAGCTCTACGCCCTCCCTACTTATGCGTTAAGTTCCCCACTCCAAACGGAGTTGGGGTAGTTTGAGGGAACTAAAAAGAAGCTCAGGCATGCTATGAAATCGCGGTGCAAGATTAAAAGAATGTCCAAGCAGCTCCTATTATGGCGATCTCGAGAGATTCAGCAAATTCGCCGATAACAACAATGGGCGATCGAGCTTGGCGAACACAATATTACCTTTTGATCACAAACCACCGTAAAGGCTCAAGCCGCAGCCGACTTCATTGCCGAATTTACATATTCGACCCCTACTTTTTCTACCTCCAGTGATGACCCGCTGGAGAGCGAGCAAGCACCTTGGTCGCTTTACGTAGGCGGATCATCATGCTCCTCTGGCAATGGAGCCGAATTAATCCTAATCGCTACTGATGGATCACAATTCCAATATGTTTTGCGCTTCGGCTTTCATGTCTCAAATAACGAAACGGAATATGAAGCCTTAATTGTCGATCTCGAATTAGCAAATATACTCGCAATAAAGAACCTACTCATTCACAGTGACTCTCAGCTGGTCGTATATCAAGTGCTCAACAAATTCGAGGCAAAGGAAGAACGAATGGCTTCGTATAAATCTCAGGTACTCATCTTGCTCGCTCAAATTGAACAAACATGAAATAAGTCATATTCCTCAAAAGAAGAACAAGCTCGCAGATTCTTTAGCAAAATTATCTTCTGCACCTGAGTCTGATTGTTCGCTCGCCTCAAGTGTAAGGCTGCGATGTAGTAATAAAACTCGGTAAGACCGAGGTCGATCCACAGGGAAATAGTAAAAGCTACCAAATCACTCCAGCAACTCAGTTTTTAAAAGAAATCAGATTTAATTGAATGTTTACTTAATGGAAAATCAGAGATAATAAGTACTAAGGCTTTCAAGGATCCACTTGTAGCAATCCTATGCCAATTCAGTCAATCCAAGTAGAAAACACAACTAGAATCGAAGTCCTATCTCTCATCTAGTTGGAAAATAAAGCATTCACACACATCCCATCACATTCAAGTTGAACTTCCAAGTTCTAGTTCCATTCAATCAATACAAAACTCAAAACTATAGCCTGCGGAGTAACAACCATGCCTCTGGACTATGGCCTGCTCAAGGATTACTATAATCCGAATTTAGATAAACAAACATGATAATCTCAGAGAATTAAAAGGAATTCATGTCCGGAGCACATAAACTCAGATAAGACGTCTCAAACTACCACTTTTTGGAACTAAATCATGTAAAAATCCAAACTTGAATGTAAATTACTTGAATTAAACTGAAACCAACATAGAATTAGCCAGAAGCTTCACCTCTCAACCTTAGCTGAGAGGTTTTAGCCGAGCATAGTCATGCTACAACTAAAAACTCTGAAATAAAGCATAAAAACAGGAAAACCCGAATAGGAGAGTTGCAGCCGCTCCACGATCGCCTTCGCTTTCCAAACCCACGTTCCTTAGCCTCTCTGATAACCTAGGAAGAGCCCCTAGGTGTCCTTTTATAGCAAACAATCTCCCTTGCGTCGAATTCTGCGAAAGGCTACGCATTGCGCAGTGTTTTTCGGAGTCCTGATTTAGAAAGGACTGATCTTACGCAGAGCCGACCGGTCACGACCGGTCGGACTGATGTTTTACACCTTCCAGAGAGCACCGCCGACCGGTCATGACCGGTCGGAGTGGACTGTCCATTCATCAGCAAGTGTGGCCGACCGGTCATGACCGGTCGGACCAACTTGAATATGTTCCAGCATATACAACCGACCGGTCGTGACCGGTCAGCCTTCTCTGTTCATCTCCCAGTGTGCATGGCCGACCGGTCAAGACCGGTCGGCCTGTCTTCTCTTTGATCAGCCTTCATGGCCGACCGTTCATGACCGGTCGGCCTTTTTCCATTTGCTTCTTTTTCTCTTCTTTTTTTCTCTCTTTTCTTCTTCTCTCTCTTCTCTTTGCTTTCTTCTTTCTTTGGTCTTCTTTCATCCTTCATCCAAAAGTTCCAAATGTATTCTTTTGGCTCGTAATTGAATGAAGTCCGCTCTCATCCCTATAATTACAAAACACATGTTAGGTGGGGCCTTTAAACCATGAAAATCATGCAAACCTTGTCGTGTAATGGGCAATGCAATGTATAAATTGGAGGTTCAACACTGATCTAACGTGAGCCGTTCTTATCGAGCATCTATCTACCCCGAGTATCGATCAAGTTATTCCAGAGCAGGTCGTCACATTGCTTTTATCTTTATGCTGGATGGACCCCATCATCCTTTACCTCCAAAGCGGACAACTCCCAGATGATACAAAATCAGCCCAACAAATTCGCTATCATGCTGCCAGGTACATCTTACGAAATGGAAAATTGTTATGTAAAAGTTTTACTTTACCGTATTTAAGGTGTCTCCATCCAGAAGTAGCACACCATGTTCTAGATGAAATACATCGGGGGGCATGCGGTAATCATCCCAATGGACGATCTCTAGCATACAAAGCAATGAGGCAAGGATACTATTGACCCATTACGAAGGCGAATGCTATCGAATTCTCAAAGAAATATGACAAATGTCCGCGTTATTCTCCAGTCCCTCATTTACCGTTTGAGCAAATGACGTCGATGGACGGCCCTTGGCCTTTCGCTCAATGAGGAATCGATATAATCAGACCACTACTTATGGGAAAAGGACGTGGCAGTCGATTACTTCACCTCGATCTCCTAGAAGAGAAAATGGACATATCTCATCTTCGAGCAACGGCTTATCAACAACGTATAGCCCGCTGTCATAATTCAAATGTCAAATTCAAGGCTTTTCAGCTCGGTGACTTGGTGCTCAGACAAAACATCAGAACAGCCACTCGGTTGCTGGATCCTAACTGGGAAGGACCCGTATCAAGTCATCGAGATTGCTCGACCAGGTACATATTATCTGGAAGACATGCGAGGAAGACCCCTATGTCGCCCTTGGCACGTAGAATATTTACTCAGATATTTTTCATAAAGCATGTGAATATTGGACCATTCCTAAATAAAGACGATCTCTTTCATTCTAGCTGTTCAGCTAGAGAATCTATAACTTGGTCGCTACTCCATTTTTTGGACCTGAATAGCCTTGAAGAGAATATAAACATTCTCTTGACTAAGTCTTCTGCCCACAGCAGAGCTAAAGACTCAATTGATAGGCCAACCTATCTCTATGCGGACATGGTCGCAAGACCTCCCTAATTGAGCCCAACTCGTTTTCATGAGTTGAGTAAAACATTCTAGCATGAATTGACTAAGTCCTCTGCTCACCGCAGGGCCAAAGACTCAATTGATAGGCCAGCCTATCTCTATGCAGAAAGCTGGCACTCATAAATGCATGCTCAATCATGTACGGCTTCTCCTCCAAAGATAGGCGGTTACATATACAGACAAGACCTTCGTGTAGCTCCTCAACACTAAGGACTTGGGGGGCATCTGTTGTAGAATAAAGTTGGTCGTCGAAGAAGTATAAAAGACAGCGAGCGTCTCTCCATAAAAGTCGTGACCAAACCATCTGACTAGCGAGCCTTCCTACTCACGTCTTGTATATCACTCAAACCTACGACCGCCTATACGCCCCCGTCATGCGAGCAACTCTGCTCTTGGTCGACAAACGAGGCCATCTACAAGTGCGAGCAGCTCTGCTCTTGGTTGTTGAGTGGGGAGACCCCCGTTATGTGAGCAGCTCCCGTCATATGAGCAGCTCCCGTCATATGAGTAGCCCCCAGTTATGTGAGCAACTCCCGTCATATGAGCAGCCCCCGTCATATGAGTAGCTCCCGTCATGTGAGTAGCCCCCGTCATGTTAGCAGCCCTGATCTCTAGTCTCTAGGTCTCTGGCAGGGACATCCCTCGACTCATAGTACTAGCAGCCCATATATGCCGGTTTTGACTTGTTTCTATTCGTCGCTCCGAATATCTCCATCAAGTTACGTAATCAACTAGACGTCTAGAGTGGTTAGGCCATCCCCTTATCTAAGGATTAACAAGATAAGCACCTTATCCCCTGAAATCAGCAGTGATCTTAACAGCTTGCGTAACAGACTGGATCACCCGAATTTGTATAAATAGATGGCTCTACAGATGATAAAGGTACACAATCTCTAAGCCTACGTTTCACACTTCATCTTACTATCAAGTCACCTCTGACTTAAGCTTCGGAGGGCCAACGACCAAGCGCCAACCACCCTCAGTTTTCTTTTTTGGCTTTCAGGTGTGGAGGAGAGCTCACTTTGAAGAAGGCATATAATCTGAAGGAACCTGTTACCAAAATCTGATGTCAACAGACTGCATGAATCCCAACAATCTTAGCCACCCAACAATTGGCTGGTTAAAAAGAAACTATAGCCAACAGAGCATACGCAATGGGAGAGAACATCAGCAGGGATCTTTTACATTGACACCATGAACTCAACCTGAGTACTGAATAACACATATGAAGAAATTGGGTTTTTCATGGTGAGTAGCGGCATGGCTCTTACCTATCTTCTAAACCTTCATAAAATCCCACCATAATCTTTGTTGAATAACCAAATTTATACATATGACTAACATAGAAAAACACATCTCATGAGACTATTTCAAACATTTTCGACCAGACTTTTACGGCCCGTTTGGATACCGCCAAATAAGTTACTTTTTCTACTTAACAGCGGTAGATAAGTAACTTATTTGAGATAAGTAAGTTTGGTTTAAGATCAATTATAAGTAACTTTTATACTTAACGTTACTTAATCACCTCAGCTTAGTAAGTAGAAACCAAGATAAGCTACTTGAGGCATTAGTAGCTTATATTAAGTAATGATCTAAACACCTCCTTAACCTCCTACCACTTCCGACACTACTTCACACATTCATAAAATGCCTCAAGGAGGAGGAGAATAGCACCCTTAACCTCCAAAGACCGTTCAACACCAGCCACCCACTCACCATTCATTAGAAAGCAATGAAATCGAAATTAAAGGCTATACTACTAATGGTTACTTGAACCCATTAACAAAACCACCAATTACTTGAAAGACCCAATTTCAGAACTACAATCCCCAACTTTTCTAGAGGAATTATATGATCCTTGACCCAATTATCTTCTGGGGTTTTCAGTTTGTACTACTGGGACCCATGGTTCAGTGATCAAGATGTTGATCTGATGACCTCCACCATGAATAGACTACTACCCTAAAATCTCCCAGGTTGGAACATCCTAGCCATGAAAGCTTCAAGCTTCTTCAGTTGATCATCAAACATTGCTGTATTTTCTTTCTTACTACCTACTCGCATTACAGGTGACAGAGTCAGGACCAGGACCATCCCAATCGAGAAGTTTTTGGGGGACAAGGATTATCCACCATTGATCCAATCAAATAATGGTCTAGATCATGTGTACAACCTTCAAGGATACTAATTGATTGTTGGATAAGGATCATAAAATTCCTCCTCTTCTCTAGGCGAAATAAACAGAAAATTCGCACATTCAAACAAATTGATGTGCTTTCAAAGAAGCATAATAGGTTTTTTATTTTTTTTATTTAATTTTTTTGGAGATAACAACAAATTTATTAGAATAATCGCAACAAAGTGAGAAACAAATAGAACCCAAACACAGCAATCGAATAAAAAAAAATCCAACAATATAAATGCAGAATTTAATCGTACAGATTTCCGAACACCATTTAACTAACAACGCATCTCCAAAATTACTTACTATTAGGAATGATATATAAATAAAGGAATTACAGATTACTTCAATTCATTCAATCAGGAAAACACAAACAAATCAGCCATTACTACTAGACTCAATTTGATTTTTCCATGGTGACCGCAAAACCCATGCTTTTCTTTTAATTACTTCAGATACAAATTCAGAAACTACAAAGGAATCTATTCTCAGAGAAACTATATGAGCCCTGCAACTTCGCACACTATAATGCACGCCATCAACTCTTCCAAGTGGGCTCCACCATTCAGTAATCCAGACCATTGGCCTGCTGCGTCGCACTGCAGATGGCCTATTTAACTGCGCCCCCCCCCCCCCCCCCCCCCCCCCCCCCCCCCGCCAAAATACAAAAAATTTAAAAAAAAATTTAAAAAAAAATTTTAAAAAAAAATCCTCCATAGGACAATCTTAAACCTTCAGATTTGTAGCCTACAGCTAGACGGTTAAGAAGAGAGATATAACAACACTCCCCATCCAACTAGTAGTTGAGACCTTCCAATCTGGGAGTTTTTTTCGAGCTTGGTCCATCAATGGCAGGAATCAACAGCCCAATGGTATGGATTACCAAACGAGGGGCAAACCCTAACATAACACACTACTACTGAAATTGAAAAAAATAAAAATAAAAATTTTAGAGAGAGAGAGAGAGAGAGAGAGAGAGAGCTAAGCTACCTTTGGATGGTGAGAATGAGAACCAGCTATTCCCATGGCTTCAACATCAAAGGAATCTACTCTCTTCGGCTTCTTCGAAAGCCTCCTTCTCAAGGTCCCTTGCTCTTCTCTGCTCTCATTCATCTCCATAAAGAGACCATGTCTGGGAATCCGAATCTACTTCACTGCCATCAACCCATCTCGATTCAGAGCCAGAAATAAAACGAGCGCTGCTGCTTTCTTCAATACCATCTCCTTCTTCCATCTTCTTCTCCATTCTGTCACTCAAAACGGGCCCAAAAAGATCCGATCTTTTTCGGGTCTCTGTTCATGCAACTGAAAATCCAACAAAACCCATTTGCAGAATCACGCCTGCGAGATGAAAAATCGAGTCAGAGTGTGATTTTCTTCTGCCGGGCCTGTGATTGGAAGCGATTCCTGAAGCTTGGAATGACGACGAATCGCTGGAAGGGGTGATGTTGGAGTAGAAACCATTAAAAGATGGAAAAGGCAGGTGCATGTCGGGACCACCCAGCATTATACTCCTTCGGAATGTCGGAACGTGTGCATTCAGACGGGAATGCGAATTTCCCGCAGCTACCCCGCAGGGGCGGGGCAGGAAAATTTTGCTACACCCACGCGTTAGCTACGCTAGCTACACTGGGTGTAGCAATGACCCACCATGATGTATGTGGTGTATCCACACCGTTCATTCCATTTTGCAAATTCAGGTTAGGGCATGAAAAAAACTAACGCTGATCCAAAGCTCAAGTGGACCAGCACAGAAAATAGTGGGGATTAAACGCCAACCATTAAAAACTTCTTGGGGCCACTTGAGCTTTGGGTCTGCCCCGTTTCGGTATCATGGCCTAAAATGATCTCGCCAAATGGATGGACGGCATGGACACAACGCATACATCATGTTGGGGTCATTGATACACCCACTGTAGCTAGCGTAGCTAACTCATGGGTGTAGCAAAAAAGGGTGGGAATAATAGTTGAAAAAGCCCCGCTTTATGATGTCATCTGTGGCATTAGCCTCATGTGTCAGAGCTACTTATTTATCTAGCCCATTAGGCACTATAACCCCTTTCCCCCTCTACACAACCATTCCATGGTACAAGAACATCAGAATGTGAAAGCTGAGGGGCCTTTTCTACAGTGGCCTCATTAAATTAACAGTGGGGTCCATCCCACGGTCGATCTAACCCGTTTCATTGTAATTTGACGCCACGAAAGCAGAAGAGGATCATTTATATATATAAAAAAAAAAAAAAAAAAAAATTGGACCTCTATATGGCTTGCAGCCACGATTTAATTCTGGACCGTTCCCACGCATGTAGTCCATCAATGATGAATTCTAACCTCAGACTTCATCTGATGGTTTTCAATTAAGACCTCTCTCACGTGGACAGCATGGATCTCCTCCAAAACTATCAAGTGGGCCCCACTTAAAGCCTTGCGTGGATTCTAAAAGTGGGGTCGTTGCGCAAGAAAGGTCATTTAGTCTTTCTCTTCTCTTCTTCTTCTTCTTCTTCAAAGGGGACCATATGAAGAACACGGACCCATTGACGGTTAGTAGGGTTACGGACGCATAACATACTCCTGGCGATGTCGAGAAAATACGACGAATCCCTGTAAAACTCAGGCAAAGTGTTGGGATGAGAACTAGGGTTTTCTAAAGTAAATCGGGAAACTCCAACCACATTATGAAGTTAATCGGCTATACTGTGATACATAGAAGTTATGGTGCGCAAAGGTAATTATTTGTGTATGTTGTTTTTATTTTGTTAGTGGCTGACAATAGTCGAAGGTTGTGAAAGGAAGGAGTGTATGATGGTCCTTTTTTCTAGTTGTTTTATTTATTTGTTTTATATTTTATTTTATTTTATTATTTTTTTCTTATTTGAATGGTTAGAGTTTCAGAAATGGATTAAGATGTCGTGTTTGTATGAATCGTGTATGCATGGTGGAGGTTGTGGTGGTCCCACGGTTGAAGAGTTTTGTTTGATTATTATTTTTTTTGTTTAAGACTGATACACACTATCGATCACCGATACACACAGTGCATCACCAATACACGGTGTCCAACGTCGATACACACTAATGATCACCGATACACACTGTGCATCTCTGATAATGCCACTGTCCATCACCGATACTCAGTATCCTTCGCCAATACACACATTTCATTGTCGTTCTATCCATCGCCGATATACATTATTGATTGCCAATACACACATTTTATCGCTGATACACACCACTATCAGCAATGGATAGTAACACCATTGATGATTGGCAGTGAGAATTGGCGAATGACAATTACTATCGGCGATACACAGTCTTCTTAAATTTGATAAATATAGATGATGTTTCACTTGAGTCTAATCATCTATTTTTCAATCACTACAACATCCAAGATCGCGGCGGAAATGAGTGGTCCTTGCCTACAATACTCCAATGTAAAGGTCACCTTAAAGTTCTATGTGGAATTCCTACGTACTTTGAAGGATGAATTCAACAAGTCCTCTGACAGGAGGGAGATGTTTAGAAGAACCCAATTCGAATATGTCCTTGATTTTGATAAAAGAGAGTGGAAGAAAAATAGACCATTGGTACTTGATGAAAAGGCACCTTGGTAACCTCCGCTCTTACTTTGGTAGTATCATTCTCCACTTCAGGGAAATGGACTTTGCCTTGATTACGGGTCTGAAGTTAGGAACTTTAGGTAAATCAAAGCAGACTAATCAAGGATTGTTTGTAAGCATTTCAGATGAATTTTTCGATCCCATATTTCAAGGAAAGATTTGCTCAACGCATTTACAACCCTCCCAGGAAGGAGAAGCAATGACAAGGTCACCATACAATTGAGGATGTTTATATGTGTACAAAATTTAGTTATTAGAACATCCAAAGAAAGGTCGTGCAAAGATAAGTATATTGATTTATCGAATAATTTTGATGCATTTAGTAATCACCCCTGGGGACTGTGAGGTATAAGATATTCAAGGAAGAAACGAAGATTGTCATTAAGTCTCACCTTCCCAAGTCCTATGACTTCCGTGGATGCCCATATGTCCTGCAGGTAATATTCTATTTATTATGAATTTTCGTAAAATGTTATGCCAATATGACTGATTGATTGTAATATTCATTATTTCACTCATCCATCAAGTTTGGGCATATGAGGTCATCTGCAACCTATCCAGACCAAATGGTTGGGCCACCAAACGTATTTTGATTAGAATTCCATAAATTCTGAATTAGAAGGTGAATAAGGTGGCAAAATACAATAAACTGGCCAAATTTTTTATGATGGCCAAGTAAGTTCGAATATCACATCAAACTAGGTTTCAGAGTCTATGTATTCAAATGTTTCTGACATTACATACATGTTGCAAGTTAGGGTTAACAGCGAACTCATTCCCCCAGATAAGAAAAAATATCCCTGCCTTAAAGAAATAGAGGAATAAGGGGATGAATTCATGAGATGAGAGTGGGTCCCACAACAATAACTTATCTAAAGAAGCGACGCCCATTGCAGCAAAATTGAAAGAGGTGAAAAAGGAAAATGTCTGCCTATGTAACCAAATGATAATTCTACAGGCCAAATTATTGTCACTGATAGTATTTAAATTCCAAATTGGTGTCATCTACAATTCTTGCGCATTGCGATGTAACAAATATATATGATGCAGGCCTAGGCAAATGACCTGACCTAGGAATACGAATTTATGCACCCTTTGAAAATGCTTTAGCCTCAAGGAGTATAAATATATTAAGAAGGCGACCTTGAAGGACGATGCTCTTGATTGGCTACAAGCTATATGAAACGACGATAAATGGGTTGATGACAAGGTATATTGCCAATGACAAAAAAATTCTTATATGTACTTCATTTTACATTACATATTTTTACTAATAGTTCTGGGCTTGTATAGGCTATCGACCTATAACATATTTTTTGAATGATCAACGTCTCCAATATCCTTTCAAATTTCTTCAGGATTGCAAGTTTGTAACGATATTGTTTTGAGTAATGTCAATTTGTTGATATTTACGTTTAACTGGTATTGCAACCAATTTAACTTATACTATTCTGATTCATTCGTGACAGCAACTTTTTCAGAACAATGTTTAGCTACTCCAAGAAGTTGGTGCTGGAAACATAGCTATAGAACTAGAGATGAATTTTTTGGGATATTAGTCCTAATGTTGTGGCTATTGTTAGAGGGGCAAGGGGGATGTGGACTTATAATTGTGTAAGTTTGTCATTCTACCTAAACATGACTAAATGGTTGTACTATTATACGTAATGTTTAATTTAGATGTACTTATAGTACTTCTTATGTTTATGCAGATATACTTTTCATAAAATGTGAAAAATCATCACTGGATTTTATTTGTACCCCAAAACAAAGCTGGTTCGTTTATTCGACAGAATCGACGAAAAGCATTTTTGGAAGTACAATTAATTCATCGATAACGACATGGAGGCATTGAGATGTTTATTCTATCTATGTGACTGGGGGTGCAAATGACTCTAAGAGAAAAGATGGTTCCTTGAGGTAATACAAGGTCTCCCAAAATAAGAAGGTGGAGCCAAGTACGGGGTCTTCATAATAAAATACATCGACTTTCTTTGTAGTGACCACGAGATTGCATTCAATCCAGTAAGATTATTATGAAATATTTCTTAACCTGATGCATTATTCATTAGTGGTCATGACATGAATTAACTTATAAGTTTACTTGCAGAAGGTCTTATATTTTAAAGAGACATTGTCATTCGACCGCCTTCAACAATATAAAAAAACTGAAAGGCAAAGAACCAAACCGGCTGAGACAAGAGATCAGGAAGATTATGTAAAAGTTATATAATCAAGACCCCCACGACGACCCCATCGACACATAGATATTCACTCCGATGAAGTAATTGAAAAAAGCATCCATATGTAATGCATTTATTATTTGTTCCCCCAGCTTTTTTATTTTAGATAAAAATTGTATGCATGGGTACTGTTGTATCTACTATTTCATTAATGTTAATTATTCTTTTTTATGATGAATGAGCTTTGAAATGTATGATTCTTCTCATTGATAAATAATGAAAGGGAGAGGGGAAGAGGCTTGTTATAATTGAGCCATTTTGTAGAATAGAAGAAGTATTATAATTGTCGACATTTTCACTGACGATCGTCGATACTCACCGTCCATCACTGATATGCTCATTGTTGATCGCTGATAGGCTCACAATTGATCGTCGATAATATCATTATTGATCGTCGATACGTATTGTCCATCGTCGATATAAACCGGTCATTAGCTGCAATTACAGTGATTATTAATATTGAGACTATCAGCGATGGACAGTGGGTATCGGCGATTGGAACTGAGTATCGGTGATATATCGCTCGTTCATCTACCAACAATTCAAAGTAGGCCATATGTTGTTATCTATCCAACATGTTCACATCAATGTATACAACATCAACAGTTCACGACATAAAAAATAAAAACAAAACAAAGGTAATTATTTGGGCTCCTTCATATATAAGATTAATACATATCGCGAGAAACATTTAACATATAAGGAAAAAAAAAAAACAAACTAGGTTCCTTTATATAACAAAATACATATTAAATTTTCACAATTCTTCACCTAAATTTTCACCCACTCATATTGAGAGGTCCAATTAGCCAAGATAGCAGCAGTAATTGATAAATTCTTTGTTAGCGCACTTTTTTGTGACATACTAGTCCACCTTATTTGTCAATTACTTAGGTCAGTGAGTCTAGTGTCGGTTGAGCTTAATGAAGACAAAGACCGAAGACTCAAGATGGACCTACTGCATCAAGGAAGAAGAAACAGGTAAAAGAGATGCCTTAGTGAAGCCTTAACCTTGAACCTACCCAAAACCATAACATCTCGATGACCGCAACCATTAGGCATACCCTTAGTCATCTTAGATTGGCCTTAGGTGTCCCAAAAGATCACCCAAGAATGGCCAAGAGGTAGCATGTGCTGCTGTAAAACACAACGAAGACAGCAGAAAACATGTTAAGACCGGCCATCCGACCAGTTGCCAATAGGCCCAAATTGAATAGCGAGTTGATCAAAAATTTTCTATCTCTAGGCATTAATTTGGCCGGTCTGTCATCGATCGACGATCGACTAAAAGTGAGACAACAGTCTTTTTCTATCCAGGCCATTAATACGACCGGCCGAGGACCCAGTCTAACTGGTCAGAAAGTAGTCGTTTTATGATCATTTTCTATTTGTTCCACCTTTTTCTATAAAACGCCTTGGGTCGATTAGAGGGCTAAGAAGAGGGATTTTAAGAGGATTGAAGCCACCATTGTTGGAGACCATTTGAAGCCCATTCCTGACCTTTACAAGATATCTTCCTTGTGATTTAACACAAGAATAAAGCATTCCAAGCTCAAAGAAAAAGATGATCTTGCCCCTCTTTGATCTTTAGAGTTTGGATATTTCTTGATAGTTATATCCTTATTCAAAGCTCCAAGATGAGATCTTTGTAGGTGGGCAACTTTAGGCAACTCATTCCCACTAGTTATAGAGTTCTCGAACCTACCCTCCTATCACCTTGGGCATTTCAAATGAATAAAATGCAAGGTGATTTATCAAGTGTAGCTGAGGCATTAGCGACGCAGCGGCAACACGATTTGGGGGACAAGGGAAGTTGATTGAGGCACGGGAGAGCGGAGATCAAGCAACCTGAAGCGGCGCTGAACAAGGGGCTCATCTGACAAGTAAGGTTGTCATTTGTTGAGAGTCCACTTGCTCAATTCCCTGAGTGTAGAGTTTATTTGTCAAACTCGATCTAAGGTCATTTGTCGATCCTTGTCTTGTTAGTTGAGTCTAAAACTCTAGAGACGTTGGTCGTTCCTTGACACGTTAGTCGGCCTAAAGACTAGGGGCATTTAGCGCTCCTTGGCTAGTTTTTCGGGCCTAAAAAAATCTCCAAGGGGGAGCCTTTGACACGGGAGTGAACGTGCGTCGGGTTGAGAGTTAGCCTTGTCTAAAACTCTGTTTGTGGTTGAGAGGTGAACCAGTAAAACCTCTGGTAAAGGTTGAGAGGTTAACCTCATTTAAAACCTCCGATAGTGAATGCCGGTGTGCTCAAAGGAGTTGAGTACTTGAACCGGGAGTGGAGTAAACCCAAAGGCGAACCACTATAACATGCTTGTGTTTGCGATTGAATTGAGCACATTGTTATCTTAGCATTATATGTTTAATTGTTTAATTATGAATACTCAATATGAATGTATGCTAGGCATTAGATAGGCATATCCACACATAAGATGTACTTTCACTAAGTAGTGTAGACTTGAGCTCATTGATCCATTCTCATAAGTCTACATAAGTTACATAGATTAAGTTCTTTATTAGTTAAATCATTTTATTATCTATACATGCTTAGGCTAGGTTGTTTCATTGCTAATTATATGCAAGTCTTGTAATTGGACCCACTTAGGCTTGGAAGCCGAAGTGTTCTTGCTTAGTTTAATTAGTTAAATTATGTAAGTAGGTGAAAAGAATTTCAAAAGGTCTTAATCACCTCCCTTATTAAGCTCTGAATTGTGCATAATCTAACCCTAATTCATCACTCATTATTCATGAATTTTATGTTTAAAGACTTATCTAATGCATGATTATGTGATTGTAGGAGAGAGAGAGAGAGAGAGAGAGAGAGAGAGAGAGAGACTTCACCAAATTGATGATAAAAGACCTTCCTAATACATGTTGAAGATCAAAGGAAGTAAGGCCAAGAATGGAAGAAAGAATCCATGGAAGATGGAATTGAAAGATAAAGAAAAACATTAAAGAAATCATGTTAAAAGACCTAGAAGGGCCAGAAAAACCAAAGTGCAGAGCTAGAAAATTAATATGTAAAAGTTGCAGTTCTGAAGATTGATCTAGTGATTGATCTTCCAAATTGTCGATTGATCTCCCAGCCTGAGCGATTAATCGCCCAGCCTGATCAATTGATCGACAGAGCCTGTAGATCAATCGACAAAATGCTGATTTTGGCAGATTTGTTACTGGACTAAAGTGCAGATTATCTATTGATCTCTCAGCTTGAGCAATTGATCGCTCATCCTAAGCGATTGATCGACAGAGCTTGCAGATCAATCGACAGAATGCAGATTTTTGAAGATTTGTTGCTGGAACTCTCTGGACACTTTTTAGACTCAGCGATCAATCGCCCAACCACTTGTGATTGATCGCCCGACCGCCCAGATATCCAGATTGCAGTTTTTACAGTTGGCCCGAAAAGTCGATTGATCGTCCAGCCCAACCGATCAATCGCCCAGACCCAAAAATAGAAATTTCTAAGTCTGGCTTCCGATTTTCTCTGCGCAATACGTAACTTATACACAAATTCTTGAAGATTCTTCGTTTATGGAGTATGAAGGCTATAAAAGGAGACCTTCACTTCATTCTTAAGGCATCTAGCAATGTGGGGAGCAAAGGATTCAAGACTTAGGAGGCTTCCTAGCCTCCTACAACTAGTTTTCTTCTTCTTTTAGTTCTACTTTTAGTTTGTTTTTATGATTTTCATTAGTTAACCTCTTAGCTAGAGCTAAGAGGTGAAACTTATAGTTTTCTTAGATGGTTTGATTCGTTTTTAATGGTTTCAAGTTGAATTCTTAATGTTGAACAATGGTTTGTTGAGTTTTAATAAAGTTCTAAGTAGTTTTTCTTAATCTTATGATGACTCATGGATGTTTGAAAGAATTGTCTTAGATCTTAGTTGTTTTGCAAAGCTCTAGACCTATACACTCTGAGGAATTGGATTCAAGGCGCTCTAAACTTGGATCTTCATGTGGGAACTCTAAACCAAAAGTTCTATCTTTTTCAAAAATTCTGAATTATGTGTTGCTTGTTTATATGATTTAAATCAAGTTCAAGCTATGATATTATTTAAACTTTGTGACAGGGTTTGATGATTATTATGGTTGTGATCTTAATCTATTGGAACTGGGATTGGCCTATGCAATTGAGTGTGCCCAAGTCCTAACTTGAATTGAGGGAATCATGTTGATGAACAACACATATATTAGATTGTTTTGATAATATAACTGCTCTATAATCCAGCTAGATATGAATTGATTTCGATTCTAGTTGAGTAATTGAGAGACTTATACGAATTATACATTAAGGAGAGCTATAAGTAGACCCTTGATGCTTTAGTTATTTTTTTATTCTCAGATTTTTCATGTTTCATGTTTAAAACCAATTTTATAAACCCCTCTTAAGATTCTAGTTATTAGAATAGTTCGAATTGTTTACTTCCTTCCCTGTGGATCGACCTCGGTCTTACCGAGATTATTACTACATCGCAGCCTTGCACTTGAGGTTAGTGAACACCCCTCTGGGACTTAGCCCTAATTCTAGTTGCTCTACAAGCTTCCGCACGTATACGCCTATACAAGTGTGTTGATCCAAAAGGCGTAATTTCAATTGGTATTAGAGCGAGTTGCTCTTCAAAGACTCAACCGTCTAGAGTAAGATCCGATACTAGAGCACTAGCATAATGTCTAACCGAGATGTGAGTACCACTAACCGTCTACTATTCTTTGACGGGTCTAACTACGCTTATTAGAAGGCGAGGATGAGGATTTTTTTACAATCCATGGACCGTCCAGTGTGGCTAAGCACTCAACGTGGATATTTATTGCCTACTGCACATGTGAAGGTTGATGGAAAAAGCATTGTCATTCCCAAAGATAATGAAAAATGGAATGACAATGAAACAGCTCAATACATGGCAAATGTCAAAGCTCTCAATGCGATTTGCTATGCGGTTTTTTCGAAAGAATTTCAGCGCATTCTCACATGTGCAACTGCAAAATAAGCGTGGGATATACCTGAGGCTACCCACGAGGGAACTAGCACAGTAAGACGCTCGAAGCTTCAGCTCTCAACCACCAAATTTAAAAACATTAAAATGAAAGAGTCTGAAACTTTCATGGAGTTCTACAATCAACTGTCTGACATTTGTAACTCCAAATTTGCCTTGGAGGAACGGGTTCCGAAAGGACGTATATATAAAAAAATACTTAGGTCCATCCTGAAAAGATTTAGCACCAAGGTAGTAGCCTTAGAGGAGTGTAGAAATATAGATAACATGAAAATAGAGAAACTCATAGGTTTTCTACAAACTCATGAACTACACTTTAAGGCTCCCTCTAAGAAGAAAAGCATCACTTTAAAAACTTCCCACAAACACTCCTATAAGAAAATTAAGAGTGGATCGGAGAAAGAAGATACTAATGATGAGGAAGATGAAGAAGAAAATATAAACAGAAAATTCAAACGATTCCTTAAATTTGATTGAGGGAGTAGCCATGACAAGAAGGACAAGAATGATGAAAAATATAAAGGAAAATCATCCAAATCCAAATCCGTCTGATGTTACGATTGCGGTCATCTAGGTCTTAGTGACCTTATCAACATGTTGGATGGCAAATAAACATTTTGGTCCCCATAAAGTTTTTAATAGTGGAGATTCAATTATCATTATTTCCTATATTATGGTCCAGCTAAGATTTGGATCAGCATCAATTTTTAGACCATGCCCTAAAATGAGTTTTCAAAACAGATGAATAGTGCAGAAAGTAAAAAAAGAATAAGTAATCTAAAACATCAAGTTAAACAATTATTAGAAAATCAAGAAGTTCTACAAGATCAAATTTTACAATTAATAGGCCAATCACCAATATCTCCACAAACTCTTCTCAGCACAAGTATGATTCAATTAGAAAAAGAAGATGAACAAATAAATGATCCCTAAATCTAATTACAAAGATATAACATAAAAAATGGCATACCATGATAACCATAATAATAGATCAACAATTACAGTTTCAAACATTAGCTTTAATAGATTCAGGAGTAGATATGAATTGTATCCAAGAAGGATTAATCCCTGCTAGCTATTTTAAACCAACCACAGAACAATTAGGAACTGCTAGTGGATCAAGACTTAACATTAAATATAAATTATTTAGAGCCCAAGTCTATAATAATGGAATATGTATTAAAACAAGCTTTTTATTAATTAAATATCTAACCAAGCTTGTAATTCTAGGAACACCCTTCATAGAACTATACTACTGCCAAAGGTAGACTTCTTACTTTTAAACTATAGCCATTGATTTTTATGTTTAGAGTTAAACTGTCCATGATATTTTCATCTCTTAGACTAACTGTAAATTTTGGATAGTAATTAAAATAAATCGGTCCATTACATAGATTAGCTTCTATAATGCCTAATAATGAGTCATGAAATCTTAAATGTCTACAATCTCTTAATAATACTAAAGTACTCGTATTAAGTCCTTCTCTAGTTAGAGCTTTAATACCTACTTGTACTAATCCTATGTGAAGATAACTATATTTTTTATCTATATGTTTTCTAATTGCATCATATGAGAACAATTGCAATGTTTCATGCTTATTATTTAATCCTATAGTTTGTTCTCTAGTTTTAATTGAATAATCTAAAATTAGATTAAATGTTCCTATTTTGTATATCTCTTTATTAGGTACTTTAGGTATATTCCAATTAAATAAGTCTTTGTCATAGAGTAAAATCGTTCATAGGATTTATCTAATTTATTAATTTCCAAGGGCTCTTTTTGTTCTGTTTGTAGATGAGCAATGGTTTTTTCCTTTGCCATTATCTGTTAATAATTTTAAATCTGTTATTTTCTTAGTAACTTTCTCTAATAATTCTTCTGTTGGATCCTTAAATAATTTCATTTCTTTAGAGATTTCACGTGGTTTGAAAATAAGAAATTCGTCTTTCTTAAAGTTACATGTGGGCCATAGGATTATAAAAAATCAAGCAGTTTCTTGCCTCAGGTGGGCCGCAGGATTATAAAACAAACGTACGGTCAGAAAATTGTTTATACGGTGTAGATTGAAATTACGTCTTTTAGATAGCACTTGAGACGCTAAGCATGTGAAAGCTTAGAGCGGAGCTACTAGAATTATGGCTAAGTCCTAGAGAGGGGGGATGATTAAGACCGTTTAAAAATCCTTTTTAAAGCATCTTGCCTAATTAAACTAATTTGCAATTCTAAACTAATTAAGCAAGAACACTTAGTTTCCAAGCTTAAGTGGGTCCAATCGCAAGGCTAATATATGGTAAGCATATAAACAACCTAACCTAAGCATGCGTAAATAATCAAATGATTAAACTAATCTAGCACCTAATTTATGCAACCTAAGTAAACTATATGAGAGTGGATCATATAAGCTCAAGTCTACTCTACTTAGTGAAAGTACATCTTACGCGTGGATGTGCCTATCTAGTGCTTAGCATACATCTTAATCAAGCATGAATAATTAAGTAATTAAACCATACAAAGCTAGATTAATAATGTGCTCAACTCAATCACAAACACAAGCATGTATAGTGGTTTGGTTACCCTACTCCACTCCCAGTTCAAGTACTCACCCTTATGAGCACACCGACATTCACTAGGGAGTTTAAATTAGGTTCCTCCTAACCTAGGTGTTTAAACAGTTACACCCTACCAGAGAGTTTAATAAGGTTCCTCCCAACCTATAACGGAGATTTTAAGGTTCATCTCCCAACTTAGAAATTTGACAAGGTTCCTCCTAACCCTTCGATCCCAATCTAAGAACCTAGTGTATACTCCTGCCGGAGGCTCCCTACAGAGACTTGTTCGAGTTTATAAATCTAAACTCTCACACTCAATCCTCACCGAGGAAGGAGTGCAACCAGACTCTCAATATGACAAATTGTCAGATGAGCCCCTTGTTCAGCACCGGTTCGGGTTGCTTGATCTCTGCTCTCCTATGTTTCAATCAGCTCCCCTTTGCTCCCCCGATTGTGTTGCCGCTATGTTGTCAATGCCTCAGCTACACTTGATCAATCACCTTGCATGGAAGCTCTTTGAAATGCCCAAGGTGATAGGAGGGTAGGTATGAGATCTCTACAACTAATAGGAATGGGTTGCCTAGAGTATCTCACCTACAAGGATCTCATCATAGAGATTTGGATAGGAATATAACTATCAAGTTTGATCCAAACTCTAGAGATCAAAGAGGGGCAAGAACATCTTCTTCTTTGAGCTTGGAATGCTCCATTCTTGTGTTGAATCACAAGGAAGATGCCGTGCTAGGGTTAAGATTTGAGCCTCTAATGATCTCCAACAATGGTGGCTTCAATCTCCTCAAAATCCTTCTTCTTTTTATTCAAAACTCTCTAAGCCGTTTTATAGAAAAAGTGCAAACAGATAGAAAACGGTCATAAAACGACTAGATTCGAACCAGTCGGTAAAGGGCCCTCAATTGGTCGAATTTGGCCTAGGATGGAAAAATCTCACTGTCCCATTTTGGTCAATCGCCAACTAGTCGGACAGACCAGCCAGCCGGTCGTATTTAGCCTAGCTTTTTCATTTTGGTCGATGTCCTATTTAGGCCTTCTGTCGACCGGTCTAAGGCATGATTTCCTGTTATTTTTCAATTGTGTTTTATAGCAGCTCATGCAACCTCTTGGCCATCCTTTTGGTGATCTTTTGGGACACCTAAGACCAATCTAAGATGACTAAGGGTATGCCTATTGGTCATGGTCATCTAGAGGTTTGGAGTTTTGGTTTGGTTTAAGGTTAAGGCTTCACCAAGGCATATCTTTTACCTGTTTCTTCTTCTTTGATGCAGCAGGTCCGCTTGAGTCTTCGGTCTTCATCTTCTTTAAGCTCAACCAAAACTAGACTTACTAACCTAAGTAATTGACAAATAAGGTGCACTAGTATGCCACAGAAAGGTGCACTAACATAGATATTGGCATTATTTCTTAGTAGATGGAAACCTCTAATATCTTGCACGCTTGTGGGTGATAGTTTTTACGGAAAAGGGAGGAAGGGAAAAGAGCCGGTGAGTGGACCTTTCCAGGCCATTTCTTACCTCAGGTGGGCCACGGGATTATAAAAAATCAGGCAGTTTCTTGCCTCAGGTGGGCCACAGGTTTATAAAATAAACGTACGATCGGAAAATTGTTTTTACGGTGTAGATATCGACATTATTTCTTAGTACATGAAAAGCTCTGATATCTTGCACGCTTACGGGTGATCCTTTCTACGGAGAAGGGAGGAAGGGAAAAGAGGCAGTGAGCAGACCTTTCCAGGTCGTTCCTTGCCTCAGGTGGGCTATAGGCTTATAAAACAAATGTAGGGTCAGAAAATTATTTTTACAGTGTAGATATCGGCGTTATTTCTTAGTAGATGGAAAGCTTTGATATCTTGCACGCTTGTGCGATGATCGTTTTGAAGGAAGGAAGGGAAAAGAGGTGGTGAACGGACCTTTCCAGGCTGTTTCTTGCCTCAGGTGGGCCACATGATTATAAAAAAACCAGGCAGTTTCTTACCTCAGGTGGGCCACAGGATTATAAAACAAATGTACGGTCAGAAAATTATTTTGACGGTGTAGATATCGACATTATTTCTTAGTAGATGGAAAGCTCTGATATCTTGCATGTTTGTGCGATGATCCTTTTTACTAGGGCTGTACATGGGTCAGCGGACCCGATGGGGTACCCGGACCTAACCCATTTAGACCCGACCCAGACCCGACCCATTTGTTAAATGGTACGGGTCTGGGTCCAAGAACAGAACCAGTTGCTAAACGGGTCTGGGTCTGGTTTCCTTTATATTAGGCCCGACCCAACCCGACCCGAACCCATTTAGTAAGTGGGCGGGTTTGGTCTATGTTTCAATGGACCCGTCCAGACCTGATTTTAAGCCTTGTAAAATGCTTGCATACTTGATCTAGACCCAGACCCATTAGACCCGACCCATTTATAAACGGGTCTGGGTGGATCTCCCTCTACCAGACCCGGGCCCATTTATAAATGGGTCTGATGGGTTAACTCGGACCCGCCCATTTAGTAAAGGGGTCTGGGTCTAAAATTTGGACCTATACCCGTTTAGTAAATGGGCGGGTCTGGTTTTGGCTAAACCTGCCCCAAACCCGACCATTTACAGCCCTACTTTCTACGGAGAAGGGAGGAAGGGGAAAGAGGCGCGGTGAACGGACCTTTTCAGGTCGTTTCTTGCCTTAAGTGAGCCACATGATTATAAAAACCCAGGCCGTTTCTTGCCTCAGGTGGGCCACAGGATTATAAAACAAACGTACAGTCAAAAAATTAATTTTACAGTGTGACAGCATGATTTTTTTACAAAGAAGGGAGGGAAAAGAGGTGGTGAACAAACCTTTCCATTAGTTGTGCTACACTATTTAGATCTTCGGCCTAAAAAACCAGGCCGTTTCTTGACTCAAGTGGGCTATAGGAAGATATTGGCACTATTTCTTAGTAGATGGAAAGCATAAATATCTTACACGCTTGTTCCATATTGTTGTACATGCCAGCATGTGAAAATTGGTCCACACGTGTCTGGATTGGCAAAGAAAAATAAAATTCGGTGGATCATGGTCGTCAATTCCTCTACGAGCAGTCCATGTAGGTCCAACCGTTGAAAGGGTTAGATGATCTGATCATGTGTCTATGTGTATATCCAACCATTGAAAGGGTTGGACACTCCAAAATCACTTCATTAGGTGGGCCACACTGTAAGACTCGTACCCTTATTTGCCCTCCGTATGCTTAATTTTCGGTGCCGGTACGTCCCGGATGGACCAGATTAGCGAGCCTTGATCGTGACCCTGTTTTAGTACCGCATCGACCCAAGACCTATACCCCGGCGACCGCGTAGGCGCTGCGATTCCAACGCCACGTGGCACGCCCCATTGCGATACCCGGTGTGTAAGTTGTGTCATTTGCGTAATCCGAGGTAGGCCTCGCAACGCGCGTGTGGCGTGGGCCCCACTTGTACAAATCCAAAGATCATGTCAAATCAATCAAATCCATCACCATCACCCTCACCCATACCCCTCTCATTACCCCTACTCTACTCACCCCATACCCCCCATCCCTCTCTCACCTCCAAAGTCAACTAAGACCCATACCTCCCATACCCATCTCCCATGCTAGCCATCATCATCACCATCATCACCCCATGCTCCCTCCTCTCTACCCATACATTAACATACGTAGAGGGGGGGGGGGGGGGGGGGGGGGGGGTGTGGCCTTCTCACTTTCCATATTTGCAAGAAGAGAAAGGAGAGAGAAAGAGAGAAAGAGATTTGAGAGAGAGAGAGAGAAGAAGAGGTTTGAGTGATCAAGAGAGAGAAAGAGAGAGGTTAGGGGAATTGAAGGAGGAGATCCAAGCTTGGAGGACCCCGATCACCGTCCGATCATCAATCCAACCGTCCAACCATCATTGTGAGTGCAAGGGGGACATAAACCCCCCATTTTCTTAATTTCCTTTCATTTTCTTTGTTTCTTTTTTGGCCCACCTTATGATGGACAGTTAGATGAATGGATTGGATCATCCACGAATGGGCCTCACCTACTTATAATAATAATAATAATAATAATAATAATAATAATAAAGAAAAAGGAAAGAAGGAGAGTCTAGCTGCTGGACATTCAGCGTCCAGAGGACGCTGCTGCCCAGCAGCGCCTGCGCCGAGCCCCTTTTGGGCATTAACCGTGGGCCCACTCATGGGACCCACCTTGATGCTTTCGTAATATCCACACCGTCCGTCTGTTTCTCCAGCTCAGTTTAAGACTGGACACCAAAAATGAAGCTGATCCAGATCTCAGGTGGACCACACCATAGAAAACAGTGGAGATAGAGATGTCCACTGTTGAAACTTCTTGGGCCCACTGTGATGTTTGTGGACCTTTTTACCTATCCAGTATTGGGCTCTGTGGGTTCCTCACGAGCTGGGGAACCTGATGAATGGCGTGAATCGTCCCCAAGTGGGCCCCACTTGAAAGAAACTAAGAAGAAGAAGAAGAAAAAATAATAAGAAGAAGAAGAAGCAGGGCGTCGCTGACGCTGGGAGTACCAGCGTCCACGGACGCTGGGCTCCTGATGCCCAGCTGGTGGCCCACTCGTGGGTCCCACCATGATGCATGTGCTATATCCACACTGTCCATCCATTTGGGGAGATCATTTTAAGGCATGATCTGAAGAGTGAGTCAGATCCAAATCTCAAGAGGGCCCCACTGGAAGAAGACAGTGAGGACAGTGGCCCTACTATTGAAACCTTCCTACGGCCCACCATGATGTTTATTTGAGATCCAACCTGTTCATAAGTTCACACGCATGTGAATGAAGGGAAAACAAAAATATCAGCTTGATCGAAAATTTCTGTGGGCCCCACTTGATGAGAACAATAACAAAAAAAAAGAAAAAGAAAAGAAAAAGAAAAAGGAAAAAGACGCTGGCAGCAACCAGCGCAGTGGGCTGGTTGGGCTGCCCAGCAGGTGGCCCACTCGTTGGGCCCACCTAGAATGTATCTTCTTTATCTATTACGTCCATATGTTTTTCCAACTCATTTTAAGTGGCTGAGCCCAAAATTTAAGCATATCCTAAAGTCAAGTGGACCATGCCACGGGACAACAGTGGGAATAATGATCTCTACCGTTGAAACCTTCCCAGCCCTACAGTGATGTTTAATTGTCATCCAACCTGTTTCATAAGTGGCCGAGCCCAAAATTTAAGCATACCCAAATTTCAAGTGGACCCTGCCACGGAAACAGTGGGAGATAATGATTTCCAACGTTGAAACCTTTCCAGGTTCTACAGTGATGTTTATTTGCCATCCAATCTGTTCATAAGATCACATGGATATGGATGAAGGAGAAAACACAAATATCTGCTTGATTCAAAACTTATTGGGACCAGATGGGTACCACGCTGCCCAGCAGGTGGCCCACCCTATGGGTCCCAACGTGATGTATCTATTAGCTCCATCATGATGTATCTGTTCTATTCATGCTGCCCATCTATTTTTCCATATTATTTTAGGATACGGCCCCAACAATGGGGCAAATCCAGATGTTAGATGGACCACACCCGCAGGGAATAGTGGCCATTGATGCCCACCATGGTTCCTTCTTTGATATATATGTTTTATCCATGCCGTACACATATTTTGACGGCCTATCTTGTATGTGCAGGCCCAAGTATGGGGCCGATGTGGTCTCAAGTGGGCTATGCCACAAAGTCCTTTACATTTCCAATGGGATCCACAGTCCGGGTCCCACTATCTATATATATATTGGGCCTTTTAAGGCCAATGTTGCATGATACGTTTTGGTAACATGCTAGTATGATTAGCTTGATATGTCACACTGATAACATGCTTAGTATAATGAATACCATGCTCATTCATATGCCCATACGCATCATTTGTATGCTTGTTATGGATCATGATTAACCATAGCATATGCTAGTTGGCTTGTTATACTTAGGGGACCTGTGTGAGACAGGGTCGCCCCACATGATTGCGCAGTATGCGTAAGTTTGGTGTATGATTTGGATTGTATGACTCATGTATTTCGCATTATATATGTCACGATCGCTTTCACACCCTAGCAGCATCGGGGTGGTGGCCACCATAGTCACATCATGGTTGGCAGTATTGGACACCAGAAACTTGTTCTAGTATGTGGGCGCTATGGATGTCCTTGGGTGAAAGTCCCTAAACCCTGTGGTACCAGTAGGATGCTCCAGCGTCCAGACCGAGTGGATAACATGAGCGCCCGTGTGCCAAATACCAGTAGGCCGCGTCTCCCACTGTGTCGAGGTCGGTTGGAAAGGGGTGTGACCTTATCCGCCCGGGTGTAGTGGGCTGTAAGCTAGGTCGAGTCTGACCAGCTCATGGAATGGGTCCGCTATCGGCGAGCCGGGTGGGCATTGGCATACCACTGACGAGGCGGATAGTGAGGTCTTTTCTACTTGCTTAGTTATGCGCGCGATGTGCGGCGGCCAGTATTAGAGTATACTAGACCCCGGTGATGTCCCAGATAAGAACTATTTTGATATGTGGATCAGTTGAGGATGGACGTGTTTGCATTGCATCTCTAGCATGTAACACTCGGCCATGTAGGCCCTTGCATCGCATAGCCTTGGGATGGCTGATAGCATTCATGAACTTGGTAACTTAGCCCTCTACTACTTTCGCTTGCTCTGATATCTGTATACTTGTCATATGCATTACACGCGCACACACGCACTCTACTGAGCTTCGTAGGAAGCTCATGCGCGTTTGTTTACACTGCAAGTACTAGGGCATATCAGCAGCGTTGAGCGTAGTGCATGTACCTAATATTTTGGACTTCTGTTACATGTTGTATTTCCCTTTCCAGCACTATACTCAACAAACTTTTTAGTGGATATTTGAAGATGTTTTATGGTTTTGATTATGCTCCTGTACAAAAAAAAAATTACCCTGAAAATCCTCCTGGTAGGATCCCAGGATCGGAACCTGGCACATGAGAGCTAGGAGCCAAGAATGTGGTACTACAGAGGTTGTTGGCACCAAGGTCGGCGATCGAGAATTTAATGAACCCGATCCCCGGGTTTGGGGCGTGACACACACATTCTTATTCACATGAATAAGCAGTTGTAGATATCTATGTATATATCCACACAGACCATCCCTAGTCAAATTAGCCCAACGAACATTATTTTTTATTAATTTTATTTTTTTTATCTATCTTGACAAGGTTTACACGCTGCAAAAAAAAAAAAAATGCTCTCTTCGACAGCTTTTCTCGTATCGTTGGTCGCAACTTTGATTTCTATTGTCGTGGCATTTAAAAGTGGTCACAGGTTTTTATGGACAAAGATCGTTTTAGTTATCGGATTTAGCCTAATTGTTGGCATGTGTTAGCCACTTGTTGAGGATCCTTGTAAATGGGTTTGGAACTACTACTTTCCAAGGTAATTTCTTGTATATTGGAACATATATTTTTTTAAGTAATTAATTTTAATTTTAATTTTCTCTTATCAGGACGAGCAATGCTGACAATGCGAGCAACGTTAGTAACTAAGAGCAAAGAGATGGTAAGCTCACTACTAATTTTACGTCCCATTTACTGCATGCATTTTAATCGTGAATGCGTTGAATTCAATTGCAGGTAGACGGTGGAGAGACCCCGTCGAATTTTGATAGAGTAGTGAGGCATTTCTTATAATTTAGTTGGGTTACTGTTGATGCTGATTTATAATGTTGTTTGTCCCTATGGGACTCATTTTGATGTTGTTTCTGTCCCTATGGGACTCATACTGATTTAGCATAATTTGGAATCTAAAAGTTGTTTTTGGTAACATATAATTGAAAAGCACTGGAATAGGAATATATATTCAGGAATTTGAATTTGATTAGCACATTAACTTTAATATTCCAAATTGGTGTGTATATATGACACTCACACCAGAGACCTGATCAACAGTAATGGAATAGAAAATCCATTTAGATTAGGGCTGTAAATGGGTCAGCGGACCCAATGGGGTACCCAGATCCAACTCATTTAGACCTAACCCAGACCTGACCCATTTGTTAAAGGGTACGGGTCTGGGTCCAAGCATAGGCCCACTTGTTAAATGGGTCCGGATCTGGTCTCCTTCATATTCAACCCGACCTAACCCGAACCCATTTTGGTCTATGTTGCAAGGGACCCATCTAGGCCTGAACCCATCCAAACTCGGCTTTAAACTTGGTAAAAATGCTTGCATACTAGATCCATTAGACCCAACCCATTTATAAATGGGTCTGGGTGGATCTCCCTCTAGCAGACCCAGACCCATTTATAAATGGGTCTGATGGGGTTGACTCAGACCCGCCCATTTAGTAAATGAGAAAAAAAAAAAAAAAAAAAGTAATCTAAAACATCAAGTTAAATAATTATTAGAAAATCAAGAAGTTCTACAAGATCAAATTTTACAATTAGTAGCCCAATCACCAGTATCTTTACAAACTCTTCCCAGTACAAGTATGATTCAATTAGAAAAAGAAGATGAACAAATAGATTCACTAAATCTAATCATAGAGATAGAACATAAAAAATGGCATACCATGATAACCATAATAATAGATTAACAATTACAGTTTCAAACATTAACTTTAATACATTCAGGAGCAGATATGAATTGTATCCAAGAAGGATTAATCCCTGCTAGCTATTTTGAACCAACCACAGAACAATTAGGAGCTGTTAGTGGATCAAGACTTTACATTAGATATAAATTATCCAGACCCCGAGTTTGTAATAATGGAATATGTATTAAAACAAGTTTTTTATTAATTAAAGATCTAACCAAGCCAATAATTCTAGGAACACCCTTCATAGAACTGATTAAACCCTTTCAGGTAGATAATGAAGGAATTCATTTAGCAATATTAGAACAAAATATAACATTTAAATTTATTAATCCTCCTTAGATCAAAGATATAAACCATGTAAAATTAGTTTTACTAAGCAAGTCATCTAATTATTAGGAAGCAAGAACAGGTAAAATATCTAAAAAATGAAATCCATCACCTCAAAATACAACAAGAAATAAATGCACCTCCATATCAGAAACAAATAGCAAACTACAAAAAACAATTAGAATCAGAAGTACGCTTGGATCTTCCTTATGCATTTTGGGACAGGAAACGATACATAATTAATCTACCTTATGAAAAAGATTTTAATAAGAGTAAAATTCTAACTAAAGTTAGACCCATTAAAATGAGTCTAGAATACCGTCAGAAAGAAATAAAAGGATTATTAGACAAAGGATTAATTAGGAAAAGTAAATCTCCATGGAGTTGCTCAGCCTTTTATGTTAATAAACAAGCAGAGATCGAACGAGGAACACCAATGTTAGTTATAAATTATAATCCTTTAAATAAAGCTTTGCAATGGATTGAAATTGCGTTGGGTAGTCTAACACGACACCCTATGCATACACGTGCGGAAGCTTAAAAAGCAACTAGAATTATGGCTAAACCTATAGGAGGGGGTGATTAGAACCTTTTAAAAACTCTTTTCGCCTACTTAAACAATTCAACAAATTAAACTACGTAAGCGATTAACACTTCGGCTTCCAAGCCTAAGTGGGTCCAATTAAGAGACTAGCAAACGATAAGTGCAATCAGCAACCTAGTCTAAACAACTCATGTGGACTAGAGAGGATGGATCAAGAAATGCTCAAGTCAACATGAGGTAGTGAAAGTACAACTTGTGAGTGTGGATGTGCCTATCAAGTGCCTAGCATGCATTCTTAACTAAGCATTCATAATTAACCAATTTAAACACAATGCATAAAGAGAAATGTGCTAAAAAACAATCACAAACACAAGGATGTATAGTGGTTCGACTACTTGTTTACTCCACTCCCAGTTCAAGTACTCAACCCCTTTGATCACACCGGCATTCACTGGGGAGTTTAAATCTGGTTCCTCCCAACTAAGGTGTTTTAATTTGGATCCACCCAACCGGGGAGTTTATAGGTTCCTCTCAACCTACACATTTACACCCGTGTTGGTGGCTCCCCCTTGGAGACTTTGTTTATGTCCGACTAACGTGCCAAGGAACGGCTGACGTCTCTAAATTTTAGGCCCAACTAATAGGCCAAGGATCGGCTAACGACCCTAGTTCGAGTTTGTCAAACAAACTTTACACTCAACTCCCACAGGGAATTGAGTGGATGGACTCTTAACAGGACAACCTTACTTGTCGGATTGATCCCCTTTGTAGCGCCGCTTTAGGTTGCTTCTTCTCGCTCTCCCGTGCTTGAATCAGCTCCCCTTATGCTCCCCCGATCTTTGACGCCGCCGCTTTGCCAAGGCTTCAGCTCCAAGATCAGTTACCTTGCATGTGATGCTCCATTGGAGATGCCCAAGGTGCTAGGAAATGGTTGAATCTCCTACATGGGGTATGTAGCTTGTCCTAACTAGGAGATTCACCTAGAGGGTCTTCTAAAGGTATTGAACAAGAGATATAACTATGTGGTATAGTGTCTCACCTCTAGAATTGAGAAAGGAATCAAGTCATCTCTATGTTTGCATTTGAATGCCCTTGCTTGTGATTTAAACACAAGGAATATGACTTGAATCTCCTCCTCTTTGAGGCCCCATATGATATACAAAAGGTATGGCAAATAGGCTCTCAAAACCCTCTCTCAATGCCCAAGAACTGAACTCAATATTTATAAAGTTCGAGCTCCAACGGTAAAAAAACGGGCAGATTAGCGCATCTCCGAGTGATCGGAAAAAGGTCCGATTGATCGGAGACCTGTCTGATTGATCGGAGACATGTCCGATTGATCGGAAATCAGTCCAGTGGATTCTCTGGAAGATATTCCGATTAATCGTAACATGGTCCGATTGATCGGACTGACCCCTTCCGATGGATCGGAAGTATGTTCGATTGATCGGAAATTTGTCCAGTGGATTTTCAAATTTTGCTTGAACAAATTTCGATTGATCGGAGATTCTGTCCGATGGATCGGAGTCTTATCGGAGCCAATGTCAGATCAATCGGAAACTGCTGTTTTAGCTGTTTTGTTTACAGCAGCTTCCACCTCTTTAATTAGTCTAACTTATCATGTTTTTTATGGAGTTCTAAGACTAATGATGATGACTAAGGGTATACCTAGTTGGTGCAAGTCATCGAAGAGGTTATGGGTTAGGTTTTGGTCAAGGTTAAGGCACACCAAGGCATCACTTTTATCTGTTTCTTCTTCTTTGATGCAGCAGGGCCACTTGAGTCCTCGGTCTTCATCTTCATTAAACTCAACCAACACTAGACCCACTGACCTAAGTGATTGACAAACAAGGTGCACTAGTATGCCACAGAAAAGTGCACTAACATAGATTAGATATCCAATTCCTAATAAAAAAAGACTTATAATCTATATTATATAATGCTAGTATATTATCAAATTTTGATGTGAAATCAGGCTTTTGGCATATACTGATAGTTCAAGAGGATAGATATAAAACTTCCTTTAATGTCCCATTTGGACAATACAAATGCAATGTAATGCCCTTTGGATTAAAAAGCCTGATTTCATATCAAATTTTATTAATATATTAGCATTATATTATCTATCTATCTTCTCATTATATAAAACCCATCATTATATAAGCTATACCATCACTGCAGCTTCTCATAAACGGATGAAACCCAATCTAGCCAAGACTGGGATCACACATCGTAGCACACCAGGTCCATACTGTGTGCTGCTAAAAAAGCTCTGTAGGGGCTCAGATTAGGTACTTACCCCACCAGGATGCGGAGGAGACGGATGGGGTGAATGGCACCTTGTCACAGTGCGGGCCCAACCATCTCTCCACCAATGACGAGGTGTCATGCACCCGGTCGATCTCCTCAGCATCATGGTGGGGTAGTACCTAATCCGAGTCAGCTCCATCGGCCTTACCATCATTATGCGTTGTATCCACACCATCCATCCATTTTTTCAGGAGCCCTCCTAAAATGAGGCAGATCCAAAATCTCAAGTGGACCACATCATAGGAAATAGTGGTGATTGAACGCCAACCATTGAAAACTCCTAGGGGCTATAAAAGTTTTGGATCAAGCTTATATGTGTGCCTAATCAAAGTTTGAATTGCAAATTAACGATACACCGGCCATTAGGAAGCTTTTAATGTTGGGCGTCCAATCAACTCTGTTTATTTTAAGTGTGGTCCACTTGAGATTTAGATCTGCCTCATTTCGTGCTTATGCCCCAACATAAGCTACAAAATGAAGGTTACGGATTGGGTACTACCCCCACCAGGACGTAGGTACGTACAGACGGATGGTCATGTCAGGGGCTATCTGGGGCCACTGTGATCGTATGTATTTTATCTAAGCCGTCCATACATTTGTAAAGATCATTTTAGTGAATAATTCCGAAAACTAGGAATGTCTAAGGCTCAAGTGGACCTCACCACATGAAACAGTGGATATTAAGTTCTCACCTTTGAACATTTCTGGGGTGTCATGGAAGTTTTGGATCAATATGATATTTATGTTTTCCCTTCATCCGGGCCTACGTGAGCGTATGAACGGGTTTGATGGCAAACAAACATCAGTGTTGGCCCTAGGAAGGTTTCAATGGTGGGCATTATTGTCTCTGGTGCTTCCTGTGGTGTGGTCCACTTGAGCCCCCGATCTGTCTCCTTTTTTGTCTCAAATGCTATAACTAGCTGTTAAAATGAGGGGACGGCGTGGATAAAATACATACATCATGGTGGGCCCCTGACAGGACCGTCCCTCTCAAGCTACGTCCTGGTGGGGTTAGTACCCAATCCACGCCCCTAAAATGAATGGCCATACATCACGGTGGAGCCCACATAGCTTTTACTGCAACACAGCAACGACCACGTGCTGTGAACACTCCGCAGTCCGAGTCCATCCAGCTGTATCAAAACGCCTTTTTGGGGCTCGCCATCAGCCATTTGATTTTTTTAAAACATTTCTGCATGTGGAAAATCTCTGCAGTTATCATTTCATTTTCTAATTTATGCACATAGCATTGGCACGTGAATGCAAAATCCAGGCCGTTCATCATGTCTTCCTTACTGTAGCATCTGTCGTACCTAGAAAAAGCAGGCCAGACCGGTCACCAGCTGGTTCAGACATAAAACAAAACACCTTTCCTTCTTGCCCTTCTTATTAGACCAAGTGAAATGAGTTTACCAGTTCCACACACACGGATTGCCTGCATCCTTAAATTCTGTGGGGCCATCGTGGTATATGCGGAATATCCACTCCGTCCATCCGTTCCCCCAGCTCATTTTAGGACATTAAACCAAGCATAAGCCAGATCTAAAGCTCAAGTGGACCACGCCGTAGGAAACAATGCGGGGTTAAGACACAACTGTTGAAAATTTCCTAGCACCTGCCGTGATGTTTATATTCAATCCAACCCTTTAATAAGGTGACTAGGACGTGGGTGAGCGAAAACTCAAATAATAGCTTGATCCAAAAATTTTGGGTTACCCATAGTTTTTAATAGCGGGCGTTCAATAACCCACCATCTCATGTAGTGTGGTACACTTGAGCTCTGGATCTACCTCACGTTTAGGTTCATGTCAAAAAAACGAGTGGAGAAGTGGATGTACGAAGTAGATATAACACATACATTACCACATATATTCTCGAATTAGGAGTAAACTTTTGGGCCCCACCTTAGATGTATGTGTCTTATCCACTCCGTCCGTGCATTTTTTCATGTCATTTTAAGGCGTGAGCCCAAAATTAAAGCACATCCAAATCTCAAGCGGACAACACCACAAGACAGCTAAGGATAATAACGACCTCCACCGTTGAAACCTTCCTAGAGCCCACAATGATGTTTATTTGTTATCCAACATATTCAGAGAGGCGCACTGACATGAATGAATGAAGGGAAAACACAAATATCAGCTTGATCTAAAACTTCTGTCCCTGGTACGTTTTCAAGGTCGTCGTTTAATTTCCACTATTTTTGTTTTCTGTGATGTGGTCCACTTGAGCTTTGGATCAATTCTAGTAAAATGGATGGACAGTGCAGATAAGACTCATGCATCAAGGTCGGCCCCAGATCAACCACCCACGTCACTTCCCTGGCAGCCGACACATTTTCTAATACACAAAATCAATGTGCCCCATCAACCAGTCTAAAATTGCACCACCAACTCTTCTAGCCGTTGGATCAATTTGGTACCTTTAAACGGTCAAGATTTCCAAACCTAAAGGTCCTAACAAAACGCCCGTTTGACCATAGAGATGGTGTACGGACCATAGAGATGGTGTACGCACCATGGCTGCATGGTAATCTAGACTGCCCATCTGTTTTTTAACCATCTACTTGATAGCCATCAATTGAAGGGCTAGGATTTCTTGATCAATGAGATATGTGTGAAACTTAATCTTAATGCGGAATAATCGGATCGTCTATGCATCGAATAATGGAGATTCCATAGTGTAATCTTAAAGCCATACCTGATTGGGAAGACATTCCTGATGCCGCCGTATTGCCGAGAGGAACTCTTAGTCTTCCGCAGCTTACAACTTTAGGAGAAACACTTAATGGGACTAGGGTTTTTCTCTCGTGTGTTGGTGAGGGGACCAAGACGTATATTTATAGGAAAGAGGGCCAGAGAAGCTTACCCATCACACTTCTCTCCTCTAGGGTCTCCACACCGTAGGTTTCCATATCTGGCTTAATAACCGCGCATAGGGAACACGGTTCAAGCGTCCCGCCCCAAACCTATTTGCAATGATCACAACTATAGTGGGGCCCACTAATCGCTCAATCTAAATAATCCAACGGTCATGATCTAAACTGATGATCATGTGTGGCCCACTTAATGGAGTCTTACATTCTCCCACTTGGGCTACACTGATCTCTGAAAGAAAATAAAATATTTTATTTTATTTTGTGAAAAACATTTCATAAAACATGTTTGTTTCAAAAGTTCCTAATGGGCGCCCTACTGATTTCAAAACAATACCGTTGGATAATTATGAGCAACGCTTGTCAGATCCGGTCCATCAAGACCATTGATATTGAATCATGGTAGTCAACACAACATTTAATATTTTCGAAGTGTGACGAATCACAATCACAGATAACAATATCCTTAACGACATGGATCAATGATATGGGGTGTGGTATGAAGATTACACGTCTTATGTGATCATACGTGTTTATCTTTAAGTGGTCCTACTGAACGTGTCTCCACGACACAAACCAAAGTCTTGCTTACTCAAAACTAAATGTGCACACTGAAGGAGAAGCAAGATATAAACTGAAAATAGAATCATCAATGCATAAAAGATATCTCTAAAAATGTCTGGACATAATCGGATCATACATGAAAACTCCCACTACTAAAATACATCATTAGGATCAACAACTCCCATAGACGTCACATGCTCCTTAAAGAGTGTGATAGGAAGGCCTTTAGTGAGAGGATCCGCTATCATCTGCCTTGTGCCGATGAGTTCCACAGACACTTGACGATTCTGAACTCTCTCCTTTACAACAAGATATTTGATGTCAATGTGCTTTGACCTCGATGAATGCTTGTTGTTGTTGGAGAAGTTAACTGCAGCTGAACTATCACAATAGATTTTCAATGGTTTCGGGATCATCTGCACAATCCGTAAACCAGAGAAAAAACTCTGAAGCCAGACCGCCTGATTCGTGGCTTCATAACAAGCTACATACTCTGCTTCCATGGTAGATGTGCCGTAATCGACTGTTTCACGCTTTTCCATGATACGGCTCCACCAACCATCATAAATACATAGCCCGAGGTGGACTTCTTGCTGTCGAGACAACCAGCAAAATCTGCATCTGTATATCCTACCAACTCTAAATGGTCGGATCTCCTGTATGTGAGTTCGAAGTCCTTTGTCCTTTGCAGGTAGCGCAACACTTTCTTTAAAGCTATCCAATGATTCATTCCTGGATTGCTAAGTACCTGCCCAACATTCCAACCACAAAAGCAATATCTGGACGCGTACAGACCTGAGCATACATGATGCTCCTTACTGCTGACGCATACGGAATAACTTTCATCTTGTCCTTTTCTAGGTCATTCTTAGGACACTGAAATTGACCAAATTTGTCACCTTTTACAATAGGTGCTTGGCCAGGAGCACAACCTTGCATGCCAAACCTTTCGAGAACCCTATCAATATAGGCCCTCTGCGACAAGCCAAGTAATCCACGTGATCTGTCCCGGCTAATCTGAATGCCGATGACAAAAGAAGCATCACCAAGATCTTTCATCTCAAAATTTTGAGATAGAAATTTCTTAGTCTCACGCAACAATCCAATATCACTACTGGCCAATAAAATGTTGTCAACATACAAGACTAAAATGATAAACTTACTCTTACTGATTTTCACATATATGCACTCATCCGTAGTGTTTTCAATGAAACCATTGAGGAAACAACTTCATGAAACTTTAGGTACCATTGTCTTGATGCCTGTTTCAACCTATAAATGGACTTCTTAAGTTTGCAGACCAGATGTTCTGAGCTTTTGGCTTTAAAACCTTCTGGCTGCAACATATATACGTTCTCCATTAGATCTCCATTGAAAAACGCAGTTTTCACGTCTATTTGATGTAGCTCCAAATCCATATGAGCCACAAGAGCCATAATGATCCTAAAGGAGTCTTTCTTTGATACAGGTGAGAAAGTCTCCTTAAAGTCAATGCCCTCACGCTGAGTGAAACCCTTTGCAACTGGCCTGGCTTTATACTTTTCGATATTGCCCTTAGAGTTCCATTTGGTTTTAAATACCCATTTGCAACCAATCGGCCTAATCCCTTCGGGCAATTCAACGAGGTCCCAAACTTTGTTGTCCTTCATGGATTTCAATTCATCCTTCATGGCATCGAACCAATGAGAAGAATCCGCACTTTGTTCGACCTGTGAAAGGGATACAGGATCCTTTTCAACCCCAATGTCAAACTCATGCTCCTGCAAATAGATGATGTAATCATCTAGTATTGCAGATCTTCTCTCTCTATGCGATCGTCTTAATGGCTCATTATTCTGAATTGGGTTTTCAATTTCCTCATCAGTGGGTTGTATTTGAGGTTGTACATGGTCGTCCATAGGGATCTTAGGGTCTACTGCTGGACGGACAACCATGCTACTCTGAATGATTGTGGTGGGAATCACAATCCGCTCTTCCTCAAATACAATATCTCTTATATTTGTGCTCCCACTATCTTCAGTGTTCTCAATAAACCTAGCATTCGCAGTCTCAATGACTCTCATGGAATATGATGGACAATAAAATTTGAATCCTTTTAATCTTTCTGGGTATCCAATAAAGAAGCAACTAACAGTTCTAGGGTTAAGTTTTCTTTCATGCGGGTTATATGGTTTGGCTTTTGCAGGACAACCCCATATATGAAAATATCGTAGACTAGACTTTCGCCCTGTCCACAATTCATATGGAGTTTTCATTACAGCCTTACTTGGGACCCTATTAAGGATATGCACAGCTGTTTTCAATGCATCACCCCACAAAGATTCTGGCAACGTAGAATTACTAATCATAGATCGCACCATGTCCTTTAGGGTGCGATTACGCCTTTCCGCTACACCATTCTGCTTTGGAGTACCAGGCATGGTGTACTGGGCGACGATGCCACAATCTTGTAGGTATCTAGCGAATGGACCTGGATTACGCCCAGATTCGTCATACCTTTCGTAGTACTCACCACCACGGTTGGATCTAACGACTTTGATCTTCCTGTCGAGTTGATTCTCGACTTCAGCCTTATAGATCTTAAATGTATCCAGGGCGTCTGATTTTTCGTTAATAAGGTATAAGTACCCATAACGAGAGTAGTCATCTATAAAAGTGATAAAATACTTTTGCCCATTCCAGGATGCTATAGGGAACGGTCCGCAGATGTCTGTATGAATCACTTCTAAGAGTCCTACGCTCCTAGTGGCACCCTGTGGACCCTCGCCGATTTTCCGCGCTCTCACACGACGACGTTCTCGCCCCTTCCCCTTTTGGGAAAAGAAGGAGAGGAGGATGCGTGAGTGCGAAATCGCCGTTTGTGCCACTGGCTTGCCTCGTTCTCGAGGGCTTTGTTTGGTTGTCGTGTTAAGCCGGATGTGTTTAAGTGAATTTATATAAGACCAGAGTCGCCACTAGCCAATTACTTCGAATCTACAGTCGGCTAGACCCCGTAGAAACGTTAGAGAAGGGGATCTGAAGATTCCTTCCTCTAAAATGACTCCTTTTGATCCGCGGCCAGAGATTCGAGGTAAGGGATCACGGTTATAGGGTGGGAAGAGGTTAAACACCCCACACACTGCCCGTATCGAAGTACGGTCTCTACTTTACAGAATCGATCGAATATTTGAAAGTCTAATTTAATCCTCGTACATTCTCATAAATGACATGATGCATGAATGCGGGTCTGAACAGTAAGAGTTTCTGATGGGAAGGTTCCAACAACGGGCAAGCCCAGAGCATACGCTCGAACTGACAGGTGCTTAATTTAAGACATGTGCGGTGTGCTTGAATAATCAAGGTGCTTGTAGTGAAGCAGGGGGGTTGGAAGAAAAGTAAATGTTGCACTTATGCTAGATGCGAATGAGATGATGCTGGAAAAGAGTAGCTGGATGGACGGAGGTGTCGCAAGGATTGGCTTTGAGTGGCTGGATCAAGACTTGGATGGCTTGGGAGGCTTGGACCAGTGGTCAGGCTGGGCTGGACCAGGGTTAGGCTCTCCTCACTCGGGCTCTCCTTGGTGGAAAAATGGACTAAAGGGGACTCGGATCGCACTCGGGCTGAATGGGCTTCGAATGGATCGTTGTGTTGAAATGAGAAGGGGAGGGGGGTATTTATAGCAGCGGGCAGTGGTATTTTTCGTAATTTATTTTGGGCGGCCTGCTATGGGCCGCCCGTACGGCCGTTTCTTGGGATTCAGCGGCGGTTTGGGCGGCCTGCTGTGGGCCGCCCGTACGGCCGTTCCTCGATTTCCAGCGAGGTACGGTCGCACCCTCGGGGCTGCTGTTTGACTAGATGGGTTGACTCAGTGAGTTTGACTTTTTTGGGATTTTTTGACTGGCTTTTCTTATGGGGATTTTTCAGGCTGATGTTTAGGACTGGGTTGACTGGGTTCAGGCTTGAACTGGGCTATGGAATGGGGCTTACAAGGGTGAGTTTGGCTGAGTTTGGACTTGGGATTTGGGGGTATGGTCCTCCATTCATCCAGCTATCTCTACCAACAGTGTAGCCGAAGGTGGGGTGTCTACAGATGCCCCTCTTTGGCAGAGGTTGCGTGCAACCGAATGCCAAAGCGAGTGGACACCCCACTTCTGATCCGGTCATTCATTGATCATGTTCTGAAATCTTTGCTTGCCTTTGCATCTGTGCCAGTTGATCGTCTGGAACTCGATCACCCGCACATACCGCGGGAGTTTGGAGAAAACGTTGCGATTGTCCCTGCAGTTTGCTGCAACCTGGGTACCCAATCGCAACCCTTCCATTCCCGATCGGTACTAACATCGGAAAGGTACAGCAGAGCCTCTGCGTCGCTAGTCTTACGAGGTTACTGACCCTGTGATTGATTGTATGTTCGATGTTCTCCCAGATCACTCCAGGAGTACTTGTTTCGCTTGACTGTCAAAGTGGTTAGACGCCCTGCGTCCGATAGTCTTACGGGATTCTACTACGCCGACTTGGACTCAGTCAAGGTACTTCAGGCATCCACGCCTAGGTATGTGCGGGTGGGCTCTTTCCACCCGATCTGCTGGTTTCGATGCTTGGTTTGCAATTCATTCTTTCCTCGATTGTGGTCTGGAATCTTTGTTGTCCTTTGTATCTGAGTCAGTTGATTGTCTGGAAATTGATAACTCGCACATACCGCGGGAGTTTGGAGAAAACGTTGCGATTGTCCTTGCAGTTTGCTGCAACCTGGGTACCCAATCGCAGCCCTTCCATTCCCGATCGGCACTAACATCGGAAAGGTACAGCAGAGCCTCTGCGTCACCAGTCTTACGAGGTTGCTGACCCTGAGATTGATTGCGATGTTTGATGTTTTCCCTGATCACTCCAGGAGTACTTGTTTCGCTTGACTGTCAAAGTGGTTAGACGCCCTGCGTCCGATAGTCTTACGGGATTCTACTACGCCGACTTGGACTCAGTCAAGGTACTTCAGGCATCCACGCCTAGGTATGTGCGGGTGAGCTCTTTCCACCCAATCTGCTGATTTTGATACTTGGGTTACAATTCATCGTTTCCACCTGTTCAAATGGTTTCTGTGACCGAGCCTTTTGGCTTTTCATCTTTTCGTATCTTGGCATGTGGTACGACCGCACTGACACTAGAGTTCAGTTCGACCGTACTTTGAGTGCATTGGATCTGATGGTCTCCGGGGAAACCGCGAAACATTGGATCTTATTTGATTTTTGCGTCAGTTCCTACCCAGAGATATGGAAGATCTCCTGGTGTTTTGGAGGCAGAACGCTCTACTGGGAAAATATTTTTTAGATTTTTTGAAGAGATACCCACTCTGGGGAGTGATACTCCGTGGGGTTTTTATTTGCAAATAGGAATATTTTTTTGTCCTTTTGAAATGGAAATCTGGTTTGCATGCTCCTCCACTAGGGATGCCTGTGGGGTCTTTGGCTAACCGACTTTTATTTTGAAAGCAGGTAAACATGATGATTGATGCGATGGATGCTGATGCATGGAGATGCATGATGAATGCATGGCTTGGCTCATTCTCTTTCCCTTCGACGATTTTGCTTTTGCTGGAGATGCAGAGAATTTTGAGCTTATTGCTTCCAGGGTTGTGCTTTCCTGGGGTTTTTCTTTTTGATACGGAGGTTTGGACAGCGGGTTGGTCAAGATCCCGACCCGTGGTCGATCAGGTCCATTGTCCCAAGATGCTGTTTCTTTGCTAATGAGAATGTACGAGGATGCTATCCGACTTCAAGGTGTTCTTCTGGCCATAAATGCGATTGAGACCGTGTTGGTCGCCAGTTTTGGTCAAGATTCCAATTTGCGGGCGATTGGATCCGTCATCCCATACTGTGAAGTGAGCGGAGTTCAAGACTCCTGAAGTGTAGTGCTGGGGGCTAATTTTTGTGATTTTTTGTAAATATGTGGTCCGAATCTTTACCTGAGAGGTCAGGATAGAGATCGGTTTATTGAAAACACAGGAAGTATTTTTTGTGATTTTCGAAATATTTTCTTTGAAAGCAGGAGAAATATTTTTTGTGATTTTTGAAAATATTTTGTTTGAAAGCAAGAAAAATATTTTTTGTGATTTTTGAAAATATTTTGCAATGTTTTGGTATTTTGTGATTTTTCTGAAATGCAGGGAAAAGTGTGAAATTTTCATCCACTTCCAGCTTCTACTGCTGGTAAGGCACCCGATCCATTTTACGTCAGCGAGCAAGACGAGTCTCACACAGTTAAGTGCCGTAGTTTTACATCTTCAGATGAGGGGATTTTGAGGGTTTTCAGTCAACACACCCACAAAGTTGCCTGTTCCTCATGTGCAATGCAAATAAACCACGTATCGTCCGACGGACTCCTTCGGCCACAAAATGAGCCACATCCTCACATTTTCCTTAGTCAATCCTGTTTGGGGCCTTACGTTGCTCATAATTCCGTGAGGGTGCGCTCCACCTCCCAACAGCCTTAATCCCCTTCATGAGTTTTAGGAACAGGGAACATCCGTCAGATTCAACAGCGACTTCCAAATCAAGGTTGTCTATCACGGTGCGTTCAACACGAACAAGATTGCGGAGTTCTGCCCGCCTCAGCCTTTACCTGTTTAAAAGATTCCAGACACCCGTACGATCAAGTGTCAGTCATGCCTGGAACAGGTTAGGAAAGAAAGCCCCCGAGAAGTTAATCCCAGTGTAGTTTTAGGTCTTCGGACCACTGGAGATGAATTTGTGCAGTTGAAATTTTTGGTGAATCATTTTTTTTTGTGTTTTTTTTTGAAAAAGTTCCAGATTTCAGCTCGAATGATCGAGATTGATGCTGGTTTTTGTGGAAAGCTTTAAAATATTTTTGGTATTTTTGAAATGATCCGGGTTATCGAACCTTGATCAAGGCTGATGCCGGTTTTTGATTGAAAGCAAGAAAGGTCCCCCGAGAAATTAATCCCAGTGTAGTTTAAGGTCTTCGGACCCAAACCTGTACATGCTGAAAATACATTCTTTTTTGTGAATTTTCGAAAACTGTTCCAGGTCATAAAATCTCAATTTTGAACGGTCAAGATTGACACTGGTTTTTATTGGAAATCTCTCAGGATTTTGTTCCCGACGTAGTTTAAGGTCTTCGGACCAGTAACTGTATAAAGGGGGCAAACACATTTTTTTTTCTGAAATGATCCAGATCATCAGATCTTGGCCTGAACGATTGGGATCGATGCTGGTTTTTATTAAAAATCTCTCGGGACGTCGATCCCGACGTAGTTTAAGGTCTTCGGACCCAATTTTGTAAAAGAGGGGCTGGTGATATATTTTTGTTTTTTGAAATGATCCAGATCATCAGATCTTGGCCTGAAAGGCTGGGATCAATGCTGGTTTTTATTAAAAATCTCTCGGGATGTCAATCCCGACGTAGTTTAAGGTCTTCGGACCAAGTTTTTGGGGTTGGGCATACTTACCTTGCTTTATTTGGCTTCTGACAGGGCTGATTGTGATTTGTGTGGTCCGAATTGCTTGAATTGGCCCTGTGGGCCCTTTCTAGACTTCAGCTTTGCTTTGGAGCACCTATCCTTGATGTTTTGGTGAGGCTAAAAAGGCTTTCCATGGTGCAGATGATGACTTGAACGGCTCAGGCTGCTCTTTTCAGCCATGTGAGCCCACTTGATGATCAGATCTTAGATTCTAGCCCTTCTTTTGATGATCAAACCTTTGATCTTGTTGTTTGATGGCTCATGTAGGTTCTTCAATGGTTTAGATCATGGTGATCTAGTCTTTGAATGACTTAGATTGCTTGTTGCCCCCACTTGATCACCCTTGACTTGATCAGCCATGTTCTGGCCGCATTGCTTTGTGATTGGACCGGTGGGGCACCTTTTATATGATCTTGATTAGCCTCAATCGAAATCTGGAGTGGACCGGAGCCTTGGGCGGCCCATGGAGTGCCATCTGCTGACGTGGACTGTCAGCCTCACCTACCAAGAACCATAGAGCCAATCCCGCGGAGAGAGAAGAAGTGCGTCCGTACGGGCGGCCCACAGCGGGCCGCCCAAGACTCGCCTCTTGTGCGGCCTGGGCTGGCTCGTGCTCAGACATTCTTCACAGTCCACTGTCTTTGTCCCCACATTCCATGTACGCCCAGGTTCGATTCCGGCCATGAATCTTCCCTTTCTCTTCACCTTTCTTTTCATTTTTGTCTTTTTATCTTTTGGTCCTCTCTTGGGCAGCCATTGATGATGGCTTGGGGGTGATGAAGGCTGATCCTAGTGGGTCCCATACTTCAGAAGATGGTGGGGGCTTTAATGATGATGAGATGTTCTTGATTGATGATGTAGATAGAGGTTTAAATGGGGCCATTGATGGTGGATTAAGGGCGGTTGTTGGGGAAGCTTTGAATGCCCCCATTAATGGTGGGATTGCTGAAAATTCTGACTTAAATGGGGCATTGACCATGATAGGATCGGATGGTATGGATGGGATGGGGAGATGGGTCATAGGTGAGGCTACACATCCTCTGGGCGTGGGCCGCATTGATGATGTGATCAGTGGTGATGATGGGGTCATGATGGACATTGATGGGCTGATCTTAGATTGCCTTCTAGTACCTGTGAGGAGAAAAAACACTTTAGTAAAAGGATTGAAGTATCAAAGTAGGAAGAGAGATACTTACCTTCTGGGAGAAATGATCGGGAGAAAGATGCTTTTACGAGGCACTCCATAAGTTGGCTGGGGGATGTTTATTTTGAAAGCCCTGCAAGCTTTTTTTTTTGTTGCATATATACGAATAAGGAAAAATGATTTTTTTTTTTGGAAAATATATGTAAATCGTGAAGTAAAAATTTATGTCAAGTGCTTATCTGTCTGTGCATGATTTGGACTTGTGCTTTTAGATGTAGGAATCAGAATATTTGACTCAGCCTGATGTTATACTCGATTTTCTTAATTATTCACCAAGGGTCCTGGTCCCCTTAAGATAGTGCGCAATGGTATCCTGCCCCTAGAATTTGGGCAGATCTTGAAAGAATTCTTGACTCATAGCCGCTATCCTTGCTTCCATTGAATCTTCATGTCGCTTGGATCTCTCATGTACCTGCTTCTTTTTTTTTTCTTTTTTTTTTCCTTTTCTTTTCTTAGCCATTATTACCCGCAACGCCCTTTCGGGTTTTCGCTGCGTCCGGTTTGCCCGTCATTGTTGCCCGTAGCGCCCTTTTGGGTTTTCACTACGTCCCGGGTATTTGATCTTGCCTGCCCTTTGGTAGCTATGCTGTTTTTACCCTTGGCGCCCTTTCGAGTTTTCACCAAGTCCGCTGTGTGCCCACTGTTTTTACTCGGAGCGCCCTTTCGGGTTTTCACTTCGCCCTCTTTGTTTAAGCGCACATCTCTTTTTTTTTTTTTTTTTTTTTTTGAATGACTGCGACGACCCGAGGTCAGGAATCCGTTGTTGCCGGCCGATGGTAACCTTTTGGCCCTTATCTTCAGTTACAATGGCAGAGCTGTCGGCCTTAGCCAGACCCTTCTGAGGTGGATGGATGGATAGATGTGTTTCTTTTGGATCGATTTTTTCTTTCTCTTTCTTTCTTTCTTTCTTTCTTTCTTCTTCTTCTCTTTTTTTTTTATGGGTTGTGTGCCCCCCTTTTTTTTTGTATAACCCCTATTTTTTTTGCTCTATTCTTCTTCTTTTTTTTTTCTCTTCTCTCTCTTTTTTTTTTGGCTTTTGAACCCTTTATTTGGAACACTTATTGGTGGACGGGAAGGGATTCTCAGCGGTCTAAACCTTGACCTCTTGACTTCAGCTCTGCTAATGTAACTCTTGATAAAGTTGGTCGGCTTACCTGTGAGAGATTCTCACATTGTCGGCGTTGATTGGCTCTGGAAGATCCTTACCCCTCGGTTGGTGAGTAGAACGGTGCCTCCCAGAAGAACTTCTCTGATTCTCGGGGCTTGCCCCTTGAGTCTGATAGATGCGGCAGTGCTTGCGTAAACCTGATATGACTTTTCTTTCTTCGGCTTCATTCTTCATCAGCACTCATGGTGACATGATTTTGACTCGAACTCGTAGGTCTGTCTTCTATTTTTAAGCTTCTTGAGGAACTCCTCCATCCTTAGATTTCGAAGAACGTCCCATTGCCAATGTTGATAGCATGTGGGAACCCTTAATAATTGATGATGTCATTCTTCATGAGAATTATTGCACGAGATCAGAATGTTACCTCCTTCCTTTTTGTGAACTAATCAATTGTTAGATGATGCCGAGTTGATCTTTCCGTTGATGTAGATACCTCATACAGGGAATAGCTGGAGCATTGTCAGGTTGAAGCGCACGCATGGATTCGATGTGCATGCTGCTGACACTTGAAGTACTTTTTGACATGTTGGCAACAGTCTGTTTTCATCGAGCCGTGAGGTTTCTTCGATCGTTCATCAAGTCACACACTCCAGCATGAAATGTAAGCATAGTCTTGGCAACATCTTCTTGATAGGCTTGATGAGTTTTTGAACGAGTCTGGATAAGTCTTCATAGGACGCAAGATTGGGAAGTCATGACTTCAAAAATTCGATCATTCTCTGCTTATTTTTCAGGGACAGGGATTCTCAATGCACACTTCCTTATGGGTCTCAGGAGATCCTAAGTTTATAACTTTGGAATTTTTTGAGATGACATTGGCTTTTGGTTCGAACTTTCGAGGAGACCCTCTTAGTTTAGGAGTCAGCTCATCATTTTCCTCATCATTGGCTCTATCCAGACCCCTGAGTTTGAAGTCCAACTCTAGATCGAAATCTTATGAGTTAAGTTCATACTCAAGTGCTTTGACAGACAGACTTGACACTTTTATTAAAAAAGATTTTTTTTTTTATTTTCAAAGATTTTCTGGTTTTTTTGAATTTTGTGAATATCTGAATTTTGTTTTGAATTTTTTGGACTTTCTGAAATTTTGAAATTTTTTTTTTGAAATATTTGGTGTTTTGGGTTTTTGAATCTTCTGATTTTTTTTTTTTTTTTGTAAAGGACCCGAGCAAGACGGCGATGTGAACCAGGTGTTGTCTGATTCAGCTTGGGGAGCCGAGCACTGTCGGCTTTTATTGGCCCGTCATGGGGACTACAAACCTATTACTGCCCTGCACTCCTTCCCCTCAGGAGGCAGGGCCAGAGGGATCAGTAGGCCAACCCTCATCGTTGTGCCCAAACGTCATGGCAAATATGGAATTGGGCTCCGAGTCAATGTCGGATGTGATTTCTCCTGGCTCATCCTCGGTGAATTGTAGCTCTTCGGGTTCATCCGGCTGAGGTAGGACTAGGATGGCAGTCCAGTCGATCTGGGAAAATTCTTGCCCCTTGCTTGAGTCTTCTTTGGGCAACTCTATCAGACCCAATCTGCTCGCTTGATCATCGAAGGTGGAATCTAACCCATCATCAGGATAGATAATCCTTGCATTGATGAACTGGATTGGTGTGCAGATGCAGAGATTGCCTTCTTGATGACCCCATCTTCTTCCGATACTTCTGTGCTTTGGTTTCCTAATCCGAGTAGGTCGATATCGCAGTCTTTCTCTATCCACATTCTCTTGAACTCCCATGATTCGGGTCGAGTCTTGATATTCGAGCTGATAGTAGAAGGTTTGACGCTCGGCAGGAAGGAAGAAGTAGTTCGATCCGATGGGACATGCGCGAGGGAAGTAATTTGCATTGTGATGGTATGAGACCTCCCCATTAGAGCGTTGTACATCCATGGCTGGGATGGTAGGCTCTCGAATGTTGGATGCTTCTACCATGGAAAATTGTTCGGGATCAGTAATGATGGTGATCGCCCTATCTCTGAAGATGTGCTTGACCCTTTGGTGAAGATTTGAAGAGATGGCACCGATTCTGTGAAACCAGGTCTGATCGGAAAGGAGATGGAATGAAGCTGAGATGTCCAAGACCTGAAGAGTGAGGGTTGATGTTTTTAGATCGATCAGAACCTGGACATCAATCTCCCCTTCGACCTCTTCGATAGTGGCCACATAATTGAAGCTGGGCCCCAATTCTGCTAGGGCATGTGGCATGCTGTCCAAGGAAGGGTCTTCTTCTTGGAGGACGATGGCTGAAGTAGAAGCCGAATAGACAGGTGCGGTGGGCAAGTTGTGCCTCTGGTTGCTTGCTGGAGAAATGGGTAGGCTTTGCCCCTGGTAAGCTGGAGTGGGAAAGCTGTGCCCCTGACTGGCTGTTGCTGAGACGGGCAGGTTGTGCCCCTGGTTTGCTGATGCTGTGTTAGGGAGATTGTCCCCTTCGTTGACTGAGATGGGCTGATTGTGCCCATGGTTAGAAATGGGTGCGAGGAATGAATCGACTGAAGGTGCCCTTTGCATGATGATGGGTTCTGGGATCAAAATAGTTGAGGGTGCCTCTTGCAGGATGAGAGGTTCGAACTCTGAACTAGAGTCGATGGCACGGATAAACTGGAGAGGAAGCTCTTCTTGGTTGATGAAAGCTGGATAGGCAGGAGGTGCCCCTTGCATTGCAGAGACTGGATCAACTGGAGATGCCCCTTGCAGGATGAGGGGTTCTGAAACTGGACTAGTTAGGGGTACCCCTTGCCAACCTTGATTAGGGAACTGTGAGTTCCATCTTGACTGTTGCTGTTGCTGCGGTTGTCCATGCTGAGGGAGGAATAGTGCACCTTCGGTAGAGGCGACAAGATCATCCTCTTCCATTGGATGGGAGATGGGAATACTATCATTATCGCTCTCGTATCCGGTAGGCTCACCTTCCACTATCGGTTGTACTGGAGAGGCCTGCTGAGGCCACCAAGGGGAGATCATCCCAGCCCTCATTCCGGCTTCGACTTGTTCCCCGGCGCGGATGAGTTGGGTGAAGTTCGCATATGGATGTGAGACAAGGTATCCAGAGATACTTGGATTTGCCGAGTGGACGATCATGGAGATTTGCTCCTCCTTGTCGAGGGGAGTCTTCATTCTAGTGGCCATGGCCCGCCACCGTCCAACGTAGGCTGACAATGTTTCATCACTTTTTTGCCTGAGAGCTGCGAGGTCCGCTCTCTTGGGTGCCATGTTAAGATTGTATGCGAACCTGTTGACGAAAGCCTGGGAGAGCTGCTCCCAAGTCCTGATGCGATGATAGTCCAATGATGTGTACCAGTCAAGGGCATCGTCTTTCAGGGACTTTTGAAACAGACGGATCAACGCCCCGTCGTTGCTTGCCACAGCCTCTAGCTCACCACAAAATGATCTCAAGTGGTCTATAGGACATCCTGTCCCATCATATCTTTTAAATTTTGGTACCTGAAAGCCTTGAGGTACCATTGCATCGGAAAATGGACAAAGGTCCCTGAACTTAGTGGATGGAAGATCCACCCCTTGCTGCTTCTGCAACTTTCTCTTCATCTCTCGCATCTGTTCTTGGAGTTGTTCGATTTCAGAGGGACCGGATGAGAGAGATCTTGCCCCTTGCCAGGACTGAGTTGGCCCCCTTTCGTAATAATTGGTGTCATTGATACTCCTATGATTCCTACTTGAAGGAGGTTGAGCCTGATAATTGCTCCCATTATAGGGACTTTGTTGGACTGGAGCTGAGAAGGGAGACTGCAAAGAAACTTTAGACATAGGAGGATGTTGAAATTGATGGAAGAAATGCCTTGAGGTCGAGGGTTGTTCTGACTGATGGCCCCCGTTAGGAGGGTATCGAAAGTCCTGTGCCACCCCTGATAGTTGTGGTTGGGATGAACTGGAGACTGGAAGAGATGCTTGTTGTGGTTGTTGAACTGGACCAGCTTGATTGCTGACTGCTGAAGCCTGGGCTTGTGTGAATCGGAGAAGCATTTCCTGCATGGCCTTCATGCTTTATTGTAGCTCTTGGATGCCAGGAATTGATATGGATTCACTCGAGTTTAACAGTGGAGAGGAAGCCTCAGGTATAGGGAATGGGAGAGCCATGTCGATTTTGTACTAGATGTGGCGGGGTGATTTGGTTTAGAGGAGTAATGGTGGGGGGTATGCACTACTTTTTTTTGGGTTTTGGGATTATTCTATTTTTTTTTGTTTTGGGTAGAATGCTATGCAGATGAGATTGTATGAGGATTAGTTCATCCCCAGCGAAGGATTCTGTTTTTCAAGTACGAGAAGGATTCTGTTTTCAAGTTGGATCACGACTAGTGGGACTAGCTCATCCCCAGCGGAATCGCCATTCTGTGGACCCTCGCCGATTTTCCGCGCTCCCACACGACGACGTTCTCGCCCCTTCCCCTTTTGGGAAAAGAAGGAGAGGAGGATACGTGAGTGCGAAATCGCCGTTTGTGCCACTGGCTTGCCTCGTTCTCGAGGGCTTTGTTTGGTTGTCGTGTTAAGTCGGATGTGTTTAAGTGAATTTATATAAGACCAGAGTCGCCACTAGCCAATTACTTCGAATCTACAGTCGACTAGACCCCGTAGAAACGTTAGAGAAGGGGATCTGAAGATTCCTTCCTCTAAAATGACTCCTTTTGATCCGCGGCCAGAGATTCGAGGTAAGGGATCACGGTTACAGGGTGGGAAGAGGTTAAACACCCCACACACTGCCCGTACCGAAGTACGGTCTCTACTTCACAGAATCGATCGAATATTTGAAAGCCTAATTTAATCCTCGTACATTCTCATAAATGACATGATGCATGAATGCGGGTCTGAACAGTAAGAGTTTCTGATGGGCAGGTTCCAACAACGGGCAAGCCCAGAGCATACGCTCGAACTGACAGGTGCTTTATGCGAGATGATGCATGCTGTGTGCTTGAATATTCAAAGTGCTTATAGTAATATGTACGTGAATGCAGGTCTGAACAGTAAGAGTTTCTGATGGGAAGGTTCCAACAACGGGCAAGCCCAGAGCATACGCTCGAACTGACAGGTGCTTAATTTAAGACATGTGCGGTGTGCTTGAATAATCAAGGTGCTTGTAGTGAAGCAGGGGGTTGGAAGAAAAGTAAATGTTGCACTTATGCTAGATGCGAATGAGATGATGCTGGAAAAGAGTAGCTGGATGGACGGAGGTGTCGCAAGGATTGGCTTTGAGTGGCTGGATCAAGACTTGGATGGCTTGGGAGGCTTGGACCAGTGGTCAGGCTGGGCTGGACCAGGGTTAGGCTCTCCTCACTCGGGCTCTCCTTGGTGAAAAAATGGACTAAAGGGGACTCGGATCGCACTCGGGCTGAATGGGCTTCGAATGGATCGTTGTGTTGAAATGAGAAGGGGAGGGGGGTATTTATAGCAGCGGGCAGTGGTATTTTTCGTAATTTATTTTGGGCGGCCTGCTATGGGCCGCCCGTACGGCCGTTTCTTGGGATTCAGCGGCGGTTTGGGCGGCCTGCTGTGGGCCGCCCGTACGGCCGTTCCTCGATTTCCAGCGAGGTACGGTCGCACCCTCGGGGCTGCTGTTTGACTAGATGGGTTGACTCAGTGAGTTTGACTTTTTTGGGATTTTTTGACTGGCTTTTCTTATGGGGGTTTTTCAGGCTGATGTTTAAGACTAGGTTGACTGGGTTCAGGCTTGAATTGGGCTATGGAATGGGGCTTACAAGGGTGAGTTTGGCTGAGTTTGGACTTGGGATTTGGGGGTATGGTCCTCCATTCATCCAGCTATCTCTACCAACAGTGTAGCCGAAGGTGGGGTGTCTACACACCCTTTTTCTTTATTCTAGTCTGTTTACCTTTAATGCGATCAATACAAACCCCAAAGTCTGAGAAGTCTAGGGAGTGAAGAATTCCTTCACGTACAAGCCTTTCCAATATCTCACGAGAGATATGGCCTAATCGCCTGTGCCATAGCATGGAGGAATTCTCACAATCTAAACTTCGTTTGATGCCTTTAGTGTTTCCATGTGATGAGTTAACGCTGTATACATGTGAAACATCCAAATCTAGCTGATAAAGGTTATTAACTAAAGTGCCAGAACTAATCACAACTGAATCATAGTAAATGCTTAATTTTTCATTTGCAAATTTAAACTCATAACCAAATTTGTCCAAACGAGAAATGGAAACCAAATTGCGCCTTATAGAAGGCACACAAACAGTATCTACTAGATCAAGAAAGTGTCCTAACAATAACTTAAGCCTACAGACTCCAATACCTTCCACGTTTGCTCTAATGCCGTTCCCCATATAAACTGATCTCTCTGCATCAGTTGGCGTCCGGCTTTGGAGCATATCTTGCATGGAATTACAAATGTGAATAGTTGCACCAGAATCTATCCACCAGGAGTCTGTGGACATATCAGCTAAATTTGATTCAAAACAGACTAAAATATGGTCTTTACCCTTAGAAACGAGCCATGCTTTAAAATCTTCACAATCCTTCTTCTGATGACCAGGCTTCTTGTAGAAGAAGCAGCCATCATTAGGACCCTTCCTTTTCTTCTTAAATGTCTTTCCAGACTTAGGCTGATTGCCACCCGCAGGACCCGTAGAACTTTTTCCTGAAGTGTGTTTTCTTTTCTTATTTCCTTTTCGTCCTTGACCAGATGTCACTAAGTGTGCACTTTGTGTCTTGCTCGACCTTTTGAGTCTCTCTTCCTCCTGAATGCACTGAGATATCAGCTCGTTCAATGTCCACTTTTCCTTTTGAGTATTGTAGCTGATTTGGAATTGACTGAATTGTGGAGGGAGGGAGTTCAGAACCAAGAAAATCAGGAGTTCATCCTCAATCTTAAGGTCTAATGCGCGGATTTTAGCCACCACATCAGACAATCCACCAATGTACTCCCTGATATTTCTTTGACTGTTATAGGTGGCTTGAGTCAATTTATGTAAAAGTGAACTCAGCTTAGCTTTATCCGATTTCTGAAATCATTTTCCTATTTCAGTCAGGAAATCTTTAGCTTTCTCAGTGTTGGGCATGACACCCTGCATGGTCTCAGAAATCGAGTTCTTTATGATCTTGAGACACATCTTATTTGACTTGGTCCAAGCCTTGTAGTGAGCCTTTGCTGAATCCGTACTAGAATCAATTGGAGTAGGAGGCTCTACTTCCTCCAGGGCCAAGTCCAAGTTCATGCAACCTAGGACTATTTTAACGGACGACTTCCATTTGGAATAGTTGGACCCAGTAAGCAAAGGTTTGGAATTGAATTATGTTGGAATATTGGAAACAGTCATAGCTGGACATTCAAAGCATAAAACTCACATTAATAATCAAGTCCCTTATAACAATGCATGAACATAAACCACAAATATCATGCATGTATGAACATTCGATTGATTTGGGCCTTCAATCAAATGACCCAGAATGATGATGGGCCATAATCATCAAAATCTGGCAAGAGCCCAACGTATCATCACAATTCCTCCTTTGGGCGAAATTATAACATACATGGGGATCACTGAATCATGAAGCTGACCAATGTTGGTGAAATAAATCTAAGACGCCCATCACCTTTGGGTGAAATGAATCTCTCCGACCTATATCACCATCACCAACCACTTCATCCCGCTCACATCCAGCCAAACGATGATACTTCTTTATTTTGACCACCGCTCGCCTGAATATGAACGCAACTGAATGCAATCCTACAATGGAGTGTCACTGAATTCCATATACAGAAGTCTAGAAGCAGAAATCTTTGCCAATTGAGGTCACTTTGGTGGCTAACACAACCAGCTCCAATCCCACTTCCAAACTCAAGGATTGCTGCATGGTCCTGCCCAAAATGGACCATTCTGTAAGAGTTCTGATTTGGCTAAAAAAACATGACTGATGTTGACCACCAATAGGTTCTAGCATATTCTAAAGTGATGGCTCATTTGAGTCCTTAATAGTCAACTTCTTAACATCAGCCTCTATAATGTGGGTAATGGCCTTGTTATGAGCCATATCAAAACTTAATCACGATAAACCATTAATATTGAATCATCGGCCGTTCATCAAACAAAACCCACCAACCATCTATGTATATTTAGGCTTTACTTATATCCAAAAGATGACCCAATTATGATATATGGTTAAGATTATCATCTAAAGACATTTGGACCCAAACTCCAAAGTAGGCCCCAAGAAGGTCCAAAGATGAATCAGACATTTGGCCCAAGGTTGGGCCTAAAATAACTATCAAACAGGCCCAAAGCCCAAAAATGGCTTGCAAACTGGCCCTAAATATGGGCCCAAAAATAAAGCAAGCCATATAATGTCCAAAAAGGAACACAACATCTTAAGTTGGGCTTAGAATAAGTTTCGAATGGGCCGCCAAAATGAAAATTAATTTTGGCTTAAAAAACCAAGCCAACTAAATGGCCTAAATCATTTGACTGGGCCTATTGGGCCTGTCCTACTGGACTGGGCCTGGTGGGCCTAGCCTAATGGACTGGACCTGCTGGGCCTGTCCACTGGACTGGACCAAGGCCCAGCCCGTAGCCCAATCCCATCAAAACAGGGCAACGCCCAAAATCACGCCCAAAAAACAGCTGCTGCATATGCCCCAAAATTCGAAAACCCTAATCGCATACAACCTCCACACCACCGTCGGCCCTGCCTTTTGCTGCCAACAGCACTGCCGTTCCTCCACCGGCGACCGATGGCCGGTATCAATGGTAGCTGGCGCTGAAGAAGATGGTGCTGCCATCACCATCTACGACCACCATCGTTGGAATCAACAATGGTTGTCTTCAATCAGCAATGATGAGCGGCAGCCATGAATGATGATGGAGATGGGCAGGATGTCACCGCCGTCAGCCATTGCTGGCCGAAATCAATGGCAGCTCCAGCGACAACCATGATCAGGGTCCCGGCGACGGCAGCGGTCGACCATGGCGACAGGTTTACACAGTGGCGGCAACAGCCGGTGCCGCCTTGATGCTCCGACGGCACCATCTCCGCAGCCGCTGCCGCAGAAGATGAGTTTTTTTTTTGTTCTGTATTGACATGAAGCCGCTGCCGCCATCAATGGCCGTGGATATTCAAGATCTGATATCATCTTCTCTAAGATCTGAATATTAAAGATCGGGTGAGGATCTGATCTGTAATGGCAACGGATCTGATCTGATCTGATCTGTGATGGCAATGGTCCCGACATCGCTATCTATATCCACAGCCGTTCAAGGTCCATGGACGGCTGAGTTTTTCAATTGGCTTCAACAATTCCGTTTTTGAAACCCTGGCTTGATTGGATCTTGAAAAAGGGCAGCTGTCTTGCAGCCGTTCACCAAACACCACCTCCAATGGCAAGTGTGCTACAGTCACAATGCCATATCGGTCCGATGATGGATCCCAAAACGAAAATCCTCTACTAAGAAAACCCAAATCACCGGACTGAACGGGCATTGGAAATCCCATCTGATTGACAAGGGATTCACGAATCCACCACGATTGATGCATAGTATGCTCTGATACCAACTGTGAAACTTAATCTTAATGCGGAATAATTGGATCGTCTATGCATCGAATAATGGAGATTTCATAGTGTAATCTTAAAGCCATACCTGATTGGGAAAACATTCCCGATGCCGCCGTGTTGCCGAGAGGAACTCTTGGTCTTCCGCACCTTACACCTTTAGGAGAAACACTTAATAGGACTAGGGTTTTTCTCTCGTGTGTTGGTGAGGGGACCAAGACGTATATTCATAGGAAAGAGGGCCAGAGAAGCTTACCCATCACACTTCTCTCCTCTAGGGTCTCCACATTGTAGGTGTTCCCGCATAGGGAACACGGTTCAAGTGTCCCGCCTCAAACCTATTTGCAATGATCACAACTATAGTGGGGCCCACTAAATCGCTCAATCTGAATAATCCAATGGTCATGATCTAAACCAATGATCATGTGTGGCCCACTTAATGGAGTCTTACAATATGCTCCGTCCACAATGTGCCCCACAATTTGGATGGTCTGAATAGTCGCACTCGCGTACCGGAATAGACAAGGTGAGTCACCCTACGCTGAAACGGTGTTTTGTCCATATATGACTGCACGCATGTGATGCACGATCCGAAATTAGAATTGCTTATCTTACCTCTCTGATTCGCTTCCACATAATAATAATAATAATAATAATAATGATAATAGTACACTGTGTGGGCCAGGCCACCATGATGTGTAGGTGTGACATCCATTCCATCCATTAATTGTGCCAGCTCATGTTAATACATTAGATTGCTGGTGACAGGTGTTACGGGAAGTTGCTGCTGTCAGAAGTTAGGTGGGCCATGATGTTTGTGAGAAATCCAACCCATTCATCCATTTTTCCGCATCATGTTGGGACATGAGCCCAAAAATGAGGCCGATCCAAAACTCAAGTAGGCCTGATGACATGAAACAATAAGGACAAAAAACATTTAATGTCGAAACATTTGGGGAGGGGCCACAGATGTTCCGGATCAGGTTAATATTTTCGTGTTTTCAGTTCATCCCAACAATAATGGCTTTATAAACGGTTTGGATGACATATAAACATCATGGTGGACCAATAAAAGTTTCAACAGCAGGCATTTTCCTATCGACACTGAGTTTTGATTGGTCCTTATTTTTTAGCTATTAACATGTGCCGGCAAAACAGATGGACAAGGTGGATTTCTTATAAATATTAAACGGAAAGAACTTTTTGTTATAGGATGTCGTGGGCAACCTGTTGCCCATCATGACCTTAATACCGTTGGAGAAGTCTTCAAAGGAGTGCAAAAAGAGAGTCCAATGACCTGTTAGTCGGTCGGTCGTTCGTTAGATAGTATTAGGGCTGTCAACGGACCGGATCTTAGTCTGGATCCGATCCGATTTTACCAAATTCGGATCAACAATCCGGATCATCGGGTTGGATTTGGATCTTGTTAATCAGATCCGATAAAATTTCGGGTCGGATTTGTATCACTTTGGATCCGCTTCGATTAAGATCCGATTCGAATTTAAAATGAATTAAATAATATATATATATATATATATATATATATATATATATATATATATATATATATATATATATATATAAGTACATATAAAAATATATATTTTTTTATCTCAAGTGGACCATAGTATTTACCATCCAACCTATTGAATAATATCCACATGTATTCGGATCGGGTTGGATCGGAGTCAGATAGGCCAAATCTCAATCGGGTCGGGTTTCGGATCAAATGTTTAAAAATCCATTGGATTTCGGGTCGGAGTTGGATTATCCGGATCACAAATTGGGTCAGATTCGGATAAGCCCTGATTCGCTCCAAATCCGATCCGTTGGCAGCCCTAGACAGTATTGCACAACAGACTTGGACAGATTTTCTGGAAGCCTCAGACCGGTTGGCCGACCGATTTGCAGGGGGCATCGACTGGTCTTAGTTGAGTCAGTAAGGACGTTTTTTTTAGCAAATTCTCTTGACTTTTTTTACACCACGCACGACCGATTGGCCATAGGCTGCGACCAGTCATCAGGTGCATCAGTATAGTGCATGGTTACACTATCTTACATAACAAGTTTCTAATTTGGGTTGGAGGCCTATATAAACACCTCTTAATTCGTCTTAGAGGTATCATAATCAATACCAATGAGTCCTATTACGAGTTTAGGGCTTGGGGAGATGATTGTGAGGTTTGAGAGTGCTTTGTTCTTCTTTGGGATCTGCTTGCGGGTAGATTAGCTCTGTAATCATTTGAAATTCATAGTGAAGGTGTCGCTTCGTGCTGTGGGTTTTTTCAGCAAGTGTTTTCCATGTAAAAACAGATTGTCTTTGTGTTGATTGCTTGTATGGCGTGTGTTGATTGTTTGAATCTCTTCGATGCTTTCTTTGACCTGATTTCCAACAAATACGCCATTCAACCCCTTAATAAGTTATTCCTATTGGGATGATCTGAAAACACAAATCTTAGTCGGATCTCAAACTTCTTAGCCCGACAAGGGTTTTAATGGTGAGCTGAGTTTTGGATCTACCTCTTTTTTTTTTCTTTTTCTTTTTTTTTTTCTTATATCCTATTGAAGTCCTAAAATTAATAAGCTGGCTAAACCGGTGGACGGTGTGGTCGTCTTACATCTAACAGATATGGTGCGTCCTAAAACTTTGTATACTTGATACATGTGGATCAAACCATTAAATTATGGCACCCAATGTATACAAACCCTAATACAGATTGAGTGAATAGTCTGGACAAACATTTGCTTTCTTGAATGGACCATAAATTATTTTTAATTTATCTATCCGTCAGACATCCAAAGGAGTGGATTAGGTGTTACCTCGGTAATACTTTAGTGGGTGTTACCCTTACCGTATGGGCCACCTTAATGATTTGTTGTATATCCACGCTGTCCTTTCCTTTTTTTCAGCCCATTTTAGAATATGTTCTCATAAAGTAAGAAGATCCAAATCTCAGGTGGATGCTGATTGAACGCCCACCATTAAAATCTTCCTAAGGTCCACAGTAATGCCCACTGTAATGTATTTTTTTTCCCCATCAAATCCGTTGATAAGGTCAACCAAACTTGGATGAAGGGTAAATATAAAGATCGGTTTGATCCAAAAATTTTTGTGGCCCTCAAAATGCTTTTAATGATCATTCACTACTGTTTCCAGTGATGTGATCTACCTGAGACTTGGACCTGCTGAAGTTTTGGAATCACATGGAAAACGAATGGATGGCTTGGATATACAAAAAAATTCATCAAGGTCGGCCCCACATGATAAGGGTACCACCGAATCCGCTTGGATGTCCACCAATCTGCCAGGTTGGACATAACTTGATTATTATATATATATTTTTTTACACACACACCCACACCACATGGGCACTCGATCCTTACTAGAGTGTTGAAACTGAGTCTATCTACAATTGAGCCATATTGACACTTGTCCCTAACGGATGGTGCTCCATTGGCTCCATTTGTCCAATTCATTTTGCAAGCTCAGCATATCCAAACTTCCGGTGGACCACACCACAGGAAACAATGGTAATTGCATATCTAGAGTGGACTACACCACAAGAAACCAAGGTAATCGAACATCCACCATTAAAAACTTCTTAAGGCCCGCCATAATTTATTTTTGCATGCGACTTTTTTAGGGCACATAGACCTAGCTGGAGGGAAACACAAATATTAGGTTGATCCAGAACTTTTGTAGCCTCCAAAGAGACTTTAGTTGTGGGCAATTGATCACCACTTATGGTCCATCTTAGATTTGGATCTGTTTCATTTTTTGGGCTCATTTTCTTAAACGAGCCAGCAAAATTGACAGAAGGCATGGATAAAACACATTCATCATGGTGGAGCCTGTCGATCACCATCCTAGTGGTGTGAGCAGTGTAGACACCCCACCCTCAGCTACAACGTTGGTTGAAATAGTTGAATGGATGGAGGTCCATGTTAGTGCACTTTTCTATGGCATACTAGTACACCTTGTTTGTCAATTACTTAGGTCAGTGAGTCTAGTGTCGGTTGAGCTTAATGAAGACGAAGACCGAAGACTCAAGACGGACTTGCTGCATCAAGAAAGAAGAAACAGGTAAAAGTGATGCCTTGGTGAGCGTTAACCTAGTACCTACCCAAAACCATTAACCTCTAGATGACCATGACCCAATATGCATACCTGTAGTCATCTTAGATTGGCCTTAGGTGTCCCAAAAGACCACTAAAAGAATGGCCAAGAAGTTGCATGATATGCTGCAAAACAGCAGAAATTCATGCCTATCTGGGCACCCGACCCAGTGTCCGTCGGGCGCCCGACCTAGAGTGGAATCCGTCGATGAATTGGCCTTAAAACCAGAGGGTCACCGGGCGCCCGACCAAAACTTGTCCGGGAGCCCGACCAGTGCAAAAACCGTCCAGCAGCACAAAGACCCAGTCTGGATCAATTCCGAGCGCCCGACCAGTGAAAGAAAGGCCATCGGGCGCTCGACCAAAACTTGTCCGGGCTCCCGACCAACTCATTTTCTGTCCAGCGTTTAAACATTTTTATTGGATCGGATTCCGGGCACCCAACCCTGCCCGAATCTGCCCGTTATTTGACCGTTGGGAGAAACATTATTGTTATATATAAATTTGGCCTTCGAAGAAATGCGAGCAATCCGCCTCGTGCTCGTTGCGAGGGGTCGCATCCCAAAATGCGAGCAGCCCGCCTCGTGCTCGTCGTGAGGGGTCACATCTCAAAATGTGAGCAGCTAGGCTCGTGCTCGTCGAGAGGGGTTGCATCCCAAAATGCGAGCAGCTCGGCTCGTGCTCGTCGAGAGGGGTCGCATCCCAAAATGCAAGCAGCTCGGCTCGTGCTCATAGCGAGGGGTCGCATCCCAAAATGCGAGCACTCCTGATAAGAGTAGCTCCCTCGTCTTAGAGTACTAGCAGCCCGTATAGGTCGGTTTTGGGCTTATCTTCGCTTGCGGTTCCGTATCTCGAGGGATCATTATCAAGGAACGTAATTAACCAGATGAGTAGTTGAATCAAACTATTCTTTTATCTAAGGATAAGCAGGATAAACATCTTATCTCATGAAATCCGTAATAATCTTGAGATCTTGCGTAATAGAGTGGGACGTTCGGATTTATATAAAAGGATGGTTTCATCAATAAGAAGGTACACATTATTCATTCAAGGAATCGTATTATATTTGCTTTCCTTCAATCTTATCCTATCTAACTTAAGCATCGGAGGGCCAACGGTTGGACGCCGGCCACCCATAGTTTTCCTTCGTCTCTTTTCAGGTCAGGAGGAAATCGTTAGCAAGGAAAGGTGAACATCTGGAGGACCCTGTTACAAAATCTGACGTAAACAGATTGGCGCCGTCTGTGGGAACGCAATTTGATCACCAAATTTAGCCATTCCCATCATCAAGCACGATGCCTCCAAAAAAGACAGTTCATCCTTCCACGTCAAGGCAGACGTTACCTCCACCTGACGTTACAGAACCGATACATATCCCTCAAGCCGCTTCGACGGGCATCCCTCAAGGAGATCCTAGCGTGCTGTCACAAAACCCGTTATTTGAGGCTTCCGGAAGTCAAGAAGATGTCATGCGTTTCCTAGGAAACACACTTCTAACTCTCAATGCTAGGTTTCAAGCCTTGTCTAGCCGACTTGATTAGCATTTCTTGGAGCCTCAGAAGCTACCTTCCGGAGGGTTGCCGGCGCAGCCCATACCGATGTATCCCAGACACTCTATGGACGAACCACAGGTCCAACCAAATCATCCTCCGTCGAACCAAATGCCAATCGGCAACCAACCCCCGGTACTATCCCCACATTCCGTACATTCCAGTGCTTCCCGCCAACAACAATCTCATGGGTCCACCGTCGAAGCATCAGGTTATACTTTACCATGGGAAGGAGACCTTAAGAGAATCCATAATCGTTTTGATGATATGGAGCAACGATATCAGGCGAATCAACCAGCAGCCACTGTAGCGTCGATACATCGATCCGAGTCCCCTTTCACCAGCGAGGTCATGGAAGCACTTCTACCGAGAAAGTATCGTACACCCGTCATCACTCCATATACAGGTACTGGCGATCCTCTCGAGCATCTGGAAACTTATAGGTCTCTTATAGAACTGGAGGGACATGGGTCGGAAATCATGTGTAGGGCTTTTTCCCTAACTTTAAAGGAAGCAGCCCGTACGTGGTTCCAGGGGTTAAGACCTCGATCTATCAGTTCCTTTTCACAGCTATCGGAGCTGTTCCTCTCTTAATTCATGGGAAGCATCCTCACCAAGAAACCAGCGTCCCACCTAATGGATTTGAAACAGCAACATGGGGAAACAATAAAGGAGTTTACAATGCGGTTCATAACCGAAGCCGTCCAAACTAAAGGTTATACCGAAGAGAAAGGCCTCACCGCCCTAATAGCTAGGATCACCAGCGAAAAATTCAGATTCGCTTTAGATAAGAATCCTCCTAAAAATATGACAGAATTCCAAGCTAAAGCTCAGAAGTATATCAATGCAGAAGAAGTTGTTTTAGCGCGTCATGGTATACAGGGCAAGAAGCGTAAGCCGGAGGAAGTCTCTTCTTCGGATAAGAAATATAGGCGTGATCGGCGAGATCGCTCTCCTAAGAAAGTCTACTTTGGTAAGTACCATAACTACACCCCCTTTAATCGGCCTCCGGAAAAGGTGATAATGGAGATCAAGCATAAACCGTATGTGAAATGGCCCGCAAAAATCAAATCTGATCCTGAGAAAAGAGACAAGAGCAAGTTTTGTTATTTTCATAAAGATCATGGGCACACCATCCAAGACTGCATATCTCTGCGTGATCACATCGAAGCTCTTATTTGCAAGGGTCACCTTCAATACTATGTTGTCCGACAAGGTTATTCACCTAAAAGGGGGGGACCCCGTCACAGCAGCAGAAATCACCTCATCGACATACATCACAAGAAAATGTTGAACCTACTGGGGAGATTCGAACCATCGTCGGAGGACCGGCTTGCGGAGGAGATTCTCAAGCTTCGAGAAAAGCATACACCCGTAAGGCATCCAAGAAGCCTCAGCATATCTACTGGTTGGAACGAACTCCCGATACATCAGAATCTAGCCGTCCTTCAATCTCTTTCTCCCTCGAAGATGCAGAAGGAATTCACTTCCCTCATGAAGATTCCATCGTAGTCGCGTTAAAGGTATCAAATTATCTGACTCATCGTATTATGGTGAATACAGTTAGCTCTGTTGATATTCTCTACCTGGAGGCTTTCGATAAAATGGCACTTGCCAGAAGCCTGCTCAAGCCAGTCTCAACTCCCCTCGTCGGCTTCGGGGGCGAAGTGGTGACACCTGAAGGGAGCATTGACCTCCCAGTCACCTTTGGTGAGAGCCCTGCGAAGACGACTATCTTCATCAACTTCCTCGTGGTAGATCGGAGATCGGCGTACAATGCCATTTTGGGGCGACCATCGCTTAATAAGGTGGGGGCAGCTTTACATCCCTTGTATTTGTGCATGAAATTTCCTACCCCCAATGGTGTTGGGGTTGTACGAGGAAATCAGAAAGAAGCCCGATCTTGTTACGAGATAGCCCTACAAGATCGAAAGAAAACTCAGGCGGGTCCAGTTATGATGATAGAGCAAGATTCATCAAGTCTTCCAACGGCCGCCTCCTTGAATCCAAGGGAGAATGCTCTCCAATCAGGAGCTCCCGGGGAAGAAACAGTGTCAATCCGCTTAATCAAAGACGATTCGTCAAAAGTCGTATACATTGGATCCTCTTTAACCAGCGTCCTCCGTGAAGATCTGGTTCGTTTTCTCACCGAATACCAAGACGTGTTCGCTTGGTCTCATAAAGATATGCCAGGCATCGACCCCAGCGTCATCGCGCATCGTTTGAACATTGAACCGAATTATAAACCCGTCCACCAGTGCCGGCATGCTTTTACTGCAGAAAGGCAGATGGCAATCAAGGTTGAAGTCGAGAAACTGCTCACGGCCAATTTCATAAAAGAAGTTGATTATCCGGAATGGGTCGCGAACGTAGTTCTCGTTCGAAAAGCTAACGATAAATGGAGAATGTGCATCAATTATTCAGATTTAAACAAAGCGTGCCCTAAAGATAGCTTCCCAACTCCTCGAATCGACCAGCTGGTCGATTCAAGAGCTGGACATGCTTTGCTCAGTTTCATGGATGCCTATTCTGGCTATAACCAGATCATGAGGCATCCGCCTGACAGCCAACATACTGCCTTCATCACTGACCGTGGCCTATATTGCTATCAGGTAATGCCTTTTGGCCTTAAAAATGCAGGGGCCACTTATCAGCGCCTCGTCAATAAAATGTTCGTCGCGCAAATCGGCCGGAATATGGAGGTTTATGTCGACGACATGCTTGTGAAAAGCGTTGTAGGAAGTGACTACCTTGCGGATCTTCGAGAAGCTTTTGACTTGATGAGGAAGTATCGGATGAAATTAAATCCAGAAAAATGTGCATTCGGAGTCTCCGCCGAAAAATTTCTGGGATTTATGGTTGGCCAACGAGGAATCGAGGCGAATCCTGAAAAGATTAAAGCATTGATCGAAATGAAGTCCCCAGCCACTCTCAAAGATGTTCAACGTCTGGCTGGTCGCATTGCCTCGTTAAACAGGTTCATCTCGCGGGCTTCCAACAAGTGCTTACCCTTCTTTAAGTTCCTTCGAACCACAGCCAAATCTGATTGGGAATGGACACCACCATGTGAAGAAGCTTTTCAACAATTGAAGCAATATATGAGCGCGCCTCCCGTTTTATCTAAACCGGTGGTACACGAGCAACTCATCCTTTATTTGTCTGTGTCTTCTACGGCCATCAGCGCTGCTTTAATAAGGGAAGATTCCGGGATACAAAGGCCCGTTTATTATATCAGTCGAGCAATGGTGGACGCAGAAACCCGGTATTCTGATATGAAGAAGTTGGCCTTTGCTTTAGTCACAACCGCCCGAAAACTACGACCATTGTAACGTCCCAAAATTCAACGCCCGATTATACCGCCCGAGCACGAATTTTCGAGCGCTACTAAGGTAATATTTATAGGATTACAAATAATAGCAGCAATTTTTTTAACTAAACCATATCCATACTCTTATTCCAACTTACATCATAAAATAAATTATAAATGATCATAATTCACAAACATGACACTGATATACTCATTTACGATTCTATTAACTTAAAACTAAATAAAATATCTAAAAATAAATAAAAAAACGTCTTCATTAGAGTTGGCGTTCTCCTCCTCCTGGATTTTCACTTTGTCCTCAACTTGTGCCTTGTCCTCGAAAGATTTCATGTCACCTCTTAAACCTACAGTTCCCTAAGAAGAGTGAGCAAAACAATGCCCAGCGAGTAGGAGTACTTACTCCACTCCATAATATGAATCACACATCCAAGTAAACAGATAAAAAGAATCAAAACATAACTATTCAGTTTGTAAATTGTAGAATGCCATGCTCACATTTTCCCACCCCACAATGACACATTTATTAACATTAAACACACATCCCATAATGAATTTCCATGCAGCACGCATAAATCAACCATATACGTGGCCTTTAATACAAGGTCTTCAGTCAGGTTTCACACAAGTAAATCAGCCATACGAGGTTACGCCTGAAAAATAGTATCACAACAAGACAGGTGAGGTACATTCCGATCCTGACACGGTACGCCCGATCCTGACACGGGTCGCATTCCTGACGAGACGCAATTGCTCCGATCCTGACACGGTACGCCCGATCCTGACACGGGTCGCATTCTCAATGAGAAAACAATTGCCCCGATCTTGACACGGGTACGATCCGATCCCAACATGGGACGCATTCTCGATGGGAAAACATACCACACTTGATGGTTTCCCATATTCCAGTTCATCCAATGATGTATCCATACATAGGTGTCCCATAACCACACCCATATCCATCCCACACAAACTTAACCACACTTAACCACACCCATATACACCGACCATGCTTAATCGTACTTGGATAGTCATGGTTAAGAACCATTTACATACCCCTACTCTGATTTAATTCCGTGGACTTAACCTCACCATAAACTGCTCTATGCATGGGTCCATCATATGTGTCATATAAACATAAACATGTGATAATGAGAATTTACTGCATGTTAACACAATTTAATGAATCATACAACATAACTATTTAAGAAACAAATCAAGTACATATATATCAAGATAGCAAGAATGCATCCACATTATGAAACACAACATTTTGAGGGGTTTAAGAACTTTAAACTAAACTATAACCATACATTCAAAGAGAATGGACAGTTGTTGTCCCCACAATTTCGTTTAATCTGACTGTTTGGGAGGTCTGATGTGTACCAAATTTATTTTACAGTTTTAAGACTTGCTGGTCTAAGCATTAGACAGCTTAGATTGGGCAAAATATTCCTCAATGGGACCCAAAAGTTGGAGTCTAATCAGATTAAGATTCTGTTATTTTTCAATGTGTCAATCCCATTATTTCAAGTGGTGTGGGCCACGTGGAACCCCGTTCTGGCCCATATTTTTATGGTGAATCCCACACAACCCAACAAACAGTGTGGACGAGGTGGATTATCCAAAAGTTCACATGTGGGGCCCTGTGGACCCTCGCCGATTTTTCCGCGCTCCCACACGACGTCGTTCTCCCTTTCCTTTCGGAAGAAGAAGAAGAAGAGGTGCGTGAGTGCGAAATCGCCGTTTGTGCCACTGGCTTGCCTCGTTCTCGAGGGCTTTGTTTGGTTGTCGTGTTGAGCTGAATATGTTTAAGTGAGTTTATATAAGACCAGAGTCGCCACTAGCCAGTTACTTCGAATCTACAGTCGGCTAGACCCTGTAGAAACGTTAGAGAAGGGAATCCGAAGATTCCTTCCTCCAAAATGACTCCTGTTGATCTGCGGTCAGAGATTCAAGGTAAGGGATCACGGTTACAGGGTGGGAAGAGGTTAAGCACCCGACACACTGCCCGTACCGAAGTACGGTCTCTACTTCACAGAATCGATCGAATACTTGAAAGTCTAGTTTAATCCTCGTATATTCTCATGGATGACATGATGCATGAATGCGGGTCTGAACAGTAAGAGTTTCTGATGGGCAGGTTCCAACAACGGGCAAGCCCAGAGCGTACGCTTGAACTGACAGGTGCTTAATATAAGACGTATGCAGTGTGCTTGAATGATCAAGGTGTTTTATGGTGAAGCATGAATGCAGGTCTAAACAGTAAGAGTTTCTGATGAGCAGGTTCCAACAACGGGCAAGCCCAGAGCATACGCTCGAACTGACAGGTGCTTAATATAAAGACATATGCATGTGTGCTTGAGTAATCAAAGTGCTTGTAGTGAAGCAGGGGGGTTGGAAGGAAAGTAAATGTTGCACTTATGCTAGATGCAAATGAGATGATGCTGGAAAATGAGTAGCTGGGTGGACGGAGGTGTCGCAAGGGTTAGCTTCGAGTAGCTGGATTAAGACTTGGGTGACTTGAGAGGCTTGGACCAGTGGTCAGGCTGGGCTGGACCAGGGTTAGGCTCTCCTCACTCGGGCTCTCCTTGGTGGAAAAATGGGCTAAGGGGTGGATGAGGACTCGGACCGCACCCGGACTGGCTGGACTTGAAGGGCTTCGAATGGATTGTTGAAATGAGAAGGGGAGGGGGGTATTTATAGCAGCAGAGAGTGGCAGCTCTCGTAATTTTGTCCGGGCGGCCTGCCATGGGCCGGCCGTACGGCCGCTCCTCGGTTTCCAGCGAGTACGGTCGTTCCCTCGGGGCTGCTGTTGGACTCGCTGGTCGACTCAGTGAGTTGACTCAGCGGGTCGACTCGGTGGTTTGACTCAACGGGTTGACTCGACGGGTTGACTCGGTGTTTTGACTCGACGGGTTGACTCGACGGGTTGACTCAGCGGGTTAACTCAGCGGGTTGACTCAGTGAGTTTGACTTTTTTGGGATTTTTTGACTGGCCTTTTTTATGGGGGGTTTTTCGGGGTGGTTTTTAGGACTGGGTTGATTGGGTTCAGGCTTGAACTGGGCTATGGAATGGGGCTTACAATGGTGAGTTTGGCTGAGTTTGGACTTGGGATTTGGGGGTATGGTCCTCCGTTCAACCAGCTATCTCTACCAACAGTGTAGCCGAAGGTGGGGTGTCTACAGATGCCCCTCTTTGGCAGAGGTTGCATGCAACCGAATGCCAAAGCGAGTGGACACCCCACTTCTGACCCGGTCATTCATAGATCATGGTCTGAAATCTTTGCTTGCTTTTGCATCTGTGCCAGTTGATCGTTTGGAGATCGCTCACTCTCACATACCGCGGGAGTTTGGAGAAAACGTTGCGATTGTCCCTGCATGCGCTGCAACCTGGGTACCCAATCGCAACCCTTCCATTCCCGATCGGTACTAACATCGGAAAGGTACAACAGAGCCTCTGCGTCGACAGTCTTACGAGGTTACTGACCCTGTGATTGATTGTATGATGTTTGATGTTTTCCCAGATCACTCCAGGAGTACTTGTTTCGCTTGACTGTCAAAGTGGTTAGACGCCCTGCGTCAGATAGTCTTACGGGATTCTACTACGCCGACTTGGACTCAGTCAAGGTACTTCAGGCATCCACGCCTAGGTATGTGCGGGTGGGCTTTTCCACCCGATCTGCTGGTTTCGATGCTTGGTTTGCAATTCATTCTTTCCTTGATTGTGGTTTGGAATCTTTGTTATCTTTCGTATCTGAGTCAGTTGATTGTCTGGAAATTGATAACTCGCACATACCGCGGGAGTTTGGAGAAAACGTTGCGATTGTCCCTGCATGCGCTGCAACCTGGGTACCCAATCGCAACCCTTCCATTCCCGATCGGTACTAACATCGGAAAGGTACAGCAGAGCCTCTGCGTCTGTTAGTCTTACGAGGATGCTGACCCTGAGACTGATTGTGTGATGTTTGATGTTTTCCCAGATCACTTCAGGAGTACTTGTTTCGCTTGACTGTTAAAGTGGTTAGACGCCCTGCGTCCGATAGTCTTACGGGATTCTACTACGCCGACTTGGACTCAATCAAGGTACTTCAGGCATCCACTCCTAGGTATGTGCGGGTGAACTCTTTCCACCTAATCTGCTGATTTTGATACTTGGGTTACAATTCATCGTTTCCACCTGTTCAAATGGTTTCTGTGACCGAGCCTTTTGGCTTTCATCTTTTTTGTATCTTGGCATGGGGTACGACCGCACTGACACTGGAGTTCAGTTCGACCGTACTTTGAGTGCATTGGATCCGATGACCTCCGGGGAAACCGCGAGACATCAGATCTTATTTGATTTTTGCGTCGGCTCCTACCCAGAGATATGGAAGATCTCCTGGTGTGTTGGAGGCAGAACGCTCTACTGGAAAATATTTTTGGATTTTTGAAAAGGTACCCACTCTGGGGAGTGATACTCCGTGGGTTTTTTATTTGCAAATAGAAATATTTTTTTGTCTTTTTGAAATGGGAACCTGGTTTGCACGTGCCTCCACTAGGGATGCCTGTGGGGTCTTTGGCTAACCGACTTTTATTTTGAAAGCAGGTAAACATGATGATTGATGCGATGGATGCTGATGCATGGAGATGCATGATGAATGCATGGCTTGGTTCATTCTCTTTTCGTTTGATGATTTTACTTTTGCTGGAGATGCAGAGAATTTTGAGCTTATTGCTTGCAGGGTTGTACTCCCTTGGGGATTTTTCTTTTTGATACGGAGGTTTGGACAGCGGGTTGGTCAAGATCCCGACCCGTGGTCGATCAGGTCCATCGTCCCAAGATGCTGTTTCTTTGCTAATGAGAATGTACGAGGATATCATTCAACTTCAAGATGTTCTTCTGGGCATACATGTGATTGAAATGGTGTTTGGTTGCCCGTTTTGGTCAAGATTCCAATTTGCGGGCGATTGGATCCGTCATCCCATACTGTGAAGTGAGCGGAGTTCAAGACTCCTGAAGTGTAGTGCTGGGGATTAATTTTTGTGATTTTTGTAAGTATTTGGGTCCGGATCTTTTACCTGAGTAGTCAAGGTAGAGATCAGTTATTGAAAACCAAGGAAATATTTTTTGTGATTTTTTAAAATATTTGATTTGAAAGCAAGGGAAATATTTTTTTGTGATTTTTTTACAACATTTTGTTGAAAGCAAGGGAAATATTTTTTGTGATTTTTGAAAATATTTCGATTGAAAGCAAGGGAAACATTTTTTGTGATTTTTGACAATATTTTGATTGAAAGCAAGAGAAATATTTTTTGTGATTTTTTTGAAAAGGTGATTTTGCAATGTTTTTGTATTTTTGTGATTTTTCTGAAATGCAGGGAAAAGTATGGAATTTTCATCCACTTCCAGCTTCTACTGCTGGTAAGGCACCCGATCCATTTTACGTCAGCGAGCAAGACGAGTCTCACACAGTTAAGTGCCGTAGTTTTACATCTTCGGATGAGGAGATTTTGAGGGTTTTTAGTCAACACACCCACAAAGTTGCCTGTTCCTCATGTGCAATGCACATAGACCACGTATCGTCCGACGGACTCCTTCGGCCACAAGATGAGCCACATCCTCATATTTCCCTTAGTCAATCCAGTTTGGGGTCTTACGTTGCTCACAATTCCGTGAGGGTGAGCTCCACATCCCAACAGCCTTAATCCCCTTCATGAGTTCTAGGAACAGGGAACATCCGTCAGCTTCAACAGCGACTTCCAAATCAAGGTTGTCTATCACGGTGCGTTCAACACGAACAGGATTGCGGAGTTCTGCCCGCCACAGCCCTTACCTGTTTAAGAGATTCCAGACACCCGTACGATCAAGTGTCAGCCATGCCTGGAACAGGTTAGGAAAGAAAGCCACCGAGAAGTTAATCCCAGTGTAGTTTAAGGTCTTCGGACCGCTGGGGATAAATTGGTGCGTTTGAAACTAGTGGTGAATTTTTTTTTTTGTTTTATATATTATTTATATATATATTTTTTTTGTTTTGAAAAGGTTCCAGATTTCAACTCGGGTGATCAAGATTGATACTGGTTTTTATGGAAAGCTTTAAAATATTTTTGGTATTTCTGAAATGATCCGGGTTATCGAACCATGATTCCAACGGTCGAGGCCGATGCCGATTTTTGGTTGAAAGCGAGAAAGGTCCCCCGAGAAATTAATCCCAGTGTAGTTTAAGGTCTTCGGACCATGAAACTGTACAAAAGAGGGGCAAACATTATTATTATTATTATTTTTTTGGAAAAATGTCCGGTGTCAGCGGATGGACAATCCAGACTGATGCCGGTTTTTATTGAAAATCTCTCAGGATGTCGATCCCGACGTAGTTTAAGGTCTTCGGACCATTGAATTTTAAAAGAGGGGCTGGTAGTATATATATATATATTTTTTTTGTTTTTTTTTTGGGGAAAATGTCCGGTGTCAGCGGATCTTGATTCAATCCAGGCTGATACCGGTTTTTATTAAAAGGTCTCTCGGGGTCTTGATCCCGACGTAGTTTAAGGTCTTCGGACCCAAAAGATTTACAAGAGGGGGCAAACACATTTTTGTTTTTCGAAATGATCCAGATCATCAGATCTTGGCCTGAAAGGCTGGGGATCGATGTTGGTTTTTATTAAAAATCTCTCGGGACGTTGATCCCGACGTAGTTTAAGGTCTTCGGACCCAAAACTGTGTACAAATAAGTGTTGGAAATGCATAAATATATTTTTTGTGGTTTTCGAAAATACCCGGTGTCGTCGGATCTTGATTCGAGCAATCAGGACCAATACCAGCTTTTATTGAAAATCTCTCGGGATGTGAATCCCGACGTAGTTTAAGGTCTTCGGACCCAAAACTGTGTACAAATAAGTGTTGGAAATGCATAAATATATTTTTTGTGGTTTTTGAAAATACCCGGTGTCGTCGGATCTTGATTCGAGTAATCAAGACCAATACCGGCTTTTATTGAAAATCTCTCGGGATGTGAATCCCGACGTAGTTTAAGGTCTTCGGACCCAATTTTTGGGGTTGGGCATACTTACCTTGCTTTTTTTTTTGGCTTCTGACGGGGCTGACTGTGATTTGAGTGGTCAGAATTGCTTGATTTGGCCCTGCGGGCCATTTGATGATCGGATCTTGGATTCTGGCCTTCTCTCTTGATGATCATGCCTTTGATCTTGCTGCTTTCTGACTTGTGTAAGCCTTCTAATGGTTTGGATCCTGATGATTTAGCCCTTGAATGGTTCAGGTTGATAGATTCGGCCCTGTGGGCCCACTTGCGATCTTGGCTTTACTTTGGGGCACCTCTTTTGATGATTTGTGAGGGTAAGAAGGCTTCTCATGGTGTGGATGATGGCTTGAATGTCTCAGATCGCTTGACTTGGCTTTGTGGGCCCACTTGATGATTAGATCTTGGATTCTGGCCCTTCTTTTGATGATCAGCCCTTTGATCTTGTTGTTTGATGGCTCATGCAGGTTCTTCAATGGTTTAGATCATGGTGATGTAGTCTTTGAATGACTTGGATTGCTTGTGGCCCCCACTTGATCACCTTTCCTTCTCTTTGACTTGATCAGCCATGTTCTGGCCGCATTACTTCATGATTGGACTGGTGGGGCACCTTGTATATGATCTTGATCAGCCTCAATCGAAATCTGGAGTGGACCGGAGCCTTGGGCGGCCCATGGAGTGCCATCTGCTGACGTGGACTGTCAGCCTCACCTACCAAGAACCTTGGAGCCAATCCCGCGGAGAGAGAGGAACCGCGTCCGTACGGGCGGCCCACAGCAGGCTGCCCGAACCTTGCCTCTTCTGCGGTCTGGGCTGTCTCGTATTCGGACATTCTCAGCAGTCCACTGTCCCTGTCTTCTTGATTCGGTGCACACGAGGTTTCAATCTAACCATAAATCCTTCTTTTGTCTTTACTTTTCTTCTTTTTTGTTTTCTTCTCACTTTGTCCTTTCCCAAGCAATGGATAGTGGTGATATAGGCTAGGGGCTGTGGGGGCTGTCCATGGTGGGTCCCACATTCCAGATTTTCTTTTGAGCTTTGATGGATGGGGGATGCCTTTAGTAGATGGGGTAGATGGGGCTTTAAGAGGGAGCATTGATGGAAGCTCAAGCTTGGCGGTTGATGGAGCTTTTAATGACTCTATTAATGGTGGGATGGCTGGAATTTCAGATTTGGATGGGTCTTTGGATGATGGAATTTTGGATGGTATGGATGAGATGGGAAGATGGGACATAGGTGAGGCTATGCATCCTTGGAGTGTGGGCCGCATGGATCGTGTGATTGATGATGGAGACGGGGCCATGATGGATATTGATGGGCTGATCTTAGATTGCTTTCTGGTACCTGTGAGGAGAGAAAATACTTTAGTAAAAGGATTGAAGCATCAAAGCAGGAAGAGAGATACTTACCTTCTAGGAGGAATGATCGGGAGAAAGACGCTTGTACGAGGCACTCCATAAGTTGGCTGGGGGATGTTTATTTTAAAAGCCCAGTGAGATCTTTTTTTTTTTGCATATATACGAATAAGGAAAATTGATTTTTTTTTTTAAATATATGTATGCAAATCATGCATGAAACGAAAATTTGTGCCAAGTGCTTGTCTGTCTATGCGTGATTCGGATTTGTGCTTTTGGATGTAAGAATCAGAATATTTGACTCAGCCTGATGTCATACTCGATTTTCTTAATTATTCACCAAGGGTCCTGGTCCCCTTAAGATAGTGCGCAATGGTATCCTGCCCCTAGAATTTGGGCAGATCATGAAAGAATTCTCGACTCATAGCCGCCATCCTTGCTTCCATTGAATCTTCATGTCGCTTGGATCTCTCATGTACCTGCTTTTTTTTTCTTTTCTTAGCCATTATTACCCGCAACGCCCTTTCGGGTTTTTGCTGCGTTCGGCTCGCCCGTCATTTTTGCCCGTGGCGCCCTTTCGGGTTTTCACCACGTCCCGGGTATTTGATCTTGCCTGCCCCTTGGCAGCTATGCTGTTTTTACCCTTGGCGCCCTTTCGGGTTTTCACCAAGTCCGCTATGTGCTCACTGTTTTTACTCGGAGCGCCCTTTAGGGTTTTCACTCCGCCCTCTTTGTTTAGGCACACATCTCTTCTCTTTTTTTTTTTTTTTTTTTTTTTTTTTGGATAACTGCGGCGACCAGAGGTCAGGAATCCGTCGTTGTCAGCCGATGGTAACCTTTCGGCCCTTATCCTAAGTTACAATGGCAAAGCTGTCGGCCTTAGCTACAGACCCTTCTGAGGTGGATGGATGGATAGATGTGTTTCTTTTGAGTCGATTTTTTTTCTTTTTTTTTCTTTCTTTCTTTCTTTCTTTCTTTCTTTCTTCTTCTTCTTCTTCTTTTTTTTTTTGGGTTGTGTGCCCCCCCTTTTTTTGCTCTATTCTTTTTTTTTCTTCTTCTTTTTTTTTTTGAACCCTTTATTTGGAACACTTATTAGTGAACGGGAAGGGATTCTCAGAGGTCTAAGCCTTGACCTCTTGACTTCAGCTCTACTAATGTAACTCTTGATAAGGTTGGATTGGCTTACCTGTGAGAGATTTTTACGTTATCGGCGTTGATTAGCTCAGAAAGATCCACCCCTCTCATGTTGGTGAGCCTGAGGGCGCTTCTTGGAAGAACTTTTCTGATCCTTGGGCCTTGTCCCTTTGAGTTTGATAGATGCGGCAGTGCTTGTCGTAAACCCGATATGACTTTCTTTCTTCGGCTTCATTCTTCATCAGCACTCATGGTGACATGATTTTGACTCGAACTCGTAGGTCTGTCTTCTGCTTTTAAGCTTCTTGAGGAACTCCTTCGTCCTTAGATTCCAAAGGATGTCCCATTGCCAATGTTGATAGCATGTGGGAACCCTTGACAATTGATGATGTCATTCTCCATGAGAATTATCATGCGAGATCAGAATGTTACCTTCATCCGCTTTGTGCTGTAATCGACTGCCCCAAGTATATGCGTATGACCACTAGATGATGCCGAGTCGATCTTTCTGTTGATGTGGATACCTCGTACAGGGAATAGCTGGAGCATTATCAGGTTGTAGAATTTCGAAGCACACACATGGATCCGATGTGCATGTTGCTGACACTTGAAGTGCTTTCTGACATGTTGGCAACAATCTGTCTTCATCGAGCCGTGAGGTTTCTTCGATCATTCGTCAAGCCGCACACTCCAGCATGGAATGCAAGCATAGTCTTCGCAGCATCTTCTTGATAGGCTTGATGAGTTTTTGATCGATAAGTCTTCATAGGACGCAAGATTGGGAAGTCATGACTTCAAAAATTCAATCATTCTCTGCTTATTTTTCAGGGACAAGGATTCTCAATGCACACTTCCTTATGGGTCTCAAGAGATCCTAGGTTTATAATTTTGTAACATTTTTTAGATGACATCAGCTTTTGGTTCGAACTTTCGAGGAGACCCTCTAAGTTTGGGAGTCAACTCATCATTTTCCACATCATTTGGCTTTGTCCGAACCCTTGAGTTTGAAATCCAACTCCAGATTGAAATCTTATGAGTCAACTTCATACTCAAGTGCTTTGACAGACAGACTTGACACTTTTATTGAAAAAGATTTTTTTTTTTTTTTTTTTACTTTCAAAGATTTTCTGGTTTTTTTGAATTTTGTGAATATCTGGATTTTTTGAGCTTTTTGGACTTTCTGAAATTTTGAATTTTTTCTTTAAATATTGAAATATTTGGTGTTTTTGGGTTTTTGAATCTTCTGATTTTTTTTTGAAATTTTTCGTAAAAAAACCCGAGCAAGACGGCGATGTGAACCAGGTGTCGCCTGATTCGGCTCAGGGAGCCGCGCACTGTCGACTTTTATTGTGCCGTCATGGGGACTACAAACCTGTTACTGCCCTGCACTCCTTCCCCTTAGGAGGCAGGGCCAAAAGGATCAGTAGGCCAAACCTCATTGTTGCACCCAAACGTCATGGCAGATCTGAAATTGGGCTCCGGGTCGGTGTCGGATGCGATTTCTCCTGGTTCGTCCCCGATGAATTGTAGCTCTTCGGGTTCATCTGGCTGAGGTAGGACCAGGATTGTGGTCCAGTCGATCGGGGGAAATTTCTGCCCCTTGCTTGAGTCTTCTTTGGGCAACTCTATCAGACTCAATCTGCTCGCTTGATCATCGAAGGTGGAATCCAGCCCATCATCAGGATAGATAATCCTTGTGTTGATGAACTGGATTGGTGTGCAGATGCAGAGATTGCCTTCTCCTTGAAGACCCCGTCTTCTTCTGATACTTTTGTGCTTTGGTTTCCTAATCCGAGTAGGCCGATATCGCCGTCTTTCTCTACCCATATTCTCTTGAACTCGCATGATTCGGGTCGAGTCTTGATATTCAAGCTGATAGTAGAAGGTTTGGCGCTCGGCAGGGAGGAAGACATAGTTCGATCCGATGGGACATGCGCGAGGGAAGAAATTTGCATTGTGATGGTATGAGACCTCCCCATTAGAGCGTTGTACGTCCATGGCTGGGATGGTAGGCTCCCGGAGGTTGGATGCTTCTACCGTGGGAAATTGTCCGGGATCGGTAATGATGGTGATCGCCCTATCTCCGAAGATGTACTTGACCCTTTGGTGAAGATTTGAAGAGATGGCACCGATTCTGTGAAAGCAGGTCCGATCGGGAAGGAGATGGAATGAAGCTGAGACGTCGAAGACCTGAAGAGTGATGGTTGATGTTTTTGGACCGATCAGAACCTGGACATCAATCTCCCCTTCAACCTCCTCGATAGTGGCCACATAATTGAAGCTGGGACCCAATTCTGCTAGGGCATGTGGCATGTTGTCTAAGGAAGGGTCTTCTTCTTGGAGGATGATGGTTGAAGTAGAAGCCGAGTAGACAGGTGCGGTGGGCAAGTTGTGCCCCTGGTTGCTTGATGGAGAGATGGGTAGGCTTTGCCCCTGGTAAGCTGGAGTGGGCAAGCTGTGCCCCTGACTGACTATTGTTGAGACAGGCAGGTTGTGCCCCTGGTTGATTGATGCTGAGATGGGTAGGATTTGCCCTTAGCTCAAACTGAGCAGACCATGCCCCTGTTTTGCCGATGCTACGCTAGGGAGATTGTCTCCTTGGTTGACTGAGATGGGCTGATTGTACCCATGCTTAGAAATGGGCGTGGAGAATGAACCGATTGAAGGTGCCCCTTGCATAATGATGGGCTCTGGGATTGAAATAACTGAGGGTGCCCCTTGCAGGATGAGAGGCTCAAACTCTAAACTAGAGTCGATGGCACGAATAAACTAGAGAGGAGGTTCTTCTTGGCTTACGAAAGCTGGATAGGCAGGAGGTGCCCCTTGCATTGTGAAGACTGGATCAACTGGAGATGCCCCTTGCAGGATGAGGGGTTCTGAAACTGGACTGGTAAGGGGTGCCCCTTGCTAACCTTGATTAGGGAACTGTGAGTTCCATCTTGACTGTTGCTGTTGTTGCGGTTGTCCGTGCTGAGGGAGGAATAGTGCACCTTCGGTAGAGGCGACAAGATCATCCTCTTCCATTGGATGGGAGATGAGGACACTTCCGTTATCATTCTCGTATTCAGCAGTAGGCTCTTCTTCCACTATCGGTTGAATTGAAGAAGCCTGATGAGGCCACCAAGGGGAGATCATCCCAGCCCTTATTCCGGCTTCAACTTGTTCCCCGGCGCGGATGAGTTGGTTAAAGTTCGCATATGGATGTGAGACAAGGTATCCAGAGATACTTGGATTTGCCGAGTGGACGATCATGGAGATTTGTTCCTCGTCGTCGATAGGAGTCTTCATTCTAGCGGCCATGGCCCGCCACCGTCCAACGTAAGCTGACAATGTTTCATCGCTTCTTTGCCTGAGAGCTGCGAGGTCTGCTCTCCTGGGTGCCATGTTGAGATTGTACGCGAATCTATCGACGAAAGCATGGGAGAGCTGCTCCCAAGCCCTGATGCGATGATAGTCCAATGATGTGTACCAATCCAGGGCATCGTCTTTCAGAGATTTTTGAAACAAGCGGATGAGTGCTCCATCATTGCCCGCCACAGCATTAAGCTCTCCACAGAAAGCTCGTAAGTGGTCTACAGGACACCCTGTCCCATCATATCTTTTAAATTTTGGTACCTGAAAGCCTTGAAGTACCATTGCATCAGGAAATGGACAAAGATCTCTAAACTTAGTGGATGGAAGATCCACCCCTTGCTGCTTCTGCAACTTTCTCTTCATCTCTCGCATCTGTTCTCGGAGTTGCTCTATTTCGGATGGACCAGATGAGGGAGATCTTGCCCCTTGCCAGGACTGAGATGGCCCCCTTTCATAGTAATTGGTGTCATTGATGCTCCTATGATTCTTGCTTGAAGAAGGTTGGGCCTGGTAATTACTCCCATTGTAAGGACTTTGTTGGACTAGAGCTGAGAAGGGAGGCTGTAAGGAAACCTGAAAATGGCTCCTGTTTGCAGGAGGATACTGGAAGAAATGCCCTGAGGTCGAGGGTTGTTATGATTGAAGGCCCCTATTAGGAGGGTATCGAAAGTCCTGCGCCACCCCTGATAGTTGTGGTTGGGATGAACTGGAGACTGGAAGAGACGGTTGTTGTGATTGTTGAACTGGACCAGCTTGATTGCTGGCTGCTGAAGCCTGGGCTTGTGTGAATCGGAGAAGCATTTCCTGCATGGCCTTCATGCTTTGTTGTAGCTCTTGGATGCCAGGAATTGACATGGATTCACTCGAGTTTAATAGTGGAGAGGAAGCCTCAGGTATAGGGAATGGGAGAGCCATGTCGATTTTGTATTGGATGTGGCAGGGTGATTTAGTTTGGAGGAGTAATGGTGGGAAGTATGCACTACTTTTTTTTTTGGGTTTTGGGATTTTTTATTTTTTTGTTTTGGGTAGAATGCTATGCAGATGAGATTGTATGAGGACTAATGACTTTCAAGTATAGGATGGATTCCGTTTTTCAAGTCGGATCACGACTAGTGGGACTAGTTCATCCCCAGTGGAGTCGCCATTCTGTGGACCCTCGCCGATTTTTCCGCGCTCCCACACGACGTCGTTCTCCCTTTCCTTTCGGAAGAAGAAGAAGAAGAGGTGCGTGAGTGCGAAATCGCCGTTTGTGCCACTGGCTTGCCTCGTTCTCGAGGGATTTGTTTGGTTGTCGTGTTGAGCTGAATATGTTTAAGTGAGTTTATATAAGACCAGAGTCGCCACTAGCCAGTTACTTCGAATCTACAGTCGGCTAGACCCTGTAGAAACGTTAGAGAAGGGAATCCGAAGATTCCTTCCTCCAAAATGACTCCTGTTGATCTGCGGTCAGAGATTCAAGGTAAGGGATCACGGTTACAGGGTGGGAAGAGGTTAAGCACCCGACACACTGCCCGTACCGAAGTACGGTCTCTACTTCACAGAATCGATCGAATACTTGAAAGTCTAGTTTAATCCTCGTATATTCTCATGGATGACATGATGCATGAATGCGGGTCTGAACAGTAAGAGTTTCTGATGGGCAGGTTCCAACAACGGGCAAGCCCAGAGCGTATGCTCGAACTGACAGGTGCTTAATATAAGACGTATGCAGTGTGCTTAAATGATCAAGGTGTTTTATGGTGAAGCATGAATGCAGGTCTGAACAGTAAGAGTTTCTGATGGGCAGGTTCCAACAACGGGCAAGCCCAGAGCATACGCTCGAACTGACAGGTGCTTAATATAAAGACATATGCATGTGTGCTTGAGTAATCAAAGTGCTTGTAGTGAAGCAGGGGGGTTGGAAGGAAAGTAAATGTTGCACTTATGCTAGATGCAAATGAGATGATGCTGGAAAATGAGTAGCTGGGTGGACGGAGGTGTCGCAAGGGTTAGCTTCGAGTAGCTGGATTAAGACTTGGGTGACTTGAGAGGCTTGGACCAGTGGTCAGGCTGGGCTGGACCAGGGTTAGGCTCTCCTCACTCGGGCTCTCCTTGGTTGAAAAATGGGCTAAGGGGTGAATGAGGACTCGGACCGCACCCGGACTGGCTGGACTTGAAGGGCTTCGAATGGATTGTTGAAATGAGAAGGGGAGGGGGGTATTTATAGCAGCAGAGAGTGGCAGCTCTCGTAATTTTGTCCGGGCGGCCTGCCATGGGCCGGCCGTACGGCCGCTCCTCGGTTTCCAGCGAGTACGATCGTTCCCTCGGGGCTGCTGTTGGACTCGCTGGTCGACTCAGTGAGTTGACTCAGCGGGTCGACTCGGTGGTTTGACTCGGTGTTTTGACTCGGTGTTTTGACTCGACGGGTTGACTCGACGGGTTGACTCAGCGGGTTAACTCAGCGGGTTGACTCAGCGGGTTGACTCAGTGAGTTTGACTTTTTTAGGATTTTTTGACTGGACTTTTTTATGGGGGGTTTTTCGGGGTGGTTTTTAGGACTGGGTTGATTGGGTTCAGGCTTGAACTGGGCTATGGAGTGGGGCTTACAAGGGTGAGTTTGGACTTGGGATTTGGGGGTATGGTCCTCCGTTCAACCAGCTATCTCTACCAACAGTGTAGCCGAAGGTGGGGTGTCTACAGGCCCATAAGTGCTTGTTGTCCCCACTTTAAAATCTGCTCACCTTCAGATTTATATTGTATTACATTGTCCACTATTTGAGACGGTGTGGCCCACTCGATTATCGAAACCCTCTGAAATTTAATTTCCAGCCTCCTGACATAGTAATGTAACAAATGAGTGGTATAGATTTAACAGAAAGCTTATGGTGGGACCCACGAATTACCCGTTGTCCATGAGAGATAAATTCGGAATTTTCTGCACAATTGCAAAAAATTCAGCAATATAGTCCAATTTGTAGAAGTTGGTGTGGTCCGCTCGGGTCTCGGATTGAGCTGAAATTTTGTGGACTATTACATCACATGATGAGGTAAGTGATAGATGGAGTGGATAAAAAAAATACATTAAGGTGGGGTCCACAAGTGGGCCTCCAACTGGTAGCCCGTTCGCCCACCCGCCAGCGCTGGGCGTTGGTGACGCTGCTGGGCAGCGGCTTCTCTCTCTCTCTCTTTTTTCTTTTTATAATTTGTATCCACACAAGGTGGGGCCCACTAGGTTGAGATCCAATCCATCCATTGAATTATTCAGGCCTTTGGTCCACCCAATAAATCTAATTTTGCACAGATCGAAAATTGTAAAACAAAAATAGTGGCTTTATCCCCTTTTTAATGGTTGGGTCTATTTCTCCCACCTTGGCCCACTTAAATATCAGATTTCTTTTAAATCTGGGCCCACAAGCAAACGTAAGCTAAAATACATGATGAACGGCATAGATTTAATTAAAGTAACGTAATTGATCTACTAAACAAAACACAAATGCGCATTCAAACAATGATGTGGGGTGAGTATATCCGTATACTCACCAATTGTCAATCCGATCCGAGATTTTGAAAATGAAAATAACAAAGAAAACCAATCTTCGGCCCACTACAAAATACTACCTCCTTCCTCCCAATCAACGGTCATATGATGATGATGATGATGGATGGTGATGATGGATGGTGATAATGGATGGTAGGGATTTGAAACTATTGATGATGAATGGTGATGGGATGGCTACGATTCGGTTGTAATTGTAAAAGTAGTAGAATAGGACTCTCTTACGAGAGTTTAAATAAAGTACATTAGCTTATAACATAAATATTTGTGGTGAAAATAGAAGTAATATTTTGATGGTCCACCTAGTGATCCCTTCTTGGATCTAAGATGTCCATCATACAGAGGATTAACACAACAAGTAGTGGGTAAACTCTCGGGTCAAAGGGTCGATGGATGGACACAATATGATCTATGTAAGAGTTAGCCTAAATGAACGCTCTAGAATAGATGTGTAACATCTTAAAATCGGGCCCACCTTTCACAAATCTGAGACCATTATGACATTGGCCTCGAAAAACTGACAAAGTGGTATGAATTTGGGAGAATTTGGTAGTGTCCACACCCACGATCTAATAAGGACACAAATGATGATCTAAATGGTGGTAAACACCACAACTTAAGGTGGTTAGTTTCTAAGGATAAGCTTGACCACTTTGAGGTGAGATTAAATCATGACCATTGAGTGTTGTGTGAAGTGGTTCGCACCATTGGTTAGAATGTCCATAGATTGAATAATGGACCGTTGGGTCGATGAATCTCTTACCGGTTTAAGAGTAATTGATCAAAAATGTGATGGACGGTGAATACACCTCGGTTCAAGATTCTAAAAACATGGGGACGTGGGCCATCTTAGAAAACCTAAAATACCCAAAATCTAGACACACACCGATGTCCATACATAAAGATGGACGGTCCACAACGAAGATAAAAATCTCTCTATACCAAACTCCATAACCATATCCTAAAATTTGGATTTTAAATTGGCACATCGCAACGAATGTGACTTCTGTACTTCTCGGTCTACATGGACATATCGAGGACCTTATGAGGGAATCTAATCCAATAGGTCACCTAAGTATATGAAAAAGGTCGCCCATGAGTGATTTCACCTTGATTGGTGGTCCACATGGCCCTACGCAGTAATTCTTCGATTAAACGGTCTCGGAAGATCATCCAGTGATGAAATTTCACATAGACGGCTAAAATGCTATAACAAAGGTGTGGAGAAAATCCCACAGCTAATTGACACACCAATTGAAATAAATCACGGGGGTTCACTTTCACCACTGGTTTGGTGCTAGGACAAGTTTTAATGGCTTGATCGAAGTCCGATGAGAATTTCAACGGTCATAAAGGTTCTTCTAAGGATACTCTATAATTCCAACGGAACCAAACTCGGTTTGATCAGCTCAATGGGCCATGGTGATTAAAATGAGGATGAATGGCCACGATAGAAAGATCTATGATCGGATCTGGGTGATCAGACTATATTATTAGATTCTACATGATTTAATCTATCAATTTATGGCTCAGATCAATTCCACAGATAATATAAATAATTTAAAATGAATTACTAAAGTTTATGTACATGGAATATGGTCTATAATTCCACTTTTTTATCCAATTATTCCATGAGAAATGTACATCAAACATGTTATCAACTTACACACATTAAATTATTATTATTTTAATTTTATAAATTCTAATCCAGATTTTTAAATTAAATAATAAATCATAAAAATCACAGATATTACAACCATACTTCCAGGCTTACGCTATATTAGTACCAACAAATCATCCGTTACGACAGATCCTTCAAAAGCCTGAGGCTTCAGGAAGATTAACTAAATGGGCGATCGAGATCAGTGAGCACGATATTTCATTCTGCCCCAGAACCGCGATCAAGGGCCAGGCTGTGGCAGACTTCATCGCCGAATTCACATACTCCTCTCCCGATGACAATATCGCGACCAATGACCAGTCATCCTGGTCACTTTTCATGGACGGGTCCTCACGGGCCACCGGTAGTGGGGCGGGCCTAATTTTAGTTGCTCTAGACGGGTCGCATTTCCAGTACGCCTTACGTTTTGAGTCTCGCATCTCGAATAATGAAGTAGAATATGAGGCTCTGATCGTTGGCCTCGAACTAGCAAACGTCCTCTCAATTCAGAATCTGCTTATTCACAGTGACTCTCAGCTCATAGTCAATCAGGTACTCGGTGAATTTGAAGCAAAAGAAGAAAGGATGGCCTTATATAAATCTTGAGTACTCATTCTCCTCGCAAAGTTGAAGAGTTATGAAATAATCCACATCCCTCGCGAGAAGAACAAACTCGCTGATTCTTTAGCAAAACTTGCCTCGGCACCAGAATCTGAGTTATTGCATTTAATTCCCATCGAGCACCTTCAGAGCCCGAGTATTGACCATGCGATTCTTGAGCAGGTGATTACGGTACATCCCTCTCCGTGTTGGATGGATCCCATTCTCCTTTACCTCAGGGATGGAGATCTTCCGGAAAATAAAAAATCCGCACGACAGATTCGCTATCGAGCTGCCAGGTATACGTTACAAAATAGAATGTTATTGCGCAAGAGTTTTTCTTTGCCCTATTTAAAGTGTCTCCATCCAGAAGAAGCACGTCGTGTTCTAGATGAAATACACCAGGAGGCATGTGGTAACCACCCACGAGGACGATCTCTAGCATACAAGGCGATGAGGTAAGGATACTATTGGCCCACTATGAAGGCAGATGCAATTGAATTCTCTAAAAATTGTGACAAGTGTCAGCGATACTCTCCTATACCTCATATACCATCCGAGCAAATGACGCCAATTGATAGACCTTGGCCCTTCGCCCAATGGGGGGTCGATATCATCGGGCCCCTACCTATCGAAAAAGGACAAAATAGGTTCGCAATCGTGGGAGTCAATTATTTCACCAAATGGGCCGAGGCGGAGCCTTTAGCCACAATTACTGAGAAGCAGATTACCAAGTTCGTATGGAGAAATATCATATGCCGTATGGACTTCCCCATACTATAATCACCGACAATGGAAAGCAATTCGATAATGCTGCCTTTGATGAATTTTGTGAAAATGGAAAATACGCAATGTCCGCACCTCTCCATATCATCCACAAGCAAATGGGCAAGTTGAAGCGGTGAATAAAATCATCAAGCACCATTTAAAAACTAAGCTCGGCGAATGTAAAGGTGCATGGCCAGAACTTTTGCCAGAGGTCTTATGGGCATATAGAACTACGACTCGCATATCTACAGGCGAAACTCCTTTCTCCTTGGCATTTGGTACCGACGCAGTAGTACCGATTGAAGTTCAAGTACCCTCGTATCGAGTCAAGCAATATGACCCCACTTGTAATCAGGAAGGGCTTCAACTTCATCTCGATCTTTTGGAAGAACGGAGAAATGCCTCCCAGATGCGAGCAACAGCGTATCAGCAACGCATTGCTCGTTACCGAAATGCTAAACTTCGGCCTAGAGTTTTTCAGCTCGGTGATTTGGTCCTTAGACAGAACCTCGGTATTCCTGCTCGTTCGTTGGACCTGAATTGGGAAGGCCCGTATCGAGTCATCAAAATTGTGCGACCCGGTACTTATTATCTTGAAGATATGCAAGGAAGACCCGTACGTCGTCCTTGGCATGTGGAACACTTATTACGGTATTTTCCCTAATTCGATGTAATTCCGGACGACATTCGAGTGAATAAAAATAAAGTCACTCTTTTTGGTCGCTTCTCCATTCAAATTGGACTCAAATAGCCCCGAAGAGAATGCACACATTCTCTTGGCCAATTGCCTACCCTTGGTAGGGTTAAAATCATTCTCGTTGGTTGCTTTTCCATTTTATGGATCATAAATATCCCTGAAGAGAACATACGTGTTCCCTTGACCAATCTTCTACCCTTGGTAGAATCAAAACCTCAATTGATAGACCAGTCTATCTCAACGTGGACATGGTCACGCGACCCCCGGATTGAGTTTAATTCATTTTTTCATGAGTTAGTGGACAATATACGATGGACACAGGGCCGGAAAAGTTGGAGAAAGTACACAGCATTGAAGAAAAGAGAAATTTCTATTACAATTGACTAAAAAGTCAAGTCAGTTACATGAGCAATTTCCTTTAAAAAAAAAAGAAGAAGAAATACACAAGATAGAAGGAGGAGGGCAACGAAGTCAAGACTGGTCATCCCCATCTTGAGCAGGCTCGCGGCTCTCAGCTTCAGGACCAGTCTCGGAAGCAGGCGCCGCATCTGTAGCTCCAGTGACGTCATTCTCAGTAGCAGCTCACTCTCTAGCTGCAACCTCGAAAGCCACCCTTTCGAACTCCTCAAAGTTAAAAGTCGGAGTAATCTGCTGCATAACTCTGACCGCAAAATCACGACCAGTGATATACGCTTCATATCGCTCCTCGTCGTAAAGTTGAGAGGTTCGAAATTCCTGGACTGCGCGAGGGCCTTCGTCAGATACCATCTGAACGAGAGCCACTCGCTCCTCTTCCCAGTGAATGGAATCATCCTTCAACTGGTTGAGTCTCTGCTGGGCCTCCCCTAGCTTAGCCCAAGAATCCTTGAGCTGCTCTTCGAGCTGGATCTTGTCTTGGCGGAATATCTCCTTCTCTCTCTCGCTTTTGGTATGGAGTTCTTGAAGCTTCGCGAGTTGGAGATCCAATGACTGAAAGCGATCAGTCATGGCTTGAATCTTGACAAGGAGAATTCGCTTTTCCTCGTCCAGCTTGGCGATTTGGGCTTTCAGAGCCTTCACTAGACGGTCCCTCCCTTGGACCTCGACCTCCATCGTCTTCTTCTTCTTTTCCACATCTTCAACGCTGCGGCGGGCTGCTTCAATGTCACGTCTGACACGAAGCATGAGATCCAGACTCTGATATAAACAAAGAAAGAAGAAATTAGAGTGGCCCGCCACATTGGTAATAAAGAAAGAATGACAGATGGGAAAATGATTGTTACCTGAAGCAATCTCACCCCGATATCGGTAGAGAGAGCTTCTGGGCTCGGTTCGGGGAGGCCTCCGGAGGAGTTGGGAGAAATCTTATCGAACATGAACTCGCATATTGGATGCAAGTGAGATGGGATAACAAAAACTCCCGACCCAGAAGGTTGGGCTACAACTATTTCATTAGAGCCCGCCTCGCGAGCACTCGCAATACCCGAGGCGGGTGTCAGTAGTTCGGGAGCAGCAGTAGGCTCGCATGTTGCCCCCTTTGGAGGGAGGCCTCCCCCTCTTCGATCACCTTTCGGCGAATTATCGATAACTTCAATTATCGGCTGACAACGGGTGTCAGCCGGAGGGGTCGCAGCAGGTGGAGGGGTCGTAGAGGCTGAAGGGGTCGCGGCTGTGCGAGAGGTCCTGGAAACCCCTCCTGGTGCAGCCACACGCGGTTGTGGGCCGCGAACAAACCCTTCTGCTGGAGCAGGCGCGGTTGAAGGACCACCCGTAGTTCTCTTTTGCCTCTTTGAGGCTGCACCCTTCAAACGGGGAAGTACCCCTAATGTGCCCCTTTTATCCCCAACATTTGTCATCTCTTCTTGGAAGATGAGACCCGTAGTACAGAGGCAACGAGGCTCTAAAGCGGCGTTAACATGGCGCGCAGCCGTTGAGAGCTTGTAGACTCTAACTAGCTTTTCGTTGAGTCCTCCTCGCAAGTTTGGCTTCACACCGGTCGGGATCCCTATAAGAAAAGGAGAAGGCATATTAATCATCGTAGAGCAATGGCTTTGTTTCTTTCAGACAGATAGCAAAAACTTAACCCACCTTCGCTAAAATAGCGATTAACGTTATGGCCTTTGGGGTCGGAGCCCATTTTGGACTCCCAATTGCCGGAGACATAAAACCATTTTTTCCTCCACCCCGGGCAGTTGGAAGAAGGGTTTCCCAAAATGAAATTATTCCTGTGCCAGAAGCAGAGGTAATACCAACCCTCGCTAGCTGGTGCCTTCTTCAGCTGGAATAACCTTAAAAATTCCTCAGTGGTTAACTCATCGTTACCCACTTGCTTCCGGAGGACAAAGGTACTTAAAAGCACCCGCCAGCCATTAATGATTAGTTGGCCCAGGGCAATCTTGTAAATACGAAGAAAATTTCGTATGAATGGGTGGAGGGGAAGACGCACGCCAACTTTGAAAAAGTAATCGTAAAAAGCTACGCAGCCTGGTGGCGGTGCATCGGCTGTCTCCCCTCTCCCAGGCAATCTGAAGGAAACGGAGTCTGGGACCCGATATTTTTTCCTAAGGCTAGAAAGCCTTACCTCCGTCAGTATAGAGGAGTAACCGGCGGCAGAATATCTCCCGACCGGTACTCTGGCGTTGTTGGATTTAGAAGAATCAGAGGTTTCATCTCCCAGAGGGACAATCTCTTCATCGAAAAAGTCCGCCATTACAAAGAAAAAGTAAGATAGAAGAAGAAAATAGGAAGGAAGACTACCTCTGCAAAGAGGTTTGCACCGAAAACAAAGAAGAAGAAGAAAGAAGAAAACTCCCAGCTTAAAGTTCGAAAATGGAAGAAACCCCTGCAGGATTCGATATTTATACGCAATCATTCCGCTTGATTTGAATGACACGCGGCGGCCTCTCATCCTGCACGATAAACGAACGGACGCGATATTAATTATGGAGACACGTGGCAGGAGACACTTCACCTCTTATGGATGAAAAGCTGCGTAAAGCTGGCCATCATAAATGCAGTATCACGTCTGAAAGCCCATGCGTGATTCTCTTCCAGCGCACATATACAAACAAAACTCTTGGCGTACCTCTTCAAACGCCAAGGGTTTGGGGGGAAGTTGTTATATATAAATTTGACCTCCGAAGAAATGCGAGCAATCCGTCTCGTGCTCGTTGCGAGGGGTTGCATCCCAAAATGCGAGCAGCCCGCCTTGTGCTCGTCGCGAGGGGTCGCATCCCAAAATGCGAGCAGCTCGGCTCGTGCTCGTCGCGAGGGGCCGCATCCCAAAATGCGAGCACTCCTGATAAGAGTAGCTCCCTCATCTCAGAGTACCAGCAGCCCGTATAGGCCGGTTTTGGGCTTATCTTCGCTTGCGGTTCCATATCTCGAGGGATCATTATCAAGGAACGTAATTAACCAGATGAGTAGTTGAATCAAACTATTCTTTTATCTAAGGATAAGCAAGATAAACATCTTATCTCATGAAATCCGTATTAATCTTGAGATCTTGCGTAATAGAGTGGGACATTCAGATTTATATAAAAGGATGGTTTCATCAATAAGAAGGTACACATTATTCATTCAAGGAATCGTATTATATTTTCTTTCCTTCAATCTTATCCTATCTAACTTAAGCATCGGAGGACCAACGGCTGGACGCCGGCCACCCATAGTTTTCCTTCGTCTCTTTTCAGGTCAGGAGGAAATCGTTAGCAAGGAAAGGTGAACATCTGGAGGACCCTGTTACAAAATCTGACGTAAACAATTATAAAGAAGGGGGATTCGATTTTAGGGCCAAGAGAGGGGATTTTGAGGAGATAGAAGCCACCATTGCTAGAAACCATCAGAGGCTCTATCCCAAACCCATAGCAAGTCATTCTCCTTGTGTTTTCATCATAAACTTGGGCCATTTAATGGCATCTTGAGAATAGACTTGTTCCCTCTTGATTCCTAGTGTTTAGACACATTGATCACAATTAAATCTCTTGTCTAAACACTTCCTAGGAGTCTAAATAGGTGTATTTCTCTAGGAAACCAATTTCCTGCCATTTGTAGAGGTTTCACCATTCCCTAGCACCTTGGGCATCTCCAATGGAGCATCACATGCAAGGTAGCTGATCTTAGAGCTGAAGCCTTGGCAAAGCAGCGGCGTCAAAGATTGGGGGAGCACAAGGGGAGCTAATTCAAGCACGGGAGAGCGAGAAGAAGCAACCCAAAGCGGCGCTACAAAGGGGCTCAATTTGACAGGTAAGGTTGTCTTGTTAAGAGTCCATCCACTCAATTCCCTGTGGGAGTTCAGTGTAGAGTTTGTTTAACAAACTCGAACTAAGGTCGTTTGCCGATCCTTGGCCTGTTTGTCGGCCTAAAATCTAGGGACGTTAGCCGTTCCTTGGCCTGTTTGTAGGCCTAAAGACTAGGGGTTGTTCGGGACTCCTTGACTCGTTTGCCGGGCCTAAATTCAGGGACGTTAGCCGTTCCTTGGCTCGTTAGTCGGCCTAAACAAAGTCTCCAAGGGGGAGCCACCAACACAGGTGTGAACGTGTAGGTTGGGAGGAACCTGTAAACTCCCCGGTTGCGTGGATCCGAGTTAAAACTCCTTGGTTGGGAGAAATCAGATTTAAACTCCCCAGTGAATGCCGGTGTGGTCAAAGGGGTTGGGTACTTGAACCGGGAGTGGAGTAGACAAGTAGTCGAACCACTATACATCCTTGTGTTTGTGATTGTTCTTGAGAACATTTCTCTTTATGCATTGTATTTAATTGGTTAATTATGAATGTTTAGTTAGGAATGTATGCTAGGCACTTAATAGGCACCTCCACACATAGAAGATGTACTTTCACTCCTCATATAGACTTGAGCTGTTGTTGATCCATCCTCTATAGTCTATTTGAGTTGCTTAGACTAGGTGTTAATCACATTCATCATATGCTAGTCTATTGATTGGACCCACTAAGGCTTGGAAGCCGTAGTGTTAATCGCTTGCGTAGTTTAATTTGCTAAATTTGATAAGTAGGCGAAAAGATTTTAAAAAGGTCCTAATCATCCCCCTCTAGGACTTAGTCATAATTCTAGTTGCTCCTTAAAGCTTCCGCACGCGTATGCATAGGGTGTCGTGTTAGGTTACCTGACGCAATTTCAGTCCATACCCCCAAAACCTATATCCAAACCCAGTTAAACTCACCCTTGCAAGCCCCAAACCATAGCCCAACTCAAGCCTAAACCCAGTCAACTCATCCCTAAACATCAGCCCGAAAAACCCTCATAAGAAAAATCAGTCCAAAAATCCTAAAAAAGTAAACTCAGTGAGTTAACTCGCTGAGTCAAATCACCAAGTCAACTCACTGAGTCAGTCCAGCCCTTGCACCCAGTCGACTCACCTTGTCAAACCCATTTTCAAAACCCAGTTGACTCACTCAGTTTCGAGTCTCAGCTTCGGATTAGCTCCGAACCTCGAGCCTAAGGCTTTCTTGCTTCAGGTTCGGAGGACGTACGCTCCGAAGCTGGAGCAAGGTGGCTGTACGGGCAGCCCTCAGATAGCTGCTCGTCCCAAATTACGAAAGCTGCCACTTCTCGCAACTATAAATACACCCGTCCCCTCTTGTTTCAGCATCCAGAAAAAATCCCTCAATACCCAAAGAAAACTCAGATTTTCGAGTCCATCTCCATCCTTTTAGCCCATTCCTCCACTAAGGAGAGCCCGAGTGAGAAGAGTCTAGCCCTGGTCCAGCCTAGCCTGACCCTGGTTTAAGCCTCTTAAGCTACGTAAGTCCAGATCTTAACCACTCGAAGCTAACCCTTGCGAAACCTCCATCCATCCAGTTATACTTATACAAGCATCATCCCATTCGCATCTAGCATGGTGCAACATTTATTATTCTTCCAACCCCTATGCTTATCATTCTACTCAAAACACTTGATTAGATCTTAGTATCTGTTCTGAAGCTTGCCGGCTCATTTAGGATTTACTCATCAGAAACTTTAATCGATCAAACACACATCATGCATCTCGCATAAAGCATCTGTCAGTTCGAGCGTATGCTCTAGGCTTGCTTGTTAATGGAAACCTGCCCATCAGAAACTCTTATTGTTCAGACCTACATTCATGTATCATATCATTCATGAGAATATACGAGTATTAATTCAGACTTTCAAGTATTAGTTCGATTCTGTAAAGTAAAGACCATACCTCGGTACGGGCAGAGTGGGTGTCTAGCACCTTCCCACCCTGTAACCGTGATTCCTTCCTCGAATCTCTGGCCGCAGATAAAAAAAAAGTCATTTTAGAGGAATGAATCTTCAGATTCCCTTATCTAATGTTTCTATGGGGTCTAGCCGACTGTAGATTCGAAATAACTGGCTAGTGGCAACTCTGGTTTTATACGAACTCATCTAAACATACTCGATAACACGACAACTGAACAAGCCCTCGAGAAAAAGGCAAGCCAATGGCCAAACGGCAATTCGCGCAAACCTACTCCCTTTTTCGAAAGGAAGGGACCCAGGGGAGCGCGGAAAGGCGAGCGTCCACAAGTAGACAATCCTCATCTCTGTAAGTCTTCATTTGTGGCCAACGCTATCCTCGAAATGCATGTGGAACACATGCCATATGCCTGAGGGCTTTGGTTTGCACCATCAGTCCGCTAGAGGATCATACTTTCTTTTTTCTCATAGTTTAAACGAGTTGCGCCCAATGATGTGCAGGACGGCCTCGCTTCTCATGGTTTTCTCCGTGGGCCTGGCGATGTTGGTCTGACATCAACTCTGTATGTCAGTTTCTCTAGATCATGTTAGGATGTGATTCGAAAAATGAGGCAGATCCAGGCTAAGGTCCTGCACACCATGAGAAACAATGGGATTGAATGCTCATCATTAAAATGTTATTGAGGCCCACCATGATGTTTATATTCCATCCAAGGTGATTTCCACAAGGATTAAGGGCTAACAGACGTATCATTCTGATCCAAGATTTCTAGGACTGCAAGTCTTCAATACCTAGGTAGAGTTTTACGTTGGACGAACTCCGTACGTCCAATTCCAGTAAGCTGAACGGAATTTGCATCCATTTTAACCCATCCGCTGATAAACATTCCAACGGGCCTTGAGGAGTAATTAATGTCAGGCATTCAATTACCTCTTTTTCCTCTAGTGTGGCCTAGGGAAACTTGGATCTGCTTCTTTTCTAGGCTATGCCTTAAAAATGAGCCAGAATGGTGTGAATATACAGTACATACATCAAGGTCGGTCCACTGTCAGGGTCCTCACCCACTAATATGTTGAGAGAGTGGATTAGGTGAGACCCATGGCCTCACCCCAGACCGTCGGGACCTTGTCATGGGGCCCACCTTAATGTATGTGTTATGTATCCATGCTGTCTATCAATTTTTCCTGATCATTTTAGTGCATTATCCAAAAAAATGAACTAGCTAGATCCAATTATTGGGTGGATCATACGGTGAGCAACAGTGGTGATTGACCATCCTACCATTAAAAACTTCTTACAGCACACCTTAATGTTTATGTAGTGTCTATTTACCATCCAGTCTATTGATAAGGTTACATCGCCTAGATGAAGGGAAAAAACAAATATCAACTTGATCCAAAATTTCTGTCACCTGTTAATGGTCAAATACGAATGTTTCTTATGGTATGGTCCACCTGATAATTGGATCTACTTCATTTTTGGGACAATGCCCTAAAATGATATGTGGATATATACGTAGTACATACATCAAGGTGGGCCCCATGGTAAGGGCTGCACCGTCTTAGGTGAGGCCGCGGTCTCACCTATATGTTACCCCTAGGACTCTCAATAGGTCGTATCTGTATCAGATCTAGTTGGATCCAGCTCCAAGTTTGAAAATTTGTAGCTGGATTGGGATCCAGATTCAGACCTGTCTCAAATCCAAAATGTGCTATCCATATCCAATCCAATTATAAATAGCTAGATCCATATAGACATTGGATTTGGGTCAGATCTAGGTTTGAATCTACCACGTCACAAATTTAAAAAAATATATAAGATAATATATTTAATTTCAATTGTGGACATTCAATCCTCACGTCTTCAGCCCACTTGAGTCTTGTATTTGGCTCATTTTTTGTCGCACATCCTAAAATGAGCTCACAAAACGGATGGCAAGGGTGGATTTCTCATAAACATCATGGTGGGCCCCACCTAAGTTCCTAGCTGGTCTCTCATTCGAAGAAAATCCGTGTCGGTCGAGGTGTTACCTGGGGAACAGGTGAACAACTTAGTGGGTGTTACCCTACCATGTGGCCCACGTGATTGAGATTTTGTATATCCCTATTGTCCATTTGTTTCTCTAGCCCATTCTAGGATGGGGTTTTAAAAATTATATAGATCTAAATTCCAGGTGGACCATACCACCGGAAGCAGTGGTGATTGAGTGCCCCACCATTAAAAATTCTAAAGAGCCCATCTTAAGGCTTTAGTAGTTTTTTTTTATTTTTTATTTTTTATTTTTTTATTTTTTAAATCCAACCTCTTGATATTATCAAAAGGATTTGGATGAAGGAAAAATATAAATTTACTGCCCAAAAAAAGTCTTTAATAGTTGTTCATCATTTTTCTATTGGTATAGTCCACATGAGATATAGATCTTCTTAGGGTTTAGTACCACGTCCTGAAATGAAATGGAGAAACATATGGACGACAATGATATATACAAAATACATCAATATGGGCCTCACACGGTTAGGGTACCATCCACTAAGATGTAGTTGCGTATTAGCCAATTTCCATTTTGAGAGAGATTCTTGGAGAAATTTTTGAAAGAGAGAGAGAAGGGAGATCGCTCTCTCTACATTAAAATCTCCTTTCAAGCTATGGAATTATATGGTATTGAAGTGTGAAGAGTAGAAGTCGAACAACTACACATGTAATAGTGGGGATCTTATCGGATCTCACTAGTAAATTCATATCTGACCAAAATATGATTCAGATTTAATTTTGTGAGTCCGAATTCAATCCATTTAATTAATTGGGCTTATTTTAAAATTTAACTCTACATTATATCAGTTCAAAGTGAATTGGATCTCAGATTAGACCGGCTCCATTGATAACCCTAGTTATCCTTGCCTCACTTAAATCCTCGTTGAAAATAGAGTCGGTGTTGTTAGTGGCCTTGTAGCTCCATCGGACGGTTATGGTGTTAACGATCTTGCATCCATAAATGTAGCTAACCATGGGATAAATTCCCTACTTTTAACTGGTCGGGATTCTCACAAGTTGAGGTCAAAAAACAATAAAGAAAAAAGAAAAAAGAAAAAAAAACACAGCCCTTTTGATCTTGGGGAACGAATTTGAAGTTACCCTAGTAACACCTTAGTGGGTGTTACCCCTGGGCCATCGTGATGTATTTTTTTATACATTTATTCTGTCTATCTGTTTTTTCCTATCATTTTAGGACATGATCCAAAACCTTAAGAAGATCCAAATCTCAGGTGGACCATATCACTATAAACAGTGATTAATAACCATTAAAAACGTTTTGTGGGCCACAAAAGTTTTGGATCAACCTGATATTTATATTTTACCTTCATCAAGACCTTATTGGCATTATCAAGAGCTTGGATTGCAAATAAACATTACCAAAACCTTATCATGGGCTCTTTGGAATTTTTATTGGTGGGGCACTCAATTATCCTCTTTCCAGTTGTATGGTCCGCTTGATATTTGGATTTGTATAATATTTGAAACCTTATCCTAAAATTATGAGTAGATACATAAAATATCATCCATGGGGCCCATACGGCAGGGGTAACACCCACTAAGGTGTTCCCGGGGTAACACCTAATTCGCGCCCTTGATATTGGTGATGGCGTGTACACCAGTTTCAAGGCAAGACTTTTTTTACTTCCGTCTGACTTGAGAAGCGTTGCGTCGGATTGTGTTGTGTATCACACGCCATCGACCTCAATGGTGTGCTGACGTAACAAAGTTCCATGACCCCATCGTGATGTATGTATCATATCCACACCGTCCATCCATTTTGGATGGCATATAAAAATCACGGAGAACCCTAGGAATGTTTCAACGGTGGTGGTTTTCATCCCTACTGTTCCTTATAATGTGGCTCTCTTGTGTTTTGGATTTTCCTTATTTTTTTAGTTCCTATCTCAGCATGATTTGGTGAAACTGGTGGTTGGAGTGGATGCCACGTAGACATCATGGTGCACCATAAAGAGCTTACACATTTATGGGCTCCCCATGGAGTGTAGGCTACGGAAAATTGACGTCATTATGAATCGATAATCGTACGCGATCTCAATCGTACGGTGGTCGGTGTTTGCAGCCTTTTGTGACTGCAGACTTATCTATAACTCCTACCTACCCACCCAAGGATTGGACAACTACGAAAACTTTGATACTCTAGCAGATTATTACCATACACGCACATGCAAACATCAGGCATGCATGTATCCCAAATCAAATTCAAACTGTCCAAATAGTGGGTCCTACTTTAGATAACTCCTAACCCAGGATAAAAACATTGAAGGATTCTTTCAACTGTCCAACTAGTGGCTAAATAATTGACGGTTAAAATGAAAGGCAGTCATTCAATCAGTCCAAATTCAACAAACAAAGATCCACTAATGAGTTTGGGATTGTTCATTCAATCTCACTTAACGATATTTATCATCTACAGCGTGGTCCACAATTAGACGGTTTGGATTGCTGCATGTGTAATAGGAATGTGAAGGTGTATGGATGGCCGTACTCTGTCAGTTTATCAAACTAACTACTCAATCATAATAGAATATTTAATTTAGGAGATAATATAATTAAATGCAGTTAATAGATACGTTGGGTAAAGAATGAAAAGAACGTGTAAAAATAGACAAAAAGTGACTGGAATCATCTTCACACTTTTTTTAGGCAGTCTGTAAAACACTCGAGTCTAATTGGGCCCACCATGTTGTACATGTAAAATCCACTCCGTCGATCAGGTTATACTCTCTCTTCTAAGCCCAAAAGGAAAAATAAGCTAGATTAAACAGTAAGATGGGCCACACCACATTGAAAAATGGAGGCGGGATGCCAACCACAAGTTTGTGGGTAGTACAGCATGGTGTGTATATTTAATCAAATCAGTTAAACCAAGCAACGAGGAGAACATACAAATGTTGTAGCCGATTACAAGTTGGAAATGGAAGAGTTCATGTGTCTGGTGGGGCCATTCTTTGCTGGTCACGTGACAAATTAAGGCCATCAAATAGTTATAGCCTATGAGGAATGAGGGTTGCAACTAGCGCTGTACAGTGTAGAGTAAGCTTGATTTTTGTGGAGTAAGCTTGATTAATTCTCTAGCCTGGGCATAGTCGAGTAAGCTTGATTAATTCTCTTGACTAGGCTTAGAAAAGCTTAACTTGACTCAGCTCAAAATTGGGTTTACAGTCATTTTTTGAGTGCTCGAATAAATTCAAGTCAAGTCGCAAGTTGAACCCTGCTCGACTCGACTTGACTCGGTACTTGGCTCGAACCCAACTCAGATTGACTCGACTTGGTTTGACTTGTTTTTTACTGGTATAAATACCCTCTTTTACTTTTACAACCCTAGCCCTAAAAAACAGAAAAAAAAAAAAAAAAAAAAAACACAGTGCCCCCCCCCCCCCCCTCTCTCTCCATTGTCTAGTCAGTGGCCGTCCATCCGAGCTGACACCAACATGCCATCTCCCCGATCCCCGTTTCTCCCCTCTCTCTTTCCACTGTCCAGCCAACGCCCATCGAAGGCTCTGAGTTAACATTGTCTCCCTTCTCTTCTCTCTTTGTTCAGCCAACGCCCATCCGAGTTTTGATCTCCAATTAGACGAGTACCTTGATGAGCTCTGAATTGTGCATGTTTATACCCCAATTCATCACACATTATGCATGATTTTGATTGTTAAAAGATTCATCTTATATGTGTATTTGTGTTTGTAGAAAAGTAAAAGAGACCTTATAGATTCAATGTTTAAAGGACCACTTTAAAGTACTTTGAAGATCAAGTTAAGAAAATAAGAGAGGAAGAATCCAAGTAAAAGAAGTCTGGAGTTCAAAATCAAAAGAATGCAGAAAACAACAATTTTCGATAGGCGTTCGATAGGTCTTCGATGTATTGAAAATTTGATTTCAATGCATCGAAAACTGAATTTTGATCAATAAAAAAATCACAATTTCAGAGTTAAAAATCTGAACTCTTTGGACTGATTTTCGATGCATCGGAATGTTAGTGCACTTTTCTGTGGCACACTAGTGCACCTTGTTTGTCTATCACGCCCCAAACCCGGGGACCGGGCTCACTAAATTCCCGATCGCCGACCTTGGTGCCAACAGCCTCCGTAGTACCCCATTCTCGGCTCCTAGCTCTCATGTGCCAGGTTCCGATCCTGGGATCCTACCAAGAGGATTTTCAGGGTAAATTTTTTTTTGTACAGGAGCATAAACAAAACCATAAAACATCATCAAATATCCACTAATAAGTTTGTTGAGTACAGTACTGGAAAGGGAAATACAATATGAATCAGAAGTCCAAAATATCAGGTACATGAACCGCGCTCAACGCTGCTGATAGGCTCTAGTACCTGCAGTGTAAACAAACGCGCATGAGCTTCCTACGAAGCCCAGTAGAGTGCGTGTGTGCGCGTGTGATGCATATGACAAGTATACAGATATCAGAGTAAGCGAAAGTAGTAGAGGGCTAAGTTACTAAGTTCATGAATGCTATCGGCCATCCCAAGGCTATGCAATGCAAGGGCCTACATGGCCGAGTGTTACATGCTAGAGATGCAATGCAAACATGTCAATCCTCAACTGATCCACATATCAAATAGTTCTCATTTGGGACATCACCGGGGTCTAGTATACTCTAATATTGGCCGCCGCACATCGTGCGCGTAACCAAGCGAGTAGAAGAGACCTCACTATCCGCCTCGTCAGTGGTATGCCAACGCCCACCCGGCTCGCCGATAGCGGACCCATTCCATGAGCTGGTCAGACTCGACCTAACTTACAGCCCACTTCACCCGGGCGGATAAGGTCACACCCCTTTCCAACCGACCTCGACACAGTGGGAGACGCGGCCTACTGGTATTTGGCACACGGGCGCTCATGTTATCCACTCGGTCTTGACGCTGGAGCATCCTACTGGTACCACAGGGTTTAGGGACTTTCACCCAAGGACATCCATAACGCCCACGTACTAGAACAAGTTTTCGGTGTCCAATACTGCCAACCATGATGTGACTATGGTGGCCACCACCCTGATGTCGCTAGGGTGTGAAAGCGATCGTGACATACATAATGCGAAATGCATGAGTCATATAATTCAAGTCATGCACCAAACTTACGCATACTGCGCAATCATGTGGGGCGACCCTGTCTCACACGGGTCCCCTAAGTATAACAAGCCAACTAGCATATGCTATGGTTAATCATGATCCATAACAGGCATACAAATGATGCGTATGGGCATATGAATGAGCATGGTATTCATTATACTAAGCATGTTATCAGTGTGACATATCAAGCTAATCATACTAGCATGTTACCAACATATCATGTAACACTGGCCTTAAAAGGCCCAATATATACATAGAGAGTGGGACCCGGACTATGGGTCCCATTGGAAATATAAAGGTTTTCGTGGCATAGCCCACTTGAGACCACATCGGCCCCATACTTGGGCCTGCACATACAAGATAGGCAGCCAAAATACGTGTATGGCATGGATAAAACATATACATCAAGAAGAAACCATGGTGGACATCCATGACCACTATTCCCTACGGGTGTGGTCCATCTAATGTCTGAATTTGCCTCATTTTTGGGGCCATATCTAAAATAATATAGAAAAATAGATAGGCATCATGAATAAAACAGATAATTGTGTTTTCTCCTTCGTCCATGTCCATGTGATCTTATGAACAGATTGGATGGCAAATAAACATCACTGTAGAACCTGAAAGGGTTTCGACATTTGAAATCATCATCCCCACTGTGGCATGGTCCACTTGACATTAGGATATGCTTAAATTTTGGGCTTGGCCACTTATGAAACAGGTTGGATGACAATTAAACATCACTGTAGGGCTGGGAAGGTTTCAACGGTGGAGATCATTATTCCCACTGTTGACCCGTGGCATGGCCCACTAAAATGAGCTGGAAAAACATATGGACGGGATAGGTGAGGCACATACCTTCTAGGTGGGCCCAACGAATGGGGCCCATGGGATGACGCCAGAGAAACTACGCTGTGGGGCAGCAGCGTCCCCTGGACGCTGTCTGTCCAGCAGCCAGCCCTCTTTTTTTTTTATATAAACTCTAAACAAGTGGGGCCCACAGGAGTTTCTGATCAAGCTGATACTTTTGTTCTCCCTTCTCCATTACATGTGCGAGCTTATGAACAGGTTGGATCTCAAATAAACATCATGGTGGGCCATAAGAAGGGTCTCAACGGTTGGGCCACTGCCCCTACTGTTTTCTGTGGTGGGGCCCCCTTGAGACTTGGATCTGACTCATTCTTGGGGTCATGCCCTAAAATGATCTCCCCAACTGGATGGACGGTGTGGATACAGCACATGCATCATGGTGGGACCCACGAATGGGCCACCAGCTGCACGAGCCAGCGTCCTGGACGCTGGTATTACCAGCGTCAGCGACGCTACCTCTTCTGCTTCTTCTCTTTTTTTTTTTTGGTGTTTATATCAAGTGGGGCCCACATGGGTCTGATCCACTCCGTTCATCAGGTTCCCCATCTCATGGGGGACCCAACAAGCCCAATATTGGGTATACAAATCGGTCTAGAAGCATCAAAGTGAGCCGAAAGATTTCTGACAGTAGAAATCATTACTTACACTGTTTTATGCGGTGCGGTCCACTTAAGATTTGGATCGGCTTCAAATTTGGGGCCTGGCCCTAAAGTGATATGGGAAAATAGATGGACGGCGCGGATGGAACATAAACATCAAGATGGGTCCCACGAGTGGGGACCCCATTGCAGCGTCCAAGTGACGCTGGACGTTCCAGCGTCAGGACGTCCAGACGCTGGACGTCCAGCACATATATTTTTTTTGTTTCCTTTTTTTTTGTTTTTGTGCTTATCTCAAGTGGGGCCCACTTAGGGACAATCCACCCCATTCATCATGTTCCCCTGGTCGTTGGGGTCCTAACAAGCCCAATATTGGGCAGGTGATGTGGTCCGCAAACATCACGGTGGGTCCAGGAAGTCTTAACAGTCAGCTTCACCATCTCCACTGTTTTCAATGGTGTGGTCCACCTGAGATCTGGATCTTCTTCATTTTTGGGGCACTGCCCTAAAATGGGATGGAGGAATAGCTGGACGGCATGGATCAAACTTATACATCAAGGTGGGTCCCACATGTGGGGGCCTGTTCCACGCCAACCGGCTGCCCCTGCTGGGCAGCAGCGTCCCCTGGACGCTGGCTGTCCAGCGGCAGTCCTTCTCTCTCTCTTTCTCTTTTTTTTTTATAATTATTATTATTATTATTATTATTATAATAGGAAGGTGGGGCCCATTCATGGATGATCCAGTCCACCCATCTCGTTGCCCATCACAAGGTAGGCCCAAAGGAAAAAGGAAAAAGGAAGGAAAGTAAGAAAATGAAGAGGTTTATGTCCCTTGCACTCACCTCGATGGATGGTTGGACGGTTGGATTGGATCGGGTTGACGATCGGATGATCCGGACGGTCCGGATGATGGTTGGGGCCCTCCAAGCTTGGATCTCCACCCTCAATCTCTCTAATCTCTCTCTTGATCACTCAAATCTCTCAAATCTCTCTCTTTCTCTTTCTCTTTCTCTTTCTCTCTCTCTCTCAAATCTCTTGCAAATATGGGAAGGTGAGGAAGCCTCCTCTCCCCCTACGTATGGTATTGTATGGGGGGGAGAGAGAGAAAATGAATCATGAGGAGTGATGATGGTGATTGATTTGATTGATGTGACATGGTCTTGGAATTTGTGCAAGTGGGGCCCACGACACACGCACGTTGCGCGGTCCATCTCGGATTACGCAATCAATCATAACTTTCACATCGGGTATCGCAATGGGGCGTGCCACGCGGCGTTGGAATCGCAGCTCCTACGCGGTCGCCGGGGTATAGGTCTCGGGTCGATGCGGTACTAAAATAGGGTCGGGATCAAGGCTCGCTAATCTGGTCCATCTGGGACGTACCGGCACCGAAAATTAAGCGTACGAAAGGCAAATAAGGATACGGGTCTTACATTGTCAATTACTTAGGTCAGTGAGTCTAGTGTTGGTTAAGCTTAATGAAGATGAAGACCGAAGACCGAAGACTCAAGCGGACCTGCTGCATCAAGGAAGAAGATATAGGTAAAACAGATGCCTTGGTGAGCCTTAAACCTTGACCATAACCAAAACCCATAACCTCTAGATGACCATGACCATTAAGCATACCCTTAGTCATTTTAAATTGGCCTTAGGTGTCCCAAAAGATCACCCAAAGAATGACCAAGAGGTTGCATATGCTGTCGTAAAACACAAAGCAAATAAACAGCAGAAAACATGCTTAGACTAGTTGGTAGATGGCCAGAATGGGATAGTGAAGAAAATGCATTGCTGTGCCTAATTCGACCGGTCGGCCGGTCTGTCCGATCGGTCATTTGACCGACCAAAATGGGACAGCGTGGTTTATACTCCTAGGCCATAAAATCGACTGGTCGCCTGACTGGGCGAGGACCCCTAACCAACCGGTCAGGATAGGTCGGCTACTAGCCATTTTTTGCTCATTTATATCCATTGGAGCTCTCTTTCTTTATATATGAAGCTTAGTTTTTGGGTATGTAGAGAGGTTTTTGAAAGCCTATTACCCACACCTCTTTCACATCATGTGAGGCTTCAAAGAGGAGGAGATTCAAGTCATATCCCTTGTGTTTAATCACAAGTGGGGGCATTCAAATGCAAACGTAGAGATGACTTGATTCCTCTCTCAATTCTAGAGGTGAGACACTAAACCACATAGTTAAAACTCTTGTTTAGGACCTCTAAAAGACCCTTTAGGTGAATCTTCTAGTTAGAATAAGCTACATATCCCATGTTGGAGATTCAACCATCCTCTCATCAACTTGGTTATCTCAAAGAAGATCATATCTAAGGCGTTTGATCGATGGATTTGAAGCCTTGGCAAAGCAGCGGCAACACGATCGGGGGAGCACAAGGGGAGCTGATTTAAGCACGGGAGAGTGAGAAGAAGCAACCCTACGCGGCGCTGAACAAGGGGCTCATCCGACAAGTAAGGTTGTCTTTGTTGAGAGTCCATATATGGGAATTGAGTGTAGAGTTTATTTGTCAAACTTGATTTAGTGTCGTTTGCCGATCCTTGACTTGTCAGTTGAACTTAAAACTCTAGGGACGTTGGCCGTTCCTTGTATCGTTTGCCGGGCCTAAACAAAGTCTCCAAGGGGGAGCCTCCGACACAGGAGTGAACGTGCATCGGGTTGATAATTAGCCCATGTCCAAAACTCCGTTCGTGTTGAGAGTTAACCCTTTGTTCAAAACTCTATTTATGGTTGAGAGGTGAACTGGTAAAACCTCTGTGTAAAGGTTGAGAGGTGAACCTCATTTAAAACCTCCAATAGTGAATGCCGGTGTGCTCAAAGGAGTTGAGTACTTGAATCGGGATTGGAGTAGACCCAAAGTCGAACCACTATACATGCTTTTGTTTATGATTATTTTGAGCACATTGTTTATCTTACCATTATATGTTTAATTATTTAATTATGAATTCTTGATAGGAATGTATGCTAGGCACTAGATATGCACATCCACACACAAGATATACTTTCACTTATTAGTGTAGACTTGAGCTCAATGATCCATTCTCATAAGTCTACATAGGTTGTATAGATTGGGAGCCTAATTACTTAAATCATTTGATTATCTATGTGTGGAGCTCTGAATTGTGCATATTCTAATCCCATTTCATCACTCATTATGCATGGTTTGCATGTTCAAAGCACTTAACTAATGCATGTTTTGTGATTATAGGAATGAAAAAGAGACTTCACGTATTTAAAGACTAAAAGGCCACTTTGTGAAGCTACTTGATGATGATAGAAGGCGGGCCAAAGAAAGGAAGAAGAAGTAAGGAGAAGCGAGAGAAAAAGCAGAAAAATGGGCTAGACCGGTCGGCTAAACAGGCCTCGACCGGTCAAAACCAGTCGGCCACATGGGCAACCTCCTTACATGCTTGCTGGCTTAAGGCCCAGGCCATTCCGATCGGTCGACCATGCATTGTTAGCACATGCAGATTTTCTGCATTCGAAATTTAAGCTTCCTAGTGCGGCTAGGACACGCGGTTTGGCAATTTTCTCACTCGGTGGAGCTCTAAAGCTATAAAAGGACACCTAGGGGTGGATCAAAAGACATCATAGAAGGTTTAGGAAGTCGTGGGAGGTGAAGGAGAACATTGTGGAGCGTTTGCAACTCCTCCAACTCGATTTTTCTATGTTTTAGTAGTTTTTCCTTTAAGCTTTAGTTTAATTTGTTAATGGTTGGCTAAACCTCTTAGCTAGGGCTAAGAGGTGAAGCTTTTAGTTGTTTACAAGGTTTAATTCGAATTAGTTCAAGTACTCTTTGGTTTTATGAAGAACACATCTAGTTTTACTTTTAAATAAAGTTAGTATTTTTAGTTAATCTTTTATCTCTTGTGATTTCTCTTATATGGGATGTTTTGATTACTGAGATTGTTTAATGGGGTGTTAATTGATAGGATTTTGAGTTTTCGAGATCCTAGATTCATCATGATATGTTGGATGCTAGGGGATCTTACAAACTAAGTTTCCTAAGAGCTTATCTAGAACTAAACTAGAAGGGGTTCTTATCTTTTGATTAGATCTGAGATAGTTGTTTATATATTATTTTAGTTCAATAGAAGTTCAATTTATACCTGTAAATTAAGTCTAGTGACAAGGTTTGAGGAAGAATCATGAATGTGATCTTAATTGTTTTGTGAAGGATTGAGCTGTGTGATTGAATACACCCAATGCCTTAGTTGAATGTGAGAGAGCCATATCAGTTGATGATTTATCTATGTTAGACATATTGTGATGATTTGATTACTCTATATTCCAACTGGATAGGGATAGAACTCCGATTCCAATTGAGTTATTGGCTTAAATGGTTTGAATTGGCATTGTGAATGATTATTAGTGGATCTTTGACGCTCTGATTTTTATTTCCCTGATTTAGTTTTAAAACAAATAGTTTTATGTTATAAAATTTCATCCATTAATACAAATTCGAATTTAGACCATCTTAGTTATAAAACTTAGAATTGTTATGACAATCTCTGATGATCGACCTCGGTCTTACCGAGATTATTACTTTATCGCGGCCTTGCACTTGAGGTGAGCGAACACATTTTTGGCGTTGTTGTCGGGGATTAGGTTAACAGTTCTAAATTTTGTAATTAGGGTATAGCTAGGTTAGATAGGTTAGGTTAGGATTTATTGCTTTCATAGGTTTTTCTTAGAACTTTCTACTACTAACAGATTTTGTTTACTTTATAGGATTTTCTTCACTAACCTAGTTCTTCAAAATTCAGTAACATCGTTTTAACTTAGACTCATTTAAATTTTAGTTTTAGTTTTTTTTTTGTTTTTAGAATTTTAGATTTAGTTAGTTTTTGTGTGTTTTATACCCCATTGGGAGCGTGATCATACATCGCGACTTCTAAGTGAGTGAGGTTTAGTTGAAGGTCTAGTTAATCACAGATGAGTTAGAAAACGTCTAGGAAATCCTGAATCGTCTGGAATCATGGATGAGAATGAACCGCACAATGTTAAGAATGTTGAGCATGTTACACCACCAAATAGGATGGAACATAATGAGAATGAGGAACATTATTTCCTTCGGTTAAAACATTATGAGATTATCTATAACCAGAGAGAACAACCATGTCTTCCTGCATTGTTTTTCCAACTAATGTAAAAACGTGGATTTTAAACCGAGAATTATCAAGTTACTTCCGAAATTTCATGGACTCAACTTTGAGGAGATAACCAGCACCTTTCAATTTAATGATGTCTCTCAAGATGTAATTAAACTGAAATTGTTCCCTTTCTCTCTAAAGGACAAAGCCAAATCATGGCTTCTATCACTTAAACCTAGAAGCATCGGGACATGGGCTGAGATGACCCGAGAGTTCCTTAAAAAGTACTTTTTGCTTCACAAAACCAATGCACTAAGATGGACCATCATGAATTTCTTCCAAAAATTAGATGAAACATTGTTTCAATGTTGGGAGAGGTTCAATGATCTTTTATTAGAGTGCCCACACCATGGTTATGAAAAGTGGCGCTTGATTGACTTCTTCCATGACGGATTAAGTTTAAACATGCGTCAATTTGTCTAAATGATGTGTAATGGTGAGTTTTTGAACAAAACACCCGATGATGCTTGGGATTACTTTGATATGCTAGCCGAGAATGCCCAATCTTGGGACATCTCTAATCTGACTAGTAATCCCAAGTCAGCCCCAAGAGAGAAAGGAGTACATGTATTAGATGGGGAGAATAATTTAAACACAAAGGTGGCGGGTCTCACAAAGAAGGTTGAGGCCATAGAATTGATGAGTGTTAACATGATAACCACCGGTGAGGCCGTTGAGAGTATATGTGGTATTTGTGAGAGTGATGTTCACTTAACAAAAGAATGTCCAACAATCCCTGCGTTTCAAGACATCTTGCAAACTCAATCGAATGCCACAAACGCTTACCAATGCCCATTTCGTGGACCAAATTCTAACTTGAATAATCCTGATTGGCGATGTAAATCAAATCTTAATGGGAGAAATGGACCCATGATAAATACAAACAATGCTTCCCAAGGGCCTCCTCAAAAGAGTACTCTTGAGAATACATTGAACGCATTCATGATAGGACAAACTCAGAAAAATCAGTCCAACATGCAGGCCATGAATGAGCTTAAAATTTTGGTTGAAAGAATTGAGACACACCTAGGAGTTAGGGAGTAAGGGACTGTTTTGACCTAATCTCATCCTAACCTCAAGAAACAATTGGAAACAAATACCAATTCTTCAATCCATCCTCATGTGGAACATGTTCAAGCCATCACCACTCTTAAAAGTGGTAAAACAATTGAAAAATATGAACGGGTGAAGGCCGCAAGGCCTAATGATCCGGCTGATTCTAAGAGCGATGGTGAATTGAGCAATGCTCCACAAAATGAAGAGCCAGAGCGTGTGTATAAACTTATGGCCCCATTCCCCCAACGTTTTGTCTCAATAAAAAGGCCAAGTGAAAATCAAGACATCCTAGAAGTCTTCCAATAAGTTCAAAACAACATTCCCTTGTTGGATGCAATTAACAAAATTCTTTCATAGGCCAAATTTCTAAAGGATTTATGTGTCGTAAAGCGTAAGAAAAACGTGAATAAGAGGGCATTTTTGACGGAACAAGTGAGTGCTATCATACAACAAAATACTTTCCCCAAATTCAAAGATCTTGGAAGCCCTACAATCTCTTGCATGATAGGTAACTTTCGAATCAATAGAGCACTTCCCGATCTAGGGGCAAGTGTTAACTTGATTCCTTACTCGTATATGAGCAACTTAGACTTGGTGAATTAAAACCCACCAAGATAGCTTTACAACTTACGAATCGCTCCGTTAGAATATCGAGAAGAGTAATTGAGGATGTGTTAGTCCAAATCGATAAGTTCTATTACTCGGTAGACTTTATCGTTTTGGATACATAAGCGGTTACAAATGTATGCACTCAAGTTCTCATCATTCTAGGCTAACCATTCCTAGTAACCGCCAATGCTATAATCAATTGTAGGAATGGAGTGATGAAAATATCATTTGGAAACATGACAATGAAGTTGAATGTGTTTCATTTACATAACCAACAAGAAGATGTGGATGAGGATGAAGATGAGATCCACATGATTAGTTTCATTGATACAATTGTGGATGATGATGAACCACCCTCAACTAAATTTTCCAAAACCTTGGAAGTTTGCTTGGCTCATTCCAAGGAAGAAATAAATTTGGATATTGATGAGGCCTTAGAAGAGCCAAATTCTAAAAACTTGATTGAGAAGACACTAATCGCTCACTTGAACAATTTTGTTTTGCAGGAACTTGATGGATTGGTGCTTGATTTGCGTATGGAGAGGCCAATTTTTGAAAGTATAGTGGTTGAGGACGTATTCCAACCTACATAAGTGGCCGAGAAGGTCCAAGTTTCCTACACTCTAGAAGAGTGTTTGGCATATTTTGAGGATTTGGATGATCCCATGATCTGTGACATTGTCAATGCCTTAAGGGAAACTTCACCGGTGCCCAAAAAGACTCATTCAATGGAGTGTAAAATTGAATTATCAATAGTGGAAGCACCGATAAAATCTGAAAATGTGAAGGCCATACCGACTTGTGAAGAAGAATGCCAAGCCTCCACATCATTTTGGTTTGTTTGGACCGAAGTGCACCATCTCTAGGATGATCCTTACTTGAATAATTTTTTTTCTAGACAAGTTGAAAAGGAGATTTATGTTTAATGAATTCCAACCAAAGAAATTCTCCTTTCTTAACACGTGGGGTGATAACTTTGAGAAACTTGCTGAAATGTTTCAGCAGGATTTTTAATGGATTAAAATGACAAACATCACCCATGTGTATTCTGAAGCAGGATGGTGGATGGTATTACTGAAAAATCTTTTACTCCACCTCATAATCCTGCTAAATTCCATTCCTTTGAATGATCTTGCATATTAAGATTGACCTCCTAGTCTGACGAAGGTATAGAGTAGTTTTATTTATTTTTATTGTTTAGTTGTTTGGAGTTGCAAACTCCCGTGATCGACTCTCTCAGGTACTCTCGTTCTCACTCTCCTTTATTTATATCATTGCTCTCATGTAATTGTTTATTACATATCTTTTTACATTGAGGACAATGCAAGATTTTAGTTGGGGGATGAGATTCCTAGATGAATCTAGCATTTTGTGACATTTTGAGCAAAATTTTGTAGTAAAATTTTTATTTTTTGTTAAATTCAAAACTCTTTTGGAAAACTTTGTTTCTATGCACTTGGGATGGTACGAGTATGAGAGAAAGAGAGATAAAGTAATTGATGTTGAAAGCCTTGAATTATCTCTAATATAATAGTTTTCTATATGAATTCTCTTATTTATATGATCGATAGAATATGTGAACACCTTTGAGTCTAGCTCACATTACACGATTCTCATAGTTTGAAAGGATTATGTAGATTTGTAAATTGGCCAGACTGAGATCTAACGCGTTAAGGAACCAAGCCGGGGAACTTTATCCATCCTTGTTCATGTGAAGTAAACTGAAAAGAACGAAAGATATGGATTTCTAAAAATTCTATCTAATGTATATGAAAAAAATGGTTATCATTGAATATATGTTGAAAAATTCCAAAAAGGGCTACCTATTACCAACCAAGGGATGGTCTACCCGTAACCAAAGCTGGAAATGGGAAGTAATATAAAAGCCGTCGAAGGAACGGTAAGGCAAATTCTTGTCATAGGCTTGTTGTTGATCTGTACACCTTTAAATCTTTAGTCTCGTTAGTACATGAAAAAGGTAATTCTGAAAATTCATGAGATGAAGATTCATTATGCACACTAGACCACACTTGTTCGGATTACTCTATTTGTCAATCAATTGGTGAGGATTCTATGTGAAACACTTATTATGTTTAGGGAGTTTATGATTTCAGTTTCATATCATTAAATTCCCTTTGAATTTCATGCTTGTATATCTTTAAGTCTATAGAAGTATAGTTTCTAAGGGAGAGTTGAGTTTTTAGAGAAGTGATTTATTTCACGCTTGTTTTGCTTGGGACTAGCAAAATGCTGGTTGGGGGGTGTGTTGAGCTCTAAATTGTGCATATTCTAACCCCATTTCATCACTCATTATGCATGGTTTGCATGTTCAAAGCACCTAACTAATGCATGTTTTATAATTGTAGGAATGAAAGAGAGACTTCATGTATTTGAAGACTAAAAGGCCACTTTGTGAAGCTACTTGATGATGATAGAAGGTGGGCTAAAGAAAGGAAGAAGAAGCAAGGAGAAGAGAGAAAGAAAAAGTAGAAAAATGGGCTAGATCGGTCGGCCAAACAGGCCCTGACCGGTCGACCACATGGGCAACCTCCTTACATGCTTGCTGGACCAAGGCCCAGGCCAGTTCGACCGGTCGGCCATGCATTGTCAGCACATGCAGATTTTCTGCATTCGAAATTTAAGCTTCCTACTATGGCTAGGACACGCAGTTTCACGATTTTCTCACGCGGTGGAGTTCCAAAGCTATAAAAGGACACCTAGGGGTGGATCTAAAGACATCATAGAAGGCTTAGGAAGTCATTGGAGGTGAAGGAGATCGCTGTGGAGCATCTGCAACTCTTCCAACTGGGTTTTCCTATGTTTTTAGTAGTTTTTCTTTTGAGCTTTAGTTTAATCTGTTGATGGTTGTCTAAACCTCTTAGCTAGGGCTAAGAGGTGAAGCTTTTAATTGTTTACAATGTTTAATTTGAATTAGTTTAAATACTCTTTGATTTTATGAAGAACATGTCTAATTCTAGTTTTAAATAAAGTTAGTATTTTTAGTTAATCTTTTATCTCTTGTGATTTCTTTTACATGGGATGTTTGATTACTGAGATTTTTTAATGAGATGTTGATGGATAGGATTTTGGGTTTTAGAGATCCTAGATTCATCATGATATGTTGGATGCTAGGGGATTTTACAAACTAAGTTTCCTAAGAGCTTATCTAAAATTAAACTAGTAGGGGTTCTTATCTTTTGATTGGATCTGAGATAATTGTTTATGTATTGATTCTAGTTCAATAGAAATTCAATTCATACTTCTAAATTAAGTCTAGTGACAATACTTGAGGAAGAATCATGAATGTGATCTTAATTATTTTGTGAAAGATTGGGCTGTGTGATTGAATACGCCCAATGCCTTAGTTGAATATGAGAGAACCATATCCATGGATGATCCATCTATGTTAGACATGTTGTGATGATTTGATTGCTTTATATTCCAACTGGATAAGGATAGAACTCCGATTCCAATTGAGTTATTGGCTTGAATGGTTTGAATTAGCATTGTGAATGATTATTAGTGGATCCTTGGCGCTCTAGTTTTTATTTCCTTGATTAAGTTTTAAAACAAATAGTTTTATGTTATTAAATTCCATCTATTAATACAAATCCAAATTTAGCCCATCCTAGTTATAAAACTTAGAATTGTTACGACAATTTCTGAGGATTGACTTCGGTCTTACCGAGATTATTACTACATCGCGGCCTTGCACTTGAGGCGAGTGAATACTATACATGCTTAGACTAGGCTGTTTATTTCTTAAACCTTATGCTAGTCTTATGATTGGACCCACTTAGGCTTAGAAGCCGAAGTGTTCTTGCTTACTTACTTTAACTTGTTAAATTGCTTAAGTAGGCGAAAAGAATTTTAAAAGGTCCCAATCACCCCCCTCTAGGATTAGCCATAATTCTAGTTGCTCTACAAGCTTCCGCACTAATACCCCTATACAAGTGTGTTGATCCAAAAAGGTAAAATTTCACGGAATAGTTTCGATCCATCGAAATTTGAATTCTGATGCATCGGAATGGGATTTTGATACATAAAAAAATTAGCAATTTCAGATGTTAAAAATCTGAACTCTCTGGACAAAAACTCTGATATATCGAAACTATTCATATCAATCAAAGCATCCATTGGAATAGTTCTGATCAATTAAAGCATCCGTCGGAATAGTTCTGATCAATTGAAGCATCCATCGGAACCGACGTAAAATGCGAAAATCTTACGCACTTGGAGAGGCGGTGTACGATTTTTTCTATATAAAGACATCTCCATTCTCTTCCTAATCATCCTAGAAGAGTCCCAATCATTTTAGAAGTGGAGAAGATTAAAGGGGAGTTTCTACAACTCTGTTTTTTGTGTTTTTCTAGTTCTAGTTTATGTTTTTCTTAGTTTTCTTTTGAGTTTTAGTTCAACCATCTTTATGGTTGGCTAAACCTCTTAGCTAGGGCTAAGAGGTGAAGCTTATACTCATTTACAGTGCTTAGTTTAATTTAATTCAAGTACTTTAAGATTTAATGATGAACAATACTAGTTTTTATTTAAAATAAAGTTGATAGTTTTAGCTTAATCTTTTATCTCTCGTGATATGTTTACATGTGATGTTTTGATTGATTGAGATTGATCAATGGGTTGTTGTTGAGAAGATTTTAAGTTGTAGAGATCTTAGATTCATCATAATGTGGTGGATGCTATGCTATCTTACAAGTTAAGTATCCTAAGTTCTTATTTAGAACAGAACTAGGAAAGTTCATATCTTTTGCTAATTCTGAGATGGATGTCTCATTGATTGATATTGGTTTGATTGAAGTTTAATTCATGATTCTAAATCATGTTTAGTGATAGGATTTGAGGTAGACCATGAATATGATCTTACTAGATTTGTTAAAGAATTGACTTGTGTAATTGAGTACGCCCAATGCCTTAGTTGTTAAGGGAGAACCATATCAATAATGATCCACCCATGTTAGATGTATTATTATAATCTGATTATATATTTCGATTTGATAGAGAAGGACTCCGATTCTAATTGAGTTATCAGCTTGAATGGTCGAATCGGCATTGCTAATTGATTATAAGTGGATCCTTGGTGCTTTAGTGTTTAGTTTCCTAATTTATTTCGAAAGTAGATAGTTTTATGTTTCTAAAATTCATTTTTAATTTAAATCCGAATTTAGATAGTTCTAGTTACTCAATTTAAAATTGTTACGAAAATCCCTGTGGACAATCTCAGTCTCACAATTGAATTATTACTGCATCACAACCTTGCACTTGGGGTCGTAGTTTAGTTGTTTTAGTTAGTTTATTTAATAGGATATGTTTGTTTAGTATAGTTGGTTGGGCATTGTCTTTTGTTTTTTTCAACTTGCCGCCTTAAAGAGTTTCAAGCATATGGTTATTCATCGTCTCAGGTACTCTCTGTCCTCTATTGGTTACATTTCAGTTGTTCTCATGTTAATTTTATTGCTTGATATTTTTACATGGAGGACAATGTGTCATTTAGGTTGGGGGTGGGGTTTTCTTTGAAACATTTCTTCAATTGTGCTGAAATTTACTGTTTTTAAGCTGAAATTTTAGGCTAATTTTTTTTAGAAGATTGACGTTTCTGTATTTATGTTGAATTGAAGTAGCTTGAATGATTAGAATAATAAGGTACTTTGTAATTTGGAAGTTGAAGTCTAGAAACTAGTATATATGTTGTAGAAATCTAAGTGAGTTCTTTTCATTAAAATTCTTATGAAAGTTGTAAACATTGATGAATCATGAATTTCACAATACACATCTGACTTACATTACTAAGATTAAGTTTGGCAGCTTATATGTTAACTCGATGATTACTTAGAGTGCTAGGAACCAAGCTTAATGAACCTTCATTGAAAAAGAAGACATAAGAATACATCGAAAAGAGCTACCTATTATTAAAAGAATAAAAGGAAATTCTCCAAGGAAAGAAGAAAAAGAAGAATGAAATATATGGACTATAAGAAGAAGAATTACAAAAAGAAGGAAATAGTGTGAAATCCGTCAATGTGAAAAAAAAATGATTGAAACGAACGATTACTAAAGTACGATTCAAGGCCTTGGTTGATCTGGTCACTCTTGGCTTTATTGTTATCATTATGGTAGAAAATTTAACCCTTGTTGATGTTAAGTTAGATTTCACTAAGCACAGTGGTTTTTAATGTTTGTGATTTTTCCATTAGTTGATTAGTGAATTGAACTCAATGACGGATTAGTGCTAAGTATGATGGAATCTAGACGGATGTTATCCATAAACTTTGTGCCTTGAAATTCTGATATTGGGTTGATTTTAAGATGCATGAATATACATAATGAACTCTTCTAAAAAAAAATTTTGATCTTGGATTCTTGAAAATCTTTTGCATATTTTACTCGAGACTAGAAAAATGCCAGTTGGGAGTGTTTTAAGTGCTAAATATTGCATATTTAACCCCTATTTTTCAATGCTTTCCCATACAAATTCATGATCAATTGGGTTAATTAAATGTGTTTTCCATATGTAGGAAAGATTGGAAGGTTCAAGAGAATTCGAGCTAAAGGTGATATTTAAAGCCCAAGAAAGATCAAGAGTGGAGATTTGAAGCTCAAAAGATGATGATCAAGCATGTGGATGAATCAAGGAGGAAGATTGACGAACCATGTTTGAAAAAAAGTAGAGAAATGAAGAAATCAAGTTAAAATAGCAAGAAAAGGCCAAAACTGTAGGACTATAAGTCAAAATTTAGGAATTCAGAACATGACCCTGCTCGATAGTGCCGAGAAAGGTTGGACAGAAACACTTGGCAGTGCTGAGCGAGCATAATTTTTAAGGTGCAATTTTGCTTGATTTTGCGAAAATCGGTGAAATCCTATAAAAACCTAAGGTCGGTGGGAAGTTTTCTATATAAGGAGGTGCTCTACACGTCCCAAATTATATAGGAATAAAGGAGAGGGAGATGAACTCGAGGGTGGAGCAGATCCACGTCAAAATTTTCAGTTTTTTAGTTTTTAGTTTTCGTTTTCTGTTTTTATGTTAAGATTTAGTTTTGTCATGACAATGGTGAACTAATCTCTTAGCAAGGACTAAGAGGTGACATTTTAGATGAATTTTAATGTTTAATTCAGTTTTGATTCAATGAATTAGGTTTTTATTGATGGATAATTAATTGTTTTAATTGGATTCTTAGTATTGGTAAAGGGTTTGATTTGTAAAATTCCTTAATCTGTCTTAGACTATGGGCACAATAGACACTTGGAATTCCCCACAGTCAAATAACTAAATCTTCATGAGAAATCATGCAATTATGTTCTTAATCTTATTTGGATTTTGAATTATGGTTTAATAGCTTTATATCCCGATTACAGGGATTAGAATTTCTGCTCTAGTTGAGTTATTGAAGTCGAATTGCTGAATTGATATTATTATCTATCTAGAGTGTTTCCTTGGCACTCTAGTTTTCTTTGATATTGATTTTTCCTTACGAAATACAAATTCTCTTAGATTAGTTTAGTTTATCCTAGTTGTAGTTGTGTTTATGAATTGCTCTCTTTTTAGTCCCTAACGATCGACCTTATATTCACCGAGTTACTATATTATTTCACAACCTTATACTTGGGGTTTTCCAACACCAAACCATGGACCCCATGAGGCTTTAGGGACCCATCAAGTCCGTTCAGAAAAATCAGATTATAAAGAAACTCGTTCAACGTGATTTCACCATTGATGCTCCAATTATCTCCTTTCTTTGGCAGGACACTGCACCGTTCATATATTAGCCCCACTCCTTAATCAAAGCCATCCAAAAGGTGGGCCTTAATAGCAGAAGACCATCCCCGTGGATGGATCACACTCATGCAATCAAATAGAGCTAAGATGAGGATGTTTATCTTAAGCCTGAGTTACAAGTGAGTGAAGCTTAACACCATAACTAATTATCTGATTAATTGTAGAATCATTTGGAAATCGGGCCGAGGGCTGTAAATAGCCCCTCCCCCTTAGTTAGCCCTTTCGTTTTCGAGAAATAAAAAAGCGAGAGAGAGTGCGAGTTTCTGAGTTGTGCCTCGCTTAGTGATCGACCCAAGTTATTGATTTGAGTTAGGCCATGTTCGAGCATTTGGTATGAGTCCAAGTTTTGTGGGAGTCCTAAGGAGAGAAGCGGAAGAAGATTCGATCATTCAAGATGGGGGTTATCTAGTGTCAAGTCGACTCAATTACTTTCCTCTGAGTCTAGCAGATTTGTTAGGCCTAGATTGTATCTCCTTCGGTTGGCCATTTCAACACAAAGAGAGTCTCGTCTAGCTCTATTTGAGGTAATCTCCCAACCTCTTTCGTTTTGGTTTTAAAACCAAGCCACTTTATTTTGCACTGAGTTAACTCGGTTAATGCCTGAGCTGCAAATGGTCGCTGTTTGATGTTGAGTTTGACTCAATGAATTGTACTTAAACCAAATAACTTGGGGTTCAACAAATGAGTCAGCAACTTAGTTTAGAATCGAGTTTCGGAGCCATTTTTCCTTTAAAAAGTCACCTAGTCACTAATTCGATGACTTAGTGCATGTTGTTTTTTTAAGGATGAATATGACTCGATTTGGACCTATTTGGGGTTCAATTTTCTCGAAGGTTTCTCTGTGGAGGGCTGATTTAAGACATAAGCTTGACTTTTGGGACCAAGTTAGACTGAGTCAATGATTACGTGAGTTGGCTCTTTGTTTACATCTTACTTAGCTCAATAAAAGAATGAATTAGGGCTAATTTATGTTTAATTTCATTTTTGAATCGATTTAGTTATAGGAAAATATCTTTTCCCTAATTTGGAATCCCTCCTTTTCAATTTATTCGGGTTGAGACAATTGAGTCTCCCCATAAGGTGAGTCAACGGTATTAGAATGTAATTTTAGCTCAACTCAATTGAATATTAACTTACTACTTAGATGCAAAATTCTGAATGTTTTAGGTATAGATCTTCTTTGTTCAAGAGGATTAAGATTAAGCCGGGTTAGATTAGATTCGAATTTACTTGGATTTGAGGTGAGTTATCCTCTAAACTTTAATTTGGAGAATTAATTAGAGTCAAATTAATAGTCAATTAATGGTTATTGAATACACATTAGATTGGTTAACATGGGGCTTGTGTCTCTCCTAGGGGCTACTTACAAATATATCTAATGACGTCCAATTTAGACCAAATTCAAGAGCCCTTCAAAGCAACTCAAGTAAGTGAGATAATTGACCTCTTAACCCATTCAATTAAACTTAATTGAGGTTAATTTGTTGATCTAGATGTGAAAAATTGGATTTCCCCAACTTTCCTTACTTAGATATATACCCAATTATGTGCATTAGAATTTATTTAATCCTAACCATCCATATGTGGTATTTTAGGTTAGATTAGGTTCTTTGAGTTCTTTAGTAATCTCTAGTCAAGTAAGAAGCGAATCCACACCCAAGTTGAGGATACCCTTCATGCTTTCCACCTTTGTAATAGTATAGTTTACTTTTCCTTTTGATTTGTTAATTTTCCTAATCTAATGTTCATAACTACATTACGTATATGATCTAATACTAAAGTGAACTTAAAATGTGAATTTCAGTTTGAATAATTCTTTACATGTGTGCATTTGATTATTGTTAATTCCTTACATGTTGTAGATTTTAATTTGAGTATTCTTACATGTCTATATTTTAACATGTTTTCTGCTATTTTATTAGGGAATTAGATTTCTCTAATTTAATGAATGGAGTATATTGCTTGTGGAATGATGATGGTGATGTATTTGAAAGAATTGATGGGATATACATACATGGGAGTTGGGACTGATGTGTAATTTTGGTGGTGACACTTTGAAATGGAATGGATGTTGTGGATTGCCACATTGTTGAAGGGATGAGTTATATGAGAACCTTTCTTTGTATGGTGGTGGACATGTCATTGGCATTTTACCTTGAATTAGTGGCTCCATTTGTGTAGGAATTAAACAGAATTTGGTTGTAGACTTTACCATTTGTGTGGATCCTTTGTGCCTAAGTGGCTTGTGGGTTGAACCCTTATTTGTGTCTTTAAATGGATGTTGTGCCAAATGTGGCTTGTGGGAGGAACCCTTTGTTGGATTTATGTATAAATTTGTGACTACTTTATGGATCATGATTTGGGCAACCCACCAGTTGTAGAGGTTTTACATAAATGGATTGTTTGCAAATTGGACTAATCATGCATTCATGACATACGAACTTTACCGGGTAGCTAGTCATTGTGAGCTCGTACCTTTGTGTATTTTTACTGGTGACCAATTGTAGACACCCCACCTTCGGCTACAATGTTGGTAGAGATAGCTGAATGAATGGAGGACCATACCGCCGAATCCCATGTCCAAACCCAGCCAAACTCACCCTTGTAAGCCCAAATCCATAGCCCAGCTCAAGCCTGAACCCAGTCAACTCACCCCTAAACATCAGCCCGAAAAACCCCCCATAAGAAAAACCAGTCAAAAAATCCCAAAAAAGTCAAGCTTGGTGAGTCAACCTGCTGAGTCAAATCACCAAGTCAACCCACTGAGTCAAATCGCCGTGTCAACCCATCTTCCAAGCCCAGTTAACTCACCGAGTTCCAAATCGCAGCCTCGGAGCAGGTCCGTACTACCGAACCTGGGGATTTTCTGCTTCAAGTTCGGAGGCCGTATGCTCCGAACCCGAAGCAGAACGGCCGTACGAGCGGCCCCTTAGGTGCCGCCCAAACTTATTTACGGGTTCTGCCACTGCCCACTGTTATAAATACCCCATTCCCTCTCCTGTTTCAGCAATCCCTTAAGCCCCAGAGCGATCCCATTAATTTCGAGCCCATCTCCACCCTTTTAGCCCATTTTTCCACCGAGGAGAGCCCGAGTGAGAAGAGTCTAGCCCTGGTCCAACCCAGCCTGACCCCGGTCTAAGCCTCCCAAGCCACCCAAGTCTTAATCTAGCCACTCGAAGCAGACCCTTGCGACAACTCCGTCCATCTAGCTACTCTTTTACCAGCATCATCTCATTTGCATCTAGCATAAGTGCAACATTTACTTTTCTTCCAACCCCCTTGCTTACCATGTCACTACAAGCACTTTGATTATTCAAACACACAGCATGCATCCCGCATAAAGCACCTGTCAGTTCGAGCATATACTCTAGGCTTGCCTGTTAATGGAAACCTGCCCATCAGAAACTTTTACTGTTCAGACCTGCATTCATGCATCATGTCATCTATGAGAATGTACGAGGATTAAATCAGACTTTCAAGTATTAGTTCGATTCTGTGAAGTAGAGACCGTACTTCGATACGGGCAGTCTGTGGGGTGCTTAACCTCTTCCCACCCTGTAACCGTGATCCCTTTTCTCGAATCTCTGGCAGCAGATCAAAATGAGTCATTTTAGGGGAAGGAATCTTCGGATTCCCTTCTCTAACGTTTCTACGGGGTCTAGCCGACTGTAGATTCGAAGTAACTGGCTAGTGGCAACTCTGGTCTTATACGAACTCATCCAACATATCCAGCTTAACGCGACAACCGATGAAAAGCCCTCGAGAATAAGGCAAGCTAGTGGCAAAAACGACGATTCGCGCGCACACACCCCTCTTCCTTTTCCGAAAGGAAGGGAGAACGTTCGGGAGCGCTGAACGGCGAGCGTCCACACGAATACTATGCGACCATCCTTTTCAATGGTGGGTTTTACACCCAATCGCAAGCTGGATGTGCATATCCCTAAGTCTGAGTGCATTTCATGCATACATGCATTTAAAGATGACTATACTTATGAATTGTTGTTGTGTTGTATGTTATATTTTAATATTATTCTTAACTATTATGATGGTTGGTAAATCTTAGGGTGCATTTCTCATTGAGATGGTCACACATGGAGTACTATGTGTAATTACACCAACATGTAATGTAGATGATGGTCACGTACATGCAGATGCGGAACAGAATGATAATGCTAGGGATAAATGGTTGTTATGGGGATATTCCGAGCTGGCCCATGGCCCACAAAAGTGAGGAAGTCCATTCCCAAGAGGCCCATGACACGGTCCTCATTCTAAGATGACTCGATGACCCGCGATGACTTTATCACGAAGCCCGGTCGTCAGCCATTGCGCACGACCAGGAGTCATTGACAACCTTTTGCCTAGGAGATATATAAATTTACTGAAGACCTCACATTTTCCAAGGTCTATAGTACGACCACTCGATGGAGGTCTGCTCAGTCCTACCACCCAGGAGAGGTCCGCTTTGACCGACCACCTCAAGGCAGTTGTAATATCTACGGAGATTCGAATATCCCATCCGAATATTTTTAGATCCCTTTCTATTCTCACTCAGGCAACCTTACATGATCGGATGACAAAATCTTACTAAAATAGGGACTCTACTGATGTATCCTAAAAGGATCGAACTTTGCAGAACTGCCCCCCAAGTCCTATAAATAGGAATGAGATCTACACCTCAAAGGTACAAAATATCGTAGCCTTCAAACCCTTACTCTTCTTGCTCCTGGATCTAACTTAGGCATCAGAGAGTCTCTTGCCGCACAGCGGCCCCTCCCCTCTACATACTTCTTCCTCTTGTAGGTTCAGGAGATCAAGGAAGCACCCACGTCCGATATGAAGCTTGCATGGATGATCTCAGCCATCCATATCCGTTTTCCAGATCTCTGCGACAATAGTGGCCTTACATGTCTTAAGAGGATCTCAATGATCTTGCAGCCCAAGAATAGTTGTGTTTAGTTTCTTTTTTTATGTTGAGAGATTTTAGTAGTTATATTTCAACATTTGTTTTAGATTCAGTACTTTGGTTTGTATAAGCCCAATGGGCAATTACTTGATTATGTTGGATGTTGGTTTAGATATTACTCAATGCATGGTTTTTCTTTACTAATGTTATGGTGCCCACTTGAAGAAAGTTAAACAAGGTTTCATTAAATGAGGATTTCCTTTTAAAGTTAACGCTTGGAAATTCGAAAAATGATTACTAACCTCGGGTTATGAAATTTGGGGCGTTACATTCATGCGCATACACACATGCATGCATGGTGAGAGTGAATGGTTGGTTTTATATGCATGAGTGGTGGGAGTGATAGATATATACACATACATATATTTATACACATAATTATATAATTACTAATTTTAAAATTAATCTAGATCATAAGTAGGCTAATTTGTTACATATATCAATGGTTAACACTGGATAGTTTTAACACATATATCGATAGTCACACCTTGCACAGATTGATGAATGTGTAGTTGGTCATGTATGAATGCATGTATGTATGCTATTATGAACAAATGAATGTATGCATGGATACATGGAGGATGTATATATGCATGTATGTATGGATGGATGTGAGTGTACATGTATGCATGACATGTACATGAATGTATTAAAAAATCCAAGGTTATTATATGCATAGTTGTATGATACTTAGGCAATTAAGCTGTCCAAATTATGGGGCCCACTTTGAATGTATCATGAACCAGAAATTGTGTTTATATGGTTATCTGAATATGGGATTGTGGATGCTCGCCTCTCCGCGCTCCTGAATTCTCCCTTTCGGAAAAGGGGTGCGTGCGCGCAAATCGTCGTTTGTGCAACTGGCTCGCCTCATTCTCGAGGGCTTTTTCTCAGTTGTCGTGTTAAGTTGGATATGTTTGGATAAGTTTGTATAAGACTAGAGTTGCCACTAGCTAGTTACTTCGAATCTACAGTCGGCTAGACCTCGTAGAAACGTTAGAGAAGGGAATCCGAAGATTCTTTCCTCTAAAATGACTCCTTTTGATTTGCAACCAGAGATTCGAGGTAAGGGATCACGATTACAGGGTGGGAAGATGTTAAGCACCCCACACTGCCTGTACCGAAGTACGGTCTCTACTTCACAGAATCGAACTAATACTTGAAAGTCTGATTTAATCCTCGTACATTCTCATGAATGATATGATGTATGAATGTAGGTCTGAACAATAAGAGTTTCTGATGGGCATGTTTCCATTAACAGGCAAGCCCAGAGCATACGCTCGAACTGACAGGTGCTTTATGCGGGATGCATGCTGTGTATTTGAATAATCAAAGTATTTGTAGTGACATGATAAGCAGGGGGGTTGGAAGAAAAGTAAATGTTGCACTTTTGCTAGATGCGAATGAGATGATGCTAAAAAGAGTAGCTGGATGAAAGGAGGTGTCACAAGGGTTTGCTTCGAGTGGCTAAGATCAGGACTTGGGTAGCTTGGGAGACATGGACCAGGGTCAGGCTGGGCTAGAACAGGGCTAGGCTCTTCTCACTCGGGCTCTCCTTGGTGGAGGAATGGGCTAAAGGGATGGAGCTGGACTTGGCATTTCTGGATGCTGAGAGATTTTTTCTAGATGCTGAAATAAGAGAGGAGGGGGGATATTTATAGCTGCGAGCAGTGGCAGCTCATGTAATTAGGCTTGGGGGGCACCCTAGGGGCCGCCCGTACGGCTTCTCTGCTCCAGCTTCGGAGCGTACGGCCCCCGAACTTGAAGCAGCAAAGCCCGAGGTTCGAGGTTCAGACCTCTCCGAAGCTGTGGCTTGGAACCAGGTGAGTTGACTGGGTTGAAAGATGAGTTGACATGGTGAGTTGACTGGGTGCAAGGGCTGGACTAACCCGGTGGGTTGACTCGATGATTTGACTCTGCGGGTTGACTCATCAAGTTTGACTTTTTTTAAGGATTTTTGACTAGTTTTTCTTATGGGGGCGTTTTTAGGCTGATGTTTAGGGGTGAGTCGATTGAGTTCAGGCTTGAGCTGGGCTATGGATTGGGGCTTACAAGGGTGAGTTTGGCTGGGTTTGGACATGGGATTTGGGGGTATGGTCCTTCATTCATTCAGCTATCTCTACCAACATTGTAGCCGAAGGTGGGGTGTCTACAGATGCCCCTCTTTGGCAGAGGTTGCGTGCAACCGAATGTCAAAGCGAGTGGACACCCCACTTCTGACCCGGTCATTCATAGATTGTGGTCTAGAATCTTTGCTTGCCTTTTTATCTGAGTCAGTTGATTGTCTGAAAATTGATAACTTGCACATACCGCGGGAGTTTGGAGAAAACGTTGCGATTATCGTTGCATGAGCTGCAACCTAGGTACCCAATCATAACCCTTCCGTTCCCGATCGGTACTAACATCGAAAAGGTACAGTAGAGCTTCTGCGTCCGTCATAGTCTTACGAGGTTACCGACCCTGTGATTGATTGTTCGTTGCTTTCCCGGATCACTCCAGGAGTACTTGTTTCTCTTGACTGTAAAAGTGGTTAGCTGCCCTGCTTCCATGTAGTCTTACGGGAGATCCACTACGCCGACTTGGACTCAGTCAAGGTACTTCAGGCATCCACGCCTAGGTATGTGCGGGTGAACTATTTCCACCCAATCTTTTGGTTTTGATATTTGGGTTACAATTCATCGTTTCCACCATTCAGATGGATTTTTTGACCGAGCCTTTTGGATTTCATTTTTTCGTATCTTGGCATTTGGTATGACCGCACTGACACTGGAGTTCAGTTCAACTGTGCCTTGAGTGCATTAAATTTGATGGTCTCCAGGGAAACCGCAAGACATCGGATCTTACTTGATTTTTGCGTCGGCTCCTACCCAGAGATATGGAAGATCTCTCAGTGTTTTGGAGGCCGAACGCTCTATTAAGAAAATATATTTTTGGATTTTGAAAAGATACCCACTCTGGGGAGTGATACTCCGTGGGGTTTTTATTTGCAAATAGGAATATATATAATATTTTTTATCTTTTTGAAAGGGAAATTTGGCTTGCACGCGCCTCCACTAGGGATGCCTGTGGGGTCTTTGGCTAACCGACTTTTATTTTGAAAGCAGGTAAACATGATGATTGATGTGATGGATGCTGATGCATGGGGATGCATATTTGATGATGGATGCATGGTTTGGCTCATTCTCTTTCAGTTTGATTATTTTACTTTTGCTGAGGATGTAGAGAACTTTGAGCTTATTGCTTGCAGGGTTGTGCTTCCCTGGAGATTTTCTTTCCAATGCGGATGTTTGGTCAGCGGGTTGGTCAAGATCCCGACCCGTGGTCTATCAGGTCCATCGTCCCAAGATGCTGTTTCTTTGCTGATGGGGATGGATGAAGGAAGTTGTCAGTTGTAACCTCAAGATGTTCTTTTGGGGAATCGGTGTGATTGGGATGGTGTTTGGTTGCTAGTTTTGGTCAAGATTCCAATTTGCGGGCGATCGAATCCGTCATCCCAAACTGTGAAGTGAGTGAGTAGAGTTCGAGACTCCTGAAGTGCAGTGTTAGGGATAGTGACAATTTTTGTGATTTTTTACAAATATTTGGTCCGAATCTTTACAAGAGTAATCAGGATAGAGATCGATTATTGAAAACAGAGGAAATATTTTTGTGATTTTAAAAATATTTGGTCTGGGTAAAGATCGGTGTTTATTTAAAGCAAGGGAAGTATTTTGTGATTTTTGAAAGATGGTTTTGCAATGTTTTAGTGTTTTTTTATTTTTCTGAAATGTAGGAAAATGTATGGAATTTTCATCCATTTCCAACTTCTACTGCTGGTAAGGCACCCGATCCATTTTAGGTCAACGAGCAAGACGAATCTCACACAGTTAAGTGCCGTAATTTTACATCTTCGAATGAGGGAATTTTAAGGGTTTTCAGTCAACACACCCACAAAGTTGTCTGTTCCTCATGTGTAATGCACATAGACCACGTATCGTCTGACGGATTCCTTCGGCCACAAAATGAGCCACATCCTCACATTGACCTTTGTTAATCCAGTTTGGGTTCTTATGCTGCTCATAATTCGGTGAGGGTGCGCTTCACCTCTGTGGACCCTCATCGATTTTCTGCGCTCCCCACACGACGTTGTTCTCGCCCCTTCCCCTTTCAGGAAAAGAAGGAGATGAGGATGCGTGAGTGCGAAATCGCCGTTTGTGCCACTGGCTTGCCTCGTTCTCGAGGGCTTTGTTCGGTTGTCGTGTTAAGCTGGATATGTTTAAGTGAGTTTATATAAGACCAGAGTCGCCACTAGCCAGTTACTTCGAATCTACAGTCGGCTAGACCCCGTAGAAACGTTAGAGAAGGGGATCCAAAGATTCCTTCCTCTAAAATGACTCCTTTTGATCTGCGGCCAAAGATTCAAGGTAAGGGATCACGGTTACAGGGTGGGAAGAGGTTAAGCACCCCACACACTGCCCGTACCGAAGTACGGTCTCTACTTCACAGAATCGATCGAATACTTGAAAGTCTAGTTTAATCCTCGTATATTCTCATGGATGACATGATGCATGAATGCGGGTCTGAACAGTAAGAGTTTCTGATGGGCAGGTTCCAACAACGGGCAAGCCCAGAGCGTACGCTCGAACTGACAGGTGCTTTATGCGAGATGATGCATGCTGTGTGCTTGAATATTCAAAGTGTCTATAGTGATATGTACGTGAATGCAGGTCTGAACAGTAAGAGTTTCTGATGGGCAGGTTCCAACAACGGGCAAGCCCAGAGCATACGCTCGAACTGACAGGTGCTTTATGCGATATGCATGCGGTGTGTTTGAATAATCAAAGTGTTTGCAGTGAAGTAGGGGGGTTGGAAGAAAAGTAAATGTTGCACTTATGCTAGATGCAAATGAGATGATGCTGGAAAAGAGTAGCTGGGTGGACGGAGGTGTCGCAAGGATTGGCTTCGAGTGGCTAGATCAAGATTTGGATGGCTTGGGAGGCTTGGACCAGTGGTCAGGCTGGGCTGGACCAGGGCTAGACTCTCCTCACTCGGGCTCTCCTTGGTGGAAAAATGGGCTAAGGGGTGGAGAAGGTCTCGGACCGCACCCGGACTGGCTGGACTTGGAGGGATGTTGAAATGAGAAGGGGAGGGGGGTATTTATAGCAGCGAGGAGTGGCAGTTTGCGTAATTTTGTCCGGACGGCCTGCTATGGGCCGCCTGTATGGCCGCTCCTCGGTTTCCAGCGAGTACGGTCGCTCCCTCGGGGCTGCTGTTGGACTCGCTGGTCAACTCAGTGAGTTGACTCAGCGGGTCGACTCGGTGGTTTGACTCGACGGGTTGACTCGACGGGTTGACTCGGTATTTTGACTCGATGGGTTGACTCGACGGGTTGACTCAGCGGGTTGACTCAGCGAGTTTGATGTTTTAGGATTTTTTTGACTGGCCTTTTTTCTGGGGGGTTTTTCAGGGTGGTGTTTAGGACTGGGTTGACTGGGTTCAGGCTTGAACTGGGCTATGGAATGGGGCTTACAAGGGTGAGTTTGGCTGAGTTTGGACTTGGGATTTGGGGGTATGGTCCTCCATTCAACCAGCTATCTCTACCAACAGTGTAGCCGAAGGTGGGGTGTCTACAGATGCCCCTCTTTGGCAGAGGTTGCGTGCAACCGAATGCCAAAGCGAGTGGACACCCCACTTCTGACCCGGTCATTCATAGATCATGTTCTGAAATCTTTGCTTGCTTTTGCATCTGTGTCAGTTGATCGTTTGGAAACCGATCACTCGCACATACCGCGGGAGTTTGGAGAAAACGTTGCGATTGTCCCTGCATGCGCTGCAACCTGGGTACCCAATCGCAACCCTTCCATTCCCGACCGGTACTAACATTGAAAAGGTACAACAGAGCCTCTGCGTCGACAGTCTTACGAGGTTACTGACCCTGAGACTGATTGTGATGTTTGATGTTTTCCCAGATCACTCCAGGAGTACTTGTTTCGCTTGACTGTCAAAGTGGTTAGACGCCCTGCGTCAGATAGTCTTACGGGATTCTACTACGCCGACTTGGACTCAGTCAAGGTACTTCAGGCATCCACGCCTAGCTATGTGCGGGTGGGATTTTTCCACCCGATCTGCTGGCTTTGATGCTTGGTTTGCAATTCATTCTTTCCTTGATTGTGGTCTGGAATTTTTGTTATCTTTTGTATCTGAGTCAGTTGATTGTCTGGAAGTTGATAACTCGCACATACCGCGAGAGTTTGGAGAAAACGTTGCGATTGTCCCTGCAGTTTGCTGCAACCTGGGTACCCAATCGCAACCCTTCCATTCCCGATCGGTACTAACATCGGAAAGGTACAGCAGAGCCTCTGCGTCCGTAGTCTTACGAGGTTGCTGACCTTGAGACTGTTTGTATGATGTTTGATGTTTTCCCAGATCACTCCAGGAGTACTTGTTTCGCTTGACTGTCAAAGTGGTTAGACGCCCTGCGTCAGATAGTCTTACGGGATTCTACTACGCCAACTTGGACTCAGTCAAGGTACTTCAGGCATCCACGCCTAGGTATGTGCGGGTGAACTCTTTCCACCCAATCTGCTGATTTTGATACTTGAGTTACAATTCATCGTTTCCACCTGTTAAAATGGTTTCTGTGACCGAGCCTTTTGGCTTTCATCTTTTTGTATCTTGGCATGTGGTACGACCGCACTGACACTGGAGTTCAGTTCGACCGCACTTTGAGTGCATTGGATCCGATGATCTCCGGGGAAACCGCGAGACATCGGATCTTATTTGATTTTTGCGTCGGCTCCTACCCAGAGATATGGAAGATCTCCCAACGTGTTGGAGGCAGAGCGCTCTACTAAGAAAATATTTTTGGATTTTTGAAAAGATACCCACTCTAGGGAGTGATACTCCGTGGGGTTTTTATTTGCGAATAGAAATATTTTTTGTCTTTTTGAAATGAAAATCTGGTTTGCATGTGCCTCCACTAGGGATGCCTGTGGGGTCTTTAGCTAACCGACTTTTATTTTGAAAGCAGGTAAACATGATGATTGATGCGATGGATGCTGATGCATGGAGATGCATGATGAATGCATGGCTTGGTTCATTCTCTTTTCGTTTGATGATTTTGCTTTTGCTGGAGATGCAGAGAATTTTGAGCTTATTGCTTGCAGGGTTGTACTCCCTTGGGGATTTTTCTTTTTGATACGCTGGGGATTAATTTTTGTGATTTTTGTAAGTATTTGGGTCCGGATCTTTTACCTGAGTAGTCAAGGTAGAGATTAGTTATTGAAAACCAAGGAAATATTTTTTTGTGATTTTTGAAAATATTTGATTTGAAAGCAAGGGAAATAATTTTTTGTGATTTTTTTACAACATTTTGTTGAAAGCAAGGGAAATATTTTTTGTGATTTTTGACAATATTTTGATGGAAAGCAAGGGAAATATTTTTTGTGATTTTTGACAATATTTTGATTGAAAGCAAGGGAAATATTTTTTGTGATTTTTTGAAAAGGTGATTTTGCAATGTTTTTGTATTTTTGTGATTTTTTTGAAATGCAGGGAAAAGTATGAAATTTTCATCCACTTCCAGCTTCTACTGCTGGTAAGGCACCCGATCCATTTTACGTCAGCGAGCAAGACGAGTCTCACACAGTTAAGTGCCGTAGTTTTACATCTTCGGATGAGGAGATTTTGAGGGTTTTTAGTCAACACACCCACAAAGTTGCCTGTTCCTCATGTGCAATGCACATAGACCACGTATCGTCCGACGGACTCCTTCGGCCACAAGATGAGCCACATCCTCACATTTCCCTTAGTCAATCCAGTTTGGGGTCTTACGTTGCTCACAATTCCGTGAGGGTGAGCTTCACCTCCCAACAGCCTTAATCCCCTTCATGAGTTCTAGGAACAGAGAACATCCGTCAGCTTCAACAGCGACTTCCAAATCAAGGTTGTCTATCACGGTGCGTTCAACACGAACAGGACTGCGGAGTTCTGCCCGCCTCAGCCCTTACCTGTTTAGAAGATTCCAGACACCCGTACGATCAAGTGTCAGCCATGTCTGGAACAGGTTAGGAAAGAAAGCCCCCGAGAAGTTAATCCCAGTGTAGTTTTAGGTCTTCGGACCACTGGGGATGAATTTATGCAGTTTGAAATTTTTGGTGAATCATTTTTTTGTGTTTTTTTTTTTGGAAAAAGTTCTAGATTCAGCTCGAATGATCGAGATTAATGCTGGTTTTTGTGGAAAGCTTTAAAATATTTTTGGTATTTTCGAAATGATCCGGGTTATCAGCCTTGATCTCAACGGTCGAGGCCGATGCCGGTTTTTAGTTGAAAGCGAGAAAGGTCCCCCGAGAAATTAATCCCAGTGTAGTTTTAGGTCTTCGGACCATAAATATGTACATGCTGAAAATACATTCTTTTTTGTGATTTTTCGAAAACTGTTCCAGGTCATAAAACCTCAATTTTGAACAATCAAGATTGACACTGGTTTTTATTGGAAATCTCTCGGGATTTTATTCCCGACGTAGTTTAAGGTCTTCGGACCAGAAACCGTACAAAAGGGGGCAAGTACATTTTTTTTTGTTTTTGGAAAATGTCCGGTGTCAGCGGATCTTGATCAAGATCGATGTCGGCTTTTATTGAAAATCCCTCGGGATATTGATCCTGACGTAGTTTAAGGTCTTCGGACCCACAAACTTTAAAAGAGGGGTTGGTGATATATTTTTTTATTTTTCGAAATGATCCAGATCATCCGATGTTAGTCTTAAAGACTGGGATCGATGCTGGTTTTTATTAAAATCCCTCGGGATACTGATCCCGACGTAGTTTAAGGTCTTCGGACCCAAAACTGTATAAGAGAGTGCTGGTAATGCATATATATATTTTTGTGATTTTTTGAAAAATGTCCGGTGTTGTCGGATCTTGACTCGAGCAATCAAGACCGATGCCGATTTTTATTGAAAGTCCCTCGGGATCTTGATCCCGACGTAGTTTAAGGTCTTCAGACCAAAAATATGTACATGCAAGTGCTGGAGATGCATAAATATATATATATATATATATATTTTTTATTTTTTTTTGTTTTTTAGAAAATGTCCGGAGCCACCAGATCTTGAAGAAGACCGATGCCGGTTTTATTGGAAATCCCTCGGGATTTTGATCCCGACGTAGTTTAAGGTCTTCGGACCACAAATATGTACAAGAGAGCAGCAATCCAGGTTGGAGATTATGGGAATTCTTCTTGGAATGGTTCGGATCATCAGGTCATATCCTTGGATGGTTGAGATCATTGTTTGACCAAGTCAAATTTTTCTTTCTTTTTCTTGAAAATTCCATGGAACTTTTCCACATCATCAAGCCAATTTCCCACCAATTTCTCACGAGATGAGATTTTGGTGAGATCTCTTCTTTTTTCTCACCATTCTCTTCCATCACTTCATTCTTACATGGAGGTACAAGATTCACTTGCAACCACCCTTCCCAAGGAGGAGTTCTTCCCAAGGAGAGGGGGAGGGAGGTCGTTTCATATAGGTAGGGGCTAGGACGGCCTCCCATGGGCCGCCCGGACGGTCTTAGACCCCTGGTCTCTTCAGTGGGCTGGGTAAAAGGGTGCCCTCCCCTTTCCTATATAACATGGGGCACCCTTGCCCCCTCAAACGTGCAATCTCTCTCTTCTCTCTCTCATATTCTCTCTTTTTCAAGTTTTCTCTCTCTTCTTTGGTGGTCCTTTGCTTCTCTCAAGTGGTGGCCCTTAGAGACATTTTGGGACAGCAAGGTGGTCCCTCTTTGGTGAGTGGCAAAGGTATGGACCACTTCCTTTCTCTTTTCTTATCCTTTTCCTTCTTCATTTTCTCTTCTCATGACTCTTTTCTTTTTCCATGTAGCTATTCCAAGAGGTGTGAAGGTGGGCCCAAGCATTCTTGACCTTTTTCTAGATCTCAGGTCTTTTTCAAAGGTGGTGCATGGAGAAGGACATTGCAAGCTCTCCACTTCATTTTTTCTTTCTTCTTTTCACACTCCCCTCATGTGTATCTAAAGGGTGATTTTGCCATGTCATCAAGTGTACATGGCAAAATACTCTATTTTTTTTTCATGGGGATTGGGCCTCTTTTCATATGTATCAAATGGGCTCAAAGTGAAGTCATGGCCCTTGGTGTATTTGGTGGGCCCAATGCTTCATTTTGGGCTCCCTCTTACTTCCTTTCTCTTGTCATTTCCCTTGGAATTCTCTTTTCTTTTCATCTTTTTTCCAAGACTTGGGCCCATGGGCATGGTAGGGCCCATCTCAAGTTTTGAGCTCATGGGGCTCACTTTGAGTGACCCCATCTTTCTTCACATGTGTATGGACCAAGATGACTAGCCCATTCTTCATTTGGATCTCAAGTGGGCTAGATTTCCTAGTTGGGCCTATATGGACAAGTAGCCCAACTCTTCCATCATTTCTTGATTATGATGTACATCCTTGTACAAGGTGTAGTGGGCTCCTTGGAGTCTCTATATGTGGATGGGCTTTTGGGTCCTCATTGAAATTTGGATTCCTTTGGACCAATGTGTGCACCACTACACTTTGTCCATGTGGATTTTTTCTTTTCATGCTCTTTTCTTTAATGGATGGAGGACTTGAGTTACTTGACCATCTACAAGTCCCATGAGTGAGTTGTTCCCACAATCTCACTAAGTTCAAATGGTTTTCCTTGTGGTAGGAATGTGATTCTCAAGAGTTTCCCTCTAATGCTATCAACCTCAAATGGATGATCCTCAAGTGAGCTATCCATACAATCATAGCTCCTTTTCCTTTGGGGCTTGGTGGGTCATCCACCATCATTCTCATGTATGGGTGATTTTCCTTTAAATTTGTGGGAAAGAATGGTACCCATAAGTCGCCCATTTTTGTCCCATGCTTTGGGACATTTTGGGATTTTGATCTTCAAGTGGGCTATGTGTAACATTCTTATCCATCCATGATGGTTGGGTGACTCATCAAGCCATGCTCTTTTGTGCTGAAATGGTCTCCCTTTTGGTGAAAAAGTTGGTGCACATAAGTTGCCCAAACTTGCCTTTTCATGGGCATTTTCAACTTTGATTCTTCATATGGGCTATGTGCATCAACTTTCTACCCCTAGCTTCTTTGATTCATATGTTTGTGGGTAGACCTCCTTGTTGCATTTTCATGGTCAAAATTTTCATCAAGATGAGGCACATAAAGTTGCCCATGGTTAACCCATGAATGGGTCCTCATATTCTTCAAAGTGGGCTATGTGCTCTCTTCAATCCATTGAGATGAGGCATTTGGGTTGTCCTTGGGGGCCCACTTCCTTTCTATCCCCCACTTGTCCATGTCCATGTGTTAAAAAAAGATGGAAACATCTTAAGTGAGAACCATGGCCTTGGCATAAAAGTGGATCAATCTTTTGGCCACATATGGACTTTGAAGAGGAGCTTCATGTGAATTAAGATCCTTTGTTGATCTCGTGGCACTTGAGTGCATTTGTTGTCCAAAATGTGTCCTTAGATGATGGACTTTCTTGCCTAAGGCATGCCATGCCACCTTCTTTAAGGTGGGCCTTACTTTTTCCAATGGGCCCAACACATATCCTAAGTGACACATGGAGTTGGACTTTAGATTTTGCATTTGAATGTGAGTCCAATCCCATGGGTTTCTTGGATGATAATTTGGATTTTAATGGGTAATAGATAGGGACTTACCTTGCCAAGCTTGTAGGATTCAATGGCGGATGGTACCAGAGGTCACCGAGTGATTGATGAAAATGATCCTGCCTTCATCGTCCGCCGAGGGGACCACATGTGTTCCTTAGCTATGGAGCATCAGCCTCTTCCCGCTATCAAGGGTCGAGGTACTAGGGATCGCTGGGACGACTGGGTGAAGGATCCACAGCCCTTGCTTGAACGAGTACTGGATGGTACTCCTTTTGCTGGCCTCCTCACCTTACGTTTCCATAATAACGATGCTAACCGCATGATGCTCGCGGCCCTTTGCGAGAGGTGGCGGGATGAGACCCACACCTTCCAGCTCCCTTGTGGGGAATGGGGAATAACCCCCTTGGACATTTACATGCAAATAGGCTTCCCGTTTCATGGAACAATTGTTCCTCAAGTCAGCTCTCTGGCTCCTCTCACTTCCACCGACTGGCTACGGCTTGTCGGTGACGTCCCACCCGAGGGTAAATTCCAAGGCCATCAAGTGAAGATGCGATGGTTCTACAACAATTTTGCCTCCGTCATCCCCACCACCGAGCGAGAGGCCCTCCACAAAGCGCGAGCCATGATCACTTATGCTTTTGGATCCTTTCTTTTCTGCCATGCGAATGAGAGAGTTGATCCTAAATTTCTTCGTTTAGTCGAGGATCTTCATCACCCCTATAACTGGAATGGGGCTATCTTGACCCGTATTTTTCAGGGTCTGGACAAGACCTATCGGCATAGCCGGTCCTTCACAGGTTTTTGGCCTGTTGTTGAGGTATTTCTTCTTTCACCTTCCTTGGAGTCATTTACCTTCTTTCCCTCTCTGATCATTAGATGTGCTTTCGTCCAGACCTGCTTTTATGACCATTTTCCCCATCTCGCGCCGAGGATGCGGGATGATGTTGAGCCCTCTCAGTATCGCCACATGTACTGGCGCCAGCAAAACCGTCAGCGGAATTTTCGAGTTCCTGGGGACAATTGGCGTGCTGACATAGACGGGCTGACCGTTGAGGACGTAAGTATCTTGCTTTCCCTACCCCTCGTGCCGTACTGTAACTGATTGTGGTGACCTCATTTGCTGCAGCTTGCTCAGATGCCGTATGCCAGTTTCCCTCTCTATTATACCCCTCAGCGTGTGGAGGCATACGATGCTTCATGTCTCCGTATCATGCTTTCCGACGCTGAATCTTTTCAGTGGTACCTGGGGGAGAGGTTGCTTCGGCAAGTCACTGGGGCGGCTCGGGTCCCTTGTTCTGCACCTCCCTCAGCTGCTCGGATGCCAGTTGATGAGAGAGTCGAGGCTCTCGTGGGCCAGCCCGGATTTCGTTTCACGATCCCGGATCGTGATTATGACGAGTGGTATTTGCTGTTCGGCCAGGGGCCTCTGCTTCCTTCGCTTTATGTTCCAGGTGGCCGTCGCAGATATGCTGGAGGCTCGGTGACTGCTCCTTTGATGGACCTTTATCGTCGGGAGCGGGACGCGAGGAGGGACGATGATGACTATGTTGGTGACTTGTAGCCTGCTTGGGTACTCTGCTTTGTATGGCCTTGTACTTTTGCTTTTATCTTCTTTTGTATCAAGCTCTTTTTAAATGAATATTCAGTCTTCGACTTGTCTCAAATTCTTTGATGATGTCTGGACGCTTTGACCCTTGACTTGTTCCTTAATGATTTGCGGAAGATGAGGCTTCTTGACTGCATGGATGATGACTTGAACGGTTCAGATTGCTTGGTTAGGCCTTGTGGGCCTACTTGATGATTAGATCTTGGATTCTGGCACTTCTTTTGACGATCGAACCTTTGATCTTGCTGCTCCATGACTTGAGTAAGCTTTCCAATGGTTTGGATCTTGATGATCTAGTCCTTGAATGGTTCAGATTGATAGATTCGGCCTTGTGGGCCCACTTGAGACCTTGGCTTTACTTTGGGGCACCTCTTTTGATGATTTGTGGGGCTAAGAAGGCTTCTCATGGTGTGGATGATGGCTTGAACGTCTCGGATTGCTTGACTTGGCTTTGTGGGCCCACTTGATGATTAGATGTTGGATTCTGGCCCTTCTTTTGATGATTAGCCCTTTGATCTTGTTGTTTGGTGGCTCATGTAGGTCCCTCAATGGTTTAGATCATGATGATCTGATCTTTGAATGGCTTGGATTGCTTGTGGCCCCCACTTGATCACCTTTTCTTCTCTTTGACTTGATCAGCCATGCTCTGGCCGCATTGCTTCGTGATTGGGCCGGTGGGGCACCTTTTATATGATCTTGATCAGCCTCAGTCGAAATCTGGAGTGGATCAGAGCCTTGGGCGGCCCATGGAGGGCCATCTGCTGACGTGGACTGTCAGCCTCACCTACCAAGAACCCTGGAGCCAATCCCGCGGAGAGAGGGGATCTGCGTCCGTACGGGCGGCCCATGGCAGGCCGCCCAGGGCTCGCCTCTTGAGCGGCCTGGGCTGGCTCGGGTTCGGACATTCTTCTCTGTCCACTGTCCCTGTCTCCACCTGCTTGGCACTGGCGAGTTTGATTCCAGCCATGAATATTCTTCTTGTCTCATCTTCCCTCATCATCTTGTCCTCATCTTGCTTTGTCCTTTCTTGGGCCATGGATGGTGGTGATTTAGGGGCTGTGGGGGCTGCCCATGGTGGGTCCCACACTCCAGATTTTCAACTGAGCTTTGATAATGGGGAGATACCTTTAATGGATGGGGTAGATGGGGCATTAAGAGGGGGCATTGATGAAGATTTAAGCTTGGTGGTTGGTGGAGCTTTGAATGGCCCCATTAATGGTGGGATGGCTGGAATTTCGGATCTGAATGGGCCCTTCATTGTGGGAGAAATGAATGGTATGGATAGGATGATGGGATGGGACATAGGTGAGGCTATGCTTCCCTTGAATGTGGGCCACATGGATGATGTGATGGATGGTGGTGATGGGACCACAAAGGACATAGATGGGCTGATCTCATGCTTGGATGGGATGGATGGTTCGGATGATACCTTTGACGGTTTGGATGCTCTGGATGAGGGCCAGGATATGCGGTATACTTGCTTGGGTGGACTTGATGTGGTCATTGATGATGTCCCCCTGATGATGGACGGTGTGGATGCCTCGATGATCCCTTTGATCGGCCAGGATGATGATTGGATTCATGATTTCCTGTTGGAGGGGGCCGCAGGTCCAGATCTGACCGTTGATTCTTCGATCGGGGTAGCCGGGACCCTTTTGGATGGTTCAGATGCATTCTTTGACGGTCAGATTAGCCAAGATGCCACGATGTGCGGTGTGATCTTCACTGATAGTCCATTTAATGGGGAGCACTGTCCTTCTCTTGGTCATCGGTCCTTTGCGCACTCCGTTCATGAGGTGGGCGAGTCTTCCCGTGCGGCTGAGGTTGTGACAGTTTCTGACAGTGATGCGACTATATCAGACATAGCCGTTACTGGGGACAGGTCAGGGGCTGTCGAGTCTGCAGAGGTTCCAGCTTTTCCTTCTCCTTCGCCCGTTGACCTTCCGATCCTTGATGAGTCATCATTGATTTCTGGGCCTTTTGTGCTGGAGGGGTACCAGTGAGGACTTGTCAGCTGGTTCCTCGTTCTTCCTGCTCGCCACGACTGCTTGCTTGGCTTGATAGTTTATCAGCTTATGAGATTCGGGATTTGGAGTCCTGTGGCTTCGGCAGTCTGATCCATATGGCCAGAGTTGATATTAACTGGAGGATGCTCGGAGCTGCATTGATTGATTGGGTTCCTTCGTTGAACTTGTTTGCGTTCAACGATATGGAGATGGGGCCTTCTTTGGAGGAGCTTGCACGCTTGACAGGCCTACCCTGGGATTATGCTCAGTATTTTTCGCCGAAGACGTCACCGAAGACTGCCACACCGCAGAACTGGTTCGGGATTCCCTATCTTGTTCGGCCTGCAGCCGATGGCCAGGATGCTGTGGTGTTTTCCTTGGACTTATTGTATGATCTTTTTTTGGGTCTTCGGAGTGCGGCCGGTTCTACCTTTGCTCGGAACGCACTGATGTTCTGCTTGATTGCTGAGGTGCTGTTCTCGGGATGGCGCAGGTCTCAGACTCCTCTGCTTTTTGAGGTGATGAGCCGAGCTATCCGACGGCAGGGGATCATTTCTCTTATCTTGGCCGAGCTGTTCAATGGGCTGACTGACTGCGCCCTGGGCCGCACTCGTGTCCTTCGCGGCTGCTGTGCCTTTCTTCAGGTATCTTTTCTACACCTTTTTCCTCTTGCTTTGTTAGGAATTGCTCTGCTCTAGCTGAACTTCTTTTCCTTTTTGTGATCAGGTCTGGCTATGGGAGCGTCTTTCGATGACTGTTCCTGTACCTTTTCCTGACACTCGTCGCCCAGACCTTATGCGACACATTATGGAGTTTCTTCCTCATACAGCTAGGATGAGCGAGCCCTTGTATCGCAAGATGTTCGCTGAACTTCGTGACTGGAACGTTCGTTGGGAGTCATCTTGGCTTTCACTTCTTCCAGTGCTTTGTGATGCACACCGCCATCCTCTGATGTTGGTAGGCTTTCGATCTTACTTCTCTTATCATCCCATTCGGTTCCTGCGGCAGTTTGGGTATGAGCAGGATGTTCCTCTTTTCGCTTTCACGGGTATCGGGCGTCGAGCACTTCCATCCAGATCCTCTGACTTTAGGACCCGGATTGATTGTTCTTGGGCGAGTTACTTGACTGCTGATTTGCTGGGTTTTGAGCTGCGGACTTTTCCGAAGGCGACCGCCTCATATCAGTACTGGGTTGTTGAGCAGTCCTTGTATCGACGTATCCCTTGTTGGCACCAGACTGTTGACGAGGATGAGCAGGATATCCTTGGAGATGCTGGCTCTTCATCCGGTTCATATGAACCCTTTGAGGAGCGCCCTTTTATCGATCCTGGCGTCCTTTTGGCCACTCATGGCCATCTGTTGTCTGAGATCTCTGCACTTCGGTATCATTGTGAGATGATGTTGAGGAGATTGGCTGCCGATCAGAGGTTGACTGATGAGGAGACAGCGATCCGTACCCTTGAGCGCGATGAGGCGCATTACCTGCGTATGGAGGTGAGCAGGTTAAGAGCGAGACTATCTTTTTATGAGTCAGAGGACTCACCTGATGTGGCCGAGGAGGAGGGTAGAGATTGATTGTGTTGGCCACCTGCACATTCTTTTTTGCATATATGATTGATGATGATGCATTTTTTTGTATTTTTTGAAAAAGATGATATGTTATATGTAAAAGAAATATGATGCCTTTAATTGAAAAGAGAAAACTGCTTGAAAATCTACTGTGCCATGAGTTGTCTTGTGAGTGTGTGTCTGGATTTTTGTGTCGGGATATAGGAATCAGAACTGGGGCTCGGCCAATGCTTTGACCGATGTCTCGAGATTTGACTTGCTTGATCCTTTGGTTCCCTAGAGATGTAGGTAATGGAAACTCTTGCTTCCTGAGATTGTCAGAGTTTGTAGAGCTCTTCGCTCCTGACTGCACTTCTTCTTGTTCTTGAACTGTAACTGCTTGAACTGATCTGGACCGTCTGCTTTCTTGGTACCTGCACTTTTATTTTTATTTTTTTTTTCATTTTGAGCCATTTTTGCCTGCAGTGCTCTTTCGAGTTTTCACCACAGCCGGCCTTTTCCCGTCATTTTTGTCCGTGGCGCCCTTTCGAGTTTTCACCACGTCCCGGGTGTTCGATCTTGCCTGCCCCTTGGCAGCTATGCTGTTTTTACCCTCGGCGCCCTTTCGGGTTTTCACCAAGTCCGCTGTATGCCCACTGTTTTTACTCGGAGCGCCCTTTCGGGTTTTCACTCCGCCCTCTTTGTTTAGGCACACATTTTCCCTTTTTTTTTTCTCTTTTTTTTTCTTTCTGGATCTCTGGATAACTGCGGCGGCTAGAGGTTGGGAATCTGTCGTTGCCGGCCGATGGCAGTCTTTCAGCCCTTATCCTAACTTACGATAATAGAGCTGTCGGTCTTTGCTAAAGACCCCTCTGAGATGAATGGATGGATGACTGTGTTTCTTCTTGGACTGATTTTTTTCCTTGGGTGCCTTGCTTTGGCTTCCCTTTTTCTTTCTCTTTTCTTCTTCTTTTTTTTTCTTTTGTATTCTTTTTCTCTTCTTTTTTTTTGTCTTTTCCTTTTGAATCCCTTTTTTTTTGTATTTTTCTCTTTTTGAATCCCCTTATTTGAAACACTTGTTGGTGGACGGAAATGATTTCTCAGAGGTCTTAGCTTCGACCTCTTGACTTCAGCTCTTATTAAAGTAACTCTTGATAAAGTCAGAATGACTTACCCGTGAAAGATCTTCACGTTGTCGGCGTTGGTTGGCTTAGGAAGATCCACCCCTCTCATGCTGGTGAGTCCGAGGGCGCCTCCGGGAAGTACTTCTCTGATGATCGGTGGCCCGTCCCACGAGGGTTTGAACTTTCCTCTGGGGTCCGGAAGGTGCGACGGTAGAATCTTCTTCATAACCATGTCGCCTACCTTAAAACTTCTTTTTCGGACTCTCTTGTTGTAAGCCCGAGCGATCCTTTTCTGATAACACAGAGAATGACTTAGTGCACGCATGCGCTTTTCATCTGCTAGCTGCAACTGATCGAATCTGGCCCGTTGCCATTCTCCTTCTTCAACTCCGCTTTCTAATAACACCCGTAGTGATGGTATTTCCACCTCGACTGGTAGAACTGCTTCCATTCCATAAGTAAGCTCGAAAGGAGTAACGCCCGTAGCAGACCGTACAGACGTTCGATAGGCCCAAAGTGCATATGGGAGCATATCTGACCAATCTCGATAGGTCACGACCATCTTCTCGAGTATCCTGACGATTGTCTTGTTTGCGGCTTCTACCCCACCATTCATCTGGGGACGGTAGGGGCTTGATCGATGACGTTGGATCTTGAATTTGCTGAGGAAGTCATCCATCTTCTTGTTGACGAACGGGGTCCCATTATCTGTGATGATAGCATTGGGGATTCCATACCGGCATATGATATGGTTCTTCATGAATTTGATCACTTGAGATGCTGCAATCGTGGTGTAGGAGGCTACCTCTACCCACTTGGTGAAGTAGTCGACTGCCACAAGTATGTACTCATGACCATTTGATGCTTTGGGACTGATCTTGCCGATGATGTCGAGCCCCCACATGGAGAAGGGCCAGGGGGTGGTCAGGTTATATAATTCTGATGATGGGGCATGGATTTGATTCGCATGCTCCTGACACTTGAAGCATTTTCTGACGTGCTGGCAACAGTCTGTCTCCATGGTGAGCCAATAATAGCCGAGTCGTAGAATCTTCTTTGCCATCATGTGCCCATTTATGTGTGGGCCACAGATTCCTTCGTGTATTTCTTCCATGATCTTTGCAGCTTCTGTTTCATCAACGCATCGAAGGAGGATGTGATTATAGGATCGCTTGTAAAGAACTTCACCACTGATGGTGAACTGGCCGGCCAAACGCTGAATGGTTCGGCGATCTGTTGCTGTTGCTGATTCTGGATACTCCTGGGTTTCGAGATATTGCTTGATGTCGGCATACCAGGGTTTGTCAGGGACAGCTTCGACTTCTTCTATTTGCAGGCGAAAAGCAGGTTCATCTTGTATTTCGACTGTGAGCTCCCATTCTGAAGCTCCTTTCGAGATCTCGAGCATTGATGCAAGCGTGGCGAGAGCATCTGCAAACTGGTTCTTGGCTCTGGGCATGTATGAGAAGGTGATTTCCTTGAATTCTTCGATCAGATTGTCAAGATACACATGATATGGTATCAACTTCTCGTCTTTGGTCTTCCATTCGCCATTGGTCTGATTGATGATAAGCTGTGAGTCTCCAAACACTCGTAGCTTCTTGACGCCTAAGATTATGGCTTCCCTTAAGCTAGCGATGCATGCTTCATACTCTGCCATGTTGTTGGTGCACTCGAATGCTATGCGCCTCGAGATGGTAATAGGGACATCATCTGGAGAGTAGAGGATTGCTCCAATACCACTCCCTTTAGAGTTTGCTGCGCCGTCGAAGAATAATGTCCATTCATCTTTCTTCTTCTTTTCATCCCCTTCAACAAGCAAGAGATCTTCATCAGGGAAGAACGTCTTAAGCGGTTGATAATCCAGGAGTGAGTGAGCGGCAAGATGATCGGCGAGGGCATGCCCTTTGATTGCCTTTTGAGTGACATAGGTGATGTCGAACTCAGACAAGAGTAGCTGCCATTTAGCTATTCTCCCAGTGAGTGCCGGTTTCTAGAACAGGTACTTGAGCGGATCCATGTGAGCGAGGAGGAGAATAGGGAATGCAATCATGTATTGACGGAGTCGCTGAGTTGCCCAGACTAGGGCGAGGCAAGTCTTCTCGATCGGGGAATACCTGGTCTCGTAGTCGGTGAACTTTCGGCTCAAATAATATATTGCTTGTTCCTTCTTCCCGGTCTCGTCGTGCTGGCCGAGGACACAGCCAATGGCTTCTACTACTACCGAGATGTATAACAATAGTGGTCGTCCAGGAGTGGGTGGCACTAGGACTGGAGGATTCATGAGATATTTCTTGATGCGGTCGAAGGCGACTTGGCAATCATCATTCCATTCTTTTGGAACGTTCTTCCGAAGGAGCTTGAATATGGGCTCACAGATAGGTGTGAGCTGTGCGATGAATCGACTGATGTATTGAATTCTGCCGAGGAAGCCACGAATTTCTTTCTCTGTTCTAGGAGGGGGCATCTCGATGATTGCTCTGGTTTTGGTCTCGTCGACCCTGATGCCATCCTCGCTCACCATAAAGCCGAGGAGTTTGCCTCCCATTGCACCGAAGACACATTTCTGAGGGTTGAGACGGAGCTTGTACTTTTCTAATCTGTTGAATAACTTCTTCAGATCTTCAAAGTGTCCTTCAATTGTGCGAGATTTGACGATCATGTCGTCCACATATACTTCAAGCTCTTTGTTCATCATGTCATGGAATAATGCTGTCATTGCTCGCTGATATGTTGCTCCTGCGTTCTTCAGACCGAACGGCATTACCCTGTAACAGAAGGTTCCCCAGGGAGTGATGAACGATGTCTTCTCACAATCTTCGACGGCCATCTTGATCTGATTGTAACCTGAGAACCCGTCTATGAATGAGAAGATCTTGTATCCAGCAGTGTTGTCGACCAGAGTGTCGATATGTGGCAAAGGGAAGTCATCTTTAGGACTGGCCTTGTTGAGATCTCGGAAGTCGATGCACATTCGAACCTTGTCGTCCTTCTTTGGTACTGGTACGATGTTGGCGAGCCATTCAGGGTAGTTGGAGACTACCAAGAATCCCGCATTGTACTGCTTGATGACTTCATCTCGGACTTTCAGAGCCCATTCTGGCTTCATTCTTTGAAGTTTCTGCTTCACTGGCTTCATGTCTGCCTTGGTTGGCAGATGGTGTACAACGAGCTCTTCATCGAGCCCCGGCATGTCTTCATATGAGAACGCGAAGTTGGACAATCTTGGAGCTAGGAACTCTATCATTTTCTGTTTCATCTCAGGTGGCAATGATTTTCCAATGCGTACTTCCCTAGGGATCTCAGGCGTCCCCAAGTTTACTATCTCGAAATCATCGGCTACAACACTGGCTTTAGATTCGAACTTTTTGAGGAGATCCTCTAGTTCGGGAGCCGGATCATCATCTTCCTCATCCCGAGCTTCGTCCAGACCCATGAGTTCGAAGTCTAATTCGATGTCGAAATCATATGATTCGACTTCAAACTCATGCGACTCTTTAGACGAACTTGGCACACTTTTGAATGCAGGAAAAGAAATATTTTTTAGTTTTTGAGATTTTTCTGAAATGAAAATGCTAGATGTTTTTGGCTTTTGAAAATTTTTGATTTTTTTGGTTTTTTGAAATTCACGGGACTTTGAACAAGCGGGCATTGCAGACCATGATTGAGCCCAACTTGTTCCAAAGTTCCGGTCACTGCTTAAACAGGCGTTTTTTTGGAAGCCAGAGCCCTCAGATAGCTCTTTGGCTGATTCAAAAGTTAGGGGAACGGATGACCATTCAGGACCCCACACTTCCTCCCCTGAAGAGGTGGGGGTTGATGCTTTGGGCGAAGAATCATGATCTGGCCCAATGACCATGATTTCTTGCTAGTCGGGTTCGAGATCTGAGCCGTACTCAGTCCCTCCCAGATCACTTACTTCGCATTGCAGTTCGTCTGGTTCCACGGCTAGACATGAGTTTGGAATCTGGACATACCAATCTAGGGCTGGCCATTTCCCTTTCTTGGTCCAATGGATGGGCTGCTTCTGCCCCTGGCTGACGGTTGATGATGTTGATTCTGCTGAGATGGGCAAGTCGTGCCCTTTGCTGATTGATGTTGAGATGGGCGAGTTGTGCCCCTGGTTGATGGAAGCTGAAGTGGGCAGGTTGTGCCCCTGGTTGGGAGCAGGTATCAGAGTAACCTGGTCTTGAAGCTGCTGTATTTGACTTCCTTCTTCGTCTTCATCATTTTCTTCTTCTTCTGGAGGCTTAGATGGTTCGAGAATCTGATCCCATCGAATGGGGGGCCATGTGGCTCAAACTAGGCTCATCGGGAGGCCTTTGTGTAGTGCAGTCGGTTGATTCCCTCCTGGATCCTTGCAAGGTTCTCCTGGCTTGATGAATTGGATGGGTGAGCACCAAAATTTCTTCCTCCTTTTGTCCATGAAGGTTGTCCTGTATCCGAGTCCCCATTTGCGTTGGTTATATATCAGTGGTACCTTTCTGGACTTGAAGTGATTCTTCATTCGGTATTTGAGGCTCAGACGCTCTGCCGGTGAAAAGACATGGTCCACCCTTATCGGTTCTGGATTGGCGATAGAGTTCACAGTCTCAAATTCGAAACTGTGAAATGGGATGTCTTCTTCAGAGTGTTGGATATCGATGACTGGGATGTCTGGTTCAGTGGTAGCAGCATTGGAAGGAATGATGAGCTCCTTCTCTGCGTGGATAGAGATCACTTGATTTCCACAGATGTACTTCACCCGTTGATGTAAGGTTGATGGCACAGCTCCAACCTTGTGCAGCCACGGCCGTCCGAGCAGCATGTTGAAAGAGGCTGATATATCCAGGATTTGGAATGTGATGGTAGAGACTTCCGGACCTATCTGTACCTCTATGTCGACCTCCCCTTCCACTGATCGGCGGGTGTTGTCGAATGCTCTGACACATATAGTGCTGGGACGGAATGCAGAAGGGCTGATTCCCAGACGTTCTGCGGTCTTGAGTGGGCAGACATTTAAGCTTGAGCCATTATCGACAAGGACCATCGGGACGCAAAGGTCTTTGTATCGTAAGGCTATGTTGAGGGATCGCCCATGATCGCGCCCTTCTGGTGGCAAATCATTATCTGTGAAGGTGATGGCGCGCGGAGCCAGGAGTTGTCCAATCATCAGAGCTATCATTTCTAGTGCCGTATCAGAGGAGACGTGAGCATCGTTCAAGGTTTTGGCAAACATTTCTCGGTGTATGCGAGATGTGCAGAGTAGCTCCCATACTGAGATTTGAGCAGGGATTGACTTGAGCTGAGTTGCCACATCGTATGCGGCTTCATTTTTGTTGCCGAGGCCTGAGAGAGTGCCTTTGGGATCTCCTCTGTTCTGATTATCTCTTCGGATGCAACGCCCATTGGGATTCATGTTCCCCACTTCCGCACATTCTGGATAGTGCCATGGAACCTCGTTGTAGCTTTCCTCCCTTTTGCCTTCTAGGACCACCGGTTCTTGCAACGGTGCTGGTATGGGTACCAGATCTTCCTCGTATGGAGCTTTTGCCTTGAGAACTACATTGTTTCCTGTGCTGAAGGGGTAGTATCGAGGCTTGTCTTCATAGACCACATAAGGTCGTGGTCCTGGCTTGATTGTTCCTGGAGCGGGAGGCTCCCATGGAATGAATACTGGTCCTCTTGATATGGCAGGAGGTTTCTCTGTTCATCCCAGCTGTCGTAGTGTGATTGACACGCCTCCGGGATTTGTCCCTTGCAATATGACTGGCTCAATTGGAGGAGCTCCTTCCAAGACAACGGGCTCTTGCTGTTGATGAGTATAATCCTTCCATTGCGGATTAGATTGTTCTGGAGTTGCCCCTTGCAAGATGACAGGTTCGTATGTGGGCTCGATGTATGATTGTGCTCCTTCCAGGACGACTGGTTCCCAGCTTGAATGGTTGTAAGGTGCCCCTTGAACAACTGGTATATCATATGGAGGTGCTCCTTCGAGTACTACTGGCTCGGAGATTGAAGGAAGAAAGGGACTTGCCCCTTGCAAGATTGGAGGAGGATTTGTCGGCCCATAGGTGTAGGCATGAATGGATTGGATGGGGGAGAAGAAGCGATCGAGATGGTCCCCTTCTTCTATACTATTGACTGCAGGGCCACGAGACGAACTGGGGTCCGTTGGATGCTAAGGCAGAGGATTCTGAAGGATGTTGGTGGAAGCTGCTGGAGAAGTTCCAGGGACCGAGATGACGATCTTGCGGTCATCAATCAGGTCTTGTATGGCATTCTTCAAAGTATAGCATCGATCAGTGGCGTGGCCACGTCCTTGATGATAGGCGCAATACTCATTTTCTCGGTAGTTTGGTGGCAAAGGATGAGGATGAGGCCTAGGTGTCATCAGAGTGAGTAACTGCTTTTGTACCAGCGTAGTCATGATTTGACTAAGTGGTTGACTGAGTGGAGTGAATTTCCTGGACTCCCTGTAGTTTTGCCTATTTTGGTATGAGTATTGGCCGTTTCCTCTGAACTGCTGCTGTTGTCGAGGTGGTTGTGGCTGAGGATTTGGTTGTGGCTGATACCGCTGAGGTTGATGCTGAACTTGATTCTGCTGATATTGTTGCCGTCCCTGTGGGGGAGCATGTTGATTTCCTTGAGCAGTGGTGTTGATGTTGTTTACCTCTGTTGGGCGGGGAGGAGAACCACTGCGGTTTCCATTCCCGTGCCCAATAGGTCTTCCTTCCACTCTGTTCCTCTTGACTGGAGTGGCTTGATGAGGCCATGGGGAAATCGTCCCGGCACGGATTCCTGCTTCGACTTGCTCTCCAGCACGGATCAACTGTGAGAAATTCGCATATGGATGCGAGATGAGATATCCGGATATGCCTGGATATGTTGAATGAACAATCATGGAGATTTGTTCTTCGTCGTCGATGGGTGTCCGCATTCTGGCTGCCATAGCTCGCCAACGTCCCACATAAGCTGATAGCGTTTCATCATTCCTTTGCCTGAGAGCCGCGAGGTCGGCTCTTCTGGGTGCCATGTTGAGATTGTATGCAAATCTGTCGACGAAAGCCTGGGAGAGCTGTTCCCACGTCCTGATGCGGTGGCAGTCCAATGAAGTGTACCAATCTAGGGCGTCGCTCTTCAGAGACTTTTGGAACAAACGTATGAGGGCCCCTTCATTTCCTGAGATTGCACTCAGCTCTCCACAGAAGGCTTTGAGATGTGCTGTGGGACAACCGCTGCCATCGTATCTTTTGAATTTTTGAACCTCAAAGTTTTGAGGTACCTGAGCATCTGGGAAGGGACACAAGTCTCTGAACTTGGTCGAAGGTAGATCAATTCCTTGTTGTCGCTGAAGCTGATTTTGCAAGATCTGGAACTGCTCCCGCAACTCGTCCAGTCCTGAGTGATCTGTTCGAGCGACTGGTGCCTCCTGGAGTAAGGCACGTTCTTCTTCGGCATAGTGGTCGATGTCTTCGACCCTATGTGCTTGCTGAAAAGCAACCGCGGGCTGCTGAAGCTGATTTGATGACTGAACTGAATTCTGATGAACTGGTGCTTGAGGGGATTGTAATTGAATTGGAGACTGTACTGAAGGTTGAACTGGAATTTGCTGGAAATTAACTGGATTTTGCTGAATTGACGATTGTTGAAAATTAACTGGATTTTGCTGAATTGAAGATTGCTGGAAATTAACTGGAATCCCATCGGCGGGGATGTGCTGGAATTGAAAAGTGCTCCTGTTTGCAGGAGGCTGAGATGCTGGGAAGTGACCCCCTTATTGGGTATTCGCCACTGTCCGCTGATTGATGTGGGCTTGACACTGACCCCCATTGTGGGCATTCGCCAGTGCTGTCCCTGTTGCTGGAAATTGAATTGAAATCCCATCGGCGGGGATGTGCTGAAATTGAAAAGGTGTCCCATCGGCGGGGACATGCTGAGATCTACTGAGATTGTTGTTTGCAAGATTGACTGGAAGTTGACTGGAAGTCCCTGCGACTGGGATGCTCTGAGATGGCCCCGTTGTTGCAGGAAGGTATTGAGAAGGATGCCCCATAGCAAAGGGCTGAGAAGGCTGCTGTCGGTAGTCTTGGGCAGACTCCGATGGTTGTGCTTGATTTGAACTGGAGGCCGGAGGGATCCGGCATGGTTGTTGAGATTGCTGAACTGGGCCAACCGGATTGTTGGCTGCTGCGGTGGTTTGTGCTTGCATGAATTGCAAGAGCATTTCTTGCATTGCTCTCATTCCTTGTGCCAATTCTTGTATGATTGGCGTATTGTCAATGGGCTGTTGCGCTGGAGGTTGCGCTTCGGTCATTTCAAGAGCAGGGAAGTGATGAGTTTCTTCTTCGTGGTCGGACATGGCTTGCTGAGCCCGAGTGCGGATTATGCTGTGGAAGGGAAGCTGTCTCCGAACACGTTGAGCCCGAGGAGGCGTAATGGTGAGGACTATATTCTTTTTGGGTTTTGGGATTTTCTATTTTTTTCTTGGTTTAGGAATTTTTCTATTTTTTGTTTGTTTTGGGTTTTGGGTAGAATGCTATGCAGATGAGATTGTATGAGGATTAGTGACTTTCAAGTACGGGAAGGATTCTGTTTTTCAAGTCGGATCACGACTAGTGGGACTAGCTCATCCCCAGCAGAGTCGCCATTCTGTGGACCCTCGCCGATTTTCCGCACTCCCCACACGACGTTGTTCTCGCCCCTTCCCCTTTCAGGAAAAGAAGGAGATGAGGATGCGTGAGTGCGAAATCGCCGTTTGTGCCACTGGCTTGCCTCGTTCTCGAGGGCTTTGTTCGGTTGTCGTGTTAAGCTGGATATGTTTAAGTGAGTTTATATAAGACCAGAGTCGCCACTAGCCAGTTACTTCGAATCTACAGTCAGCTAGACCCCGTAGAAACGTTAGAGAAGGGGATCCAAAGATTCCTTCCTCTAAAATGACTCCTTTTGATCTGCGGCCAAAGATTCAAGGTAAGGGATCACGGTTACAGGGTGGGAAGAGGTTAAGCACCCCACACACTGCCCGTACCGAAGTACGGTCTCTACTTCACAGAATCGATCGAATACTTGAAAGTCTAGTTTAATCCTCGTATATTCTCATGGATGACATGATGCATGAATGCGGGTCTGAACAGTAAGAGTTTCTGATGGGCAGGTTCCAACAACGGGCAAGCCCAGAGCGTACGCTCGAACTGACAGGTGCTTTATGCGAGATGATGCATGCTGTGTGCTTGAATATTCAAAGTGCTTATAGTGATATGTACGTGAATGCAGGTCTGAACAGTAAGAGTTTCTGATGGGCAGGTTCCAACAACGGGCATGCCCAGAGCATACGCTCGAACTAACAGGTGCTTTATACGATATGCATGCGGTGTGTTTGAATAATCAAAGTGTTTGCAGTGAAGCAGGGGGGTTGGAAGAAAAGTAAATGTTGCACTTATGCTAGATGCAAATGAGATGATGCTGGAAAAGAGTAGCTGGGTGGACGGAGGTGTCGCAAGGATTGGCTTCGAGTGGCTGGATCAAGATTTGGATGGCTTGGGAGGCTTGGACCAGTGGTCAGGCTGGGCTGGACCAGGGCTAGACTCTCCTCACTCGGGCTCTCCTTGGTGGAAAAATGGGCTAAGGGGTGGAGAAGGTCTCGGACCGCACCCGGACTGGCTGGACTTGGAGGGATGTTGAAATGAGAAGGGGAGGGGGGTATTTATAGCAGCGAGGAGTGGCAGTTTGCGTAATTTTGTCCGGGCGGCCTGCTATGGGCCACCCGTACGGCCGCTCCTCGGTTTCCAGCGAGTACGGTCGCTCCCTCGGGGCTGCTGTTGGACTCGCTGGTCAACTCAGTGAGTTGACTCAGCGGGTCGACTCGGTGGTTTGACTCGACGGGTTGACTCGGTGTTTTGACTCGACGGGTTGACTCAGCGGGTTGACTCGGTGTTTTGACTCGACGGGTTGACTCAGCGGGTTGACTCAGCGGGTTGACTCAGTGAGTTTGACTTTTTAGGATTTTTTTGACTGGCCTTTTTTCTGGGGGGTTTTTCATGGTGGTGTTTAGGACTGGGTTGACTGGGTTCAGGCTTGAACTGGGCTATGGAATGGGGCTTACAAGGGTGAGTTTGGCTGAGTTTGGACTTGGGATTTGGGGGTATGGTCCTCCATTCAACCAGCTATCTCTACCAACAGTGTAGCCGAAGGTGGGGTGTCTACAACCTCCCAACTACCTTAATCTCCTTCATGAGTTTTAGGAATAGGGAACATCCGTCAGATTTAACAGCGACTTCCAAATCAAGGTTGTCTATCACGGTGCGTTCAACACGAACAGGGTTGCAGGGTTCTGCTCGCCTCAACCCTTACCTGTTTAGAAGATTCCGGACACCCGTACGATTAAGTGTAAGTCATGTCTGGGACAGGTTGGGAAAGAAAGCCCCCGAGAAGTTAATCCCAGTGTAGTTTTAGGTCTTTGGACCGTTGGGGATAGATTTGGGCAATTAAAATTGACAGTGAAATTTTTTGTTTTAAGAAAGTTCCAGACTTCAATTCGAGTGATCGAGGTTGATACTGGTTTTTATGGAAAGCTTAAAATCTTTTTGACATTTTGAATGATTGAGGTTATCGAACCTTGATCCGAGTGGTCGAGGCCGATGCCCATTTTTTGTTGAAAGTAAGAAAAGCCCTCGAGAAATTAATCCTAGTGTAGTTTAAGGTCTTCAGACCCAAAATATGTACATGCTAAAAATACATTCTTTTTGTGATTTTTTTAAAAAGATCCAGATTATCGAACCTTGATCCAAGCGGTCGAGGTCGATGTCGATTTTTGGTTGAAAGCAGGAAAAAGCCCCCGAGAAATTAATCCCAGTGTAGTTTAAGGTCTTCGGACCCAAAATATGTACATGCAAACATGACATTTTTTTTGAGATTTTTTCGAAATGATCCAGGTCATCAGATCTTGGGCCGAACGGTTGGGATCAATGCTGGTTTTTATTAAAAATCCCCAGGGATGTTGATCCCGACGTAGTTTAGGGTCTCAGACAACAACTTTGTACATAATATTTTTTTGATGATTTTTTGAAATGTTCCAGGTTGTTAAATCCCAATTCGAGCGATCTAGATTAACACTGGTTTTTATTAGAAATATCTCGAGATTTTAGTCCTGACGTAGTTTAAGGTCCTGTTTTTATTAAAAACTCCTCAGGATCTTGATCCCAACGTAGTTTAAGGTCTTCAGACCACTGGGGATGAGAGGTAGGCAGAGATCAGGGTTAGAAATTCTTGGTATTTTCTGAAAATGATTTAGATTATCAGGCCATGACTTTGGATGGTTGAGATCACTGTTTGACTAAGTCAATTCTTTTTCTTTTTCTTGAAAATCTCATGAAGCTTTTTCCACATCATCAAGTTAATTTCTCCTCAATTTCTCACAAGATGAGATTGTGGTGAGATTCCTTTCTCTTTTCTCATCCTCCTCTTTCATCACTTCATTCTTACATGGAGGTACAAGATTCACTTGCAACTACTCTTCCCAAGGAGAGAGGGTGAGAGGTCGTTTCAACTTGGTGGGAGGATAGGCGGCCCTGAGGGTGCCACCCAAGCCTCCTCTGTCTACTGGTTTTTTCGATGGGCTGGGTAATAGGGTGCCCTCTCCTTTTCTATATAACATGGGGCACCCTTGGCACTTCTAACGTGTAATCTCTCCCTCTTCTTTCTCACACTCTCTCTTTCTTCAATTTTTTCTTCCTTTTGGTGGCCTTTTGCTCTTTTCAAGTGGTGAGGCTTTGGTGGAGCTTTGGGACAGCAAGGTGGTCCCCCTTTGTTGAGTGGTGAAGGTATGGACCACTCCTTTTCTTTCATTTCATTGTTTTCTTCTTCATTTTCTCTTCTTATGTTTTCTTTCTTTTCTTCATGTAGATACTTCAAGAGAGTCAAGGTGGGCCCAAGTCTTTTGGCCTTTTCTACTTTCCCAATCTCTTCTCAAGGTGGTGTATGGAGAGGGACATTGCAAGCTTTCATTTCATCTTTCTTTTCCTCTTTCATACTCCCTTCATGTGTATGTAAAGGGTAATTTTGCCATGTCCATCAAGTGTGCATGGTAAAATATCCTATTTTTTTTCTCATGGGAGTTGGGCCCCTTTTCATGTGTATCAAATGGGCTCAAAGTGAAGTCATGGCCCTTGGTATATTTGATGGGCCCAATACTTCATTTTGAGCTCCCTCATGCTCTCTTTTCCTTTTCATGTTTTCCTTAGATGCCTTCTCTTCTTTTTCATCTTCTTTTCAAGGTTTGGGCTCATGAGATTAGTAGGGCCCACGTTAAGTTTTGGGCTCACAATGCTTACTTTGGATGGCCCCTTCTTTCTTCACATGTGTATGGACAAAAGTGACTAGCCCATTCTTCACTTGAATCTCAAGTGGGCTAGATTTCTTAGTTGGGCCTTTATGGACAAATGGCCCAAATCTTCCACCATTTCTTGATTATGATGTATATCCTTATACACAAAGTGTGGTGGGCTCTTTGGAATTCCTCCACATAGATGGGCTTTTGGGCCCTCATTGAAACTTGTGAATTTATTTTAGTCATGTGTACACTACTTCACTTTGTGCATGTAGGATTCTTTCCCTTCATGCCTTTTCTTTGGATGGATGGAGGACTTGGGTTACTTGATCATTTACAAGTCCCATGAGTGAGTTGTTTCAACAATCTCACTAAGTTTAAATGGCTTCCTCATGTTATAGGAAAGTGGTTCTCAAGAGTTTCCTTTAATGTTTTCAACCTCAATTGGATGACCTTTCTTCAAGTGAGCTATCCATGCAATCATAGCTCCTTGAACTTCTCTTGGGGGCTTTGGTGGGTCACCCACCATCCTTCTCAAGGATGAACATTTTTTTTTTCAATTTGTGGGAAGGAATGATACCCATAAGTTGCCCAAATTTGTCCCATGCTTTGGGACATTTTGGATTTTGATTTTCAAGTGGGCTATGTATATCATTCTTAACCTTTTTCATGATGGTTGGATGATTCATCAAGCCATGCTCCCTTGTGCTCAAATGGTCTTCTTTTTGGTAAAGAAAGTGGTGCGCATAAGTTGCCCAAACTTGTCCTTGCATGGACATTTCTAGCTTTGATTCTTCATGTGGGTTATGCGCATTAATTTTTTACCATTGGCTTCTTTGACTCATATGTTTGTGGGTAGACCACCATATTGTATTCTCATAGTCAAAACACTTATCAAGATGATGCACATAGGTTGCCCATGATTGACCCATGAATGGGTTCTTATGGTTCTTTAAGTGGGCTATGTGCTCATTTCAATCCATCGAGGTGGGGCACTTGAGTTGTTCTTGGGGACCAATTTCCTTCCTATTCCCCATTTGTCCATGTACATTTGTAAGAAGATGGAAACATCTTAAATGAGGCTCATTGCTTTGATATGGAAAGTGAACCAAGCCTTGGTCACACATGGACTTTGAAGAGGGATCTCTTATATGAAGTTTGACTCTTATCCCATTTTGATCTCATGGCACTCGAGTGCATTTGTTGTCCAAAATGTGTCCATAGATGGTGGATTTTCCTCACCTAAGGCATGGCATGCAACCCTCTTTAAGGTGGGCCTTCCTTTCTTCAATGGGCCCAACACATATCCTAGGCGCCACATGGAGTTGGACATTGGATTTTTGCATTTGAATGTAAGTCCAAATCCATGGGTTTCCTAGATAATGATTTGGATTTTAACGGGTAAAAAATAGGGGCTTACCTTGCCAAGCTTGTAGGATTTGATGGCGGACGACACGAGGGGGCGAAGAGAGGTTAATGAGGATGACCCTGCCTTCATTGTTCATCGCGGAGACCATATGTGTTCTCTAGCCAAGGAGCACCAACCTCTTCCCTCCATAAAGGTTAAGGTACGCGAGACCTCTGGGATAACTGGGTGGAACAACCGCAGCCGATGCTTGAATGTGTTCTGGCCGACACTCCTTTCGCAGGCCTTCTTACATTACGCTTTCACAACAATAATGCCAACCGCATGCTACTTGCAGCCCTTTGTGAGAGTTGGAGGGATGAGACCCACACCTTTCAACTTTCCTGTGGTGAATGGGGAATAACTCCCCTGGATATATATATGCAGATAGGCTTTCCATTCCATGGGGCAGTTGTTCCCCATGCAGGCTCTCTTGCTCCCATTATTTCTAATGACTAGATACGGCTTGTGGGAGTCATCCCACCCGAGAGCGAGTTCCAGAGTAACCAAGTGAAATTGCGGTGGTTTTACAACACCTTCACTGTTGTCATCCCTACTACCGAGCTAAAGGCCCTTCACAAAGCACGGGCTATGATCACTTACTCCTTTGGGTCATTCCTTTTCTGTCATGCGAACGAGAGGGTCGATCCTAGATTTCTTCGCTTGGTTGAGGATCTTCACCATTCATATAATTGGAATGGGGCCATCTTGACTCGCATCTACCAAGGCTTGGATAAAACCTCTCGGAGTAGCAGGTCTTTTATAGGTTTCTGGCCTGTCGTGGATGTATTCTCTTTAACCTTACCTGGAGATGTATGTCTGCTTTCTTCATCTGATCATTTTATCTGCCCTTGTCCAGACCTATTTTTATGATCATTTTGCTCACCTGTCGCCGAGGATACGGGATGTTGTTGAACCATCCTTATATCGCTTCATGCATTGGCATCAGCAAAATCGTCAGCAAAGTTCCCGAGTGTCTGGGTATAATTGGCACACTAATATAGACGGATTGACCATCGAGGACGTAAGTATTTTGCTTTCCTTACTTGTCGTGCTACTCTGCGACTGACTGTGATGAATTCCTTTGTTGTAGTTTGCTCGGATGTCGTGTGCCAGCTTTCCCCTTTACTATACCCCTCAACGTGTGGAAGCATATGATTCTTTGTGTCTTCGGATCATGCTCTCTGATGCCGAATCATTTCAATGGTACTTGGGCGAGAGATTGCTCCGACAGATCACCGGCGTGGCTCGGGTTCCTTGTTCCGCACCTGCTCCGGCTCCGCGGATTCCGGCTGATGCTATGGCCGATGCTCTCGAGGGCCAGCCTGGGTTTCGCTTCATGATCCCGGATCATGACTATGACGAGTGGTATTTGTTGTACGGATAGGGACCTCTTCTTCCTTCACTTTACGTTCCAGGGGGTCGTCGCAGGTATGCTGGAGGATCAGTGACAGCTCCTCTAATGAACCTTCATCGTCGGGAGCGGGATGAGAGGAGGGATGATAATGATTATGTTGGTGATCTGTAGCCTGCTTCTCTGAGGATGTATTCAACTTGTTGATGTATGGCCTTCTTGTCATTTTAAGGCCCCCCTTTTTTTTACCTTTCTTCTGTATCAAAATCTTCTGAATGAATATACAACCCCCGATTTTCCTCAAATTTCTTGATGATGCTTGGATGCTTTGATTTTCGACTTATTCTTTGATGCTTTGTGGAAGATAGGATTTCTCAACTGCATGGATGATGACTTGAATGGTTTAGATTGCTTGATTTGGCCTTGTGGGCCCTTTTCAGACTCTAGCTTCACTTTGGAGCACCTATCCTTGATGTTTTGTGAGGCTAAGAAGGCTTTCCATGGTGCAGATGATGACTTGAACGGTTTAGATTGCCCTTTTTAACCATATGGGCCCATTTGATGATCAGATCCTGGACTCTGGCCTTCTTTCTTAACGATCAAACCCTTGATGTTGCTATTTGATGACCCATACAAGCTTTCCATGGTTTGGATCATGAAGATCTAGTCTTTGAATGGCTCAGATTGCTTGTGGGCCCCTCTTGATCGATTTTTCTTCTCTTTGACTTGATCAGACCCATTTTGGTCGCAGTATTTCATGATTGGACAGGTGGGGTACCTTTCAGATGATTCAGATCAATTTCGGATAAAATTCGGAGTTGATTGGAGCTTTGAGCAGCCCTCAGGGTGCCAACTGCTGACATGGACTGGCAGTCTCACCTACCAGAGACTGTGAGGCCAATCTCATGGAGAGAGAGGGAGACTGTCCATACGGGCGTCCCCCAGGGGGCCACCCAGACCTCTCTTCATGTGCGGTCCATGCGGGCTTGTTCGCTTCCCCAAGTGTAGGGTTGCGATGTAGTAATAATCTCTGTAAGACCGAGGTCGATCCACAGGGACTTGTGTAGGAATTCACAAAACACTTCTAATGGTTTCTACTGAAGAACTAACTAAACAGAATTTAGTAATTTGGTGAAGATAGCAAATTGTGAACTAAGCTCAAAGTAATCAATTAATAAAAAGCATTAGGGGTTCAAGGATCCACATGTAGCAATCCTTGATGCTCAATTCGTTGTGGTTTCTCACTTTCTCAACTAGCATCGAAATTAAGTTCTATCTAGTCGAATGATAGAGCAGTTAAAACAATCAATCTGGCTTATGTGTGAATCATGTACATGATTCTCTCAATTCAAGCTAGGACTGGAGCACACACAATTGCATAGGTCAATCCTAACTCCAATAGGTTAAGATCACAATCACAATTATCATTAAACTCTATCACTAAGCATAATTAGATCATGATTTGAACTTGATCCAAATCACATACACAATCTCACATATTCCAGAAATTCCAGAAAAATAGACCTTTGGCATGAAGTTCCCACATGAGGATCATATGTCTGGAGCGTATTGAATCCAATTCCTCGGATCATACAGGTTTAGAATAACTTAAAACAGTTAAGAACTCAAGCAATTCTTCTAAACTTCCATGAGCCATCATAAGATTAAGAAAAACTACTTAGAACTTTATTTAAATTTCAAACCATTGTTCTTCACTAATAATCCAACTTGAAACCAAATCAAACGAATTGAAACATCTTAGATACACTACAAGCTTCACCTCTTAGCCCTAGCTAAGAGGTTTAGCCGTTCATGATCCAAGGAAACATGAAAACAACTAAAAACATAAACTAGAAAATACAAACTAGAGGGAGTTTTGGAAATCCGAATCCGACTTCCGCCATCACCCACCGTGCTCAATCTCTTCTAGGATCCCCTACGAATGATCCCTAGGTCCCCTTTTATAGTGGAGAAGCTCTGCTGCGTCGGAATCATCTAGAAATTGCGTAAGGTTATGCAGTGCGTAGAGAATTTCGGAGTAGAATTGGAAACTTTCTGTTTTAAACGCATGGCCGACCGGTCAAGACCGGTCGGACTGGGCTGGCTGACTGGTCACGACCGGTCGGACTTGTCTATTTGGGAGTCCAGAGTGCATACTGGAGGTGGGCAGGCTCTAGCCGACTGGTCAAAACCGGTCAGCCCTGTTGCGTTCAACGTCCAGAGAGGAAACAGGGGGTGGCCGACCGGTCTAGACCGGTCGTGGCCCTCCTGGCCGACCGGTCACGATTGGTCTTGGCCCTTTTCTCTTTCATTTTCTTCTTTCTTTCTTCTCTCTCTGCTTTCTTCTTTCTTTGGCCCACCTTGGGTCTTCATCTAAGGCTCTTAAAGAGATCTTTTTAGTCATCAGTTGGGCGGAGTCCCTCTCATTCGTACAATCATAAAACCACGCATTAGAATAGTCTTTAAGCTTGAAAACCATGCATAGTTAGTGATGAAATGGGGTTAGAATATACACATTTAAGCACTCAACAGGGCTCTGGTTCGGACATTCCATTCTGCCCTCTGTTGCTATCTCCTTGATTCTTTGCATACGAGGTTTCGATCCAGCCATGAATCCCTCTTTTGTGTTCACTTTTCTTCTCACTTTGTCTTCTTCTCACTTTGTCCTTTCCCAATCAATGGATGGTGGACATTTAGGGACTGTGGGGGCTGTCCATAATGGGTCCCACACTTCAGATTTTTAAATGAGCTTTGATGGAGGGGAGATGCCTTTAATGGATGGGGTAGATCGAGCTTTAAGAGGGGGTATTGATGAAGACTTTAGCTTGGTGGTTAATGGAGCTTTTAATGACTCCATTAATGGTGGGATGACTGGAATTTCAGATTTGAATAGGTCATTGGATGATGGAATTTTGGATGGTATGGATGAGATAGGGAGATGGACCATAGGTGAGGCCATGCACCCTTTGAATGTGGGCCGCATGGATGATGCGATCGATGGTGATGATGGGGTCATGATGGACATAGATGGGTTGATCTCATGTTTAGAGAGTATGGATGGTTCAGATGATACCTTTGATGGCTTGGATGCTCTTGATGATGGCTGAGATGTGCGGTACACTTGCTTGGGTGGGCCTGATGTGATCATTGATGATGTCCCCCTAATGATGGACGGTGTGGATGTCCCGATGATCCCCTCGACTGGACAGAGTGATAGTTGGATTTCTGACTTTATGTTGGAGAGGACTGCAGGTCCAGATCTGATCGTAGATTCTTTGAGCGAAGTCGCCGAGGCCCTTCTTGACGGTTCAAATGCATTTTTCAGGGGTCAGATTGGTCAGGATGCCACAATGTGCGGCGTGATCTTTGCTAATAGCCCTTTTGATGGAGAGTACCGACCTTCTCCTGATTGTCGACCCTTTACGCACTCGGTTCACAAGGTGGGTGAGTCTTCTCATGCTGCTGAGGTCGCGACAGTTTTAGATAGTGTAGACACCCCACCTTCGGCTACACTGTTGGTAGAGATAGCTGGATGAATGGAGGACCATACCCCCAAATCCCAAGTCCAAACTCAGCCAAACTCACCCTTATAAGCCCCAATCCATAGCCCAACTCAAGCCTGAACCCAGTCAACCCACCCCTAAACATCAGCCTGAAAAACCCCCCATAAGAAAAGCCAGTCAAAAAATCCTAAAACAGTCAAACTCACTAAGTCAACCCACTGAGTAACCCGCTGAGTTAACACGTTGAGTCAACCCGTCGAGTCAAAACAGCAAGTCAACCCGCCGAGTCAAATCACCCAGTCGACCCGCTGAGTCAACTCACCGAGTCAACCCACCGAGTCAAAACAGCAGCCCCGAGAAATGACCGTACCACGCACTGAAAATCTAGGAGCGTCCGTACGGGTGGCCCCCAGGGGGCCGCCCAAAAATATTTACGCAATCTGCCACTCTCCTCTGCTATAAATACTCCTCTCCCCTTCTCATTTTAAAACACAATCCATCCAGTCCAGCGACCCGTCCGTCTGAGTCATTCTCCACCCTTTTAGCCCATCTTTCCACCAAGGAGAGCCCGAGTGAGGAGAGCCTAGCCCTGGTCCAGCCCAGCCTGACCACTGCCTAAGTCTCCCAAGCCATCCAAGTCTTGATCCAGCCACTCGAAGCCAACCCTTGTGACACCTCCGTCCATCCAGCTACTCTTTTTCCAGCATCATCTCATTTGCATCTAGCATAAGTGCAACATTTACTTTTCTTCCAACCCCCCTGCTTCACTGCAAGCACTTTGATTATTCAAACACACTGCATGCATCTCGCATAAAGCACCTGTCAATTTGAGCGTATGCTCTGGGCTTGCCTGTTAATGGAACCTGCCCATCAGAAACTCTTACTGTTCAGACCTGCATTCATGTACATATCACTACAAGCACTTTGAATATTCAAACACACAGCATGCATCATCTCGCATAAAGCACCTGTCAGTTCGAGCGTATGCTCTGGGCTTGCCTGTTAGTAGAACCTGCTCATCAGAAACTCTTACTGTTCAGACCTGCATTCATGCATCATGTCATCTATGAGAATATACGAGGATTAAAACAGACTTTCAAGTGTTAGTTCGATTCTGTGAAGTAGAGACCGTACTTCGGTACGGGCAGTGTGTGGGGTGCTTAACCTCTTCCCACCCTGTAACCTTAATCCCTTACCTCGAATCTCTGGCCGCAGATCAAAAGGAGTCATTTTAGAGAAAGGAATCTTCGGATCCCCTTCTCTAATGTTTCTACGGGGTCTAGCCGACTGTAGATTCGAAGTAACTGGCTAGTGGCGACTCTGGTCTTATATAAACTCATTTAAACACATCCAGCTTGACACGACAACCAAACAAAGCCCTCGAGAACGAGGCAAGCCAGTGGCATAAACGGCGATTCGCACTCACGCATCATCTCCTTCTTTTCCCAAAAAGGAAAGGGACGAGAACGTCGTGTGGGAGTGCGGAACGGCGAGGGTCCACAGAATGGCGACTCCACTGGGGAATGAGCTAGTCCCACTAGTCGTGATCCGACTTGAAAAACAGAATCCTCCCCGTACTTGAAAGTCACTAATCCTCATATAATCTCATCTGCATAGCATTCTACTCAAAACAAACTAAAAAAAAAAAAAAAGAAAATTCCAAAACCCAAAAAGAGTATAGTCCTCACCATTGCGCCTCCTTGGGCTCAATGTGTTCGAAAACAACTTCCCTTCCGCAGCATAATCCGCACTCGGGCACAGCAAGCCATGTCTGACCATGAAGAGGAAACTCACCTCTTCCCCGCTCTTGAAATGACCGAAGCGCAACCTCCAGCGCAACAGCTAATTGAGAATACACCAATCATGCAAGAATTGGCACAAGGAATGAGAGCAATGCAAGAAATGCTCTTGCAATTCATGCAAGCACCAGCCACCGCAGCAGCCAACAATCAGGTTGGCCCAGTTCAGCAATCTCAGCAGCCATGCCGGGTCCCTCCGGTCTCCAGTTCAAATCAAGCACAACCATCGGAGTCTGCCCAAGACTACCGACAGTAGCCATCTCAGCCCTTCGCTATGGGGCATCCTCCTCAATACCTTCCTGCGACGACAGGGCCATCTCAGAGCACTTCTGTCGCAAGGACTTCCAGTCAGCCTCCATTCAATCTTGCAAACAACAGTCTCAGTAGATCTCAGCATGTCCCCACCGAGGGGACCCCTTTTCAATTTCAGCACATCCCCGCTGATGGGATTTCAATTCAATTTCCAGCAACAGGGACAACACTGGCGAATGCCCACAATGGGGGTCAGTGTCAAGCCCACATCAATCAGCGGACAGTGGCGAATACCCAACAAGGGGGTCACTTCCCAGCATCTCAGCCTCCTGCAAATAGGAGCACTTTTCAATTCCAGCACATCCCCGCCAATGGGATTCCAGTTAATTTTCAACAATCTTCAATTCAGCAAACTCCAGTTAATTTTTAGCAATCTTCAATTCAGCAATCTCCAGTTAATTTCCAGCAAGTTCCAGTTCAACCTTTAGTACAATCTCCAGTTCAGTTACCATCATTTCAAGCACAAGTTCATCAAAATCCAGTTCAGTCATCAAATCAATTTCAGCAACCCGCGGTTGCTTTTCAGCAAGCACATAGGGTCGAAGACATCGACCACTATGCCGAAGAAGAACGTGCCTTGCTCTAAGAGGCACCAGTCGCTCGAACGGATCACTCAGGACTGGACGAGTTGCGGGAGCAGTTCCAGATCTTGCAAAATCAGCTTCAGCGACAACAATGAATCAATCTACCTTCGACCAAGTTCATAGACTTGTGTCCTTTCCCAGATGCTCAAGTACCTCAAAACTTTGAGGTACTAAAATTCAAAAGATACGATGGCAGCGGTTGTCCCACAGCACATCTTAAGGCCTTCTGTGGAGAGCTGAGTGCAATCTCAGGAAATGAAGGGGCCCTCATTCGCTTGTTCCAAAAATCCCTGAAAGGCGATGCCCTAGATTAGGACACCTCATTGGACTGTCATCGCATCAGGACATGGGAACAACTTTCCCAGGCTTTCGTCGATAGATTCGCGTACAATCTCAACATGGCACCCAGAAGAGCTGACCTCGCGGCTCTCAGGCAAAGGAGTGATGAAACACTATTAGCTTATGTGGGACGTTGGCGAGCTATGGCAGCCAGAATGCGGACACCTATCGATGACGAAGAACAAATCTCCATGACTGTTCATTCAACATATCTCGGCACATCCGGATATCTCATCTCGCATCCATACGTAAATTTCTCACAGTTGATCCGTGCTGGAGAGCAAGTTGAAGCAGGAATCCGTGCCTGGACGATCTCCCCATGGCCTCATGAAGCCACTCCAGTCAAGAGAAACAGAGTGGAGGGAAGACCCATCGGATATGGGAACGGAAACCGCAGCGGTTCTCCTCCCCGCCCGACAGAGGTAAACAACATCAGCACCACTGTTCAGGGTAATCAATATGCTCCCCCACAGGGACATCAACAGGGTCAGGAGAATCAGGTTCAGCACCAACCACAGAGGTATCAGCCACGACCAAATCCGCAACCACAGCCACAACCACCTCGACAGCAGCAGCAGTTCAGAGGGAATGGCCAATACTCATACCAGAATAGGCAGAATTACAGGGAGCTCAGGAAGTTCACTCCACTTACCCAGCCACTTAGTCAAGTCATGACTATGCTGGTACAAAAGCAGTTACTCACTCTGATGACACCTAGGCCTCCTCCTCATCCTCTGCCTCCAAATTACCGAGAAAATGAGTACTGTGCCTACCATCAAGTGCTTGGCCACACCACTGATCGATGCTTTACTTTGAAGAATGCCATACAAGATCTGATTGATGACCGCAAGATCGTCATCTCGGTCCCGGGGACTCCTGCAGCAGCTCGCACCAACATTCTTCAGAATCCTCTACCTCAACATCAGATGAACCCCAGTTCGTCTCGAGGCCCCATAGTCAACAGCATAGAAGAAGGAGAGCACCTCGATCGCTTCTTCTCCCCCATCCAATCCATTCATGCCTACACTTATGGGCCGACAAATCCTCCTTCGATCATGCAAGGGGCAAGTCCCTTTCCTCCTCCAGTCCTCGAGCCAGTAGTACTCGATGGAACACTTCCATACGATGTGCCAGTTGTTCAAGGGGCATCTTACGGCCCCTCGTGTTGGGAACCAGTCGTCCTGGAAGGAGCACAATCATACATCGAGCCCACATATGAACCTGTCGTCTTGCAAGGGGCAATTTCAGCATAGGAACAATACAATTTGCCATGGAGAAACCATACTCATCAGAAGCAAGAACCCATTGTCTTGGAAGGAGCTCCTCCAGTTGAGCCAGTCATATTGCAAGGGGCAAATCCCGGAGGCGTGTCAATCATACTACGGCAGCTGGGACGAACAGAGAAACCTCCTGCCATATCAAGAGGACCAGTATTCATTCCATGGGAGCCTCCTGCTCCAGGAACGGTCAAGCCAGGACCGCAACCTTATGTGATCTATGAAGACAAGCCTTGATATTACTCCTTCAGCACAGGCAACAATGTAGTTCTCAAGGCAAAAGCTCCATACGAGGAAGATCTGGTACCCACACTAGCACCATCGTAAGAACCTGTGGTCCTAGAGGGCAAAGGTGAGGAAAATTATAAAGAGGTCCCATGGCACTATCCAGAATGTGCGGAAGTGGGGAACATGAATCCCAATGGGCGTTGCATCCGAAGAGATAATCAAAATAGAGGAGATCCCAAAGGCGCTCTCTCAGGCCTCGGCAACAAAAATGAAGCCGCATACGATGTGGCAACTCAGCTCAAGTCAATCCCTGCTCAAATCTCAGTATGGGAGCTACTCTGCACATCTCGCATACACCTAGAAATGTTTGCCAAAACCTTGAACGATGCTCACGTTTCCTCCGATACGGCACCAGAGATGATAGCATTGATGATTGGATAGCTCCTGGCTCCACGCGCCATCACCTTCACCGATAATGAGTTGCCACCGGAAGGACGCGATCATGGGCGATCCCTCAACATAGCCTTACGATACAAAGACCTATGTGTCCCGCTGGTCCTTATCGATAATGGCTCAAGCTTAAACCTCTGCCCACTTAAGACTGCGGAATGTCTGGGAATCAGTCCTTCTTCATTCCGACCCAGCACCATATGTGTCAGAGCATTCGACAACACCCGTCGGTCAGTGGAAGGGGAGGTCGACATAGAGGTACAGATAGGTCCGGAAATCTCTACTATTACATTTCAAATTCTGGATATATCAGCCTCTTTCAACATGTTGCTCGGACGACCTTGGCTGCACAAGGTTGGAGCTGTGCCATCAACCCTGCATCAACGAGTGAAATACATCTGTGGAAATCAAGTGATCTCTATCCATGCAGAGAAGGAGCTCATCATTCCTTCCAATGTTGCTGCCACTGAACCAGACATCCCGGTCATCGATATCCAGCACTCTGAAGAAGACATCCCGTTTCACAATTTCGAATTCGAGACTGTGAACTCTATCACCAATCCGAAACCGATAAGGGTGGACCGTGTCTTTTCACCAGCAGAACGTCTGAGCCTCAAATACCGAATGAAGAATCATTTCAAGTCCAGAAAGGTACCGCTGGTATATAACCAACGCAAATGGGGACTCGGATACAGGGCAATCTTCATGGACAAAAGAAGGAAGAAATTTCGGTGCTCACCCATCCAATTCGTCAAGCCAGGAGAACCTTGCAAAGATCCAGGAGGGAATCAACCGACTGCACTACACAAAGGCCTCCCGATGAGCCTAGTTTGGGCCACGTGGCCCCCCATTCGATGGGATCAGATTCTCGAACCGTCTAAGCCTCCAGAAGAAGAAGGAAATGATGAAGACGAAGAAGGAAATCAAATACAGCAGCTTTAGGACCAGGTTACTCTGGCACCTGCTCCCAACCAGGGCACAACCTGCCCGCTTCAATTCCAACCAGTTAGGGGCACAACTTGCCCATCTCAGCATCAATCAGCAAGGGGCACGACATGCCCATCTCTGAAGAATCAACATCATCAATCACCAGCCGCCCATCTAATGGACAAAGAAAGGGAAGTGGCCATCCCTAGATTGGTCTGATGTCCAGATTCCAAACTTGTGTCTAGCTGTAGAACCAGACGAACTGCAATGCGAGGTAAGTGATCCGGGAGGGACTGAGTATGACTCAGATCTCGAACCCGACCAATGAGAAATCATGGTCATTGGGCCAGACTGTGATTCTTCGCCCGAATCATCAACCCCCACCTCTTCAGGGGAGGAAGTGTGGAGTCCTGAATGGTCATCCATTCCCCTAACTTTTGAATCACCCAAAGAGCCATCTGAGGGCTCTGGCTTCAAAAAAAAAAAAAACGCCTGTTTAAGCAGCGACCAGAACTTTGGAACAAGTTGGGCTCAATCATGGTCTGTAATGCCCACTTGTTCAAAGCCCCATGAATTTTGAAAATCCAAAAAAATAAAAAACTTTCAAAAGTAAAAAACATCTAGCATTTCCATTTCAGAAAATTCTCAAAAACCAAAAAACATTTCTTTTCCTGCATTCAATAATGTGCCAAGTTCGTCTAAAGAGTCGCATGAGTTTGAAGTCGAATCATATGATTTTGACATCGAATTAAACTTCGAGCTCATGGGTCTGGACGAAGCTAAGGATGAGGAAGATGATGACCCGGCTCCCGAATCTGAGGATCTCCTCAAAAAATTTGAATCTAAAGCCAATGTTGTAGCCGATGATTTCGAGATAGTAAACTTGGGGACACCTGAGATCCCTAGGGAAGTACGCATTGGAAAATCGTTGCCACCTGAGATGAAGCAGAAAATGATAGAGTTCCTAGCTCCAAGATTGTCCAACTTCGCGTTCTCATATGAAGACATGCCGGGGCTTGATGAAGAGCTCGTTGTACACCATCTGCCAACCAAGGCGGATATGAAGCCAGTGAAGCAGAAACTTCGAAGAATGAAGCCAGAATGGGCTCTGAAAGTTCGAGATGAGGTCATCAAATAGTACAATGCGGGATTCTTGGTAGTCTCCAACTACCCTGAATGGCTCGCCAACATCGTACCAGTACCAAAGAAGGACGACAAGGTTCGAATGTGCATCGACTTCCGAGATCTCAACAAAGCCAGTCCAAAAGATGACTTCCCTTTGCCGCATATCGACACTCTGGTCGACAACACTGCTGGGTACAAGGTCTTCTCATTCATGGACGGGTTCTCAGGTTACAATCAGATCAAGATGGCCGTCGAAGATCGCGAGAAGACATTGTTTATCACCCCCTAGGGAACCTTCTGTTACAGGGTAATGCCGTTCGGTCTGAAGAACGCAAGAGCAATATATCAGCGAGCAATGACAACACTATTCCATGACATGATGAGCAAAGATCTTGAAGTATATGTGGACGATATGATCGTCAAATCTCGCACAATTGAAGGACACTTTGAAGATCTGAAGAAGTTATTCAACAGATTAGAAAAGTACAAGCTCCGCCTCAACCCTCAGAAATGTGTCTTCGGTGCAATGGGAGGTAAGCTCCTCGGCTTTATGGTGAACGAGGATGGCATCAGGGTTGACGAGACCAAAACCAGAGCAATCATCGAGATGCCCCCTCCTAGAACAGAGAAAGAAATTCGTGGCTTCCTCGGCAGAATTCAATACATCAGTCGCTTCATCGCATAGCTCACACCTATTTGTGAGCCCATTTTCAAGCTCCTTCGAAAAAACGTTCCAAAAGAATGGAATGATGATTGCCAAGTCGCCTTCAACCGCATCAAGAGATATCTCATGAATCCTCCAGTCCTAGTGCCGCCCACTCCCGGACGTCCACTGTTGTTATACATCTTAGTAGCAGCAGAAGCCATCGGTTGTGTCCTCGGCCAGCACGACGAGACTAGGAAGAAGGAATAAGCAATATACTATTTCAGCTGAAAGTTCACCGACTACGAGACCAGGTATTCCTCGATCGAGAAGACTTGCCTCATCCTAGTCTGGGCAACTCAGCGACTCTGTCAATACATGATTGCATTCCCTATTCTCCTCCTCGCTCACATGGATCCGCTCAAGTACCTATTCGAGAAACCGGCACTCACTGGAAGGATAGCTAAATGGCAGCTACTCCTGTCTGAGTTCGACATCACCTATGTCACTCAGAAGGCAATCAAGGGGCAGGCCCTCGCTGATCATCTCGCCGCCCACTCCCCCCTTGATTATCAACCGCTCAAGACATTCTTCCCTGATGAAGATCTCTTACTTATCGAAGACGAAGAAAAGAAGAAGAAAGATGAGTGGACGTTATTCTTCGACGGCGCAGCAAATTCTAAAGGGAGTGGTATTGGAACGATCCTCTACTCTCCAGATGATGTCCCTATTCCTATCTCAAGGCGCATAGCATTCGAGTGCACCAACAACATGGCAGAGTACGAAGCATGCATCGCCGACTTAAGGAAAGTCATAATCTTGGGCATCAAGAAGCTACGAGTGTTTGGAGACTCACAGCTTATCATCAATCAGACCAATGGTGAATGGAAAACCAAGGACGAGAAGTTGATACCATCTCATGTGTATCTCGAAAATTTAATCGAGGAGTTCAAAGAAGTCACCTTCTCATACATGCCCAGAGCCAAGCACCAATTTGCAGATGCTCTCGCCACACTTGCATCAATGCTCGAGATACCAAAAGGAGCTTCAGAATGGGAGCTCACAGTCGAAATTCAAGAAGAACTTGCTTTTTGCCTGCAAATAGAAGAAGCCGAAGCTGTCCCTGACAAACCCTTGTATGCTGACATCAAGCAATATCTCGAAACCCAGGAGTATCCAGAGTCAGCAACAGCAACAGATCGCCAAACCATCCAGCGTTTGGCTGGCCAGTTCACCATCAGTGGCAAAGTTCTTTACAAGCGATCCTATAATCACATCCTCCTTCGATGCGTCGATGAAACAGAAGCTGCAAAAATCATGAAAGAAATACACGAAGGAATCTGTGGCCCACACATGAACGGGCACATGATGGCAAAGAAGATTCTACGACTCGGCAACTATTGGCTCACCATGGAGACAGACTGCTGCCATCACGTCAGAAAATGCTTCAAATGTCAAGAGCATGCGAATCAAATCCATGCCCCTTCATCAGAATTATACAACCTAACCACCCCCTGGCCCTTCTCCATGTGGGGACTCGACATCATCGACAAGATTAGTCCCAAAGCATCAAACGGTCATGAGTACATACTTGTGGCAGTCGACTACTTCACCAAATGGGTAGAGGCAACCTCCTACACCACGATTGCAGCACCTCAGGTGATCAAATTCATGAAGAACAACATCATATGCCGGTATGGAATCCCCAAAGCTATCATCACAGATAATGAGACCCCGTTCGTCATCAAGAAGATGGATGACTTCCTCAGAAATTCAAGATTCAACGTCATCGATCAAGCCCCTACCGTCCTCAGATGAATGGTGGGGTAGAAGCCGCAAACAAGACAATCGTCAGGATACTCGAGAAGATGGTCGTGACCTATCGAGATTGGTCAGATATACTCCCATATGCACTTTGGGCCTATCGAACGTCTGTACGGTCTGCTACGGGCGTTACTCCTTTCGAGCTTACTTATGGAATGGAAGCAGTTCTGCCAGTCGAGGTGGAAATACCATCACTACGGGTGTTATTAGAAAGCGGAGTTGAAGAAGGAGAATGACAACAGGCTAGATTCGATCAGTTGCAGCTAGCAGATGAAAAGCGTATGCGTGTGCTAAGCCATTCCCAGTGTTATCAGAAAAGGATCGCTCGGGCTTACAACAAGAGAGTTCGAAAAAGAAGTTTCAAGGTAGGCGACATGGTCATGAAGAAGATTCTACCGTCGCACCTTCCGGATCCCAGAGGAAAGTTCAAACCCTCGTGGGACGGGCCACTGATCATCAGAGAAGTACTTCCCGGAGGCGCCCTCAGACTCACTAGCATGAGAGGGGTGGATCTTCCTGAGCCAATCAACGCCGATAAAGTGAAGATCTTTCACGGGTAAATCATTCTGACCTTATCAAGAGTTACTTTAATAGAGCTGAAGTCAAGAGGTCGAAGCTAACACCTCTGAGAAATCATTTCTGTCCACCAACAAGTGTTTCAAATAAGGGGATTCAAAATGAAAAAAATACAAAAAAAATAAAAGAATACAAAAGAAAAAAAAAGATAAAAAGGAAAAGGGAAGACAAAGCAAGGCACCCAAGAAAAAATCAACCCAAGAAGAAACACAGTCATCCATCCATTCATCTCAGAAGGGTCTTTAGCTAAGACCGACAGTTTTATCATCGTAACTTAGGATAAGGGCTGAAAGACTACCATCGGCCGGCAACGACGGATTCCCGACCTCTAGCCGCCGCAGTTATCCAAAGATCCAAAAAAAAGCACAAAAAAGAGAAAAAGAAAATGTGTGCCTAAACAAAGAGGGTGGAGTGAAAACCCGAAAGGGCGCTCCGAGTAAAAACAGTGGGCATACAGCGGACTTGGTGAAAACCCGAAAGGGCGCCGAGGGTAAAAACAGCATAGCTGCCAAGGGGCAGGCAAGATCAAACACCCGGGACGTGGTGAAACCCGAAAGGGCGCCACGGGCAAAAATGACGGGAAAAGGCCGGCTGCAGTGAAAACTCGAAAGAGCGCTGCAGGAAAAAATGGCTCAAATAGAAAAAGAAAAATTAAAACTGCAGGTACCAAGAAATCAGACAGTCCAGATCGGTTCAAGCAGTTACAGTTCAAGAACAAGAAGAAGTGCAGTCAGGAACGAAGAGCTCTATAAATCCCGACAATCTCAGGAAGCAATAGTTTTCGTTGCCTACATCTCTAAGGAACCGAAGGGACCTCACAAGTCAAATCTCGAGACATCGGTCAAAGCATTGGCCATGCCCCAACTCTGATTCCTATATCCCGACACAAAATCCAGACACACACTCACAAGACAACTCATGGCACAATAGATTTTCAAACAGTTTTCTCTTTTCAATTAAATGCATCATATTTCTTTTACATATATCATGTCATCTCTTTCAAAAAATACGAAACAAATGCATCATCATCAATCATATACTATGCAAAAAGGAATGTGCAGGTGGCCAATACAATCAATCCCTACCCTCCTCCTCGGCCATATCAGGTAAGTCCTCTGACTCATTAATGAAATAGCCTCGCTCTCAACCTACTCACCTCCATACGCAGGTAATGCACCTCATCGAGCTCAAGTGTATGGATCATGGCCTCCTCATCAGATAACCTCTGATCGACAGCCAATCTCCTCGACATCATCTCACAATGATACCAAAGTGCAGAGATCTCAGACAGCAAATGGCCATGAATGGCCAAAAGGAAACCAGGATCAATGAACGGGCGCTCCTCAAAGGGATCATACGAACCAGATGAAGAGCCGGCATCTCCAAGGATATCCTGCTCATCCTCATCAGCAGTCTGATGCCAGCAAGGGATACGTCGATACAAAGACTGCTCAGCAACCCAGTACTGATATGGGGCGGTCGTCATCGGAAAAGCTCGCAAATCAGTACTGCTCATCCTTACTGTGTCAGAGCAGCTCAGCTCTGACACAGTCAGGCTAATCTGGACCAATCAGAGAAGTGACGAGCATCTGCTAGGTTTCAACAGAGGATCAAGACTCTTGTATAGTATATCCATACTGTCCATACGTTTCTCCAAATCATTTTAGGGCATAGGATTAAAAATGAAACATATCCAAATCTCTTGTGGACCATACTACATGAAACAGTGGTGATTGACCATTAAAAACTTCTGACATGCAAACCAAAGTTTCTGCCAAGCTGATATTTGGTTTTTCCCTACATCTTGGTCCATGTGACATTATCAACCGGTTGGATGGTAAGTAAAATTTCCAGTAGACGCTATGAAGTTTTTAATGGTGGGTGTTCAATCACCACTGTTTCCTATAGTGTGGTCCACCTGAGATTCGGATCTGCTTCATTTTTTCCCTGATGCCTTGAAATGATATGGAAAAACAATGGACCGTGTGTATATACTACACATACATACATAAAAGTGGGCGTGTTGAGGGAGGCCAGGGCCGCACCTAATCCGCTCCCACCGCGCCCACATCTCTAGGCAGTTGAACGTTGCGAATCATATTGAGTAACTCAGTAGTAAAGTATTTGGTGTCTACTTTAATTTATTTACTTTATCCACTCCGTCCATCCATTTTAAAAGGGAATTTTAGGTGTTGAGCCCAAAAATCAAGTAGACTACACGACAGGAAAATTTGTGAATTCAACCTCAACCATTGAAAAGTTCTTGGGGGGCCATGAAAGTTTTGGATCAAGCTAATATTTTGGGTTTTTCCGTCGTCCATGTCTTTTTTTTATCTTATGAGCAGGTTGGATGACAAATAAAAATCACTACAGGTCCTAGAAAGGTTTTCTCTGGTATGGTCCACTTGAGCTTTATATTTAATTCAGTTTTTGTCTCAACGCCTAAACTGAGCCGTAAAAACGGATGGACGGAGTGGATAGACCACATAAATTCAAGGTGAGCCCCACCGAGTTTATTCAGTACGATAAAAGGGTAACGAGTAACTCAGTACGCAATCCGATTTCCCTAGCGTGCGGTAACTACCAATTTAGAGAATCTAGTATATTTACTATATTATTCTTAAGCTTACACGTGTCCTTTTCTATATTCGTCATTCAGTCAATCAAACAGCTTGGAGGATTGGCATTACTGCTGATGGTTTGGCAGTAGGAGTGTACTGTCTCGCATGTAATACACATAATTCGTTGCGTCACACATGTGAAAATACAATATCTGTGAATCATCAGAACCATTCATCAAGTAAGAAAAACTACTAGAACGTTAAAAAAGTCAAGGAAAATGGATAGGCTTAGAAAAATGATTAAAGGGCCGTATTCAATGTGGCATGTAGATTATCTTGTAAGTGGATAAATCTTACTTTATCCAGGTACTTTCTTAGTATTCTCTAGTGGTTACCTGATAAATGGCTCAGATTATTCACATGTGTTCTATGTTGGCACGTGTCAAACGGAGGCTTACGTCCATCTTCCTGCAAGCGATTACACTTTAACGTTCCTCCTGTTGGTGGGCAGTTTCTGGTGCGGGTCCGCTGATACTTTGATACTCCGGCAAAGCATGGTAGATGATACAAAGGCACTTGAAAATTGTACACGTGGCATACTTAAAAGCCAAACCAAACCGTCCATATGCTGAGGTCTTCTTTAGATATTTTCTAAGTTAATTATTATACTGAATTAATATCGATTATTTGAAAATTATTAAACGGTCTATATAAAAATAATCAAGGGTTTGGATTTAAGAGTGGGATTTGTATAGATCGAAGATTATAATCATATAATTAGGATTGTTAAGGTTTCATTACCCATGATCTATAACTTAATTTAAAGATATTCCACGTGTATAAAAGCAAGTGCCTGTGTATCATCTATCTCATTCTGCCGGAGTATCAAATAACTTCCGTGTTGAGACCAAACATCATACGTGGAGTAAAAAGGCTGACACTACGTTCCTCGTATTCATGGCTGTTTCAATTATTGTTGGAGTATTCATGCTGTTTCAATTATTGTTGCGGTAGACAAAAGTGGATGGATTCGCGCATGGAGAGATTGCGGAAATGATTCGCACAATACGTGCCAACGTGATGTACGTGTCTTAGATGGTGGACAGAAATAGATATGGTAGTCAACTAGTCATGTTGATGAGAAAATCGTTGGTGAACAGTTTTCAATGATTACAATGTCCAATGGTTCTATTTGTTTACGCGCATTTTCTACGCCCTGACTGACGGGCGTGAATTAGGTGTTACCCCGGGAACAGATTAGTGTTACCCCTATCGTATGGCCCACACGGATGATATTTTGTATATCCACCCCGTCCATCCTTTTCTACAGCCCATTTTAGAATGATGTTTTAAAAATTATGCAGATCTAAGTCTCAAGTGGACCATACCACTAGAAACAGTGTGATTGAGTGCTCCACCATTAAAAGTTCCAATGAGCCCATAGTTAGGTTGTTCTAATGTTTATTTTCAATCCAAGCTCTTGATAATGCCAAAAGGTCTTGATGAAGGGAAAATATAAATATCATATTGAAAATATAAATGTTTTTAATTGTTATTCATCACTCTTTCTAGTGGTATGGTCCACCTTAGATTTGGATCTTCTTAGGGTTTTGGATCACATCCTAAAATGATATGAAGAAACAGATAGACAACGTCAATATATAAAAAATACATCAATATGGGCTCCACACAGTTAGGGTAACACCCACTAAGCTGTTCCCAGGGTTAACACCTAATTCACGCCCCTGACATAGACCATTCAAAGGCTGCCATAAGTGTAGCGCGTGCCTGTCGGTGACAACTACTAAATCCAACCGTCCAACACCAAATTTAGTGAGGAGCAGATCAAGGCCACTCATTCTAGCTTTCAAAATCCTAGAAATCCCCTGTATGAAGTAGCTGATATGTAGAAAATATAGAACTAACGAGAGTCTCTTCAAGGGCCACCCGTCTAACTAGTTGCCCTTTGGCTGTTAGTAGGCCCATTTTACCTGGCTGTTAGAGCCAAAAGCACAAAAAAGTAAGCCTATAGCCTATTGGGTGGCCCTTCAATGGCTGCTTGTCTAGGTCTATGTAAACCACACAACAACAGTTCCCGAGACAGTTAACAATAGTAAGCAATAGATGTATATGGGCCCAAGGAAGGAAAAAAAAACTATAGAAAGGGTTTCTTAGGGTTTTGGGTGTGCAAGGTGCATGTGCGGTGCTTAATTGAGATCCTGATTGCACTAAAACTCTACCCGATTTAGGAGATAATTATCAAAGAATCTGTTAAAAGACGAGAAATCGAGGACATCTATCTATCTTTTTGGTAGAAAAAGGTATTTGATTTTCCATTTTTCTTCCCACATCTAATAAGGCAATTTGCATTCACACACCCAACACACGCCCGCACACTCACACAACAATGGGTGCTCAAACCTATGACTTCATGTTTCTTGTGAGTCTATTACTGATAGGGCTGAAAGTCGGGTGGGTTGGGTTGGGTTGCGTTGGGTTGGGTCGGGTCGGGTTGGTGCCCAACCCTAACCCAACCCATGGTTCTTATACCTCAACCCTAACCTAACCCAACCCAGCCCAACCTCGGGTTGGGAATTCTCAACCCAAGCATGACCCAAGCGGGCTCGGTCGAGTTAATCGGGTTGGTCGAGTTGATGCATGCTAATATTTTCGTTATTACATTAGTCTAATACGTTTCAATACATGTCTTATTTTTTGTACCTATGACTTTATTAATTATATATGTAGTTATTTATTATAAAGCATTTCACTTTTTTAAAACAAATAAGCTAAAATATACAATAATTACTCTTTTAACAAATATCAAATTTCAAACATTATAAATTTACTTACTAAAATAATATAAACTAATAAGTTTGCTTAATTAATGTATAGTAAAATTCCAAGTAACTTGTATATAGATCAGGTTTGGGTTGGGTCGGGTAACTCAAGACCTCAACCCAAGCCCAACCCAAACGTTATCGGGTTGGTGTTTGTATAGCCCAAGCTCAAGCTTGGGTCCGATACTTCCTGCCCAAGCCTAACCCAATGTCGGGTCAGTCACAGGTCGGTCACGGGTCGGTCGGGTTGAACCCGTCCAACTTTCAACCCTAATTATCGAGCCATAAGCCATAGGGTCACAAGCAATTTTCCTTTCCCATCTATATTCTTTTTTTATTATTTACTTACTATTCACTCGCCTTAAGTGCAATGCTGCAATGTAGTAATAATTCTCAGTAAGACCGAGGTTGATCCATAGGGAATTATGATAAACAAACTCAAACCATTCTAATAGCTTCAATCTCAGCAAATTTAAAATTTAATTTTAAGAATCAAGTAAAATAGTAACTTTGAGAAAATTCTGATAATTAATGGAACTAAGGCCCTAAGGATCCACTTATAGTAGTCTAATGAGAATTCATTCATCCAAGCATAAACACAACTAGATTCGAAGTTCTATCTCTCATCTAGTCGGAAGATTAGGCATTCAAACACAAACAATCCCACTTAAGTCAGAAAATAAGATTCTAGTTCTAATGAAGCATATAGAATTCAAACTTATAGCCTTTGAAGTAACAGTCATGCCAAGAGACTATAGCATGCTCTAGGGTTACAATAATTCGAATCTAATTGATCTAAACATGTCAATCTTAGAGAATTGCAAGGAACTCATGTCCGAAGTACATGAACTCTCATAAAACATCTAAAAATACCAACTTTATTCAAACTAGACCTTAAAATCCAAACATTAAGTAAAGGTACTTGAATTAAAGAATTCTACATTATAACTAGCTACAAGCTTCACCTCTTAGCCATAGCTAAGAGGTTCTAGCCGAGCATCATCATACTTCAACTAGAAACAATGAAAAACTACTAAAGAACATAAAAAATCGGAATTAGAGGAGTTGTAGACGCTCTACAATATCCTCTTCACCTCCCATGACTTCCCAAGCCTTTATGATGAGTTTAAATCGAGCATTAGGTGTCCTTTTATAACATTGAAGCTCCACCACCTCAGAATATTTCAGAAGTGAGTAATAACTTACGCAGCGTATGAAAAATCAGAGCTTGAAGAACAAGCTGTTGGAAATTAGGAAAATTCCAGATTTTGTGCATGGTAGACCGGTCTTGACCAGTTGATTAGGTCTGGGCGTTGGTCCAGAAAGCTCCAACACTTACCGGAGTGGGGTGTAATTGTATGCCGATCGGTCTTGACCGGCAGGCCCATTGAACTTGCTGATTTTTTTCTCTTCTTTCTCCCTTCTCTCCTTGCTTCTTCTTCCATTGTCTTAGTGTAGACACCCCACCTTTGGCTACACTGTTGGTAGAGATAGCTGGTTGAACGGAGAACCATACCCCCAAATCCCAAGTCCAAACTCAGCCAAACTCACCCTTGTAAGCCCCATTCCATAGCCCAGTTTAAGCCTGAACCCAGTCAACCCAGTCCTAAAAACCACCCTGAAAAACCCCCCATAAAAAAGGCCAGTCAAAAAATCCCAAAAAAAGTCAAACTCGCTGAGTCAACCCGCTGAGTCAACCCGTCGAGTCAACCCGTCGAGTCAACCCGTCGAGTCAAAACACCGAGTCAACCCGTCGAGTCAACTCGTAGAGTCAAACCACCGAGTCGACCCGCTGAGTCAACTCACTGAGTCGACCAGCGAGTCCAACAGCAGCCCCGAGGGAGCGACAGTACTCGCTGGAAACCGAGGAGCGGCCGTACGGGCGGCCCATGGCAGGCCGCTCGGAAAAAATTACGAGAGTGCCCCTCTCTGCTGCTATAAATACCCCCCTCCCCTTCTCATTTCAACATCCCTTCGAGTCCAGTGCAGTCCGGGTGCGATCCGAATCCCCTTTCCCCTTTAGCCCATTTTTCCACCAAGGAGAGCCCGAGTGAGGAGAGTCTAGCCCTGGTCCAGCCCAGCCTGACCACTGGTCCAAGCCTCCCAAGCCATCCAAGTCTTGATCCAGCCACTCGAAGCCGACCCTTGCGACACCTCCGTCCACTCAGCCACTCTTTTCCAGCATCATTTCATTTGCATCTAGCATAAGTGCAACATTTACTTTTCTTCCAATCCTCCTGCTTCACTACAAGCACCTTGATTCTTTAAGCACACTGCATATGTCTTAAATTAAGCACCTGTCAGTTCGAGCGTATGCTCTGGGCTTGCCCGTTGTTGGAACCTGCCCATCAGAAACTCTTACTGTTCAGACCTGCATTCACGTACATATCACTATAAGCACTTTGAATATTCAAGCACACAGCATGCATCATCTCGCATAAAGCACCTGTCAGTTCGAGCGTACGCTCTGGGCTTGCCCGTTGTTGGAACCTGCCCATCAGAAACTCTTACTGTTCAGACCCGCATTCATGCATCATGTCATCCATGAGAATATACGAGGATTAAACTAGACTTTCAAGTATTCGATCGATTCTGTGAAGTAGAGACCGTACTTCGGTACGGGCAGTGTGTGGGGTGCTTAACCTCTTCCCACCCTGTAACCGTGATCCCTTACCTTGAATCTCTGGCCGCAGATCAACAGGAGTCATTTTAGAGGAAGGAATCTTCGGATTCCCTTCTCTAACGTTTCTACGGGGTCTAGCCGACTGTAGATTCGAAGTAACTGGCTAGTGGCGACTCTGGTCTTATATAAACACACTTAAACATATCCAGCTTAACACGACAACCAAACGAAGCCCTCGAGAACGAGGCAAGCCAGTGGCACAAACGGCGATTTCGTACTCACGCATCCTCATCTCCTTCTTTTCCGAAAGGAAAGGGGAAGGGAGAAGACCGTCGTATGGGAGCGTGAAAAATCGGCGAGGGTCCACAGAATGGCGACTCTGCTGGGGAGTAGCTAGTCCCACTAGTCGTTGTCCGACTTGAAAAACAGAATCCTTCCCGTACTTGAAAGTCACTAATCCTCATACAATCTCATCTGCATAGCATTCTACCCAAAACCCAAAACAAACAAAAAATAGAAAAATCCCTAAACCAAAAAAAAATAGAAAATTCCAAAACCCAAAAAGAATATAGTCCTCACCATTGCGCCTCCTCGGGCTCAACGTGTTCGGAGACAGCTTCCCTTCCGCAGCATAATCCGCACTCGGGCTCAGCAAGCCATGTCCGACCACGAAGAAGAAACTCATCACTTCCCTGCTCTTGAAATGATCGAAGCGCAACCTCCAGCGCAACAGCCCGTTGACAATACGCCAATCATACAAGAATTGGCACAAGGAATGAGAGCAATGCAAGAAATGCTCTTGCAATTCATGCAAGCACAAACCACCGCAGCAGCCAACAATCCGGTTGGCCCAGTTCAGCAATCTCAACAACCATGCCGGATCCCTCCGGCCTCCAGTTCAAATCAAGCACAACCATCGGAGTCTGCCCAAGACTACCGACAGCAGCCTCCTCAGCCCTTTGCTATGGGGCATCCTTCTCAATACCCTCCTGCAACAACGGGGCCATCTCAGAGCATCCCAGTCGCAGGGACATCCAGTCAGCTTCCAGTCAATCTTGCAAACAACAATCTCAGTAGATCTCAGCATGTCCCCGCCGATGGGACACCTTTTCAATTCTAGCACATCCCCACCGATGGGATTTCAATTCAATTTTCAGCAACAGGGACAGCACTGGCGAATGCCCACAATGGGGGTCAGTGTCAAGCCCACATCAATCAGCGGACAGTGGCGAATACCCAACAAGGGGGTCACTTCCCAGCATCTCAGCCTCCTGCAAACAGGAGCACTTTTCAATTCCAGCGCATCCCCGCCGATGGGATTCCAGTTAATTTCCAGCAATCTTCAATTCAGCAAAATCCAGTTAATTTCCAACAATCTTCAATTCAGCAAAATCCAGTCAATTTCCAGCAAATTCCAGTTCAACCTTCAGTACAGTCTCCAGTTCAGTTACCATCATTTTAAGCACCAGTTCATCAGAATCCAGTTCAGTCATCAAATCAATTTCAGCAACCCGCGGTTGCTTTTCAGCAAGCCCATAGGGTCGAAGACATCGACCATTATGCCGAAGAAGAACGTGCCTTACTCCAGGAGGCACCAGTCGCTCGAACAGATCATTCAGGACTGGACGAGTTGCGGGAGCAGTTCCAGATCTTGCAAAATCAGCTTCAGCGACAACAAGGAATTGATCTACCTTCGACCAAGTTCAGAGACTTGTGTCCTTTCCCAGATGCTCAGGTACCTCAAAACTTTGAGGTTCCAAAATTCAAAAGATACGATGGCAGCGGTTGTCCCACAGCACATCTCAAGGCTTTCTGTGGAGAGCTGAGTGCAATTGCAGGAAATGAAGGGGCCCTCATACGTTTGTTCCAAAAGTCTCTGAAGGGCGATGCCCTAGATTGGTACACTTCATTGGACTGCCACCGCATCAGGACATGGGAACAGCTTTCCCAGGCTTTCGCCGACAGATTCGCGTACAATCTCAACATGGCACCCAGAAGAGCCGACCTCGCAGCTCTCAGGCAAAGGAGTGATGAAACACTATCAGCTTATGTGGGTCGCTGGCGAGCTATGGCAGCTCGAATGCGAACGCCTATCGACGACGAAGAACAAATCTCCATGATTGTTCATTCAACATATCCAGGCATATCCGGGTATCTCATCTCGCATCCATATGCAAATTTCTCACAATTGATCCGTGCTGGAGAGCAAGTCGAAGCAGGAATTCGGGCCGGGACAATCTCCCCATGGCCTCATCAAGCCACTCCAATCAAAAGGAACAAAGTGGAAGGAAGACCTATCGGGCACGGGAATGGAAACCGCAATAGTTCTCCTCCCCGCCCAACAGAGGTAAACAACATCAACACCACTACTCAAGGAAATCAACGTGCTCCCCCACAGGGACGTCAACAGTATCAGCAGAATCAAGTTCAGCATCAGCCTCAGCGGTATCAGCCACAACCGAATCCTCAGCCACAACCACCTCGACAACAGCAGCAGTTCAGAGGAAACGGTCAATACTCATATCAAAATAGGCAAAACTACAGGGAGTCCAGGAAATTTACTCCCCTCTCTCAACCACTCAGTCAAGTCATGGCTACTCTAGTGCAGAAGCAATTACTTACTCTAATGGCACCTAGGCCTCCTCCTCATCCTCTGCCACTGAATTACCGAGAAAATGAGTATTGCGCCTATCATCAAGGACGTGGCCACGCCACTGATCGATGCTATACTTTGAAGAATGCCATACAAGACCTGATTGATGACCGCAAGATCGTCATCTCGGTCCCTGGAACTTCTCCAGCAGCTTCCACCAACATCCTTCAGAATCCTCTGCCTCAGCATCCAACGGACCCCAGTTCGTCTCGTGGCCCTGCAGTCAATAGTATAGAAGAAGGGGACCATCTCGATCGCTTCTTCTCCCCCATCCAATCCATTCACGCCTACACCTATGGGCCGACAAATCCTCCTCCAATCTTGCAAGGGGCAGGTCCCTTCCCTCCTTCAGTCCTCGAGCCAGTAGTACTCGAAGGAGCACTTCCATACAATGTGCCAGGGGCGCCTTACGGCCCCTCATGTTGGGAACCAGTCGTCTTGGAAGGAGCACAATCATACATTGAGCCCACATACGAACCTGTCATCTTGCAAGGGGCAACTCACGAACAATCCAATCCACAATGGAAGGATTATACTCATCAACAGCAAGAGCCTGTTATCTTGGAAGGAGCTCCTCCATTTGAGCCAGTCATATTGCAAGGGGCAAATCCCGGAGGCGTGTCAATCACACTACTACAGCTGGGACGAACAGAGAAACCTCCTGCCATATCAAGAGGACCAGTATTCATTCCATGGGAGCCTCCTGCCCCAGGAACAGTCAAGCTAGGACCACGACCTTATGTGGTCTATGAAGACAAGCCTCGATACTACCCCTTCAGCACAGGCAACAATGTAGTTCTCAAGGCAAAAGCTCCATACGAGGAAGATCTGGTACCCACACCAGCACCGTTGCAAGAACCGGTGGTCCTAGAAGGCAAAAGGGAGGAAAACTACAAAGAGGTTCCATGGCACTATCCAGAATGTGCGGAAGTGGGGAACATGAATCCCAATGGGCGTTGCATCCGAAGAGATAATCAGAACAGAGGGGATCCCAAAGGCGCTCTCTCAGGCCTCGGCAACAAAAATGAAGCCGCATACGATGTGGCAACTCAGCTCAAGTCAATCCCTGCACAAATCTCAGTATAGGAGCTACTCTGCATATCTCGCATACACCGAGAAATATTTGCCAAAACCTTGAGCGATGCTCATGTCTCCTCCGATACGGCACCAGAAATGATAGCTTTGATGATTGGACAACTCCTGGCTCCGCGCGCCATCACCTTCACAGATAATGAGTTACCACCAGAAGGACGAGATCACGGGCGATCCCTCAACATAGCCTTACGATATAAAGACCTCTGCGTCCCACTGGTCCTTATCGATAATGGCTCAAGCTTAAATGTCTGCCCACTCAAGACCGCGGAACGACTAGGAATGAGTCCTTCTTCATTTCGACCCAGCACCATATGCGTTAGAGCATTCGACAACACCCGCCGATCAGTGGAAGGGGAGGTCGACATAGAGGTACAGATAGGTCTAGAAGTTTCTACCATCACATTCCAAATCCTGGATATATCAGCCTCTTTCAACATGCTGCTCGGACGACCTTGGCTGCACAAGGTTGGAGCTGTGCCATCAACCCTGCATCAACGAGTGAAGTACATCTGTGGAAATCAAGTGATCTCTATCCACGCAGAGAAGGAGCTCATCATTCCTTCCAACACTGCTGCCACTGAACCAGACATCCCGGTCATCGATATCCAGCACTTTGAAGAAGACATCCCATTTCACAGTTTCGAATTTGAGACTGTGAACTCTATCGCCAATCCAGAACCGATAAGGGTGGACCGTGTCTTCTCACCGGCAGAGCGTCTGAGCCTCAAATACCGAATGAAGAATCACTTCAAGTCCAGAAAGGTACCGCTGGTATATAACCAACGCAAATGGGGACTCGGATACAGGTCAACATTCATGGACAAAAGGAGGAAGAAATTTCGGTGCTCACCCATCCAGTTCGTCAAGCCAGGAGAACCTTGCAAAGATCCAGGAGGGAATCAACCGACTACGCTACACAAAGGCCTCCCGATGAGCCTAGTTTGGGCCACGTGGCCCCCCATTCGATGGGATCAGATTCTTGAACCATCTAAGCCTCCAGCAGAAGAAGAAAAGGATGAAGACGAAGAAGGAAGTCAAATACAGCAGCTTTAGGAACAGGTTACTCTGACACCTGCTCCCAACCAGGGGCACAACTTGCCCACTTCTCTCAACCAGGGGCACAACCTGCCCACTTCAATCAGCAAGGGGCACGACTTGCCCATCTCAGCACCAATTAGCAAGGGGCACGACTTGCCCATCTCTGCAAAGTCAACATCATCAATCATCAGCCAGGGGCAGAAGCAGCCCATCCATTGGACCAAGAAAGGGAAATGGCCAGCCCTAGATTGGTCTGATGTCCAGATTCCAAACTTGTGTCTAGCTGTGGAACCAGACGAACTGCAATGCGAAGTAAGTGATCCGGGAGGGACTGAGTGCGACTCAGATCCCGAACCCGACCAGCGAGAAGTCATGGTCATTGGGCCAGACCATGATTCTTCGCCCAAAGCATCAACCCCCACCTCTCCAGGGGAGGGAGTGTGGGGTCCTGAATGGTCATCTGTTCCCCTAACTTTTGAATCAGCCAAAGAGCCATCTGAGGGCTCTGGCTTCCAAAAAAAAAATGCCTGTTTAAGCAGCGACCGAAACTTTGGAACAAGTTGGGCTCAATCATGGTCTGCAATGCCTGCTTGTTCAAAGTCCCACGAATTTCGAAAATCCAAAAAAATAAAAAACTTTCAAAAGCCAAAAACATCTAGCATTTCAATTTCAGAAAAATCTCAAAAACCAAAAAACATTTCTTTTCCTGCATTCAATAGTGTGCCAAGTTCGTCTAAAGAGTCGCATGAGTTTGAAGTCGAATCATATGATTTTGACATCGAATTAGACTTCGAGCTCATGGGTCTGGACGAAGCTCGGGATGCGGAAGATGATGATCCAGCTCCCGAACTAGAGGATCTCCTCAAAAAGTTTGAATCTAAAGCCAATGTTGTAGCCGATGATTTCGAGATAGTAAACTTGGGGACACCTGAGATCCCTAGGGAAGTACGCATTGGAAAATCGTTGCCACCTGAGATGAAACAGAAAATGATAGAGTTCCTAGCTTCAAGATTGTCCAACTTCGCGTTCTCATATGAAGACATGCCGGGGCTCGATGAAGAGCTCGTTGTACACCATCTGCCAACCAAGGCAGATATGAAGCCAGTGAAGCAGAAACTTCGAAGAATGAAGCCAGAATGGGCTCTGAAAGTCCGAGATGAAGTCATCAAGCAGTACAACGCAGGGTTCTTGGTAGTCTCCAACTACCCTGAATGGCTCGCCAACATCGTACCAGTACCAAAGAAGGACGGCAAGGTTCGAATGTGCATCGACTTCCGAGATCTCAACAAAGCCAGTCCAAAAGATGACTTCCCTTTGCCACATATCGACACTCTGGTAGACAACACCGCTGGATACAAAATCTTCTCATTCATGGACGGGTTCTCAGGATACAATCAGATTAAGATGGCCGTCGAAGATCGTGAGAAGACAGCATTTATCACTCCCTGGGGAACCTTCTGTTACAGGGTAATGCCGTTCGGTCTGAAGAACGCAGGAGCAACATATCAGCGAGCAATGACAGCACTATTCCATGACATGATGAACAAGGAGCTTGAAGTATATGTGGACGACATGATCGTCAAATCTCGCACAACCGAAGGACACTTTGAAGATCTGAAGAAGTTATTCAACAGATTAGAAAAGTACAAGCTCCGCCTCAACCCTCAGAAATGTGTCTTCGGTGCAATGGGAGGCAAACTCCTCGGCTTTATGGTGAGCGAGGACGGCATCAGGGTCGACGAGACCAAAACCAGAGCAATCATCGAGATGCCCCCCCCCCCAAAACAGAGAAGGAAATTCGTGGCTTCCTCGGCAGAATTCAATACATCAGTCGCTTCATCGCACAGCTCACACCTATCTGTGAGCCCATATTCAAGCTCCTTCGGAAGAACGTCCCAAAAGAATGGAATGATGATTGCCAAGTCGCTTTCGACCGCATCAAGAAGTATCTCATGAACCCTCCAGTCCTAGTGCTGCCCACTCCCGGACGACCACTATTGTTATACATCTCAGTAGCAGCAGAAGCCATTGGCTGTGTCCTCGGCCAACACGACGAGACCGGGAAGAAGGAACAAGCAATATACTATTTGAGCCGAAAGTTCACCGACTACGAGACCAGGTATTCCCCGATCGAGAAGACTTGCCTTGCCCTAGTCTGGGCAACTCAGCGACTCCGTCAATACATGATTGCATTCCCTATTCTCCTCCTCGCTCACATGGATCCGCTCAAGTACCTGTTCGAGAAGCCGGCACTCACTGGAAGGATAGCTAAATGGCAGCTACTCCTGTCTGAGTTCGACATCACCTATGTCACTCAGAAGGCAATCAAGGGACAGGCCCTCGCCGATCATCTTGCCGCCCACTCCCTCCTGGATTATCAATGCTCAAGACGTTCTTCCCTGATGAAGATCTCTTGCTCATTGAAGAGGAAGAAAAGAAGAAAAAAGATGAGTGGACGTTATTCTTCGACGGCGCAGCAAACTCTAAAGGGAGTGGTATTGGAGCAATCCTCTACTCTCCAGATAACGTCCCTATTCCTATCTCAAGGCGCATAGCGTTCGAGTGCACCAACAACATGGCAGAGTATGAAGCATGCATCGCTGGCTTAAGAGAAGCCATAATCTTGGGCGTCAAGAAGCTACGAGTATTTGGAGACTCACAGCTTATCATCAATCAGACCAATGGTGAATAGAAGACCAAAGATGAGAAGTTGATACCATATCATGTGTATCTTGACAATCTGATCGAAGAATTCAAAGAAATCACCTTCTCATACATGCCCAGAGCCAAGAACCAGTTTGCAGATGCTCTCGCCACACTGGCATCAATGCTCGAGATCCTGAAAGGAGCTTCAGAATGGGAGCTCACAGTCGAAGTTCAAGATGAACCTGCTTTCTGCCTGCAAATAGAAGAAGCCGAAGCTGTCCCTAACAAACCCTGGTATGCCGACATCAAGCAATATCTCGAAACCCAGGAGTATCCAGAATCAGCAACAGCAACAGATCGCCGAACCATCCAACGTTTGGCCGGCCAGTTCACCATCAGTGGCGAAGTTCTCTACAAGCGATCCTATAATCACATCCTCCTCCGATGCGTCGATGAAACAGAAGCTGAAAAAATCATGAAAGAAATACACGAAGGAATCTGTGGCCCACACATGAATGGGCACATGATGGCAAAGAAGATTCTACGACTTGGCTACTATTGGCTCACCATGGAGACAGACTGTTGCCAGCACGTCAGAAAATGCTTCAAGTGTCAGGAGCATGCGAATCAAATCCATGCCCCATCATCAGAGTTATACAACCTGACCACCCCCTGGCCCTTCTCCATGTGGGGACTCGACATCATCGGCAAGATCAGTCCCAAAGCATCAAATGGTCATGAGTACATACTTGTGGCAGTCGACTACTTCACCAAGTGGGTAGAGGCAGCCTCCTACACCACAATTGCAGCATCTCAGGTGATCAAATTCATGAAGAACAACATCATATGCCGGTATGGAATCCCTAATGCCATCATCACAGATAATGGGACCCCGTTCGTCAATAAGAAGATGGATGACTTCCTCAGAAAATTCAAGATCCAACATCATCGATCAAGCCCCTACCGTCCCCAGATGAATGGTGGGGTAGAAGCCGCAAACAAGACAATCATCAGGATACTCGAGAAAATGGTCGTGACCTATCGAGATTGGTCAGATATGCTCCCATATGCACTTTGGGCCTATCGAACGTCTGTATGGTCTGCTACGGGCGTTACTCCTTTCGAGCTTACTTATGGAATGGAAGCAGTTCTACCAGTCGAGGTGGAAATACCATCACTACGGGTGTTACTAGAAAGCGGAATTGAAGAAGGAGAATGGCAACGGGCCAGATTCGATCAGTTGCATCTAGCAGATGAAAAGCGCATGCGTGCACTAAGTCATTCCCAGTGCTATCAGAAAAGGATCGCTCGGGCTTACAACAAGAGAGTCCGGAAAAGAAGTTTCAAGGTAGGCGACATGGTCATGAAGAAGATTCTACCGTCGCACCTTCCAGACCCCGGAGGAAAGTTCAAACCCTCGTGCGACGGGCCACTGATCGTTAGAGAAGTACTTCCCGAAGGCGCCCTCAGACTCACCAACATGAGAGGGGTGGATCTTCCTGAGCCAACCAACGCCGACAACGTGAAGATCTTTCACGGGTAAGTTATTCTGACCTTGTCAAAGGTTACTTTAATAGAGCTGAAGTCAAAAGGTCAAAGCTGAGACCTCTGAGAAATCGATTCCGTCCACCAACAAGTGTTTCAAATAAGGGGATTCAAAAAGAGAAACATACAAAAAAAAGAGGGATTCAAAAGGAAAAAACAAAAAAAGGGGAGAGAAAAAGAATATAAAAGAAAAAAAAGAGAGAGAAGAAAAGAGAAAGAAAAAGGGAAGCCAAAGAAAGGCACTCAAAAAAAAAAAATCAATCCAAGAAGAAACACAGTCATCCATCCATTCATCTCAGAGAGGTCTTTAGCAAAGACCGACAGCTCTATTATCGTAACTCGGGATAAGGGTTGAAAGACTGCCATCGGTCGGCAACGACGGATTCCCGACCTCTAGCCGCCGCAGTTATCCTAAGGATGCAGAAAAAGGAAAAAAAAAAGAGAAAAAGAAAATGTGTGCCTAAACAAAGAGGGCGGAGTGAAAACCCGAAAGGGCGCTCCGAGTAAAAACAGTGGGCATACAGCGGACTTGGTGAAAACCTGAAAGGGCGCCAAGGGTAAAAACAGCACAGCTGCTAAGGGGCATGCAAGATCAAATACCCGGGACGTGGTGAAAACCCAAAAGGGCGCCACGGGCAAAAATGACGGGAAAGGGCCGGCTGTGGTGAAAACTCGAAAGAGCACTGCAGGCAAAAATGGCTCAAAATGAAAAAAAAAAGAAAAAAAGAAAAAATAAAAGTGCAGGTACCAAGAAAGCAGACGATCCAAATCATTTCAAGCAGTTACAGTTCAAGAACAAGAAGAAGCGCAGTTAGGAGCGAAGAGCTCTACAAATTCTGACAATCTCAGGAAGCAAAAGTTTCCATTGCCTACATCTCTAGGGAACCAAAGGATCAAGCAAGTCAAATCTCGAGACATCGGTCAAAGCATTGGCCGAGCCCCAGTTCTGATTCCTATATCCCGACACAAAAATCCAGACACACACTCACAAGACAACTCATGGCACAGTAGATTTTCAAACAGTTTTCTCTTTTCAATTAAAGGCATCATATTTCTTTTACATATAACATATCATCTTTTTCAAAAAATACAAAAAAAATGCATCATCATCAATCATATATGCAAAAAAGAATGTGCAGGTGGCCAACACAATCAATCTCTACCCTCCTCCTCGGCCACATCAGGTGAGTCCTCTGACTCATAAAAAGATAGTCTCGCTCTCAACCTGCTCACCTCCATACGCAGGTAATGCGCCTCATCGCGCTCAAGGGTATGGATCGCTGTCTCCTCATCAGTCAACCTCTGATCGGCAGCCAATCTCCTCGACATCATCTCACAATGATACCGAAGTGCAGAGATCTCAGACAGCAAATGGCCATGAGTGGCCAAAAGGAAGCAAGGATCAATGAATGGGCGCTCCTCAAAAGGTTCATATGAACCAGATGAAGAACCAGCATCTCCAAGGATATCCTGCTCATCCTCATCAGCAGTCTGGTGCCAGCAAGGGATACGTCGATACAAAGACTGCTCAGCAACCCAGTACTGATACGGGGCGGTCGTCATTGAAAAAGTCCGCAGCTCAAATCCCAACAAATCAGCTGTCAAATAACTCGCCCAGGAACAATCAATCCGGGTCCTGAAGTCAGAAGATCTAGAGGGAAGTACTCGACGCCCGATACCCGTGAAAGCGAAATGAGGAACATCCTGCTCATACCCAAACTGCCGCAGGAACCGGATGGGATGGTAAGAAAAGTAGGATCGAAAGCCTACCAACATCAGAGGATGGCGGTGTGCATCGCAAAGCACTGGAGGAAGTGAAAGCCAAGATGACTCCCAACGAACGTTCCAGTCACGCAGTTCAGCAAACATCCTGCGATACAAGGGCTCGCTCATCCTAGCTGTATGCGGAAAAAACTCCATAATGTATCGCATAAGGTCTGGGCGACGGGTGTCAGGAAATGATACAGGAATAGTCAAAGAAATACGCTCCCATAGCCAGACCTGATCACAGAGAGGAAAAGAAGTTCAGCTAAAGCAAAGCAATCCCCAACAAAGCAAGAAGGAAAAAAGGTGTAGAAAGGATACCTGCAGGAAGGCACAGCAGCCGCGAAGAACACGAGTGCGACCCAGGGCGCAGTCAGTCAGCCCATCGAATAGCTCGGCCAAGATGAGAGAAATGATCCCCTGCCGACGGACAGCTCGGCTCATCACCTAAAAAAGCAGAGGAGTCTGGGATCTACGCCATCCCGAGAACAGCACCTCAGCAATCAAGGAGAACATCAGTGCGTTCCGAGCAAAGGTAGAACCGGCCGCACTCCGAGGACCCGAAAAAAGATCATACAGTAAGTCCAAGGAAAACACCACAGCATCCTGGCCACCGGCTGCAGGCCGAACAAGATAGGGGATCCCGAACCTAGTTCTGCGGTGTGGTAGTCTTCGGCGACGTCTTCGGCGAGAAGTACTGAGTATAATCCAAGGGTAAGCCTGTCAAGCGTGCAAGCTCCTCCAAAGAAGGCCCCATCTCCATATCGTTGAACGCAAACAAGTTCAACGAAGGGACCCAGTCAATCAAGGCAAGCTCCGAGCATCCTCCAGTCAATATCAACTCTGGCCATATGGATCAGACTGCCGAAGCCATAGGACTCTAACTCCCGAATCTCATAAACTGACAAGCTGTCAAGCCAGGCAACCAGTCGTGGCGAACAAGAAGGACGAGGAAGCAGCTGACAAGTCCTCACTGGTACCCCATCCAGAACAAAAGGCCCAGAAATCAATAATGACTCATCGAGGATCGGAAGGTCAACGGGCGAAGGAGAAGGAAAGGCTAGAACCTCTGCAGACTCGACGGCCCCTGACCTGCCCTCAGTGATGGCTACGTCTGATATGGTCGCATCGCTATCTGAAACTGTCATAATCTCAGCCACGTGAGAAGACTCGCCCACCTCATGAACAGAGTGCGCAAAAGGCCGATGATCAAGATGATATTCTCCAGCAAAAGGGCCATCGGTGAAGACCACACCACACATCGTGGAATCCTGACCAATCCGACCGTCAAAGAAAGTATCTGAACCAGCCAGAAGGGTCCCAGCAACCCCAATCAAAGAATCAACGGTTAGATCTGGACCTGCGGCCCCCTCCAACAGGAAATCATGAATCCAAACATCACCCTGGCCGATCAAAGGGATCATCGAGGCATCCACACCGTCCATCATCAGGGGGATATCATCAATGATCACATCAAGTCCACCCAAAGAAGTATACCGCACATCTCGGCCCTCATCCAGAACATCCAAACCGTCAAAAATACCATCTGAACCATCTATCTCATCCAAGCATGAGATCAGCCCATCTATGTCCATCATGGTCCCATCACCACCATCCATCACATCATCCATGGGGCCCACACTCAAGGGATGCATAGCCTCACCTATGTCCCATCCCATCATCCCATCTATACCATCCATTCCTCCCGTGATGAAGGTCCCATTCAAATTTGAAAATCCAGCCATCCCACCATTAATCGACCCATTCAAAGCTCCACCAACCACCAAGCTTAAGTCTTCATCAATGCCCCCTCTTAATGCCCCATCTACCCCATCCATTAAAGGCATCTCCCCATTATCAAAGCTCAGTTGAAGATCTGAAGTGTGGGACCCACCTTGGACAGCCCCCACAGCCCATAAATCCCTACCATCCATGGCCCAAGAAAGCACAAGGCAAGATGAGGACAAGATGATGATGAAAGAGGAGACAAAGAGAAGATTCATTGTTGGAATCGAACCTGAACGTACACAGCAGGTGGGGACAGCAGCAACAGGGATCAGAGAATGTCCGAGCACGAGCCAGCCCAGGCCGCTCAAGAGACGAGCTCTGGGCGGCCTACCCTGGGCCGCCCGTACGGACGCGGTTCCCCTCTCTCCGCGGGATTGGCTCCAGGATTCTTGGTAGGTGAGGCTGACAGTCCACGTCAGCAGATGGCGCTCCGTGGGCCGCCCAAGGCTCCGGTCCACTCCAGATTTCGACTGAGATTGATCAAGATCATATGAAAGGTGCCCCACCGGTCCAATCATGAAGCAATGTGGCCAGAGCATGGCTGATCAAATCAAAGAAAGGGAGAGGTGGTCAAGTGGGGGCCACAAGCAATCCAAGCCGTTCAAAGACTAGATCATCATGATCTAAACCATTGAAGGACCTACATGAGCCATCAAATAACAAGATTAAAGGTTTGATCATCACAAGAAGGGCCAGAATCCAAGATCTAAACATCAAGTGGGCCCACAAGGCCTAAATCAAGCAATCTGAACCATTCAAGTCATCACCCATGCAGCTAAGTAGTCTCAAATCATGAAGGAATGAGTCAAAAGTCAAAGCATCCAGACATCATCAAGGAATTTGGGAGAAATCAAAGCCTGTATATTCATCCAAAAGAGCTTGATACAAAAGGGGACAAAAACAAAAGTACAAGGCCATACAAAGCAGAGGCAGCTACAAGTCACCAACATAATCATCATCATCCCTCCTCGCGTCCCCCTCCCGACGATAAAGATCCATCAAAGGAGTAGTCACCGAACTTCCAGCATACCTGCGACGGCCACCTGGAACATAAAGCGAAGGAAGCAAAGGCCCCTGGCCAAATAGCAGATACCACTCGTCATAATCACGATCCGGGATCGTGAAACTGAAAGCCGGGCTGGCCTACCAGAGCCTCAACTCTCTCATCAACTGGCATCCGAGCAGCTGGAAGAGGAGCAGAACAGGGGACCCGTGCCACCCCAGTGACTTGCCGAAGCAATCTCTCCCCCAAGTACCATTGGAAGGACTCAGCGTCAGAAAGCAGAATACGAAGACATGAAGCATCGTATGCCTCCACGCGCTGGGGTGTGTAGTAAAGAGGGAAACTAGCATATGGCATCCGAGCGAACTGCAGCAGAAGAGGTTACCACGATCAGTTACAAGTACAGCACAAGGACAAAGACAAGCAAGATACTTACGTCCTCAACGGTCAGCCCGTCTATGTCAGCACGCCAATTGTCCTCGGGAACTCGGGAGTTCCGCTGACGGTTCTGTTGGTGCCAGTACATGTGGCGATACTGAGAAGGCTCAACATCATCCCGCATCCTCGGTGCAAGATGGGGGAAATGGTCATAAAAGCAGGTCTGGACAAAAGCACATCTAATGATCAGAGAGAGAAAGAAGGCAGATGGCCCCAAGGAAGATGAAAGAAGAAATACCTCAACAACAGGCCAGAAACCTGTGAAGGACCGGCTATGTCGACAGGTCTTGTCCAGACCTTGAAAGAGACGGGTCAAGATAGCCCCATTCCAGTTATAGGGGTGATGAAGATTGTTCGCTTCCCCAAGTGTAGGGTTGCGATGTAGTAATAAACTCGGTACTACCGAGGTCGATCCACAGGGACTTATATAGGATGTCACAAATTCATCCACAAGTTTCTATTGAAGCTAACAATCAAAGTTTGAATAGAATGTGTGCGATTAACAGTTTAAGCTAAATTGAATGTAAACAATTATAAGAAGGTACTAGGGGTTCGAGGATCCACTTGTAGCAATCCTCGATGTTCAATCCGCTGCGGTTTCCCATTCTCTCAACTAGAGTCACCAGTCAGGTCTATCTAGTCGGATGATAGAACTGTTAAACCAGAAGTCTGCAACATGTAAGTTCTGTGCATAAAGTTCACTCAACTCTAGGCTGATCTGAGCATGCTCATTGCATAGGTCATTCACCTTTTCTATATGTCCAATTCCCAATCATAACCATCCTCAAGTCTTCTCACAAGACAAGGCTAGATCATGATTTGAACTGGATTCAAATTATATGCACAGTCCATACATATTCCAGATAATCAACCAAAACTAGAACTTTGGCATGAAGCCCCTTTATGAAGAGCTTGGTACTAGAGCGCACTCCAATTCCTCGGATCATACAGGTCTAGACCGTTGCAAACAAATTAAGAAGATAAGTAATTCATCCAAACATCCATGAGTCATCACAAGACTAAGAGAAATTACTTAAAAACTTGTATAAACTTCAAACCTTAGTTCATAATCATGAATTCCAAACTGAAAACCACTTAACTACGAATTAAAACATCTTGGATACACTACAAGCTTCACCTCTTAGCCCTAGCTAAGAGGTTTAGCTGCTCATGATCCAAGGAAACATGAAACAACTACAAAAAACATGAAAACAGCAAAGCAAACCAAAAGGAGTTGTGAAACTCCAATCTTCACTTCCACAGCCTCCAACCTCGCTTGAGCCCTTCCAGGATGCCCTAGGAACGATCCCTAGGTGTCCTTTTATAGTCTGGAAGCTCCACAACTTCGGAAGAATCGAGAACTTGCGTAACACTTACGCAGCGCAGAGAAAATCGGGATGAAATTAGAAATTTCTAACTCAGTATGCATGGCCGACCGGTCATGACCGGTCGGGCCATATAGAACATCAGTCCAGCAAGCAATTCCGACCGGTCATGACCGGTCGGATGTATTTTTTTTTCTCCTCATCCAGCATCAATGACCGACCGGTCATGACCGGTCGGTCCTAGTGAAGTCCCAGAAGCCTTGTCCATTGATGTTCCAGCAATCCTATCCGACCGGTCATGACCGGTCGGACGTCCTCAATATCTCCAAACATGCATGGCTGACCGGTCACTGACCGGTCTGGCTTCCTTGGCCGACCGGTCACGACCGGTCAGCCCTCTTTTCTTTTTGTATTTTTCTTTTCTTTCTTCTGCTTTCTTTTCTTCTTTAGTTCTTTCTTTCTTTTCTTCTTTGATCCTCAAACTTTATTCACCCGAATGATCCCAAGTGAGCTCTTTATGTCTTCAATTGAGTAGAGTCCACCCTCAATCCTGTAGTCACAAAACATGCATTGAATTAGCTTACAACCATACAAACCTTGCACAATGAGTGATGAATTGGGGTTAGAATATGCACAATTAAGAGCTCAACACACCCCCCAACCAGCATTTTGCTAGTCCCGAGCAAAACATGCGTGAAGCTAATCTCATTCTTCAGACTCAACTCTCTTTCAGAAACCATCCTTCTATACATTCCAGGGTTCATAAGTGTAAGATTCAGAAAGATTAGGCGTCAAAGGTTGGCACCATAAATCCTCAAGACATAATAGGCATTCATATGAGATTCCCACTGATTGGTTGATAAATAGAGGGAATTGAACAAATTCATCCTAGTGTGGGTAGTGAAAATTCATTCTACGAGTTTCTAGGATTATCTTCTTCATAGATCAACTAGACTATAGAACTCAAGGTACATAGAGCCACATCAAGCCAATGACAGGAATTTGCCTTACCGTCCTTCCGACGACTTTCACACTACGTCCCATTTCCGGCTTTGGTTACGGGTAGACCATCCCCCGGCTGGTAGTAGGTAGCCCTAATCGGAATTTTCCACCGTTTTTCCACATTCCCAATTTCATCCTTCCTTTTCCTTTTTCTTTTTAAATTAGATAGGATTTTTAGAAATCCATATCTTTCATTATTTTCCCATGGACAAGGATGGACAAAGTACCCCCGGCCTGATTTCTCAATACCTTAATTCAAAGTCTAACTCATCCCTAAATCACATAATCCCTTCAACTCATGAAAATCGTGTAATGTGAACTAGGTGTAAAAGTGTTCAGATTTTCTATCAATCACAAAAATAGGGGAGTTCACATATAAAACCATTATGCAATGAGAGATTCCAGACATCCAGCCTTATACACTTCATATCTCCTCCTCTTATGCTTATATCAACTCGAATGCATAGAACCAATGTTTTCCAAAAGAGTTTCGAATTTTTGAAAGAAAATCGAAAAATTTCCACATAATTGCTTGAGATGTTGCAAAATGCTGGATTCATCCAAGCGGTCCTACACCCCCCAACCAAATCTTGCATTGTCCTCAATGTAAAAGATGCGCAATGAGCAAATCATGAGAGCAATTTGAAAATAAAAGGGAGTGAGGAATGATATTACCTGAGAGAGTGAACATTGGAAATCTTCCGCCTTCTAACAAACCTATGAAAACGAAAACAAAAACAGCAAAGTCCTAATCCTAACTACTCTATACCTCCATCAGACTAGGAGATCAATCATCCTGATACACAGGATCATTCAGGGGTATGGACATACCTTCTGAAGGAAAATTCTCAAAGAACGGCTTTAATCGCTGCCCATTTGCTTTGAAAATGTTGCCGTTCCTCGGATTCAACAGCTCGACAGTCCCATACGGATAGACAGTTTGCACAATGTAGGGACCGGTCCATCGAGATTTCAGTTTTCCCGGAAATAGATGTAAGCGAGAATTATACATGAGGACTTTTTGGTTGATCGTGAATGTCTTGCGAAGAATATTCTTATCATGGAATATCTTCGTCTTGTCCTTGTAAATTCTCGCATTCTCATAAGCGTCATTCTAGATTTCTGCAAGTTCATTCAATTGTAGTTTGCGTAACGAGCTTGCCCTGTCAGAATTGAAATTCATCTTCTTAATAGCCCAATATGCCTTATGTTCCAATTCCACAGGTAGGTGACAAGCCTTCCCATAGACAAGTCTATAGGGAGACATTCCAATAGGGGTTTTAAAGGCAGTACGGTAAGCCCAAAGCGCATCGGTAAGTCGAAGTGACCAATCCTTGCGATCGGGATTCACCGTTTTCTCCAAAATGTGTTTAATCTCCCTATTGGATATCTCAGCTTGTCCACTAGTTTGTGGGTGATAGGGAGTGCTCACTTTGTGTGTAACGCCATATTTCTTCATTAAGGCTGCAAAAGGGCGATTGCAAAAGTGAGACCCTCCATCACTTATGATGACTCGAGGCGTTCCAAACCGGGAAAGAATATTTTCTTTTAAAAATTGAATGACCGTTTTATGGTCATTATTCCGGCAAGGAATGGCCTCGACCCATTTGGAGACATAATCAACAGCAAGTAAGATGTATAAATTTCCAAAAGAAGATGGGAATGGGCCCATGAAATCGATGCCCCAACAATCAAAAATTTCGATAATTAAAATGGGATTAAGTGGCATCATATTTCTACGGGAGATTCCTCCTAGTTTCTGACAAGGTTCACATGCTTTGCAAAACTCATGTGTGTCTTTGAACATGGTGGGCCAATAAAACCCACATTGCAGAATTTTCGCTGTGGTCTTTTTGGCTGAAAAATGGCCACCACATGCTTGAGAATGACAGAAGGAGATGATACTTTGTTGTTCATCATTTGGGACACATCTCCTTATGATTTGATCGGGACAATACTTGAACAGGTATGGGTCGTCCCATAGAAATTTCCGTACCTCTGAGAAGAATCTATCCTTATCTTGCTTTTTCCAATATGTAGGAATTGTACCTGTAGCAAGATAATTAGCAATGTCCGCATACCATGGCAATTGGGAAACAGCAAAAAGTTGTTCATCAGGGAACATGTCATTGATTGCAGTCGTTTCAGGGGAATTAGTGAGGACAAGTCGAGAGAGGTGGTCAGCTACTACATTCTCTACTCCTTTCTTATCACGTATTTCTAAGTCGAATTCTTGGAGTAGGAGGATCCATCTTAATAACCGTGGTTTAGCATCCTTCTTAGAGAGAAGATACTTAAGCGCGGCATGATCAGTGAATACAATGATCTTGGATCCAATCAAGTAGGATCTGAACTTCTTCAAGGCAAAAACTACGGCTAGAAGTTCCTTTTCAGTAGTGGTGTAGTTTGCCTGGGCTGAGTTTAGGGTTCTACTTGCATAGTAGATAACACATGGCTTTTTATCTTTTCTTTGGCCTAACACGGCCCCAATAGCATAATCGCTAGCATCGCACATAATCTCAAAAGGAAGGCTCCAATCAGGTGGTTGCATTATTGGGGCGCATGTCAACATGCCTTTAAGGGTGGTAAAGGCCTTTTGACATTCTTCACTCCACTCAAATGAATTTTCCTTTTGAAGTAGGTTACATAAAGGACGAGAGAGTGAACTGAAATCCTTTATGAACCGTCTATAAAATCCTGCGTGTCCTAAAAAGGACCGTATATCTCGTATGCTTTTGGGTGGTGGAAGGTTAGAGATAAGGTCAATTTTCGCCTTGTCCACCTCAATTCCATTTTGTGAAACGATGTGACCAAGTACAATTCCCTTTTTAACCATGAAGTGACACTTTTCCCAATTGAGCACAAGGTTCTTCTCTTCACATCTTTTTAGCACAGATTTCAAGTGCTCAAGGCACTCATCAAAGCTACAACCGAATACGGAAAAATCATCCATGAAGACTTCGAGAATTGTCCCCACCATGTCGGAAAAGATGCTCATCATACAACGCTGAAAGGTGGCAAGGGCATTACATAGTCCAAACGGCATTCGTCGATAGGCGAAAGTGCCGAATGGACATGTGAATGTAGTCTTTTCTTGGTCTTCACGGGCAATTTCTATTTGGTTGTACCCTGAATAGCCATCAAGAAAGCAAAAGTGGGAATGACCCGCCAACCGTTCTAAAATCTGATCAACAAACGGTAGGGGGAAGTGGTCTTTCCTCGTGACAGTGTTTAGCTTCCTGTAGTCAATGCACATTCTCCAACCGGTAGTGACTCTAGTTGGCACGAGTTCGTTATTGGCATTGGCTACGATGGTTATTCCGGATTTCTTAGGCACCACTTGAGTTGGGCTCACCCATTGGCTATCAGATATTGGGTAAATGATACCTACATCCAATAGTTTCACCACTTCGGCCTTAACCACATCCTTCATATTTGGATTTAGTCGTCTTTGTGGTTGCCGGGATGTCTTTGCATTTTCCTCAAGGTGTATGCGGTGAGTGCAAATCAGTGGGTCTATGCCTTTGAGATCCGCAATTGTCCATCCGATGGCACTCTTGTGCTCTAATAGAGTGGCTATTAGCCTACTCTCTTGTTCCTCATCCAAGTGGGAAGAAATCACCACTGGATATGTCTCATCTCGACCTAAATAAACATATTTTAGCTCACTTGGCAATGGTTTTAGGTCGAGTTTTGGCACCTTAATGTTGGATGGGAGGGCCTTGTTCTCATTTATAGGCAAAGGTTCAATTGGGGCCCTCCATCTTTTATTTTCACGCACCAGCATCACATCTAGAATGGCATCCATCTCTTGTGTTGTATTATCATTCATATCATGGAGATGGGCCACACATGCCTCTAAAGGGTCGGAAAATAGTGACAAGGGGATTGTATCTTCCACGAATGATTCGATCATGTTTAATTCGTGGATATCATCATCAACTTCCCGCGGTTGTTTGCATAACTCAAATATATTAAGCTCAAGAGTCATATTTCCAAAGGACATTTGTACCAGTCCGTTTCTACAATTGATAATGGCGTTTGAGGTAGCTAGAAACGGCCTTCCAAGTATGACGGGAATTTGAGTACCGGTGCCTATCACGGGATGTGTGTCCAAGACAATAAAATCTACTGGATAGTAGAATTTATCAACTTGGACTAGAACATCCTCTACCATTCCTCTCGGTATCCGGATGGATCTATCAGCAAGTTGGAGTGTGGTTTTGGTGGGTTTCAATTCACCTAACCCAAGTTGTTCATAGACCGAGTATGGAATGAGATTCACACTTGCCCCCAAGTCGAGTAGGGCTTGTTTAATCTGGTAGTCTCCTGTGATGCATGATATGGTTGGACTACCCGGATCTTTGTATTTTTGGGGCACCTCTTGTTTGATGATGGCACTCAAATTCTCAGCCAAAAGCACTTTGTTGTGAACATTATGTTTCCTTTTGATTGTACACAATTCCTTTAAAAATTTGGCATAAGATGGTATTTGTTTTATTGCATCCAACAGCGGAATGTTGATCTTCACCTGCTTGAAAACTTCCAGAATCTCCAGATTTTTATCTAAAGGTTTAGGTGAAATCAACCTTTGTGGAAATGGGGCAACCGGCTTGTATTGTCTTTCCGGTTCTTTCTCTTGTGGAATATTGTTTGGGCTATCATCCTCTTTGGGAATTTCCGGATCCTTAGGCTTGGGGGCCTTCACCGGATTGGATTTATCAATTTCTTTCCCACTTCTCAATGTGGTGATAGCTTGGACATGTTCCGTATGGTGGGAGGATGAGCTTGCATCTTGTATCTCATATTGGGTCCTTGGATTAGGAAGAGGTTGGGCAGGGAGTGTGCCCTTCTCTCTAACACTAAGGTGAGCTTCAACTCTAGCCAAAGATGTTTTCAATTCATTGATGGCTTGGTTTGAGTTTTGATTGAATTTCAATTGCTCTTGCATGAACCCATCTATTTTTAGAGAGTTTGTCTTGTTATGCTCATTCTGGACTGATACAAATGCACCCAACATCTCTTCTAGTGATACTTTTGGAGTGTTGTTTGCATTTGCATTGGGCCCATTCTTCCAACTGAAGTTGGGATGGTTCTTCCAATTAGGATTATACGTGTTTGAGTTTGGAGCACCATATTGCTGCTGATAACTGTTTATGGCATTTGTTTGTTCTTGTAAGATGCCTTGGACTGCTGAAATTGTGGGACAATCGGGTGTAGCATGTTGATTTCCAGCACAAATTCCACAAACAGTTTCAACCTCAGTGGAGTTGATTGTTTCTCCTTTCCTTAATTCCATGGCTTCGACCTTTCTTGTAAGGCTAGCCAACCGTGCACTTATGCTATCTTCTTCTGATAGGACATACATTCCTCCCTTTTCCTTTTGTTGGCCAATCTTGGAATTTGTTGGTTTAGGTGTGTCCCAAGATTGTGCACTTTCAGCCAATTCTTCCAGATAATCCCATGCTTCATCAGCTTCCTTATTCATGAACTCCCCATTACACATCATCTCTATAAATTGGCGCATGGATGGAATCAGTCCTTCATAGAAAAAACTTATAATCCGCCAATTTTCATAGCCATGATGTGGGCATGCATTTAATAGGTCCTTGAATCTCTCCCAACATTGGGAAAAGGTTTCATCCTCCTTTTGGGCAAAGTTCATGATAAGGCGCTTAAGCATGTTCGTTTTGTGAGTAGGGAAGAATTTTTTTATAAATTCTCTGTGCATATCGTTCCATGACCCGATTGATCTTGGCCTTAATGCATACAGCCAACCCTTGGCTTTATCCTTAAGAGTGAAAGGGAAGAATTTAAGTCTTACTACATCTTCAGTCACATTTGCAAAGTGCATGGTGGTGATTACCTCATCAAACTCCCTAAAGTGTTGATAGGCACTTTCACTGTCTAAACCATGGAATTTAGGGAGAAGATTGATCACTCCCGGTTTCAAATCCACATTCCCTGCATTTGGTGGAAATACTATGCATGAGGGAGTGCTTGTTCTTGCAGGTTGCAAGAAATCACGTAAAGTCCTAGGTCGGGGAACATTCTCAACCACATTCTCCCCTGTTTCGGTTTGATTTTGAACCGGGTTAGGTTGATTTGTAGCCATACTTTCAGATAAAATTGGAGAATTTAGATGTCTCCTAGCACGTGGCTCTCTATCAATCCCTTCTACTATCCCCCCTTCACTTATGAGTCGGTTATTGGAATCCCGAGCCCAATGTGGCATGCAAAACCAAAAATAAGAAACAAAAAGAAAAGAGAATTCTTCCTCCCTTTTCTTTACTCTTCTCTAAGACCGAAGCACAAGGTGTCTTGCAATGGCTAGGCCAGAAACAAAGATAGAGACCGATTTCTCTTAGTCAATAGGGGTTCAGAGAACACCCCACCCACTCTTTAAATCTTTTGAGAAAAGGTGCAGAAAAAGGAGAAAGAGGAGTAGAGATGAGAAAAGAAATCCCTGAGCACAAGGTGATCCAAGACGGCAGAGCCGACCAATAGGAATCCAGGTGGCAAAAAGGCCGACCTTTCAGAGATCCAAAAGGAGTCCCCACCCACTCTACAAGAGATGAATAAAATAAGAATGACTAGGAGAAGGAGAAGAGTAAGGTTTAGAAAGATAGAACCTGATTCGCACTTGAAACTCTTGTATCTTCTTCAGCTTCCTAGAAATCCCTGAAAAGAAAAAAAAATCAAATAAATAAACTAAGTTAGTTCTAAAAATCTAAAAGAGTCCTAAATAGATACTAATTTCAGAAATTTGTGAAAACCGTCAAGGTCCCCGGCAGCGGCGCCAAAAACTTGTTCGCTTCCCCAAGTGTAGGGTTGCGATGTAGTAATAAACTCGGTACTACCGAGGTCGATCCACAGGGACTTATGTAGGATGTCACAAATTCATCCACAAGTTTCTATTGAAGCTAACAATCAAAGTTTGAATAGAATGTGTGCGATTAACAGTTTAAGCTAAATTGAATGTAAACAATTATAAGAAGGTACTAGGGGTTCGAGGATCCACTTGTAGCAATCCTCGATGTTCAATCCGCTGTGGTTTCCCATTCTCTCAACTAGAGTCACCAGTCAGGTCTATCTAGTCGGATGATAGAACTGTTAAACCAGAAGTCTGCAACATGTAAGTTCTGTGCATAAAGTTCACTCAACTCTAGGCTGATCTGAGCATGCTCATTGCATAGGTCATTCACCTTTTCTATATGTCCAATTCCCAATCATAACCATCCTCAAGTCTTCTCACAAGACAAGGCTAGATCATGATTTGAACTGGATTCAAATTATATGCACAGTCCATACATATTCCAGATAATCAACCAAAACTAGAACTTTGGCATGAAGCCCCTTTATGAAGAGCTTGGTACTAGAGCGCACTCCAATTCCTCGGATCATACAGGTCTAGACCGTTGCAAACAAATTAAGAAGATAAGTAATTCATCCAAACATCCATGAGTCATCACAAGACTAAGAGAAATTACTTAAAAACTTGTATAAACTTCAAACCTTAGTTCATAATCATGAATTCCAAACTGAAAACCACTTAACTACGAATTAAAACATCTTGGATACACTACAAGCTTCACCTCTTAGCCCTAGCTAAGAGGTTTAGCTGCTCATGATCCAAGGAAACATGAAACAACTACAAAAAACATGAAAACAGCAAAGCAAACCAAAAGGAGTTGTGAAACTCCAATCTTCACTTCCACAGCCTCCAACCTCGCTTGAGCCCTTCCAGGATGCCCTAGGAACGATCCCTAGGTGTCCTTTTATAGTCTGGAAGCTCCACAACTTCGGAAGAATCGAGAACTTGCGTAACACTTACGCAGCGCAGAGAAAATCGGGATGAAATTAGAAATTTCTAACTCAGTATGCATGGCCGACCGGTCATGACCGGTCGGGCCATATAGAACATCAGTCCAGCAAGCAATTCCGACCGGTCATGACCGGTCGGATGTATTTTTTTTTCTCCTCATCCAGCAGCAATGACCGACCGGTCATGACCGGTCGGTCCTAGTGAAGTCCCAGAAGCCTTGTCCATTGATGTTCCAGCAATCCTATCCGACCGGTCATGACCGGTCGGACGTCCTCAATATCTCCAAACATGCATGGCTGACCGGTCACTGACCGGTCTGGCTTCCTTGGCCGACCGGTCACGACCGGTCAGCCCTCTTTTCTTTTTGTATTTTTCTTTTCTTTCTTCTGCTTTCTTTTCTTCTTTAGTTCTTTCTTTCTTTTCTTCTTTGATCCTCAAACTTTATTCACCCGAATGATCCCAAGTGAGCTCTTTATGTCTTCAATTGAGTAGAGTCCACCCTCAATCCTGTAGTCACAAAACATGCATTGAATTAGCTTACAAACCATACAAACCTTGCACAATGAGTGATGAATTGGGGTTAGAATATGCACAATTAAGAGCTCAACAAAGATCCTCGACTAAACGAAGAAATTTAGGATCAACTCTCTCATTCGCATGGCAGAAAAGAAAGGATCCAAAAGCATAGGTGATCATGGCCCGCGCTTTGTGGAGGGCCTCTCGCTCAGTGGTGGGGATGACGGAAGCAAAATTGTTGTAAAACCATCGCATCTTCACTTGATGGCCTTGGAATTCACCCTCAGGAGGGACGTCACCGACAAGCCGTAGCCAATCAGTAGAAGAGAGGGGAGCTAGAGAGCTAACTTGAGGGACAATTGCCCCATGAAACGGGAAACCTATCTGCATGTAAATATCCAAAGGGGTTATTCCCCACTCCCCACAAGGGAGCTGAAAGGTGTGGGTCTCATCCCGCCACCTCTCACAAAGGGCCGCAAGCATCATGCGGTTAGCGTCGTTATTATGGAAGCGCAGGGTGAGGAGGCCAGCAAAAGGAGTACCATCTAGTACTCGCTCAAGCAAGGGCTGTGGCTCCTTCATCCAATTGTCCCAGCGATCCCTGGTACCTCGACCCTTGATAGCAGGAAGAGGTTGATGCTCCATAGCTAGGGAACACATATGGTCCCCTCGGCGGACGATGAAAGCAGGATCATCTTCATCAACCACTCGGTGACCTCTGGTGCCATCCGCCATTAAATCCTACAAACTTGGCAAGGTAAGTCCCTATCCCTTACCCGTTAAAATCCAAATTATCATCCAAGAAACCCATGGGATTGGACTCACATTCAAATGCAAAGTCTAAAGTCCAACTCCATGTGTCACTCAGGATATGTGTTGGGCCCATCGGAAAAAGTAAGGCCCACCTTAAAGAAGGTGGCATGGCATGCCTTGGGCAAGAAAAGTCTATCATCCAAGGACACATTTTGGACAACACATGCACTCAAATGCCATGGGGACAACAAAGGGTGAGATCCCTACCTCATATGGAGCCCCTCTTCAAAGTCTATATGTGGCCAAGGATTGATCCACTTTCATGCCAAGGCCATGTTTCTCACTTAAAATGTTTCCATCTTTTTACACATGTACATGGACAAGTGGGGAATAGAAAGGAAACGGGCCCCCAAGAGCAACCCAAATGCCTCATCTCAATGGATGGGAGAGAGCACATAGCCCACTTTGGAGAATATGAGAACCCATTCATGGGTTAACCATGAGCAACCTTATGTGCCTCATCTTGATGAAAGCTTTGACCATGAGAATACAACAAGGAGGTCTACCCACAAACATATGAATCAAAGAAGCTAAGGGTAGAAAGTTGATGCACATAGCCCACATGAAGAATCAAAATTGAAAATGCCCATGAAAAGGCAAGTTTGGGCAACTTATGTGCACCAACTTGTTCACCAAAAAGGAAGACCATTTGAGCACAAAAGAGTATGGCTTGATGAGTCACCCAACCACCATGAAAATGGATAAGAATGGTACACATAGCCCACTTGAAGATCAAAATCCAAAATGTCCCAAGGCATGGGACAAAAATGGGTAACTTATGGGTATCATTCTTTCCCACAAATGGAAAGAAAAATCACTCATACTTGAGAATGATGGTGGACGACCCACCAAGTCCCCAAAGAAAAAGATCAAGGACCCATGGTTGTATGGATAGCTCACTTGAGAATCATCCATTTGAGGTTGATAACATCTAAGGGAAACTCTTGAGAACCACATTCCTACCACAAGGAAAACCATTTGAACTTAGTGAGATTGTGAGAACAACTCACTCATGAGACTTGTAGATGGTCAAGTAACTCAAGTCCTCCATCCATCAAGAGAGAAAGCATGAAAAGAAAAATCCTACATGAACAAAGTGTAGTGGGGCACACATGGTTCAAAGAAGTGCCCAAGTTTCAATGAAGGCCCAAAAGCCCATCCATATGAAAAAATTCTAAGGAACCCACCACACTTTGTACAAGGATGTACATTATAATCAAGAAATGATGGAAGAGTTGGGCCACTTATCCATAAAGGCCCAACTAGGAAAACTAGCCCACTTGAGATCCAAAATGAAAAATGGGCTAGCCACCTTGATCCATACACATGTGAAGAAAGATGGGGTCACCCAAAGTGAGCCCCATGAGCTCAAAACTTGAGATGGGCCCTACCATGCCCATGGGCCCAAGCCTTGAAAGGAAGATGGAAAAGAAAAAGAAAGCTCCAAAGGGAAATAACAAGAGAAAGAAAGTAAGAAGGAGCCCAAAATGAAGCATTGGGCCCACCAAATACACCAAGGGCCATGACTTCACTTTGAGCCCATTTGATACATATAAAAAGAGGCCCAACTCCCATGAAAAAGATAGAGTATTTTGCCATGAACACTTGATGACATGGCAAAATCACTCTTTACATGCACATGGAGGGAGTGTGAAAAAGGAAAAAATGATGAAGTGGAGAGCTTGCAGTGTCCTTCTCCATGCACCACCTTTGAAAGAGACTTGAGATCTAGAAAAAGGTCAAGAATACTTGGGCCCACCTTCACACCTCTTGGAATAGCTACATGAAGAAAAGAAAAGAGCCATGAGAAGAGATAATGAAGAAGGAAAAAGACAAGAAAGGAAAAGGAAGTAGTCCATACCTTTACTACTCACCAAGGAAGGACCACCTTGCTGTCCCAAGACTTCTCTAAGGCCCACCACTTGAAAAGAGCAAAGGACCACCAAAGAAGAGAGAGGAAACTTGAAGAAAGAAAGAGTATGAGAAAGAGAAGAGAGAGATTGCACGTTTGAAGGGGGGGAGGGTGCCCCATGTTATGTAGAAAAGGGGAGGGCACCCTTTTACCCAGCCCCCTGAAGAGACCAGGAGGCAGAGACCGTCCGGGCGGCCCATGGGAGGCCGTCCTAGCCCCTACCTAGGTGAAACGACCTCCCTCTCCCTCTCCTTGGGAAGAACTCCCCCTTGGGAAGGGTGGTTGCAAGTGAATCTTGTAGCTTCATGTAAGAATGAAGTGATGGAAGAGAAGGGTGAGAAAAAAGGAAGAAATCTCACCAAAATCTCATCTCATGAGAAATGGGTGAGAAATTGGGTTGATGATGTGGAAAAGTTCCAGGGAATTTTCAAGAAAAAGAAAGAAGAATTTGACTTGGTCAAACGATGATCTCAACCATCCAAAGGCGTGACCAGATGATCCGAACCGTTCCAAAGAGAATTCCCGAAGTCTCAAATCTGGATTGCTGCTCTTTTGTACATAGTTTTTGGTCCGAAGACCTTAAACTACGTCGGGATCAACATCCCGAGGGATTTTAATAAATGCCAGCATCGATCCCAGCCGTTCAGGCCAAGATCTGATGACCTGGATCATTTCGAAAAAAAAAAAGTGTTTGCCCCCCTTTTTACAAAGTCTGGGTCCGAAGACCTTAAACTACGTCGGGATCAAGATCCCGAGGGACCTTTTAATAAAAACCGGCATCAGCCTGGATTGAATCAAGATCCACTGACACCGGACATTTTCCCAAAATATATATATATATATATATATATATATATATATATATATATATATACACACACACACACACATACACACACACACACACACACACACACACACTACCAGCCCCTCTTTTAAAATTCAGTGGTCCGAAGACCTTAAACTACGTCGGGATCAAAATCCCGAGGGATTTTTAATAAAATCCGACATCGGTTTGGATCGAATCAAGACCTAACGATCTCGGGCATTTTCAGAAAAATAAAAAAATATATCTGCCTCTTTTAAAGTTTTTGGTCCGAAGACCTTAAACTACGTCGGGATCGACATCCCGAGAGATTTTCAATAAAAACCGGCATCAGTCTGGATTGTCCATCCGCTGACACCGGACATTTTTCCAAAAACAAAAAAACATGTTTGCCCCTCTTTTGTACAGTTTCATGGTCCGAAGACCTTAAACTACACTGGGATTAATTTCTCGGGGGACCTTTCTCGCTTTCAACTAAAAACCGACATCGGCCTCGACCGTTGGGATCATGGTTCGATAACCCGGATCATTTCAAAAATACCAACAATATTTTAAAGCTTTCCATAAAAACCAGTATCAATCTTGATCACCCGAGTTGAAATCTGGAACCTTTTCAAAACAAATATATATAGATACAATATAAAACAAAAAAAATTCACCACTAGTTTCAAACGCACCAATTTATCCCCAGCGGTCCGAAGACCTTAAACTACACTGGGATTAACTTCTCAGGGGCTTTCTTTCCTAACCTGTTCCAGGCATGGCTGACACTTGATCGTACGGGTGTCTGGAATCTCTTAAACAGGTAAGGGCTATGGCGGGCAGAACTCCGCAATCCTGTTCGTGTTGAACGCACCGTGATAGACAACCTTGATTTGGAAGTCGCTGTTGAAGCTGACGGATGTTCCCTGTTCCTAAAACTCATGAAGGGGATTAAGGCTGTTGGGAGGTGGAGCTCACCCTCACGGAATTGTGAGTAACGTAAGGCCCCAAACTGGATTGACTAAGGGAAATGTGAGGATGTGGCTCATTTTGTGGCCGAAGGAGTCCGTCGGACGATACGTGGTCTATGTGCATTGCACATGAGGAACAGGCAACTTTGTGGGTGTGTTGACTGAAAACCCTCAAAATCCCCTCATCCGAAGATGTAAAACTACGGCACTTAACTGTGTGAGACCCGTCTTGCTCGCTGACGTAAAATGGATCGGGTGCCTTACCAGCAGTAGAAGCTGGAAGTGGATAGGAAATTCCACATCTTTTCCCTGCATTTAAGAAAAATCACAAAATACAAAAACATTGTAAAATCACCTCTTCAAAAATCACAAAAATATTTTTCTTGCTTTCAATCAAAATATTGTCAAAAATCACAAAAATATTTCCCTTGCTTTCAATCAAAATATTGTCAAAAAAAATCACAAAAAATATTTCCCTTGCTTTCAAATCAAATATTTTCAAAAATCACAAAAAATATTTCCTGTGTTTTCAATAAACTGATCTCTACTCTGACCGCTCAGGTAAAGATTCGGATCCAAATATCTGCAAAAATCACAAAAAATTAGCATCCCCAGCACTACAATTCAGGAGTCTTGAACTCCGCTCACTTCACAGTATGGGATGACGGATCCAATCGCCCGCAAATTGGAATCTTGACCAAAACGGGCAACCAAACACCATCCCAATCACATGTATGCCCAGAAGAACATCTTGAAGTCGAATGATATCCTCGTACATTCTCATTAGCAAAGAAACAGCATCTTGGGATGATGGACCTGATCGACCACAGGTCGGGATCTTGACCAACCCGCTGTCCAAACCTCCGTATCAAAAAGAAAAATCCCCAAGGGAGTACAACCCTGCAAGCAATAAGCTCAAAATTCTCTGCATCTCCAGCAAAAGCAAAATCATCAAACGAGAAGAGAATGAGCCAAGCTATGCATTCATCATGCATCTCCATGCATCAGCATCCATCGCATCAATCATCATGTTTACCTGCTTTCAAAATAAAAGCCTGTTAGCCAAAGACCCCACAGACATCCCTAGTGGAGGCACGTGCAAACCAGATTTCCATTTCAAAAAGACAAAAAATGTTTCTATTTGCAAATAAAAACCCCACGGAGTATCACTCCCCAGAGTGGGTGCCTTTTCAAAAATCCAAAAATGTTTTCCAGTAGAGCGTTCTGCCTCCAACACACTGGGAGATCTTCCATATCTCTGGGTAGGAGCCGACGCAAAAATCAAATAAGATCTGACGTCTCGCGGTTTCCCTGGAGATCATCGGATCCAATGCACTCAAAGTACGGTCAAACTGAACTCCAGTGTCAGTACGATCGTGCCACATGCCAAGATACAAAAAAGATGAAAGCCAAAAAGCTCGGTCACAGAAACCATTTGAACAGGTGGAAACGATGAATTGTAACCCAAGTATCAAAATCAGCAGATTGGGTGGAAAGAGTTCACCCACACATACCTAGGCGTGGATGCCTGAAGTACCTTGATTGAGTCCAAGTCGGCGTAGTAGAATCCCGTAAGACTATCTGACGCAGGGCGTCTAACCACTTTGACAGTCAAGCGAAACAAGTACTCCTGGAGTGATCTAGGAAAACATCAAACATCACACAATCAGTCATAGGGTCAGTATCCTCGTAAGACTAACGGACGCAGAGGCTCTGCTGTACCTTTCCGATGTTAGTACCGATCGGGAATGGAAGGGTTGCGATTGGGTACCCAGGTTGCAACGCATGCAGGGACAATCGCAACGTTTTCTCCAAACTCTCGCGGTATGTGCGAGTTATCAATTTCCAGACAATCAACTGACTCAGATACAAAGGATAACAAAGATTCCAGACCACAATCAAGGAAAGAATGAATTGCAAACCAAGCATCAAAACCAGCAGATCGGGTGGAAAAGCCCACCCGCACATACCTAGGCATGGATGCCTGAAGTACCTTGACTGAGTCCAAGTCGGCGTAGTAGAATCCCGTAAGACTATCTGACGCAGGGCGTCTAACCACTTTGACAGTCAAGCGAAACAAGTACTCCTGGAGTGATCTGGGAAAACATCAAACATACAATCAATCACAGGGTCAGTAACCTCGTAAGACTGTCGACGCAGAGGCTCTGCTGTACCTTTCCGATGTTAGTACCGATCGGGAATGGAAGGGTTGCGATTGGGTACCCAGGTTGCAGCGCATGCAGGGACAATCGCAACGTTTTCTCCAAACTCCCGCGGTATGTGCGAGTGAGCGATCTCCAAACGATCAACTGGCACAGATGCAAAGGCAAGCAAAGATTTCAGAACATGATCCATGAATGACCAGGTCAGAAGTGGGGTATCCACTCGCTTTGGCATTCGGTTGCACGCAACCTCTGCCAAAGAGGGGCATCTGTAGACACCCCACCTTCGGCTACACTGTTGGTAGAGATAGCTGGTTGAACGGAGGACCATACCCCCAAATCCCAAGTCCAAACTCAGCCAAACTCACCCTTGTAAGCCCCATTCCATAGCCCAGTTCAAGCCTGAACCCAGTCAACCCAGTCCTAAAAACCACCCTGAAAAACCCCCCATAAAAAAGGCCAGTCAAAAAATCTCAAAAAAAGTCAAACTCACTGAGTCAACTCGCTGAGTTAACCCGCTGAGTCAACCCGTCGAGTCAAACACCGAGTCAACCGTCGAGTCAACCCGTCGAGTCAAACCACCGAGTCGACCCGCTGAGTCAACTCACTGAGTCGACCAGCGAGTCCAACAGCAGCCCCGAGTGAGCGACCGTACTCGCTGGAAACCGAGGAGCGGCCGTACGGGCGGCCCATGGCAGGCCGCTCGAAAAAAATTACGAGAGTGCCCCTCTCTGCTGCTATAAATACCCCCCTCCCCTTCTCATTTCAACATCCCTTCGAGTCCAGTGCAGTCCGGGTGCGATCCGAGTCCCCTTTCCCCTTTAGCCCATTTTTCCACCAAGGAGAGCCCGAGTGAGGAGAGTCTAGCCCTGGTCCAGCCCAGCCTGACCACTGGTCCAAGCCTCCCAAGCCATCCCAGTCTTGATCCAGCCACTCGAAGCCGACCCTTGCGACACCTCCGTCCACTCAGCCACTCTTTTCCAGCATCATCTCATTTGCATCTAGCATAAGTGCAACATTTACTTTTCTTCCAATCCCCCTGCTTCACTACAAGCACCTTGATTCTTCAAGCACACTGCATATGTCTTAAATTAAGCACCTGTCAGTTCGAGCGTATGCTCTGGGCTTGCCCGTTGTTGGAACCTGCCCATCAGAAACTCTTACTGTTCAGACCTGCATTCACGTACATATCACTATAAGCACTTTGAATATTCAAGCACACAGCATGCATCATCTCGCATAAAGCACCTGTCAGTTCGAGCGTACGCTCTGGGCTTGCCCGTTGTTGGAACCTGCCCATCAGAAACTCTTACTGTTCAGACCCGCATTCATGCATCATGTCATCCATGAGAATATACGAGGATTAAACTTGACTTTCAAGTATTCGATCGATTCTGTGAAGTAGAGACCGTACTTCGGTACGGGCAGTGTGTGGGGTGCTTAACCTCTTCCCACCCTGTAACCGTGATCCCTTACCTTGAATCTCTGGCCGCAGATCAACATGAGTCATTTTAGAGGAAGGAATCTTTGGATTTCCTTCTCTAACGTTTCTACGGGGTCTAGCCGACTGTAGATTCGAAGTAACTGGCTAGTGGCGACTCTGGTCTTATATAAACACACTTAAACATATCCAACTTAACACGACAACCAAACGAAGCCCTCGAGAATGAGGCAAGCCAGTGGCACAAACGGCGATTTCGTACTCACGCATCCTCATCTCCTTCTTTTCCGAAAGGAAAGGGGAAGGGAGAAGAACGTCGTGTGGGAGCGCGAAAAATCGGCGAGGGTCCACACTTAGTTCACCTTCAATTATTATCCAAGGCTTCTAAAGGTGTTCTTTTAACCTTTAAATAGGTGATGTCTCTCTCTCATTCTTACAATTACAAAACATGCATTAGATAGTCTTTTAAGCATAGAAATCATACATAAAATGTGAAGAAATGAGGTTAGAATATGTATAAATTAAGAACTCAAAACATCCCCAACCAGCATTTTGCTAGTCTCGAGTAAAACTTGCATGAAACAATTCACTTATCTAAAAACTCAACTCTCTTTTGGAAACTATACTTCTCTAAACTTCAAGACATATAAGTGCAAAATTCAAAAAAAATTAGTTATAGGAGTTTTTGAAATCTTAAATTTTCTAAACATAATAAGTGTTCATATAGAATCCTCACCGATTGATTGACAAATAGAAGAATCCGAACATGTATGATATAGTGTGCATTGTGAAAGTTCATCTCACGAATTTCCAAGATCGCCTTCTTTATAAATCAATAAAACAAGAGATATAAAAATGTACAGATCAACCAAATGCCTATAACAAGAATTTACCTTACTGTTTTTTTGACGGCTTTCACACTACTTCCTATTTCCAACTTTGGTTACGAGTAGACCATGCCCTAGTTGGTAATAGGTAGCCCTTTTCAGAATTTTTAACAAATAATCAATAATAATCATACTTTTTTTCTATTTTCCATACACATTAGATAGGATTTTTAGAAATCCATATCTTTCGTTCTTTTCTCTTATTTCGTACATGAATAAGGATAAACAAAGTTCTCCGGATTGGTTCCTAAACGCTTCAAATCTTCAGTTTAACCAATCTACAAATCTACATAATCCCTTTAAACCATAAGAATCGTATAATGTGAATTAGACTCAAAAGTGTTAAAATTTTCTATCAATCAACTTAATAAGGGAATTCATATAGAAGATCAATACATTTAAGATAATTCAGAGATCTTAAAGTCATATCAATTCATCTCTCATTCTTTCATACTTATAACATCCCAAATACATATAAACAAGGTTTTCCAAAAGAGTTTTGAGTTTTCAAAAAAATTAAAAATTTCCTACAAACATTGCTCGAAATGTAACAAAATATTAGATTCTAGGAATCTCACCCCCAACCAAATCTTGTATTATCCTCAATGGAAAAAGATATGCAATGAGTAATACATGAGAGCAATGATAAAAATAAAAGAGGGTGAGAATGAGAGTACTTAAGAGAGTCGATCATGGAAATCTACCTCCGACATCTAAATATAATAAAATAGTAAAACTAAAACAGAAAAACAAACTAAACCTAATCTACTCTATACCTCCGTCAGATTAGGAGATCAATCATCCTGATACACAAGATCCTTCAGAGGGATGAACATATCCTCTGAATCAAACTTCTCAACGAATGGTTTAAGGTGTTGTCCGTTCACTTTAAAGCAATTACCATTCGTGGCATTTTCTATCTCGACAGTCCCATGAGGAAAAACTTCTTTAACAATGTATGGGCCCGTCTATCGAGATGTCAATTTTTTTGAAAAAAGATGAAGTCGAGAATTGTACAAGAGTACGTTTTGACCTTCATGAATTTTTTTTCTAAAAATGTGTTTATCATGGAAGACTTTCATTTTACTCTTATAAATTCTTGAGTTCTCATAAGCATCATTCCGAATCTCATCAAGTTCATTCAGTTGGGGTTTGTGAAGCGAGCTAGCCTTGTCAATGTTGAAGTTCAATGCTCGAATTGCCCAATAGGCTTTATGTTCAAGCTTCACAGGCAAGTGACAAGCTTTTTCATAGACAAGTCTATAGGGATACATTCCAATCGAGGTCTTATAAGCGGTATGGTGAGCCCAAAGGGCGTCGACTAATCTCAGCGACCAATCTTTATGATCCGGCCTCACCATCTTTTCCAAATCTGTTTGATTTTTCAATTGAAAATTTTATCTTTCCCACTTGTCTATGGGTGGTATGGGGTACCTACTTTATGCGTAATGCCATATTTCATCATTAAGGCTTTGAAAGGCCTACTGCAAAAGTGAGAGCCACCATCACTTATGATGGCTCGAGATGTTCCAAATATGAAAAGTATATTTTCTTTAAGGAACTGTAGAACCGTGCGGTGATCATTGGTTTCACATAGAATCTCCTTTATCCACTTGGACACATAGTCTACGGCAAGCAGTATATAGATATGTCCAAAAGATGAGGGCACCCGTACCTTAATTAGCCCTCCGTACACCTCTTTTCCGAACTCGGCATACCTGGAATAGTCCAAACCGGCGAGTTTCAATCAGACACCCTATTTTGGTACTGCAACGACCTGAGACTTGTACCCCGGCGACCGCGCGGACGCCACGACTCCAACGCCGCGCGGCACGCCCCGATTCGATACCTAGTTTGAAAGATGTGTTCATGTGCGTAGATCGAGGCGGGCCACGCTACACATGCATGGTGTGGGCCCCACTTGCACAAATCCCTAGGTTGTCCCATCAATCAATCAATATCCCATCAATCAATCAACATCCCATCAATCCATCAAGCATCAATCAATCAAGTACATCTCTCTCTCCTCACAAGTCAACTTAAGCCATACCCAAGCAATCCAATCTCATAATTACCCCATCCATCATCATTCCCATTTCTAATACCACTTAGATCCCAAGCTCCCTACAAACAAGTGCCATACGTAGCCATTTTTGGAAAGAGAGAGAGAAAGAGAGAGAAAGAGAAAGAGAGAGTAAGAAAAGGAAGAGATTAGTGAGTGAGATTGGAGGGTTAAGAGAGTTCTTGTAGACTTAGGTGACTAGAGGAGGAGATCTACCACATCGAGCCGTCCGATCGTCTATCCGACCCAATCCAACCGTCCAATTTGAGTGAGTGCTAAGGGGGGCATAAACTCCCCTTTCTTCCTTTTTCCCTTTCATTTTTGGGCCCACAAGTGGGCCATGTTGTGAGACAGCGTGCCCCGCACGCTGCCACGACATGGACCACCTTGTGTGGCCCACCATGATGCTTTATTTTCATTTTTCCTATTCTTTGAAACATGAAGATCTTGATGAGGTATACTACAAGGATTATCTTGATCCAAAGCTAATTGGGCCCACCATGAGGTGGCCCAGCTGATGAATGGAGTGGATCCTACATGTGTGGACCCCACTGATCAAGGCACCACAAAACAAATAAAAAAAGAAGAAGAAAAAGAAAAGAAAAAAAAAGGATGGGAGGCCGCTGGACAGCCAGCGTCTAGAGGACGCTGCTGCCCAGCGCTGCCCCTTTGAGCACTGGACGTGGGTCCCCACTCATGGGGCCCACCTTGATGCAGGTATTCGATCCACACCGTCCGTCTGTTTCTCCAGCCCATTTTATTGCTGGACACAAAGAATGAGACTGACCCAGATCTCAGGTGGACCACACCATAGAAAACAGTAGGGATAATGGAACCCACTGTCGGAACTTCTTGGGCCCACCGTGACGTTTGTAGATTGTTTCACCAGTCCAATATTAGACTCATTAGGTCCCCAATGAGCTGGGGGACCTGATGAATGGAGTGGATTACACTCATGTGGGCCCCACTTAAAATAATCAAAAGGAAACAAAAAAAAAGAAGAAAGAAGAGTGACCAGCGTCACGCTGCTCTCTCTCTCTCTCTCTCTCTCTCTCTGCGCGTCAGGGGTGCTGGACGATTGGAGTGGGTCCCCATTCGTGGGACCCACCTTAATGATTTTGTTAGATCCACACCGTCCATCTGTTTCCCTGGATCATTTTAGGTCCAGGGCCCAAACTTGAAACAAATCCAAATCTCAAGTGGACCATACTACCCGAAACAGTGGAGATGATGACGTCTATGGTAGAACTTTCTCTGGCCCATCTTGCAGTTTGTAGACCCCGTAACCTGTCCAATATTGGACTCTAAGCGTTCCTCAGGAGCTGGGGAACATGATGAACGGTGGGGATAATACTAATGTGGGCCCCACTTGAAATAAGCATAAGAAAAAGAAAAAAAAAAACAAAAACAAAATGCAAAGGAGTCCTGACGCTGGACGGTTCCAGCGTCAGGCGCTGCCAGCGTCAGGGACACTGGACGATCGAAGTGGGGTCCCCACTCGTGGGACCCACCTTGCTGTGTGTGTAAAATCCACACCGTCCATCTATTTCCCTGGACCATTTTAGGGCCAAGGCCCAAACATGAACCAGACCCAAATCTCAAGCGGACCGTGCTACCTGAAACAGTAGAGGTAATGACGTCTACGGTCAAATTTTCTTTGGCCCATCTGGAATTATGTAGACCTTATAAGCTATCTAATGTTGGGCTCGTTAGGTCCCTCATGAGCTGGGGAACCTAATACATGGAGTGGATCAGCCTTATGTGGGCCCCATTGGACCAAAATCAGATATAAAAAAAAAAAAAAAAGAAGAAGAAGAAAGAAGGAGAGGCGTTAGCCTCTGACGCTGGGAGTACCCAGTGTCCACGGACGCTGGGCTCCTCAGCCGTCCACCAGTGGCCCACCTCGTGGGACCCACCTTGATGTATTTGTTTTATCCAGCCATCCACCTGTTTTCTCAGATCATTTCAGGGCCCACCATTACGACGGTTTTCTATCTGAACCGTCTATCAGGTCACGTAGACCTATATGAATGGAAAACACAAATATCAGCTTGATCCAAAACTCAGTTGGGCCCACCTAGAACATACGTGCTTTATCTCTTCCATCCATAAGTTTTTTCCAGCTCATTCTAGTGGCTGAGCCCAAAAGTTAAGCATATCCAAATGTCAAGTGGGCCATGCCACGGGAAACAGTGGGAATATGAATTCCACCATTAAAACCTTCTCATGCCCTACAGTTATGTTTATTTAACATCCAACCTGTTCATAAGATCACCTGGATATGGGTGAAGGGAGATCATGAATATCAGCTTTATCCATAACTTCTATGACCCAGGTGGGCCCCACGCTCGTATAGCAGGTGACCCACCCTATGGGTCCTACATGATGTATGTGTCTGATCCAGGCCGTCCTTTCTTGGGCCTACCTATGATCTATATGTTTTATCTATGCAGTATACTATTTTTGTCTGCCTGTTTTGTATGTGCAGGCCCAAGTATGGGGCCGATGTGGTCTCAAGTGGGTTATGCCGTGAAGACCTTTACATTTCCAATGGGGCCCACAGTTCGGGTCCCACTCTCTGTATATATATTGGGCCATTCAAGGCCAACAGTACATGATATGTCTTGTAATATGCTAGTATACTTAGCTGGATAGGTCACACTGATAATATGCTTAGTGTAATGAATATCATACCCATTCATTTGTACATACGCATCATATGTATGCCTGACTGTGGACGATGTCGATCATAGCATATGCCTTATAGCTTGAGATACTTAGGGGACCCGTATGAGATAGGGTCACCCTACATGATCGCGCGGTATGCGCAGGTTTGGTGCATGGCTTTAATAGTGTGACTCATGCATCTCGCATTATACATGTCATGATCAGATTCTCACCCCAGCGGCATCGGGGTTTTGACCACCACAGTCACCTCGTGGATGGTAGGAATGGACACTGGAAATATGTTCTAGCACTTGGGCGCCAAAGATGTCCTTGGGTGAAAGTCCCTAAACCCTGTGGTACCAGTAGGATGCTCCAATGTCTAGACCGAGTGGATTTATGAGCGCATGAGGGCCAAATACCAGTAGGCCGCGTCTCCCACTGTGTCGGGGTCGGTTGGAAGGGGGTGTGACCTTACCCGCCCGGGTGCAGAGGGCTATATACTAGGTTGAGTTTGACCAGCTCGTGAATGGGTTCGCTATCGACGAGCCGGGTGAATTTTCTTATATGTCATTGACGAGGCGGATAGTGAGGTCTCTTCCACTCGCTTGGTTATGCGCGCGATGGGCGGCAACCAATGTCTGGAGTGTACTAGACCCCGGTGATGTCCCAGTTGTAAACCGTATGATATATGACAGTTGAGGATTGACATGCGCACATGGCATCATTAGCATATGACACTCGGCCATATAGGCCCATTGCATTGCATAGCCTCGAGATGGCTAATGACATTCATAGACTTGGTAGTGTAGCCTGCCATCATTTCCGCTTACTCTGATATCTGTATACCTGTCATATGCATTGCGCACACACCACACACTCTCTAAGCTTCATAGTAAGCTTATGCACGTTGTTTACGTGCAGGTCATACTATAGCATGACAGCAGTGAGATAGGGGCGCGCATTTGATTTTTCAGCTTTCAGTTATACCTTGTATTTCCTTTTTCTACAGCATTGTACTCAAAAGATTATCTTAGTGGATATGTGATGTGATGCTTTTTGGTTTGGTATACTTATGTTTATGCTCATCTATAAAAAAAAAAATTTACCTTGAAAATCCTCCTTGTGGGATCCCAGGATCGGAACCTGGCGTATGGGAGCTAGGGGCCGAGAATGGGGTACTACGGAGGCTGTTGGCACCGGATTCGGCGGCCGGGAATTTAGTGAGCCCGGTCCCCGAGTTTGGGGCGTGACAGAAGTTGGTATCAGAGCATAACTTGGGAATACCTGTCCACAACATTACATATCTACTAATAACCTTTAATTACCTGCCTTGTACTATATGATTGCTAGGACCCCAATCTTACTCACCTGCTTTGAACTTAGTTTAAACTAGGACTCCCCTATTGTATGCCTAGAAAATTTTGATTGACGTGTGGGCACTCATGAGTAACCCGATGCTAAGAGGATCCTGCCTTTTTGTAGGACATGGCACCCAAGAGAGCCGTTGGTAGGCAATCGTCTAGTGCGGGTACGTCCCAGACTGCCCCAGCTCCAGGCATGACTGCTGGTCAGTTCCAGCAGATGTTGCGTGCCATGACCTCCTTGGTAGAGCGCCAAGAGAGTAGGTCAGCCGATTCACCTGCCACATCCGAGCAGGATCGCGCCCGTTCCTTACTTAGGGATTTCAGGCAGATGGATCCCCCGCGTTTCTCGGGCGATCCGAACCCCGAGGCGGCAGAGAGATGGAAGTCTGAAGTAGAAAAGATCTTTACCATTATGCGATGCACGACTGTGCAGCGAGTTCCTCTCGCTGTCTTCCTTCTTCAGGGAGAGGCCGAGCATTGGTGGTCATCGATTACCCGCATAGTAGAGGCAGATTTCGAGTGGACCTGGGAGGATTTTGTAGACCGGTTTGACCGGAAGTTCTTCCCTGAGCATGTCCGTCAGCAGAGAGCGTTAGAGTTCGAGACGCTAGTCCAGGGAGAGATGACCGTATCACAGTACGAGGCCCGATTCGTTGAGCTGTCTCGATTCGCGACGTATCTTGTGGATGATGCGAGGCGAAAGGCCCGTCGGTTCGAGGGCGGTTTGCGCCTTGGCCTTAGGGGCCGTGTCGCAGGACACAAGCTCCCTACATTTGAGGAGGTGGTGGAGCGGGCCCAAATTTATGAGGCAGAGTGGGCCGACGCGCAGCGGATCCGCAGTCAAGGCGGAGATCGAAAGGGGAAGAGAAAGGCACCCTCTGGCAACTTCCGACAGCAGCGTCAGCAGTATCAGCCGCCGAGACCCCATCAGCAGCATCAGCGACAGCAGTACCCACCGCCGAGAGCTCCTCCGCAGCAGAGGCAGCAGCAGAGGACGCATCAGCAGCAGCAACAACCACAGAGGGGACAGGCACCTCCCCAGCAGGCTCAAGGCCGGTTCTATGCAACCCAGCAGGACCCTCAGGCACCAGGAGGAGTCGTAGAGGGTACACTCCTTGTCTCTGCATGCATAGCACATGTTCTATTTGATTCTGGCGCATCACATTCATTCATATCTGAGGATTTCTGTCGATCGATTGGTTTGCCGTTAGAATCCGTGCGCGAGGGTTTGTCAGTGTCGACACCCTTAGGGAAGACCGCAGTATTAAGTTTGATTTGTTCGTCTTGCCCTGTCTTGGTAGGAGAGACCTTTTTGCCTGCTGACTTGTTTGTTTTGCCGATGTCCGAGTTTGATGTTATCTTGGGCATGGATTGGTTGTCCGAGTATCATGCCATCATAGACTGTTTCGCGAGAACAGTTACCTTCCTTATACCCGGCATGCCGCAATTTCAATTTGTTGCTGAACCCAGAGGAGAGCAATTATCAGCACTGATGGCTTGTGCAATTGAGGAGCCGGTTGCTTTGAGCATCGACCACTTGCCGATCGTTTGTGACTTTTCAGATGTGTTTTAGGAGATTCCGGGGTTGCCGCCTCGTCGGCATACCGAGTTCCAGATTGACCTTGTACCCGGTACCGCGCCTATCTCAAAGGCCCCGTACCGTATGGCACCGTTGGAGCTGCGAGAACTGCAAAAGCAGTTGGATGAGTTGCGCGAGCTAGGCTTCATCCATCCGAGTAGTTCACCGTGGGGAGCACCAGTACTCTTTGTGAAGAAGAAGGATGGCTCATTGAGGCTTTGCGTAGATTACCGCGAGCTCAATAAGGTCACGATCAAGAACAAGTACCCGCTTCCGAGGATTGACGATTTGTTTGATCAGCTGCGGGAGGCGAAGTTCTTTTCAAAGATAGATCTGCGGTCCGGTTATCATCAAGTTCGTGTCCGGGAGGAGGATATCCCAAAGACAGCATTTAGGACGCGCTATGGTCATTTTGAGTTCCAGGTCATGTCCTTTGGACTGACCAATGCGCCCGCAGTGTTCATGCAGTTGATGAATGAGGTCTTCCGTCCGTATCTTGACCAGTTTGTTGTAGTGTTCATTGACGACATTCTGATCTATTCAAGGACCCGAGAGGAGCATGAGCAGCATTTAGAAATCACCCTGCAGACTCTCCGTGCACACCAGCTCTATGCGAAGTTGGAGAAGTGCGAGTTTTGGCAGGAGGAGGTGAAGTTCCTCGGTCATGTCGTGACGAGGCAAGGAGTAGCAGTGGACCCAACTAAGGTTGATGACGTGCGTCAGTGGTGCCAGCCCACGAACGCGTCTGAGGTTCGAAGTTTTCTGGGGCTAGCAGGTTATTACCGTCGTTTCATTGAGGGCTTCTCTCGTATTGCTGCCCCGTTAACCAGATTGACTAGAAATGGTGCTGAGTTTGTATGGAGTGACACATGTGAGCGGGCATTCGCGGAGCTAAAGGATCCTCTTACGTCGGCACCAGTCCTCACTCTTCCTTCTGGGAGTGATGGATTCGTGATTTTTACAGATGCCTCGGTATTGGCTTAGGTGCTGTTCTGATGCAACATGGCAAAGTAGTAGCGTATGCGTCTCGCCAGCTCAAGATCCATGAGCAGAACTACCCCACGCATGATCTAGAGTTGGCAGCTATTGTCTTCGCACTGAAGGTATGGAGGCACTATCTCTATGGGGTCAAGTTCAAGCTCTTCTCTGATCATAAGAGCTTGAAGTACCTCTTTTCACAGTCAGAATTAAATATGAGGCAGAGGCGTTGGATGGAGCTCCTAAAGGACTATGATTTCGATCTTCAGTACCACCCCAGCAAGGCTAACGTGGTGGCGGATGCCCTTAGCCGCCAGCCACGGGGCTTAGTGGCGCATATGATGGTGCAGGAGTGGAGGATGCTCAAGGATATTGCTGAGTATGACTTCGAGCTAAGCCTACAGTCTTCCATTGCTCGGTTATCGGGCCTGTCGATTCAACCCTCCCTTGTTTCTAGGGTGATCGAAGCTCAGCAGACGGATCCGACGTTGAAGGATTATTGGGAAGAGGCCTCGTCAGAGGATCGGACAGACTGGCAGATTGGGTCAGATGGTGGACTTCATTTTCGAGGGCGGTTGTGTGTCCCAAACATTTCATAGTTGCGCAGAGATCTTATGAATGAGGCATACCGATCGAGGTTCACTATACACCCTGGTTCTACTAAGATGTATCGTGATATGAGGAGACAGTATTATTGGGCCGGAATGAAGCGTCAGATTGCCAGCTTTGTGTCCGAGTGCGACACTTGTCAGCGTGTTAAGGCCGATCATCGAAAACCTCCAGGACCCTTGCAGCCGTTGAGTATTCCGTTGTGGAAATGGGAGCACGTGACCACGGATTTTATTATGGGATTGCCGAGGACTGATCGCGGTCATGACGCCATCTGGGTTGTCGTTGATCGTCTGACAAAGTCAGCACATTTCCTTGCGATACGTGCATCATGGCCATTGCACCGGCTTGCAAAGTTGTTCATCGATGAGATTGTGAGATTGCATGGAGTCCCGGTTTGGATCGTTTCCGACCGAGACCCGAGATTTACGTCGCGATTCTGGAGGAGTTTTCAGAAGGCGATGGGGCCTGCCTTGAAGTTCAGCACTGCATACCACCCACAGACCAACGGACAGACCGAGAGGGTCAACCAGATCCTTGAGGACATGCTCCGAGCTTGTGTGCTGGATTTCTCAGGGAGTTGGGATGAGCATTTGCGTTTGGCTGAGTTTGCATACAATAACGGCTACCAAGCGACTATTGGTATGGCACCTTTCGAAGCGCTGTATGGTAGACCTTGTAGGTCTCCCAGTTGTTGGACCGAGGTTGGAGAGAGTCATCTCCTAGGTCCCGAGCTTGTGCAGAGGACATCAGAAGCTATCGATGCCATCAGGCAGCGGATGCGCACAGCTCAGAGCCGACAGAAGAGTTTTGCAGATCATCGGCGTCGTCCCCTAGAGTTGACGTTGGGGATCGTGTGTATCTCAAGGTCTCGCCTATGAAGGGCGTAGTTCGTTTTGGAGCCAAGGGGAAGCTTGCCCCAAGGTTCATTGGACCCTTCGAGATCACTGGACGCGTTGGCGTCGTGGCTTATCAGCTGGCCTTGCCACTTCAGTTGTCTGGCATCCACAATGTTTTTCATGTTTCTATGTTGCGGAAGTGTGAGTCAGATGTGGTTCCTGTAATAGATTGGCAACCGTTGGAGGTTCGCGAGGATGCTTCTTACATCGAGCAGCCGATCCGTATCCTTGACCGGAAGGAGCAGGTTCTCCGAACCAAGGTCATCCCTTTAGTAAAAGTTCAGTGGAGTCACCATAGCATAGATGAGGCATCGTGGGAGCGAGAGGCAGAGATTCGCGAACGTTATCCCCATCTTTTCGATGACTGATTGTATACGTATGTTTGTTTTCAGTTTGGTATATATGTAGTGACGAGATTCCTTTTTACTTGACAGCCTCAGTTAGTTTGACTTCATAGTATAAATTTCGAGGACGAAATTTTTTGTTAGGAGGGGAGAACTGTAACACCCGTACCTTAATTAGCCCTCCGTACACCTCTTTTCCGAACTCGGCATACCTGGAACAGTCCAAACCGGCGAGTTTCAATCAGACACCCTATTTTGGTACCGCAACGACCTGAGACTTGTACCCCGGCGACCGCGCGGACGCCACGACTCCAACGCCGCGCGGCACGCTCCGATTCGATACCTAGTTTGAAAGATGTGTTCATGTGCGTAGATCGAGGCGGGCCACGCTACACATGCATGGTGTGGGCCCCACTTGCACAAATCCCTAGGTTGTCCCATCAATCAATCAATATCCCATCAATCAATCAACATCCCATCAATCCATCAAGCATCAATCAATCAAGTACATCTCTCTCTCCTCACAAGTCAACTTAAGCCATACCCAAGCAATCCAATCTCATAATTACCCCATCCATCATCATTCCCATTTCTAATACCACTTATATCCCAAGCTCCCTACAAACAAGTGCCATACGTAGCCATTTTTGGAAAGAGAGAGAGAAAGAGAGAGAAAGAGAAAGAGAGAGTAAGAAAAGGAAGAGATTAGTGAGTGAGATTGGAGGGTTAAGAGAGTTCTTGTGGACTTAGGTGACTAGAGGAGGAGATCTACCACATCGAGCCGTCCGATCGTCTATCCGACCCAATCCAACCGTCCAATTTGAGTGAGTGCTAAGGGGGGCATAAACTCCCCTTTCTTCCTTTTTCCCTTTCATTTTTGGGCCCACAAGTGGGCCATGTTGTGAGACAGCGTGCCCCGCACGCTGCCACGACATGGACCACCTTGTGTGGCCCACCATGATGCTTTATTTTCATTTTTCCTATTCTTTGAAACATGAAGATCTTGATGAGGTATACTACAAGGATTATCTTGATCCAAAGCTAATTGGGCCCACCATGAGGTGGCCCAGCTGATGAATGGAGTGGATCCTACATGTGTGGACCCCACTGATCAAGGCACCACAAAACAAATAAAAAAAGAAGAAGAAAAAGAAAAGAAAAAAAAAGGATGGGAGGCCGCTGGACAGCCAGCGTCCAGAGGACGCTGCTGCCCAGCGCTGCCCCTTTGAGCACTGGACGTGGGTCCCCACTCGTGGGGCCCACCTTGATGCAGGTATTCGATCCACACCGTCCGTCTGTTTCTTCAGCCCATTTTATTGCTGGACACAAAGAATGAGACTGACCCAGATCTCAGGTGGACCACACCATAGAAAACAGTAGGGATAATGGAACCCACTGTCGGAACTTCTTGGGCCCACCGTGACGTTTGTAGATTGTTTCACCAGTCCAATATTAGACTCATTAGGTCCCCAATGAGCTGGGGGACCTGATGAATGGAGTCGATTACACTCATGTGGGCCCCACTTAAAATAATCAAGAGAAAACAAAAAAAAAGAAGAAAGAAGAGTGACCAGCGTCACGCTGCTCTCTCTCTCTCTCTCTCTCTCTCTCTCTGCGAGTCAGGGGCGCTGGACGATTGGAGTGGGTCCCCATTCGTGGGACCCACCTTGATGATTTTGATAGATCCACACCGTCCATCTGTTTCCCCGGATCATTTTAGGTCCAGGGCCCAAACTTGAAACAAATCCAAATCTCAAGTGGACCATACTACCCGAAACAGTGGAGATGATGACGTCTATGGTAGAACTATCTCTGGCCCATCTTGCAGTTTGTAGACCCCGTAACCTGTCCAATATTGGACTCTAAGCGTTCCTCAGGAGCTGGGGAACATGATGAACGGTGGGGATAATACTAATGTGGGCCCCACTTGAAATAAGCATAAGAAAAAGAAAAAAAAACAAAAAACAAAAACAAAAACAAAATGCAAAGGAGTCCTGACGCTGGATGGTTCCAGCGTCAGGCGCTGCCAGCGTCAGGGACGCTGGACGATCGAAGTGGGGTCCCCACTCGTGGGACCCACCTTGCTGTGTGTGTAAAATCCACACCGTCCATCTATTTCCCTGGACCATTTTAGGGCCAAGGCCCAAACATGAACCAGACCTAAATCTCAAGCGGACCGTGCTACCTGAAACAGTAGAGGTAATGACGTCTAAGGTCAAATTTTATTTGGCCCATCTGGAATTTTGTAGACCTTATAAGCTATCTAATGTTGGGCTCGTTGGGTCCCTCATGAGCTGGGGAACCTAATACATGGAGTGGATCAGCCTTATGTGGGCCCCATTGGACCAAAATCAGATATAAAAAAAAAAAACAAGAAGAAGAAGAAAGAAGGAGAGGCGTTAGCCTCTGACGCTGGGAGTACCCAGTGTCCACGGACGCTGGGCTCCTCAGCCGTCCACCAGTGGCCCACCTCGTGGGACCCACCTTGATGTATTTGTTTTATCCAGCCATCCACCTGTTTTCTCAGATCATTTCAGGGCCCACCATTACGACGGTTTTCTATCTGAACCGTCTATCAAGTCACGTAGACCTATATGAATGGAAAACACAAATATCAGCTTGATCCAAAACTCAGTTGGGCCCACCTAGAACATACGTGCTTTATCTCTTCCATCCATAAGTTTTTTCCAGCTCATTCTAGTGGCTGAGCCCAAAAGTTAAGTATATCCAAATGTCAAGTGGGCCATGCCACGGGAAACAGTGGGAATATGAATTCCACCGTTAAAACCTTCCCAAGCCCTACAGTTATGTTTATTTAACATCCAACCTGTTCATAAGATCACCTGGATATGGGTGAAGGGAGATCATGAATATCAGCTTTATCCATAACTTCTATGACCCAGGTGGGCCCCACGCTCGTATAGCAGGTGACCCACCCTATGGGTCCTACATGATGTATGTGTCTGATCCAGGCCGTCCTTTCTTGGGCCTACCTATGATCTATATGTTTTATCCATGCAGTATACTATTTTTGTCTGCCTGTTTTGTATGTGCAGGCCCAAGTATGGGGTCGATGTGGTCTCAAGTGGGTTATGCCGTGAAGACCTTTACATTTCCAATGGGGCCCACAGTTCGGGTCCCACTCTCTGTATATATATTGGGCCATTCAAGGCCAACAGTACATGATATGTCTGGTAATATGCTAGTAAACTTAGCTGGATAGGTCACACTGATAATATGCTTAGTGTAATGAATATCATACCCATTCATTTGTACATACGCATCATATGTATGCCTGACTATGGACGATGTCGATCATAGCATATGCCTTACAGCTTGAGATACTTAGGGGACCCGTATGAGATAGGGTCACCCTACATGATCGCGCGGTATGCGCAGGTTTGGTGCATGGCTTTAATAGTGTGACTCATACATCTCGCATTATAAATGTCATGATCAGATTCTCACCCCAGCGGCATCGGGGTTTTGACCACCACAGTCACATCGTGGATGGTAGGAATGGACACCGGAAATATGTTCTAGCACTTGGGCGCCAAAGATGTCCTTGGGTGAAAGTCCCTAAACCCTGTGGTACCAGTAGGATGCTCCAATGTCTAGACCGAGTGGATTTATGAGCGCATGAGGGCCAAATACCAGTAGGCCGCGTCTCCCACTGTGTCGGGGTCGGTTGGAAGGGGGTGTGACCTTACCCGCCCGGGTGCAGAGGGCTATACTAGGTTGAGTTTGACCAGCTCGTGAATGGGTTCGCTATCGACGAGCCGGGTGAATTTTCTTATATGTCATTGACGAGGCGGATAGTGAGGTCTCTTCCACTCGCTTGGTTATGCGCGCGATGGGCGGCAACCAATGTCTGGAGTGTACTAGACCCCGGTGATGTCCCAGTTGTAAACCGTATGATATATGACAGTTGAGGATTGACATGCGCACATGGCATCATTAGCATATGACACTCGGCCATATAGGCCCATTGCATTGCATAGCCTCGAGATGGCTAATGACATTCATAGACTTGGTAGTGTAGCCTGCCATCATTTCCACTTACTCTGATATCTGTATACCTGTCATATGCATTGCGCACACACCACACACTCTCTAAGCTTCATAGTAAGCTTATGCACGTTGTTTACGTGCAGGTCATACTATAGCATGACAGCAGTGAGATAGGGGCGCGCATTTGATTTTTCAGCTTTCAGTTATACCTTGTATTTCCTTTTTCTACAGCATTGTACTCAAAAGATTATCTTAGTGGATATGTGATGTGATGCTTTTTGGTTTGGTATACTTATGTTTATGCTCATCTATAAAAAAAAAATTTACCTTGAAAATCCTCCTTGTGGGATCCCAGGATCGGAACCTGGCGTATGGGAGCTAGGGGCCGAGAATGGGGTACTACGGAGGCTGTTGGCACCGAATTCGGCGGCCGGGAATTTAGTGAGCCCGGTCCCCGAGTTTGGGGCGTGACAATACCTCCGTCAGATTAGGAGATCAATCATCCTGATACACAAGATCCTTCAGAGGGATGAACATATCCTCTGAATCAAACTTCTCAACGAATGGTTTAAGGTGTTGTCCGTTCACTTTAAAGCAATTACCATTCGTGGCATTTTCTATCTCGACAGTCCCATGAGGAAAAACTTCTTTAACAATGTATGGGCCCGTCTATCGAGATGTCAATTTTTTTGAAAAAAGATGAAGTCGAGAATTGTACAAGAGTACGTTTTGACCTTCATGAATTTTTTTTCTAAAAATGTGTTTATCATGGAAGACTTTCATTTTACTCTTATAAATTCTTGAGTTCTCATAAGCATCATTCCGAATCTCATCAAGTTCATTCAGTTGGGGTTTGTGAAGCGAGCTAGCCTTGTCAATGTTGAAGTTCAATGCTCGAATTGCCCAATAGGCTTTATGTTCAAGCTTCACAGGCAAGTGACAAGCTTTTTCATAGACAAGTCTATAGGGATACATTCCAATCGAGGTCTTATAAGCGGTATGGTGAGCCCAAAGGGCGTCGACTAATCTCAGCGACCAATCTTTATGATCCGGCCTCACCGTCTTTTCCAAATCTGTTTGATTTTTCAATTGAAAATTTTAGCTTTCCCACTTGTCTATGGGTGGTATGGGGTACCTACTTTATGCGTAATGCCATATTTCATCATTAAGGCTTTGAAAGGCCTACTGCAAAAGTGAGAGCCACCATCACTTATGATGGCTCGAGATGTTCCACATATGAAAAGTATATTTTCTTGAAGGAACTGTAGAACCGTGCGGTGATCATTGGTTCTACATAGAATCTCCTTTATCCACTTGGACACATAGTCTACGGCAAGCAGTATATAGATATGTCCAAAAGATGAGGGGAATGGTCCCATGAAATCGATGCCCCAATAATAAAAAACCTCAAGATCTTGAATTGGGTTAAGAGGCATCATATTCCAATGTTACAATCCTCTTAGCTTTTGACAACATTCGCATGCTTTGCAAAACTCGTGGGTATCTCTAAACAAAGTAGGCTAATAAAAACCACACTGCAGAATTTTTGCAGTGGTTTTCTTGACGGAAAAATGACCCCCACATGTTTGATTATGATAAAAGGAGATGACAGAATTTTGTTCATCATCAGGGACACATCTCCTAATTATTTGATCTGGGCAATATTTAAATAGTAAAGGTTCATCCCAGAAAAATCTACGCACTTCCCTTAAAAATTTTCACTAATCTTGTGTAGTCTAATGACTTGTCATCGCACATGTGGAAAGATAGTTTGCTATATCAGCATACCACGATGGATGCATAACAACAAAGAGTTTCTCATTAGGGAACAAGTCCCCACTAGGTGACTCGTCAATGGAATCGGGTAAAACTAGGCGGGATAGATGATCCGCCATTATGTTCTTTACTCCCTTCTTATCTTTAATCTCTAAGTCGAATTCATGAAGGAGTAGGATCCATCTAAGCAAAGGGGGTTTAGCATCCTTCTTAAAAAGAAGGTGTTTCAGTGTCGCATGATTCGTGTAGATGATAACCTTAGATCCTATCAAGTAAGGCCTGAATTTGTCCAAAATAAAAATAAGGGCTATGAGCTCCTTCCCCTTAGTCGAGTAATTGACTTGGGCGGAATTTAAGGTCCAACTCGCATAGTAGATAACGTGGGGCTTCTTATCCTTCTTTTGCCCTAACATCGCCCCAATAGCATAATCGCTCGGATCACACATCAATTCAAAAGGAACGAACCAATCCGGGGGTTACATGATAGGTGTAGTTGTCAACATGTCTTTTATCTTTGAAAAAGCTAATTGACATTCGGCATTCCACTCGATTTGGTTTTGCTTTTGGAGAAGGTTACATAAAGGCCCAGAGATATGGCCGACATCCTTTATGAACCTTCAATAAAATCTGGCATGTCAAAGGAAGGACCGCACATGGCGTATGCTTTTGGGTAGTGGCAGATTAACAATAATATCGATTTTGGCCTGATTTACTTCTATTCCATTAAATGAGATAATATATCCAATGACTATTCCTCTTTGTACCATGAAATAACACTTTCCCAATTTAAGATGAGATTCTTCTCCTCACATCTAGTTAAGATCGATTTCAAGTGATTGAGACACTCATTGAATGTACAACAAAAAATAGAGAAATCATCCATGAATACCTTGAGAAACTCACCCACAATGTCCGAGAAAATACTCAACATGCATCGTTGGAATGTGGCAAGTGCATTACAAAGTCCGAATGGCATCCTTCAGTATGCGAAGGTGCTGAACGGGCATGTTAAGGTAGTCTTCTCTTAGTCTTCTGGGGCTATCTCAATTTGGTTGTAGCCGGAATAACCATCAAGGAAGCAATAATAGGAGGACCCACTAACTTCTCCAAAATTTGATCCATGAATGGGAGATGGAAGTGATCTTTCTTAATGACCGTATTTAACTTCCGATAATCTATGCACATACGCCAACCGGTGGTCATTCTAGTCGGTATAAGCTCGTTGTTGGCATTCTCGACAATGGTAATACCAGACTTCTTAGGAATAACATGGGTAGGACTCACCCATTGGCTATCCGAGATAAGGTAGATAATACCCACGTCTAGTAACTTTAACACCTCAGCCTTGACAACCTCCATCATGTTTAGATTTAATCTCCTTTGAGGTTGTTTAGTCATTTTTGTATTCTCTTTGAGGTGTATACGGTGAGTACAAACCGAAAAGAATCCCCTTGAGGTCCGCTATTGTCCATCCTATGTCTCTCCTATATTCTTTGAGTAGCTCAATCAACTTGTGCTCTTGGTCTTTTTCTAGGTGAGAGGTTATGACAACCGAGAATGTTTCCTCTTGACCCAAAAATACGTATTTAAGCTCAGATGACAATGATTTAAGGTCAAGCTTCGGCTGTTTGATATTAGACGGTAGAGGCTTTGATGTGGTTGGTGGCAATTTCTCAAAATGGGGCCTCCACCGGCTAGTATCAACTAACGATTTCTCATTACTCAATGCTTGTACAATATCACACAAGATTGGATCTTTAGAATCTTCAAAGTGTGCCAAGTATGTCTCCAAATTTTTGAGTGGTTTAAGTTGGAGGAGCTCGTCTTCTTTAAAGGATTCGAGCATGTTTACCTCGAAGGGCTCATCCTCTTTCTCATTTCTTTGCCTTTTAAACATATGGAATACGTTCACCTCTAATGTCATGTTCCTAAAGGACAATTGCATCACCCTATTCCAGCAATTTATAATTGTGTTTGATGTAGCCAAGAACAGGTGGCTTAAAAGTATCGGTATTTGAGTGCTAGTATCCATAACCGGTTGTGTGTCCAAGATGATAAAATCCATCAGATAGTATAATTTTTCAACTTGAACTAATACATCCTCAATCATCTCTCTCGGTACACGGATGAATCTATCAGTGAGTTACAATGTGGTTTTGGTGGGTGTTAGAACTAAAAAATGAATTACAAGGACATTTTCTGAATGTATTGTTGCTCTGGGGTTCTGAGTAATAGAAACATTCTTAGACAATCACAAGCATTCACAAAAGGTACACAAGAAGAGATATCGCAAGGTGAATTTTATTCTAGAGATCCTGAGATCTTGTACATTCCAGGCTGTGATCTGGCACGGGCCCTTAATTACATCGAATGATCGATGACCCTTGATTAAAAGGCAGAAGATTAGTCAGCGGGGACTATGGTCTTAGACTTTGTGGTCGTAGAAACCTGTATTTGTTTTGTTATGGACTGAACCATCTTTGTATTGGTCAGATGTCTATGTCCCATATTTTGACCGGAGATCCGGGCTGAGATTATCAGGGTTTATGACTGAGAAGGACGACTCTGGGCCCGCGCCCATCATGTATGGACAGGTGATCTCGGGAAGTCCAATCTACAGCTGTGTATACTTGGTAGCCCAACTAGCGGATGCCGTTTGAATGGGTAGGGCATCGACCGTTGTGTTGTGGTAGTTCAAAGCAATTGCTTTGTAGCGAATTGAAACTCTTCGATATGATTTATTATGATAACCATAATCTCGTTTGTCTAGCTTTCAACCCTAATCAAATCATATCTTACAGTAGATATGAATAGTGATATATTTACATAGTCCTGGATGTTGACGGCTTCTTTCCGAGAAGTCATTTCGTTCATTGCGTTGAATCGGATCAAACCTCTAAGGTATGCAATTCTGCTCATTTAGAGATCCCATAACGTCTGTTTGACCATTCCATTGCGTTCGGAACGCTCGAAATACCCGAGATAGGCTCAAATGGATCTTGAAAACACTTAATATTGAGTCTGGTGCGCCCGTAAACATTTTCTACGATTGGCTGATTTTTTGGGTGCGTGGGACTTAATTTATGGGTGCGCGGGCTCCAACGCACCTTAAAATTAAGTACCTGATTCTTGATGAATTTACGGGTGCGTGAGGCATTTTTCAGGTGCGTGGGACACCAAAACACTTGTCCGAGTCATGTTGAATTTATGGACGGGTGGTACCCAAATTTACGGGCGCGTGGGTCATTTTCGGGTGCGTGGGGGTACCAATATGCAAATTTAAATTACATCGAATTTATGGGCGTGTGGGACTCGAATATATGGACGCGTGGCCCATTTTTTGAGTGCGTGGGAGTCCGATGCACTTATCTGTTGGTTGAATTTATGGACGCGTGGGCCCTGAATTTATGGACGCGTGGGCCATTTTTGGGTGCATGGGACCGAATTTATGGATGCGTGCCCACACTTGTAATTTTTTTAGAATTCAGACTTGCGATAGTCTTGGTTGGAGTAATCTTTCGGTGGAAGACGTCGGCGATCGAAAAGGTATTCCGGCGACCGGGAAGGGTTTCCGGTGATCGGAAAGGTATTCCGGCGAGGTATTCCGGCGGAAATCCCAAATACCCAGAGGATAGCGGCTCTCTCTCTCTTTTCAAAAATGTACAAATGAACATTCGGACGGGGTATTTATACCCGAAAATACTGAAACTCGGCCAATGAGGGGCTGCCACGTGCCACGCACCCCTAAAATACCTCCCACGCACCTCAAAATCGATGCACAGAGTTCCAACGCACCCCAAAATGCATCCTGACATTTTCTGAATTTATGGGTGCATGGGACTCTGATTTTATGGGTGCGTGGGACCTCCTACACTCTAAAATGGTATTTCTGAAATCTGTTGAATGTATGGGTGCGTGGGTACCCGAATTTATGGGTGCGTGGGAGTCCAGTTTTATGGACGCGTTAACGGACTTTTGCACTCCTCCGCTTGGCTTTTGAATTTTGATGAGTTTGTGGGGCTCGCTTGATGATGAAAGTGCATGCATTGTTCATCATAAATCATAATCAAGTTATGGGTTTGATTTCGGACAGTTCCGATCGCGATGATTCGTGGGGCCCGCCAAAGATTTTAGTCGAAATTGGCTAAGGGAACTTTTGTAAATCTCCGTTTTACGTACATTGGGAGGCGTTTTGTGATCCTTTTGGAGCTGTGTGGCTATTTTAGCCATTCTAAGGATCTTAACATTTTGGGACTCCAACAGTGGGTTTTAATTCACCAAGACCCAATTGCTCGCATACTGAGTATGAGATCAAATTTACGCTTGCCCCCAAATCTAGCAATGCATGCTCAATCCAGTAGTCACCAATGACACATGCGATCATGGGACTATCGGGATCCTTATATTTTAGGGGAGTCTTTTAGGTGAGAATAACACTTACTTGTTCATTCAAGAAGGCCTTTTATTGCACATTGTATTTGCGTTTGGTTGTGAATAAGTCCTTTAAAAACTTGGCATAAGAGAGGATTTGTTTAATGGCGTCAAGCAATGGAATGTTGATCTTGACTTGTTTGAAAACCTTTAAAATATCATGAGAGTATGGGAGAGGTTTTGGAGCAACCAATCTCGAAGGGAATGGTGCTATGGGTTTATGAACGCATTCTGTTTCTTGTGTGGCTGAGCTAGATTCATCCTCATTCTCAGAAATTATCGGATCATTAAGCTTGTCGACCTTCATCGAAATAAATTTATCAACTTGTTTACCACTTCTAAGAGTGGTGATGGATTTTTCTTGCTTCACATGTTGGTTGGGAAGATTAGGGGCACTGATTTCATATGATTGTTTAGGTTGGGCTGTGATTGGGCCGAAAAGGTCCCTTCCATAGCAGTCAAGCATCCCTTAATTTCATCAATTGACACTTTAAGCTCTTGGAACATTTACTGATTTGATTGATTGATTTGCGTTTGCCCACGCATAAACGCTTTTAAGGTGTCCTCTATTGAGAATTGAGGTGGGGCCATGTTTCGGCCCTCCTTGAGAGTTGGTAAGATTGGTCATGGGACCATTCCTTCAACTGAAATTTGGATGGTTCTTCCAAGTAGAGTTGTACATGTTACCTACCAGTCCATTGAAAGGCATTTGTTAACCGTATGCGGCGTTTTCTTGCTCTTGTAACACCTATTGAAATGTGAAAATTGTAGGACAATCTTGCGTAGAGTGTACATTAACGACACAAATTTTGCACACGTTCTCAATGGGTTTTGCAACTTTACTTTTACGTAGTTCCATGTCCTTGACTTTTCTTGTGAGTTCGCTATCCTTGCATTAACATCATCTTCCTCTTTGAGGATGTAAATTCCTCCTTTCTCTTTTTGTTGAGGAGGCTTGAGGTTACTAAATTTATCCGAGGTATCCCATGATTGGGCATTCTCAGCCAACTTGTCCAAGTTACTCCATGATTCATTTGGAGTTTTGCTCATGAACTCGCCATTGCACATCATCTCTACGAATTGACGCAGATTGAAATTCAATTCATCATAGAAGAAGTTTATAATTCGCCAACTTTCATAGCCATGATGTGGGTAAACAAGTAGGAGGTCCTTAAACATTTCCCAACTTTGAAAGAACGACTCACTCTCTTTACTAGAAAAGTTCATGATAGATCTTCGAATGATGTTAGTTTTATATGTTGGGAAGAACTTTTTTAAGAAATCTCGGGTCATCTCAGTCCACGTCCCTATCGAATGTAGTTAAAGAGAGTGGAGCCAACCTTTGTCTCTTTCTTTCAATAAGAAGGGAAACAATTTAAGTTTGATGACATCCTTTGCCAAATTATTGTATTGCAAAGTAACAACTACCTCATCAAACTCTTTTAGGTGTAGATATAGGCTCTCAGAATCTAGCCCATGAAACTTAGGTAAAAGCTGAATTACCCTCAGCTTTATATCAATGTTTCCCCCGATGGTTAGTAGAATCACACGTGAGGGTGTAGTCATACGGGCCGATTGTAAGTAGTCATAAAAGGCTCTCATTGGAGGGGCATTGTGCACCTTATTCTCTCATACTCCCTCTTGATTTTCATTTGTAGTTGGAGTAGGAGGGGGAGGATTCCTTAATGGTGTTTGATCTATACTCCACCCAATTTTCACGACTTTTTAAATATTTTCTAACTCGTTGTTAGACAGAGAATGGTTCAACTAAACCACCTTTGGTTTGGTGACGGTTTGTGTGGTCACGTTTCCAATGGGATAAACCACACAAACAAAATCTGAACTAAAAACTAAACCTAAGTCCTAGATCTTAAAACAAAAAATTTGTAAATAAATTAAAATTTTGAAAAAATTAAAAACTGTAAAACTGAAATAGAAAAAGTTTTAAGTTAGAAAGATGTTACCCGATTCGTTTGAACTAGAATTAATTCCTACAAAACAAAACAAACTTGTTAGTTCTAGAAAATAATAAGAACTAGTTCTAAGAAAATAGTAAAACCTAACTAATTCTAATTCTATAGCTACTAAAACAGTTTATAACCGTTTAACCTTATTCCCTAGTAACGGCGCCAAAAACTTGTTCGCTTGCCTCAAGTGCAAGGCTGTGATTTAGTAATAATTTTCGGTAAAACCGAGGTCGATCCACATGGAATTAGGGTAAACAAACTCAAACCATTCTAATAGCTTCAATCTCAGCAAATTTGAAATTTGATTTAAAGAATTAAGTAAAATAATAACTTTAAGACAATTTTGATAATTAATGGAATTAAGGCCTTAAGGATCCACTTGTAGTAGTCCAATGAGAATTCATTCATCCAAGCATAAACACAACTAGATTCAAAGTTCAATCTCTCATCTAGTTGGAAGATTAGGCATTCAAATACAAACAATCCCACTTAAGTCAGAAAATAAGATTCTAGTTCTAATGAAGCACATAGGATTCAAACTTGTAGCCTTCAAAGTAACAGCCATGCCAAGAGACTATGGTATGCTCTAGGGTTACTACAATTCGAATCTAATCAATCCAAACATGGCAATCTTAGAGAATTACAAGGAACTCATGTCCGAAGTACATGAACTCTTATAAAACATCCAAAAATACCAACTTTATAAAAACTTAAAATTTAAAAATTAAGTAAAGTTACTTGAATCGAACGAATTCTACATTAGAACTAGCTACAAGCTTCACCTCTTAGCCCTAGCTAAGTGTTCGCTCGCCTCAAGTTCAAGGCTGCGATATAGTAATAATCTCGGTAAGACCGAGGTCGATCCACAGGGAATTAGGTAAATAATCCCAATTTATTCCAGCAACTTCAATCAAGACAGTTTTGGAATTCAATTATGAGAACTATAAATAAAATAGTAGTTCAAAGAGAAAATCTGAGAATATGAAAAAGAAGACTTAGGCTTTAAGGATCCACTTACAGCAATCCCATGTCAATTCGTTCATCCAAGCACAACTACAATTAGAATCAAAGTTCTATCTATTATTTAATTAGAAGATAAATCATTCAACACACATAGTCCCACTTAAATCTGGAAATCAGCTTTCTAGTTCTAATGAAGCACATAGAACTTGAACTTGTAGCCTTCGAAGTAACAGCTATGCCAAGAGACTATGGCATGCTCTAGGGTTACTACAGTTTAGCTCTAATCAATCTAAATATGGTAATCTAAGAGAATTACAAGGAACTCATGTCCAGAGTACACAAACTCTCACAAAACTTCTAAAAATCCAAACTTTATTTAAACTAGAACATTAAAAATCCAACATTAAGTAAATGTACTTGAATCAAAATGAATTAAACATGAAATTAGCTACAAGCTTCACGTCTCAGCACTAACTCAGAGGTTCTAGCTGAGCATTGTCATACTACAACTAGAATCAAAAGAAAAACATGAAAACTCCTTACGCAACTTAGAACGCTCCACGATACTCTCCTTCACTTCCCTCGAACTTAGAACTCTTCTAAGATGCCTTAAGAACAAAGTAGAGGTCCCCTTTTATAACAAAAATCCGCCACTGACTTGGAATCTTTTGAAATTGCGTAACTCCTTACGCAACTTACGCGGACAGGTCCGATTGATCGAAAGTCCCTCTGATTGATCAGACGATGATCCTCGATTGATCGAAAATCGACCCGATTGATCATAAAAGTGTCCAGAGAGTTACTATTTTCCATCGATAATTCCGATTGATCGACATGCCTCCGATTGATCGAAAATCTGTCTAGCAAGTATTCAAAAGTCGATTTTTTTGGTGCGTCCGATAAATGTTCTGATTGATTGGAGACCCATCGGAATGTCCTACGATCAATCGATAACCTATGGGGATCCATCGGAATTACTGTTTCTTCAATCTCTTCTGCTTTTCTCTTTAAACTTCCTTTCACTCTTGGCACCTATCCTTTTGTTCTTCAATGTATTCAAAGTGACTCATTTATCATCGAATTTGATGAAGTCTCTCTTTCCTTCTTATAACACAAAACACATATTAAATTAGTCTTTTAAACCTGTAAACCATGCATAATGTGTGATGAATTGGGGTTAGAAAATGCACAATTCAGAGCTCAACACACCCCCCAACAAGCATTTTGCTAGTCCCGAGCAAAACATGCGTGAAACAAATTCAATTTTTTTTTCAAAACCCAACTCTCTTCCGGAAACTATGTTTCTATACACTCCAAGACACAAGTGCAAAATTCAGAAAAAACTAGGTGATAGAAGTTAAAACCTTGGACTCCCAAAACATAACAAGTACTTATATAGAACTCTCACTGATTGATTGATAAATAAAAGAAATCGAACAATTATAACCTAGTGTGCATAGTGAATGTTCATCTCATGAATTTTCAGAATTACCTTCTTTATAGATTAGCGAAACGAAGGATCTAAAGGTGTACAAATCAACCAAAAGCCTATGATAAGAATTTTCCTTATCGTTCCTTCGACGGCTTTCACACTACTTCCCATTTCCAGCTTTGGTTACGCGTAGACCATCCCCTGGTTGGTAATAGGTAACCCTTTTTGAAAATTTTCAGCATATATTTAATAATAACTATACTTTCTTTCTTTCTTTTCTTTTTCGTACACATTAGATAGGATTTCTAAAAATCCATATCTTTCGTTCTTTTATCTTATTTTCTCATGAACAAAGATGGACAAAGTTCCTCGGCTTGGTTCCTCAACACCTCAAATCTAAGTCTAACTAATCTATAAATCTACATCATCCCTTCAAACCATGAGAATCGTTAACGTGAACTAGGTGCAAAAAGTGTTCAAATTTTCTATCGATCATATAAATAGGGTAATTCACATAGAAAACTATTATATTAGAGGTAATTCAAGAATTTCAACATCAATCACTTTATATCTCCTTTTCTTGTACTCGTACCATCCCAAATGCATAGAAACAAAGTTTTTCAAAAGAGTTTTGAATTTCAGAAAAATTCAAAAATTTTCTGCAAACATTGCTCGAAATGTCACAAAGTACTAGATTCATCTACGAATCTCACCCCCAACCAAATCTTGCATTGTCCTCAATGTAAAATATATGCAATGAGAAAAAAACATGAGAGCAATGATAAAATAAAAGAGAGTGAGAACGAGATTACCTGATATAGTTGATCATGGGAGTCTACAACTCCAACAACAAAATCTACTAAAGAAATAAACCTAAAACAGAAAAATAAACTAAACCTAACCCACTCTATATCTCCGTCAGACTAGGAGATCAATCAACCCGATATACAGGATCTTTCAGAGGAAATGACATATCCTCTGAATTAAATTTCTCGACAATGGTTTAAGGCATTGTCCATTCACTTTAAAACAGTTATCATTCGTTGCATTTTCTATTTCAACAGCCTCATGAGGGAAAAGTACTTCTTTAACGATATATGGACTGGTCCATTGAGATCTCAATTTCTTCGAAAAAAGATGAAGTCGGGAATTGTACAAGAGCACTTTCTGACCTTCATGAATTTTTTTTCTAAAAATGTGTTTGTCATGGAAGACTTTCATCCTACTCTTGTAAATCCTTGAGTTCTCATAAGCATTGTTCCAGATCTTGTTAAGCTCATTCAATTGGAGTTTACGAAGTGAGCTAGCCTTGTCATCATCAAAGTTTAATGCCCGAATTGCCCAATAGGCTTTGTATTCAAGTTCCACAGGCAAGTGACAAGCTTTCCCATAGACAAGTCTATAGGGAGATATTCTAATCAGGGTCTTATAAGCGTTATAGTGAGCCCAAAGAGCATCAACTAATCTCAGAGACCAATCTTTGCGATATGGCCTCACCGTCTTCTCCAAAATTTGTTTGATTTTCTGATTGAAAATTTCAGCTTGCCCACTTGTCTGTGAGTGGTATGGGGTACTCACTTTATACGTAATGTCATATTTCTTCATCAAGGCTTCAAAATGCCTATTACAAAAGTGAGAACCTCCACTACTTATGATGGCTCGGGGCGTTCCAAATCTGGAAAGTTTATTTTCTTTAAGGAACTTTAGAACCATGCGATGATCATTGGTTCTACATAGAATCACCTCTATCCACTTGGACATATAGTCTATGGCAAGCAATATGTAGACATGTCCAAAAGATGAGAGGAATGGTCCCATGAAATCGATGCCCAAACAGTCCAAGACTTCAAGATGTTGAATTGGAGAAAGAGGCATCATATTTTGACGAGACAATCCTCCTAGCTTTTGGCAGTGCTCGCATGCTTTGCAAAACTCGTAGGTGTCTCGAAATAGGGTAGGCCAATAAAAACCACACTGTAGAATTTTTACGGTGGTTTTCTTGGCGAAAAAATGACCCTCACATGCTTGATTAGGACAAAAGGAGATGATTGAATTTTGTTCGTCATCTGGGAAACATCTCTTAATTATTTGATCTGGGCAATATTAGAAAAGTAATAGTTCTTTCCAGAAAAATCTGCCCACTTCCCTTAGAAATTTTCATTTGTCTTGCGCAGTCTAATGAGTCGGCATCGCACCTATGGAAAGATAGTTTGCTATATTAGTGTACCACAGTGGATGCATAGCAACAAGAGTTGCTCATTAGGGAATGGGTCCTTAATGGGTGACTCGTCATTGGAATCAGGTAAAACTAGGCAGGATAGATGATTCGCCACCACATTCTCTACTCCCTTCTTATCTACTACATTCTTATCTTTTATTTCTAAGTTAAATTCTTGAAGGAGTAGGATCCATCTAAGCAAACAAGGCTTAGCATCCTTCTTAGAAGGAAGATGTTTTAGCGCTGCATGGTCCGTGAAAACAATGACCTTGGATCCTATCAAATAAGGCCTGAATTTGTCCAAGGCAAAAATGACTGCTAGGAGCTCCTTCTCTATAGTTGAGTAATTGACTTGGGCGGGATTCAAGGTCCTACTCCCATAGTAGATAACATGAGGCTTCTTATCGCTCTTTCGGCCTAGCACCGCCCCAAAAGCATAATTGCTTGCATCACACATCAACTCAAAAGGAACGGACCAATTCGTTAGTTGCATGATAGGAGTGGTTGTCAACATGTCTTTTGGCTTTGAAAAAGCTAATTGACATTCGTCACTCCACTCGAATTGGTTCTCCTTTTGGAGAAAGCTACATAAAGGCCTAGAGATATGGCTGAAATCTTTTATGAACCTTCTATAAAAATTGGCGTGTCCAAGGAAGGACAGCACATCGCATATGCTTTTGGAAGGTGGTAGGTTGGCAATAATATCGATTTTCACCAGGTCTACCTCTATTCCATTAGACGAGATGATATGTCTAAGGACTATTCCTCGTTGTACCATAAAATGACACTTCTCTCAGTTTAAAACAAGGGTTTTCTCCTCGCACCTTGTCAAGATCGATTTCAAGTGATTGAGGCATTCATCGAATGTACAGCCAAAAATAGAAAAATCATCTATGAATACCTTGAGAAACTCACCCACCATGTCAGAGAAAATACTCAACATGTATCGTTGGAATGTGGCAGGTGCATTACATAGTCCGAATGACATCCTTCGATATGCGAATGTGCGAAATGGGCATGTAAATGTAGTCTTCTCTTGGTCTTCCGGGGCTATCTCAATTTAGTTGTAGCCAGAATAGCCATCAAGGAAGCAATAATAGGAGTGACTCGCTAACCTCTCCAAAATTTGATCCATGAATGGGAGAGGGAAGTGGTCCTTCCTAGTGAACGTGTTTAGCTTTCGATAATCTATACACATACGCCAACCGGTGGTCACTCTAGTCAGTATAAGCTCATTGTTGGTGTTCTCTACAATGGTAATACCGGAATTCTTAGGGACAACTTGGGTAGGACTCACCCATTGGCTATCCGAGATGGGGTGGATGATACCCACATCTAGTAGCTTTAACACCTCGGCCTTGACAACCTCCATCATATTTGGATTTAGCCTCATTTGAGGTTGTCTAGTCATTTTTGCATTTTCTTTGAGGTGTATACAGTGAGTGCACACTGAAGAGTCTATCCCCTTGAGGTCCTCTATTGTCAATCCTATAGCTCCCTTATATTCTTTGAGTAGCTCAATCAACTTGAGCTCTTGGTCTTTTCCTAGGTGAGAGGCTATGACAATCGAGAATGTTTCCTCTTGACCTAAATATAGGTATTTCAGCTCGGATGGCAAAGGTTTAAGGTTAAGCTTCGACAGTTTGATATTAGACGGTAGAGGCTTTTATGTATTTGCTGGTAATCTTTCAAAATGAGGCCTCCACCAGCTAGTATTAACTACCAGTCTCTAATTACTCAATGCTTGCAAAATATCACACTTGATGGGATCTTTAGATTTTTTAAAATGTTCCAAGAATGTCTTCAATTTTTCTAGTGGTTCAAGTTGGAGGAGCTCCTCTTCTTCAAAGGATTTAAGCATGTTTACCTCGAAGAACTCATCATTGTCCTCATTCCTTTGCTTTTTGCACATGTAGAACACGTTTACCTCAAATGTCATGATCCCAAAGGAAATTGCATCACCCCATTACGGTAATTTATAATTGCATTTGATGTAGCCAAGAATGGGCGGCCTAAAATCACTGGTATTTGAGTGCTTGTATCCATAACTGGTTACGTGTCAAAGACAATAAAATCCACTGGGTAATAGAATTTATCGACTTGGACCAATACATCCTCAACCATCCTTCTCGGTATACGGATGGATCTATTAGCGAATTGCAACATGGTTTTGGTGTGTTTTAATTCACTAAGGCCCAATTGCTCGTATACCAAGTATGAGATCAAATTTACGCTTGCCCCCAAATCTAGCAATGCACTCTCAATCTGGTAGTCACCAATGATACATGAGATTGTGGGACTACTGGGATCCTTGTATTTTGTTGGGGTTTTTTGGGTGAGAATGGCACTCACTTGCTCATTGAGGAAGGCCTTTTGTTGCACATTGTATTTGCATTTAGTTGTGCATAAGTTCTTTAGAAACTTGGCATAGGAAGGAATTTATTTTATGGCATCAAGTAGAGGAATGTTGATCTTGACTTGTTTGAAAACCTGTAGAATGTTATGAGAGCTTGGGAGAGATTTTGGAGCAACCAATCTCGAAGGGAATGGTACTACGGGCTTGTAAACGCGTTCCGTTTCTTGTAGGGCTGAGTTAGATCCATCCTCATTTTCAGAATTTACCGGATCGTTAGGCTTGTCAGCCTTCATTGGAATAAATTTGTCAATTTTCTTACAACATCTAAGAGTGGTGATGGATTTTGCTTGCTCCACATGTTGGTTAGGGAGGTTAGGGGCGCTTATTTCATGTGCTTGTTTAGGATTGGGCTGAGGTTGGGCCGGAAAGGTCCCTTCTGTACCATTCAAACATCTGTTAATCTCATCAATTGACGTTTTTAGCTCTTGGAACATTTGCTGATTTGATTGATTGATTTGTGTTTGCCCTTACATAAAAGCCTTTAAAGTGTCCTCCATTGAGAATTGAGGTGGGGCCATGTTTTGCATATGTGGCCCTCCTTGGGAGTTGGTAGGATTGCTCGTGGGGCCATTCTTTCAACTGAAATTTGGATAGTTCTTCCAAGTAGAGTTGTACGTATTACCTACTGGTCCATTGAAAGGCCGTTGATAACCATATGCGATGTTTGCTTGTTCTTGTAACACCTCTTGAAACACAAGAAATGTAGGACAATCTTTTGTAGAGTGTACACTAGCGGCACAAATTCCACATACATTTTCAATGGCTTCCGTGGAATTAGAAACTCTACTTTTACTTAGTTCCATAACCTCGACTTTTCTTGTGAGGTTGACTATCCTTGCGTTTACATCATCTTCCTCCTTAAGGATGTAAATCCCTCATTTCTCTTTTTGTTGAGGAGGCTTGAGGTTACTAGACTTGTCTGAGGTATCCCATGATTGGTCATTCTCGGCCAACATATCTAAATAACTCCATGCCTCATCTGGATTTTTGCTCATGAACTCGCCATTGTACATCATTTCTACAAATTGGTGCATGTTGGAATTCAATCCATTATAAAAGAAATTTATAATTCGCCAACTTTCGTAGCCACGCTGTGGGCAAGTGAGTAAGAGATCCTTAAACCTTTCCCAAGTTTGAAAGAATGATTCACCCTCGTTTCCTAAAAAGTTCATTATAGATCTTTGAAGGGTATTAGTTTTATGAGCCAGGAAGAACTTTTTCAAGAATTCTCGGGTCATCTCAGTTTATATCCCTATCGAATGTGGTCTAAGAGAGTGGAGCCAACCTTTGGCTCTTTCTTTTAATGAGAAGGGAAACAATCTAAGTTTGATGACATTCTCTGACACATTGTTGTATTGTAAAGTAGCAACAACCTCATCAAACTCTTTTAAGTGTAGATATAGTCTCTCGGAATCAAGCCCATGGAACTTAGGTAAAAGTTAAATTACCTCCGACTTTATATCAATGTCCCCCCCAGTGGTTGGTAAAACCGCATGAGAGGGTGTAGTCGTACGAGCCGATTGTAAGTAGTTATATAAAGCTCTCATTGGAGGAGCATTGTGCACCTCATTCTCTCCTACTCCCTCTTGATTCACGTTTGTAGTTGGAGTAGGAGGGGGAGGATTCCTTAACGATGTTTGATCCATACTCCCCGAACTTTCACAATGTTGTATGTATTTTCTAACTCGTCTATGTACGGAGAGTGGTCCAACTAAACCACCTTCGATTTGAAGATGGTTTGTGTGGTCACGTTCCCAATGGGACATAAACCACACAAACAAAAATATGAACTAAAACTAATCCTAAGACAAAAATCTAAAATTAAACTAAAATCTAAAAAACTACAAAGCTGTAAAAGTTCTAGGTTAGAAAGATAGTACTCGATTAGCTTGAACTAGGAGAATTTCATATGAAACAAAGCAACTTGTTAGTTCTAGAAAATGAGAAACTAGCCCTAGAAAATAAAAAATCCTATCTGTTAAAACTAGAAAAATGCTCGAAAGGGCAGTTTTTCCTGTGTTTCATTGTTCTGGGGAATTCTGAGTATGGAGACATTCATAGACAATCATAAGAAATCACAAAGTGTACACAAGAGAGATATCGCAAGGTAAATTTTATTCTAGAGATCCTAAGATCTTTTACATTTCGGGCTGTGATACTGGTCACGAGCCTTTAATTACATTAATGGTTGATCACCCTTGATTAGAAGGCAAAAGACTAATCCGCCGGGGATTATGGTCTTGGGTTCATGGTCATATAGACCTATTTGTTTTCTTGTTATGGACTGATCCATGTTTCTAGACAAGTCGGCCGGATGTCTATGTCCCATTTTCTTTTGGATTATTCGGGTTGAGGGACTGTCAGGATTTTATCGAGCGGTGCAACTCTGGGCCATTGGCCTTTGGAATACACGAGCATCAAATGTTGGTTGGCACGACCCAAAGCCTGCACCTGTATTTTTATGACGAGTGACCTTAGGAAAGCACTCAGCAACTTCCTGAGCGAGGTTTTTAATTGAGTGATGCAACTTTGGGCCATTGGCCTTTGGAATACACGAGCATCGAAATGTTGGTCGGCATGACCCAAGGCCCGCGCCCGTATTTTTATGACGGGTGACCTTAGGAAAGCACTCCGCAACTGCCTCATCAGCTCAACCGACGGACCCGTTGTCAATGGGTAGGGCATTGACTGTCTTTTTGTGATGACAGTCCATAGCATGACGTTTCAAGCTTTGTTAGAAATATTTTATTTGTGGTTTCTTGTGGTAACCATAATTCTTTAAGTTTAGCATCAGACCTTTATCCAGGATGAATAGAGCTTTGTACAGTAAAATAAATATGTTCATTCTTGGAGTCCGGCGACTCATCTTTGAGAACATTCTTTCTTCTGAATACTTTCTGATGATCTATTTGAGATCGAATATGCTGTGTCGAGCCAAGATCCTTTGAGGATTCAAGTTCAATGGATTGGATCGGCTGTTTTTGATGCCTGTAAGTGGCTAAGTATCGGGTCTGATAGGTGCCAGTATATGCCAATTTCTGATAATAATACGGATCGGTACCCCGTAAATGTTTAACTCAACTGTTTTTATAGCCTGAGTATATTAGCTTTGCCTTAGCGTCTTCGAGATCGCGGTAGATTTCATTTGGCATTAGTCGATTCTGAGTCAATAGGGCACTTCCCAGGGCTGAAAATGACTAAATACTGGACCTGTTTTACGGTCTGATTGGGGTATGCGGTGAATACCATTGATGATTGTCTTTGAACACGGATGGATCGTGTCCATGAGGATTGCAATGATGCTGGATCCACTCTGACGTCAGTGCGATCTCATTTCATTTCACTCGACGTAAGTTGATTTCCGATCCGACAGGGCAATTCCCAAGGCTGAAAATGACTGAGTACTGGGCCTGTTGACCGCTTAATTAGGATATTCGAGGGTCCTAGATTGGGTAATCTCATTGCAGCGCATGATTATGGTGTATCATGTTATGGAGAAGAGAAGTTTCTCTCTCGGGGTCGGTCTAATTCCACCCGATTCTCCTCAATTTCGGTCTTTTCCGGCGCTTTCAGAGAGATTATTTGACTAAGTGTTGGAATTTTTTGATTAAATCAGTGATCTGGGCCATTTATCATTGACTGTTGGAAAATCCGACCTGGAGGATGAAAAGATATTGCCGTTGTGTGTCCAGGAGAGTCAACACGATCGGAAAGCGATTTAGATCGAAGGTGGGCCACACAACGGAAGGTCCCACCTCCAAGCTAACGTCCAGGCACATGGGGCGGATTGTATGGGTGCATGTCATAGGTGGTGGGCGCATGTGCCCAAGTTTGCAAAGAGAGAGAGAGAGAGAGAGAGAGAGAGAGAGAGAGAGAGAGAGAGAGAGTGTGGGAGAGTGGGAGAGTGGGGGTCTTCCAGGCGTATGTGACCTTGCACATGCGCCTGAACCAAGGTGGTGGGCGTATGTCCCATCACCACTTAGTGAATTTTACACTTTTTCAGGCCCTATGGGGTGAGCGCATGTCCCTCTTGAATTTGTTGGGAGATCCCACTACTTAGCCATTTTCTGGCTTTTCTATGCAAAGTGAGGTGAGTGCATGTCCCTCTGCGAAAGTGGAAATTTCCACTACTTAGAATAATTTCATGAGTTTTCTCTCCAAGAAGTGGTGGGCGCATGTCCCTCTTGAAAGTGGAAAAATTCCACTACTTAGAATAATTTTAGAATTTCTCTCCCTCTCTCCCTCTACATTCGGGCTCCGGCGGGAAAGTCCCTTTTTCCGGAGAAGGATTCTGGCGAGGAAATCCATTCCGGCCAAGGCATCTGACAAGGGATGACTTACATCTTACGTCACTCTGAGGTCTCCAGGGGAATGACGATGGATTGGGGGGGGGGGGGGGGGTTGTTATTTGTAGAGTTATAAACGGATCCGGGTCCGGACCAATAGATATTGTCCTCCTCCAACTGTTGCCGGGCGCATGTTGCTTTCAACTGTCATTTTTGGACTATTGCCATGCGCATGTGATTCTGGGCCAAGCGCATGTGTTTTTAGAGGACTTTTCGGGCGCATGTTGCTTCCAACTGTTACTTTTCAGGATGATGCTAGTACATGTGATTTCAGGCCAAGCGCATGTGCTAAAACCTGACTTTTCGAACATTTTTCAGGAAGGATTGTCCTGGGCGCATGTTGTGAGTGCATGTGGTTTCGGGACTTCCACATGTGGTTTTGGAGCTCCCACATGTCCCTCTTGGAAATGCATTTGCTCCACTACTTAGCCAATTCTTGGATTCTGCACTATGTAAGAGAGAAACAGTTCCCATACTTAGAATATTTTTAGGATTTTAGGATTTCAGGCTCCGACTGTCCAGTGTACATCTACCTTTTCTAGGGCCAAAGTCACTGACACCAGGGCACTTTAAGCCTCTCATTGGGCTATCAAATGAATGGGATGGGGTGTGAAGGACCATATGTTGTGAACTTTGGTACTTCCTAATTTGGAGCCTCCGGGTCGGCTCTTCGTATAGGAACTTTATTTCGGGAAGCCCTCACGTGGAAATACGTACCGCAAGAACTTCAAACTTATAGGTTAAGGTTTTTAGGGCATTTTGGATCATTTGGCAGTAAGCCACATGTCCAATTCCTCTCTAAAATGGTACATGTAGGCTTTTGTACCCTTTCGATCAGCTCCAGATAGGGGCGAAACGCATTTCGAGGTGTGCAGGTAAAGATATGCACTGCGTGACTTTGAAACTTACAGGTTAAAGGTTTTAGAGCATTCTGAATCATTTGGCGGTGACCCGCATGTCTGATTTCACTCCAAAAAAATATTTGTAGGTTTTGGTCACGGCTACGCTTGTTAGGGTTGCGCTAGCGTTTTTGGGTATTCTTGATCTCAAAACTGGTCTAAATCATCGCAGATGGACCACTGGATGCTGTTTTATAATAGGTGTGAATTTGAGCCCCAACACTATATAACTACTTCTACTTCTATAGCCATTAAAACAATTTAGAATCGCTTATCCCAAATTCCCCGGCAATGGCACATAAAACTTGTTTGCTCGCCTAAAATGCAAGGCTGCGATGTAGTAATAATCTCGATAAGACCGAGCTCGATCCACAGGGAATTAGGTAAACAATCCTAATTTATTCCAGCAACTTCAATCAAGACAGTTTTACAATTCAATTATGAGAACTATAACTAAAATAGTAGTTTAAAGAGAAAATATGAGAATATGAAAAAGAAGACTAAGGCTTTAAGGATCCACTTGTAGCAATCCCATGTCAATTGGTTCATCCAAGCACAACCACAATTAGAATCAAAGTTCTATTTATCATCTAATTGGAAGATAAATCATTCAACACACATAGTCCCACTTAAATCTGGAAATCAAATTTCTAGTTCTAATGAAGCACATAGAACTTGAACTTGTAGCCTTCGAAGTAATAGCCATACTAAGAGACTATGGCATGCTCTATGGTAATCTCAGAGAATTGCAAGGAACTTATGTCCAGAGTACACAAACTCTCACAAAACTTCTAAAAATCCAAACTTTTTTCAAACTAGAACATTAAAAATCCAACATTAAGTAAAGGTACTTGAATCAAAACAAATTAAACATGAAATTAGCTACAAGCTTCACCTCTCAGCCTTATCTTAGAGGTTTTAGCCAATCATTGTCATACTACAACTAGAATCAAAAGAAAAATATGAAAACTAGAAAAACCCGAAGTTGGTGGAGTTGTGGATGCCCCATGATACTCTCCTTCACTACCCTCAAACTTAGAACTCTTTTAGGATGCCCTAGGAATGAAGTACAGGTCCCCTTTTATAGCAAAAATCCACCATTGACTTGAAATCTTCTGAAATTGCGTAACTCCTTATGTAGCTTACGTGGACAGGTCCGATTGATCGGAAGTCCTCCAATTGATCGGACGATGATCCTCGATTGATCAGAAATCGGCCAGATTGATCGTAAAAGTGTCTAGAGAGTTGCTTTTTTCCATCGATAATTTCGATTGATCAGACATGCCTCCGATTGATCGGAAATCTATCCAGCAAGTTATTCAAAAAGTCAGTTTTTTCGGTGTGTCCGATGGATGTTCCGATCGATTAGAGACCCATTAGAATGTCCTCCGATCAATCGATAACCTATCAGGGATCCATTGAAATTGTTGTTTCTTCGATCTCTTCTACTTTTCTCTTCAAACTTTCTTCCACTCTTGGCACCTATCCTTTTGTTTTTTAATGTATTCAAAGTGACTCATTTAGCATTCCTATAACACATAACACGTATTAAATTAGTCTTTTAAACCTATAAACCATGCATAATGTGTGATGAATTGGGGTTAGAAAATGCACAATTCAGAGCTCAACACTAAGAGATTCTAGCCGAGCATCATCATACTTCAACTAGAAACAATGAAAACCTACTAAAAAAGATAAAAAAAAATCAGAATTTGAGGAGTTGCACACACTCCACGATGATCCTCTTCACCTCCCATGACTTCCTAAGCCTTCTATAATGAGTTTAGATCGAGCCCTAGGTATCCTTTTATAACATTGAAGCTCCACCGCCTCAGAATCTTTTAGAAGTGCGTAACTACTTACACAGCGCATGAAAAATCAGAGCTTGAAGAACAAGCTGCTACAAATCAAGAAAATTCCAGATTTTGTGCATGGCTGATCGGTCATGACGGGTCGGCTGGGTCTGGGCATTAGTCTAGCAAGCTCCAACACTCACTGAAGTGGGGTGCAATTGTATGGCCGACTGGTCTTGACCAGTCAGGCCCATTGAACTTGCTTATTTTTTTTCTTTTCTTTCTCCCTTCTCTCCTTGCTTCTTCTTCCATTCTCTTAGCTCATCTTCAATAATCATACAGGGCTTCTAAAGGTGTTCTTTTAGCCTTCAAATTGGTGATTTCTCTCTCTCATTCCTACAATCACAAAACATGCATTAGATAATCATTTAAACATAGAAATCCTACATAAAATGTGAATAAATGGGGTTAAAATATGTATAAATTAAGAGCTCAACACTTACCTGGGATCTTAAACCCTATAATGCTTATTTCCTTTTTTGCCTAACAGGGGCCTTAAACCCTGCGAAGTAAGGCTAAGTACCGCCTATGTCCTCTTTTGCCTACCCGAGATCTTAAATTCTATGAAATAAGGCTAGATGTGATATATGCTGATTTTTTGTTAAAATTCCCTAAAAACCATCAAAACCTAAAAAGTGGAGATATAATGCGCTTATAAAAGGGTGCCTAACCCATTCCTTTTTTTAGGAACCTATACGATTGCAGGTTAACTATAATAGTAACATGATTTGGGGAATCTCATGATTCCCAACCTTTTAAGCAATTCTACAATGTCTAGCCAATTATAAGCTCCAATTTTCATTTGGTTAGTGGTGGCTCCAAATTAATTGTATTTTCATACTTGAGTCAATACCACACCCTAACCATATATCAAACATAACCACATTAGGCAACAACCAAGGAAGTGTGGGTGTACTTTGTCTGTCGCGCATGTGGGCATTCACAGACCCATGACCCCATAAGCTTTGCTTTCAAGTAAGGGTATTCTAGAATTACTTTAAAATACAGGCCTTACTAGAAAGCTTAAGAGAAATGATTCAAAGACCACTTTCTTGCTTAGACTTACACCATCCCACCCCCACAGAGTGGACTTTAAAGCTCACCCAAAGGAATTTCCTCATATGCTTTTTAATGAGGGTTACACATCCTTTAGGGATGGTAGATGGATGGTTAAGAACTGCGTTCTAATAAAAAAGTTATTATATGATCAAGGAAAATTGTTTTAAGATACATGAAGTTATAATAAATTGGTTAAAAATCTATTTATCTAATTGTTACTTGACCAGGCATTTCATTCAAAGTCAAAGTAGTGAGTTGGTCACCAATCAGAGTGCATCATCAGGATGCAATGCTACGTATTATTTGCTACTTGAGAGGAATTCTAGGGCAGGGTTGATCTATAATTCACATGGACATCTATAATAGAGGCTTATGCTGACACAGATTGGGTTATGTTTGTTGGGTTGGATATAGAAAAGTTCAGGATCTCACACCCCAACTACTATGAATTATGGGATATGATAATGTGGAAAACACAATCAAATAGACAACCACCATGTCACAAGAGGTTTTTACATGAAAAACCCTCTGACAAAGGTAAAACCACAGGACCTAATCCAGATCAATAAATCCACTATGTATAAGGCAATTACATGGAGATCACAAGCACAAACTGCTTGTATCTAATCAATCTTCACCCCAAGAGTGGATAACAATCAAAGAGAATGAAACTAGAGATCTCACCGATCTGAGGATGTAGAAGAGGCTTGGAGCGAGCTAACTACGTGGATGAAGTGTCACGAACCCGGTCTTCTTTTCTCTTCGATCTTCCTCTCTTTCTTTCTCTTCCTCTCTTCTTATTTTTCTCTCTATCACCTTGGACGTGTAATATCTCTATTCGGATACCCTAATCCCGATTAGCATGTGCTTATATAACACTTCGGGAGAATTGTAGTTAAAATAGAAAACTGCGTATCACAATCCGCGTGCCGTCAGGCGCTCGACTCATCACTGTTGATCTCTTGATAATGGGAAAAATGTCCAGAGAGATCCAGAGGAAAAATGCCAAATTTCGATCGCCAATCCGACATTTTCAGGTGCTTAATCTGGGCTTTAGCTGCCCGATCACCAACCTGTCTGTCCCTCGAGATTGTCCGAAGCAGTCCAGAGACCAACTACCATATCAGGGATATTTTCGATCTTCCGACCTAGTCTGGTCGAGCACCCGATGATCCTTGAGCTGCACTCTCTCCTCTGCTCCTGAGGAGGAACACCTGAACAAATGTCCTACTTTTAACTCAGGAGGAGGGCTTCATCATCTTCAAGCTTGTCAGGCATCTACAAGCCTTGAACTTGCCCTTAGGCAATGCCTTGGTCATCATATCTGATTTATTGTCGTCCGTATAGACCTTCTCAAGCTATAGCATATTGTTCTCCAACATATCATTGATCAAGTGATACCGAACTTCAATGTGCTTTGACTTGGAATGTTGGCTTGGATTCTTGCTCAAATGTATCACACTCTGGCTATCACCATAGACCATGTGCTTTTCCTTTTGTAGCCTTCTAACACAGGTTTTCCTTCATCGAAGCATATGATTAACTTCAAAGAGCCCCTCGGATATTTTTGTATCTACTTCACTACTGCCTAATGCTCTTTGCCAGGATTGGCAAGATATTGGCTCACCATGCCGACCGCATATGCTATGTCTAGGTGTGTCCACACCATAGCACACATCAAACTTCCTACCGCTGAAACGTAGGGTATCTTCTGCATATCTTCCACCTCTTCCTTGGTCTTGGGATACTGTTTATCGCTCAATTTGAAGTGACCCCCAGTGGAGAACTGACTGGCTTCACTGCATTCATATTAAACCTCTTAAAGACTTTCTCAATATACCGCTCCTGTGAAAACCATAATTTCTTGCTACTTTTATTAGGGTGATTTCCATTCCTAAGATCTGTCTGACCGAGCCCGACAAGTCTTGCAATGCAAAGGACTTTCCTAACTCTTGTTTCAGCTTGTCAATCTTCTTGATGTCTTTCCCAATGATGACCATGTCATCAACATATAATAGCAGAGTAAGAAAGTCACCATTCACAAATCGTCGCGTAAACACAAAGTGGTTTGACTTCGTTCTTTCATACCCATGCTTCAACATGAACGAGTCGAACTTCTTGTACCATTGCCTCAGAGCTTGCTTCAGCCCATTGTTGAACCTCCAATTTATACATTGCATAGCCCACTACATCACATTATATGCGTGGTTTTCATGATTAAAAGGCCCATCTAACGCATGTTTTGTGATTGTAGGGATGAGAGCAGACTTCACTCAATTGGAGACAAAAAAGGGTCCATTTAGTACCTGTGAATGAAGGTCTAAGGTGGACCAAAGAAAGTAGAAAGAGAGGAGAAGAAAGGAAGAAAGAAGCCAAAGAAGAAAGCAGGAAATATCAGCCAAGACCGGTCGTTTGACCGGTCCAACTATACACAGAAGAAAATCATGCTGCAGAAGGCCACTTGACCATTCACGACCGGTTGTGCGATCGGTCGTCCACTTCTTAGACCGGTCGTGCGACCGATCCTTGCAATTAAATTTTAAAGATGGATTTCAAGCAAACTCTCTGGACTGTTTTTGCGGTTTTGAGACCGGTCGTGCGACCGGTCGTCCAAGAGCTTAGACCGGTCGTGCGACCGGTCGTCTGCGTAACAGAGCTTTTTAGTGAAGCTCCGATTTTCTCTGCGCAGTCCGGAATTTCTTGCGCAATCTGGAACCTTCCGTGCTATACTATAAAAGGACACCTAGGGGCTCTTCCTAGGGGATCATAAAAGCTAAGGGACGTGGTGCTAGAGAGAGGAAGCCGTCGTGGAGCGTCTGCAACCCTCCAAACTCCGATTTTTCTAGTTTTTATGTTTTCTTATTTGAGTTCTAGTTATAGTATGACAATGCTCGGTTAGAATCTCTCAGCTAAGGCTGAGAGGTGAAGCTTGTAGTTAATTTCATGATTTAATTCAGTTAATTCAAGTACTTTCCATTCAAGATTGGATTTCTATCTATTTTAGTTCTTCAAGTTGATAGTTTGAGATGTTTTATGAGAGTTCATGTGCTCCGGACATGGATTCCTTGCAATTCTCTAAGATTATCATATGGTGTTTGTTTAGATTCGAATTATAGTAACCCTTGAGCAGGCCATAGTCCATAGGCATGGCTGTTACTCCAAAGGCTATGATTTTGAATTCTACATTGATTGAATGGGACTAGAACTTGGAAGTTCAACTTGAATGGGATTGAATGTGTTTAATGCTTTATTTTCCAACTAGACGAGAGATAGGACTTCAAATCTAGTTGTGTGTCGTGCTTGGATTGATTGGATTGACATGGGATTGCTACAAGTGGATCCTTGAATGCCTTAGTACCTTAAACTACTGATTTTCATTAAGTTACTATTTTAGCATAATTCTTCCAATTGAATCTCTTTTCTATTGCAAACTGAGTTGCTGGAATAACTTGGAATCTGTTTTCCAATTCCCTGTGGATCGACCTCGGTCTTACCGAGTTTTATTACTACATCGTAGCCTTACACTTGAGGCGAGCGAACACCCATACAAGCTTTACATCAGCTTACACACCATGTGCTCTTTGCCCTTAATTTCGAACCCCTCTGCATGCTTCATATATATCTCCTCTTCCAGGTCTCCATGAAGGAACGCTATTTTGATGTCTAGTTGTTCTATCTCTAGGTCTATACTCGCAACTAAACCAAGCAACACCTGTATGGATATTATCTTTATCACTGGTGAGAAAATCTTGTCGAAATCAATTCCCTTTTTTGTCCAAAGCCTTTCACTACTAACCTGGCTTTGAACCTTGGATGTGAACTATTCTGCTCTACCTTCTTTCTAAACACTCACTTGTTGCTTAGAGCTTTCTTATCCTTTAGGTAGTTTCACCAACTGATACGTGTGGTTCTTATGTAAGGATTCAATCTCCTCTTACATAGCTTTCAACCACTTAGTCTTATTCATGTACTCATGCGATGAGTATCTCTTAGATGAATGTCTGTCCAAAGATGACTTCCTCACCCGTAACTCATCAGGTGGATTAAGTGGGGGTTGCTCCCCTTGTTCATCTGTTGTAGGAACACCCTCGTCCCCTTCACCATTCTACACTCCCTCGTCATCAGGCACCATATGAGGAGTGATTGGATTTGTATCCACCAATTCACCTAAATTGGACCGGTTCTTCTGGGCCTTCTCAATGTCTTTTATACATCAATTCTTAAAGAAAACCACATCTCTGCTCTTAACGAGCTTTTCTCAACCGGATCTCATAATTTGTAGCTAGCCAAACTTCTCGTCACCGTACCCCAGAAACACACACTGCCTGATCTCCGTATCGAGCTTAGACCTCTCATCTCAAGGTACATGAACGGATGCCCGTCATCCAAATACTCTGAGATGATTATATGATACATCATGTCTAGTCTATATCTTCTCAAGAACCTCTTCATTCAAAGGGGCTAATTTAGACATGTTTATGAAATACACAGCCGTGTGCATTGCTTCTCCCTAGAACGTCTTTGGAAACTTGACATGGGAAAGCATACACATGATTCTCTCCATAATGGTACGATTCATACGCTCTGTTACACCATTGTGCTGGGAGGGGGGGGGGGGGGGGGGGTCTTGGGTCGTTTATTTATGCCGTATACCTATGGTCTTAAAATATTCATGAAATGCCCAGGTGTATTTATCTTCATTGTCAGTGCAAATGCACTTCAATTATCTTACTGTCTCTCTCTCGACTATAGCATGAAACATTTTAAATACTTTAAAGACATCGTCTTTGGTTTTCAATGCATAAAACTGAACCCTCCTAGATGCATCATCTATAAATGTAATAAAATACAAAGCCCCACCCAACGTTTTTGTTTTCATTAGACCACATATATCAGAATAAATTAAATCTAACGTATTAACTTTATTAACACGAGAAACAATTTTAACAAATGAAACTCTGTTCTATTTCCCTAGTAAACAGTCAATATAGGTTTTAAGAGGTATACCTATCATCTCTGGAAGGATCCACTTCTTTGCTAGTAGCTAAAGCCCTTTCTCGCTCATGTGGCCTAGCCGCCTATGCTACATGTCTATCATTAAATTGTCTACTGTGTTCAGTTCACCTTTAGAGATGCTCACACTTATCTTGTACAGGGTGCAACACTTCTTCCCTCTAGCCACGACCAACGAACCCTTGATGAGCTTCTAGCGCCCACCAACAAACCAACTTTCATAACCATCATCCAACCTTCCTATCGACATTAAGTTGAGGCGAAAGTCAAGAATATGACTCACATCCTTCAGCACCAATGTGCCACCCACATCGATTTTTACATGAATATTACCAACCCCCACAATCTTGGATACACTAGAATTCTCTATCTTCACAATACCAAAGTCACCTGACTTATTGGTTGTGAAGAATTGTCTATGTGGAGTAGTGTGATACAACGCTCCTGAGTCTATCACCTAATCGATGTTCTGACTTGTAGCAGTGAGATAAACATAGTGATCTATAGAGAGTATAACAACAACGTCGTCATCGAAGGTGGCAATAATAGAATTTGATTCTTAATATTTCTCCTTCCTATTTCCTTTCTTGTCCTTATTTTCCTTGTGGTATTCGTTCCTGTAGTGGCCCTTCTTGCCATAGTTCTAACATTCAACATTTTTCCTTGTCTTAAACTTGCCTTTGAATTTTTCGCGATTATTAACGCCTTTCCTGTGCTTTCCTTTCCACCTTTCCTCTAACTTGAGGGCCACTTGATAAATTCCCATATGTATTCCTTCTAGTCTCCTCATTAAGAAGACTACCTGTCACTTGTCCATGATAACTTTTCCTTCTGGTATGGAGTTACTCAGAGACACGACTAATGTCTCCCAACTATCAGGCTATGAACTAAGCAATAATAAAGCCTGTAGCTCATCCTCATGTGGAGAATTGGTTGACAATGCTACTATCATTCATATGTTTAGCAATTGAACCACCATCTTTATACTTCAGGTTTGCAAGTCTTCTAAATAAGAAGATTTTGTTAACGGTTGTCTTCCTCTCATACAACCTTGTAATTTTCTGCCATAGGCTCACGACTGAGGTCTTTGTAGACACGTGTTCGAACACTGTATCATACTACTATTGTCTTATGAACCCCACCGCATTCTGGTCCAACTTTGTCCAATCTTCATTAGACATATCCTTCATCCTCGCTGCATCACCTGTGATTAGTGCACATAGGTTTTTGCAATACAACAAGTCTTCCATCTTAGCCTTCTAGATGGGTCAGTTAGACCCATTGAGGCTGATCATCCTTGATGAGCCACCCTTTATAATTCACACCAATCTCACTACCCATTCACCCAACCTGGACGCTCTGATACGACTTTTGTTGGAGTGGATGCACAAAAGTTCAGGATCTCGCACCCCAACTACCTTGAATTTTGGGAAATGATAATGTAGAAAACACAATCAAACAAACAAACACCATGACATGAGATTTTTATATGAAAAATCCTCTAACAAAGATAAAAACCACGGGACCTCATCCAGATTAACAAATCCACTATGTAAAAGGCAATTACACAGTGATCATAAGTACAACCTACTTAGATTCAATCAATCTTCACCCCAAGGGTGCATAACAATAAAAGAGAATAAAACTAGAGAGATCTCACCGATCTGAGGATGTAGAAGAGGCTTGGAGTGAACTGGCTCATGGATGAAGCGTCATGAGCTTGGCCTTCTTTTCTCTTCGATCTTCCTCTCTCTCTCTCTCTCTCACACACCTTGGACATGTAGTATCTCTATTAGGATACCTGTTCGCTTCCCCAAGTGTAGGGTTGCGATGTAGTAATAATATCGATAAGACCGAGGTCGATCCACAGGGACTTATGTAGGGATTCACAAAACACTTCCAATAGTTTCTACTAAGAAGCTAACAAATAAGTTTTCAAGGAGATTGATGTGAATAGCAATTTTGAACTTAAACTGAAGTAATCAATTAATAAAAAGCACTAGGGGTTCAAGGATCCACTTGTAGCAATCCTTGATGCTCAATTCGATGTGGTTTCTCACTTTCTCAACTAGAATCGAAATTAAGATCTATCTAGCCGGATGATACATTAGTTAAACCAACAATCTTCCATATATAAGATCCATGTGTATGAATCACTTAATGCAAGCTAGGACGAGCATACTCAATTGTATAGGTCAGTTGTTCGCTCGCCTCAAGTGCAAGGCTGCAATGTAGTAATAAAACTCGGTAAGATCGAGGTCGATCCACAGGGAAAGAGGTAAACAATTCCAAGTACTCTAATAACTAGAATCTAAGAAGTTTAGGAGAATAGTTTTTCACATAAAATAGGAAAATCTGAAAATAAGAAGAACTAGAGCATCAAGGATCCACTTGTAGTAGTCCAATGCCAATCCATTCATCCAAGTACAACACAATTAGAATCAAAATCCTATCTCTCATCTAATTGGAAGATGTAACATTCAAGCACAAACAGTCCCACTTAAATCTGGAAATCAGATTTCTAGTTCTAATGGAGCACATAGAACTTGAACTTGTAGCCTTCGGAGTAACAGCCATGCCTATGGACTATGGCATGCTCAACGGTTACTACAATTCGAATTCAAACAACCCAATCATTGTAATCTCAGAGAATTGCAAGGAACTCATGTCCGGAGCACACAAACTCTCACAAAACTTCTAAAAAAACAAACTTTATTCAAACTAGAACTTGAAAATCCATAATTGAAGTAAAGGGTACTTGAAGAATGAATTAAAGCATTGAAACAAACTACAAACTTTACCTCTTAGCTCTAGCTAAGAGGTTAACTAGAAGAAAACATTAAAAACTAGAAACTAGAACTAGAAGAAGAAGAAAACTAGTTGTAGAAGGTTAGGAAGCCTCCTAGGTCTTGATCTCTTTGCTCCCCACCTTGCTAGATGCCCTAGGAATGAGGTGGAGGTCTCCTTTTATAGCTTTCATACCCCCACAAACGAAGAATCTTCGAGAATTTGTGTAGAATTTACGCACTGCGCAGAGAAAATCGGAGCCAGGCTTAGAAATTTCTAAACTGGGCGCATTGTCGATTGATCACTCAGACCGGGTGATCAATCGCTAGTTCAAATAACTGTAAAAACTGCCTCTTTCAGATCTCGTGATTAATCGGCTGGCTGAGAGATCAATCGGTCACTTCTGGCGATCAATCGATCAGTGTCCAGCGATCAATCGGAGGATGCAAAAAGTGTCCAGAGAGTTTTCTCCAAATTTCTTAAAAATCTGCATTCTGGCGATTGATCTATGGGATGGGCGATCAATCGCTCAGGCTGGGCGTTCAATCGCAATTCTTCACTTCTCTCCAGCAACAATTCTGTCAAATTTCTGCTGTGAGCGATCAATCGCTCAAGTCTGTCGATCAATCGCTCAGGCTGAGCGATCAATCCACGGATCGATCTCTAGATCAATCTTCAAAAACCGCAACTTTCTGCATTTTACTTTTATGGCCCTGCAGCTCTGCACTTTGATTTTTCTGGACCTGTCAGGTCTTTTAACATGATTTCTTCTGTGTTTTTCTTTGTCTTTCAACTCCATCTTCCATAACTTCTTTCTTTCATTCTTGGGCTTTCTTCCTTTGACCCTCAAGGTGTCCAAACTGACTCTTTTAACCATCAATTGGTGAAGTATCCCTCTTATTCCTACAATCACAAAAATATGTATTAGATGAGTCTTTTAAACATGAAAACCATGCATCTAATGTGATGTAATGGGTTGGCAAATGTATAAATTGGAGGCTCAACATCAGTCCTAATTCTAATAGGCTAAGATCAAAATCATAACCATCATTAAATCATGTCACAAGACAAAACTAGAATATGATTTGAACTTATTCAAATCATATACACAATCCCATATATTACAGAATTTCATAAAAGAAGCACTTTGGTAGGAAGTTCCCACATGAAGATCATAGTACTAGAGCGTACTCCAATTCCTCGGATCATACAGGTCTAGACTAATACAAAACAATTAAGAACTCAAGTATTTCTTCCAAACATCCATGAGTCATCATAAGATTAAGAAAAACTTCTTAGAACTTGAATTAAACTTCAAACCATCGTTCATAAACATGAAATCCAATCTTAAAACCAACTTTAAACGAATTGAAACATCTTAGATTCACTACAAGCTTCACCTCTTAGCCCTAGCTAAGAGGTTTAGCCGTTCATGATCCAAGGAAACATGAAACAACTAAGAAAAACATAAAAATAGCAAACAAACTAGGAGGAGTTGTGGAACTCCGAAATCCACTTCCGCCGCCTCCCACCTTGCTCAAACCCTTCTAAGATATCCTTGGCCCTAGGTGCCCTTTTATAGTGAGGAGGCTCCGCAGCATCAGAATCTTTCAGAAATTGCGTAAGAGTACGCAGTGCGTAGAGAAATTCAGGACTTGTAGAACATGCTTAGTTACGCAGACGACCGGTCGCACGATCGGTCTGAGCTCCTGGACGACCGGTCGCAAAAGTGCAAAAAACGTCCAGTGAGTTATCGAAAATTAAAAACCCAGAATTTTAATTCAAGGACCGGTCGCACGATCGGTCTAAGCAGTGGACGACCCGTCATACAACAGGTCGTGGACAGTCCAGTGAGCTGTGGCTGCAGGGTACTTCTGTTGAGTGATCGGACCGGTCAGACGACCAGCTTGGGCCTTGGATTACCGGTCGGACGACCGGTCTTGGGTGTCTTCTTCTTCCTTCTTTTCTTCTCTTCTTTGCTTCTTTCTTCCACCCTTTCACACTTGGTCCTTTGATCTTCTTTGCTTCTAAATGAAATCTTTAAGTCTTCAATTGATGATTCCTCTCTCTCATCCCTATAATTACAAATCCATGCGTTAGTTTAGTCTATAAATCATGAAAACCTTGCATAATGAGTGTTGAATTGGGGTTAAAATATGCACAATTAAGAGCTCAACACACCCCCCAACCAGCATTTTGCTAGTCCCGAGCAAAACATGCGTGAAACAAGATTCATTCCCCAAACCCAACTCTCTTTTAGAAACCATTCTTCTATACATCCCTAGACACACAAGTGTAAGATTCAGAAAGATTAGGTGATAGAGGTTGAAATCATAAACTCTCAAGACATAATAAGTGTTCATATGAAATTCCCGCTGATTGGTTGATAAATAGAAGAACTTGAACAAATTCAACCTAGTGTGCATAGTGACAATTCATCTCATGAGTTTCCAGGATTATCTTCTTCATAGATCAACTAGACTATAGATTTCAAGGTATATAGAGCAACATCAGGCTAATGACAGGAATTTGCCTTACCGTCCTTCCGACGACTTTCACACTACGTCCCATTTCCGGCTTTGGTTACGGGTAGACCATCCCCCGGTTGGTAGTAGGTAGCCCTAATCGGAATTTTCCACCATTTTTCCATCATTCCCAATTTCATCATTCCTTTTCCTTTTTCTTTTTAATTTAGAATGGTATTTTTTAGAAATTCATATCTTTCGTTATTTTCCCATGGACAAGGATGGACAAAGTACCCCGGTTTGGTTTCTCAACACCTTAAATCAAAATCTAACTAATCCACAAATCACATAATCTCTTCAACCCATGAAAATCGTGTAATGTGAACTAGGTGTAAGAGTGTTCAAATTTTCTATCAATCACAAAAATAGGAGAATTCACATATAAAACCATTATGTTGAGAGAAGTTTAAGACTTACAACATCATACACTTCATATCTCCTCTTCTTATGCTCATATCATCTCGAATGCATAGAAACAAAGTTTTTCAAAAGAGTTTTAAATTTTAGAAAAATAAAAAAATTTCTACATAATTGCTCGAAATGTTACAAAACGCTGGATTCATTCAAGTGATCCTACACCCCCAACCAAATCTTGCATTGTCCTCAATGTAAAAGATGTGCAATGAGCAAAACATGAGAGCAATTTGAAAATAAAAGGGAGTGAAGAATGATAGTACCTGAGAGAGTGAAAGGTGTAATTCTTCCTCCTAACAAATCTATGAAAAATAAACAAAAGCAACCAAATCATAATCCTAACTACTCTATACGTCCATCAGACTAGGAGATCAATCATCCTGATACACAGGATCAGTCAGAGGTATGGACATACCTTCTTAAGGAAATTTCTCAAAGAACGGCTTTAATCGTTGACCACACTACATGAAAATGGAAAAATTGCGACGGATTTTGCGACGGACATTATTCGTTGCAAAAAATGCTTGCTTTTACAACGGACTATGTTCGTCGCATTTTAAAGAAGTCCGTCGTTATTTGTAAATAAAGGTGGAACTTCGTGGCGGAGTTCAGTCCGTCGCTAGTTGACGACAAGATCCGTCGCAAAATATATTTTAGCGACGGACTTGGTTCGTCGCTAAATCCGTCTCCAATATCCTCAAATTAGCAACAGACAATTTCTATCTTATATAAAATTTGTAAATTATCATCACCTCTGAACAAAATGAGATGTTAAAATTTTTTTGACATTTTTAAAAAAATTGAGATTTTAAAAAACAGATTTTATAATTTGAAAAAGTTTAGGTTTTAGAAACAAAATTGATTAGTTTGAAATTTATTTACAAATTTTTACAAAATTATACATTTTGAAAGTGAAAATTGTGAAGTTCAAAAAAATGTGATCTTGATACAAAAAAAGTTCAAAGGTTTGAAAATAAATTGGCAATGTTTGAGAAAAATAAGAAAAGTTAAAAAACAGAGATTTTGAAAAAAAAAATGGCCTTATGAAAAAAAATTGATATGTTTGTAAAAAAATTAAAATTTTGTATTTTGAAAAAATTGAGAAGTTTGATAAAAAAAATTGAGATTTTGAAAACAAATTGAGAAGATTGAAAATAATATTTGACATTTTAAACAAATGGAGAACTTTGAAATAAAATTGAAATTTTGAAAATAAAATATGATTTAAAAAAATCAAGATTTTGATAAAAGAAAATTTTGAAATTTTAAAAATGAAAATTGTGATTTCAAAAAGAAAAAAAAAAAGGTTGAGAAGTTAGAAAGAAATCGACGGTGTTTGAGAAAAATTGAAATTTTGAAAAAAAAAATCAAATTTAAAAAAGAATTGGGATTTTGGGAAAAAATAATGTTTTTAGACAAAAAAATGTCATTCAAAAAATATAACTGAGAAGTTTGAATACAATTGATAAGCTTAAAAAAATTAAATTTTGAAAAGAGATTATACTTTTATAAAATTGATATTTTGAAATTAAAAAATTGGTATAAAAAATTAGTTTTTTTTAAAAAATTGACATTTTGAAAAAAAAAATTTGACATCTTGAAAAAATTGAGAAGTTTGAATAAAATTAATAAGTTTGACTAAAAAAATTGAGATTTCGAAAAAAAAAAAAAGATTTTGAAAAAGAAATGGAGATTTGAAATTTTTTTAAAAAAATTGAGAATTTGTATTTTGAAAAAAAAAGTTGAGAAGTTAATAAAAAAATGAGATTTGGTTTAAGCATGCACACAAGTTCATTGGTGCAAAAGAATATGGCCCTAGTATAATGATGTTAATTGCAAGGAAAACTTATAATGACGAGATTGATCAAATTCCATGATCGGGCCATCTTAAACTTGATTTGGATGGTCAGATATGTTCAGAATGTACTAATTATTATAGAGAATAAAATTCAGCCCAATCTGACCTGAAATGAATCAAATATGTCCAAAAGACTCTTTAAATGTGCACGATCAGTTTGTTTAGATCCAGACAGATTTTGGATAATCTACGTGGTCCAGATTGAAAAGTAAATGATTATAGATGTTTAGATTAAATTTCACTTAAATCTAACCGTTGGGTCACAAGATATGGCCCATCATATTGTTAATCAATTTTGTCCATCCAATATCTTTCTCATCTAAAACCCGATTGGGGCAAGTGACTAGTCAAATCGAAGCTATTGATGAGTAGAATAGAGTGAATGGATTAGCTTTCCAAATTGGGCCAAATTTTTAGGTCAAAATTGCGCTACAACTTGTTGATCTCATGAAAACCCAAGAAATGTACATCATTTGGACCCAAATTAAACTCTAATCCAGCTGTTGAGAATTGGATCTTCTTAAGGTTTGCTATTGCATCCTAAAATGATATAAAAGAACAGATAGATGGGATAGATATGCATAAAATACGTTAACTTAGTCTCATACGGTTAGGGTAATGGATGCGAATTGGCTAGAGACCCTGCCACCAGCCAATGCCTAGTGATCGGTGCTCTGTGGTCCCCACCATAATGTATGTGTTTCATCCACACTATCTATACATTTTCCTAGATCATTTTATTGTATGAGCCCAAATTTGAGGTAGATCCAAATCTCAAGTGGACCACATCATAAGAAACGATATTAATTGAACGCCCACTATTAAAAGCTTCTTGGGGCCATGGAAGTTTTGGAACAAGTTGATATTTATTTTTTTATTACGTCCAGGTCTCTATGAACTAATTAAGAGGTTGGATGTCAAATAATCAATATAGTGGGCCCTAGGAGGTTTTTAATGGTGGACATTCAATCAATACTATTTTCCTGTGGTGTGGTCCACCTGAGATTTAGATTTGGCTCATTTTTGGATCAAGCACTAAAATGATCTTGAGAAATGGATGGACAACGTGGATAAAACACATACGTCATGGTGGGGCCCACAGAGCACCGACCACTAGCCAAGTGTCGATGGCGGGCGCGAATTAGGTGTTACCTCGGGACAATTTAGTGGGTGTTACCCTAACGGTGTGGGGCCCATCTTGATGTAGTTTTTATATATCTAAGCCGTCTATCTATTTTTTCATATCATTTTAGGATGTGATACAAAACTCTAAGAAGATCCAAATCTCAGGTGGACCATGCCACTAGAAACAGTGATGAATAACCGTTAAAAATGTTTTGTGGGCCACAAAAGTTTTGGATCAAAGTGATATTTACATTTGCACTTCATCAGGACGTTATTGACATTATAAAGAGCTTGGATTGCAAATAAACAATACCGAAACCTTACAACAGGCTCTTTGGAAATTTTAATGGTGGGGCACTCAATCACAGTGTTTCTAGTGGTGTGGTCCACTTGAGATTTGGATCTGCATAATTTTTGGAACTTCATCCTAAAATGGACTGTAGAAACGGATAGATGGAATGGATATACAAAATATCATCCATGTGGGCCATACTGTAGGGGTAACACCCACTAAACTGTTCTCGGGGTAACACCTAATTCACGCCAATTCCTGGCCGGAAGCGGATTGCGTACTGAGTAACTCCGCACGCTAGCGTGCGTAGTAAACTCTGTGGGGCCCACAGTGATTTACGTATATTATCCACTCGGTCAATCCATCTTAACAGAAAATTTTAGGTATGGTGCCAAAAGTTGAAGCATATCAAAATCTAAAGTGGACCACACCACAAGAAATGTGTGAACTGAATGTCTACCATTGAAAAATTCTCGAGAGGACACAGAAGTTTTGGATCAAGCTGATATTTGTGTTTTCCCTTCATCCATATGCATGTGATCTTATGAACAGGTTGGATGACAAATAAACATCACTGTAGGGCCTGAGAAGGTTTCAACGGTGGAAATCATTATTCCCACTGTTTCCCGTGGCATGGTCCACTTGAGATTTGGATATGCTTAAATTTTGGGATCAACCACTAAAATGAGCTGAAAAAATATACGGACGGAATAGATAAAGCACATACATTATAGGTGGGCCCAACTGAGTTTACTCCGCACGATAAGAGCGGGCAGAGTTACTCCGCATGCAATCCGATTCCTCCATGGCCAAGCCGCGTCCCCAAATTTAGACAGGGAAGTGAAATCTCCTTTCCTAAAACCTAATTCGCGCCCATCCATGGCCAAGCCGCATCCCCAAATTGAGAGAGGGAAATGAAATCCCCTTTCTCAAAACCTCTTTCATTCACTCCCTCCCTCTCTCGTTGCTTCTCTCTCCACCTCCATGCCTCCCTCCCTCTCTCTCTCTAAAATCCCTACGCTATCCACCGTCACCCTCCCCTCCCCCCCCACATTGAATGCTGAAACCCTAATCAGGGTTTTGCAATCCCTAATTAGGATTTTTTATTTGCAATCCCTAATTAGGGTTTTGCAATTGTGAATCTAATTGGGGAGGAAGAAAGTACTCTTGTTCTTGTTCTTGTTCTTCTCTCTTTAAGAATTTTCACACGCTCGTACCTAACACTTGTCCGTCTCTCATCTGCAGAGTGAAATCATGTTTGCTGAAAACTGAGGTATGTATGGTTGATCTTGATTACCTGCTCGAATGCATACATGGGCTTGATCTTATGCTGAATTTCTACTACTGATGCATGGGGGAAGTACATATTATCTGATTGATTATTTATTTATTTATTTATTTGAAAGGTTATTGTCTGATTGAATTGTAAAGTCCTACCTTGTATATGTTTTCCAAAAAATAAAATATGTTACAATTAGTAATGTCAGTCAAATATTAGAAACAATTGGCTGGGTTAGAAAACTATAGCCAAGTTTTTCACGTTTGTTTTTGTAAATTGTAAGGCATCGGACCAGTGGATCAATCTTATTCTTGGGATAGGGTATTAACATGTGCAGTGTATGCATGAGCTTTATTCTATGAACCTAAAAACATCTTTGAATCTCTGCCATAGGATATTGTAAGTATGAACATTTTATTGATCATTTCTTTGACCCATTCACCATTCTCTAACAGATAGACATGACAATGAAAAATGTATATTTAGATTAAACACCGTATTTATGGAATGTTTGTGATAACAGAGTGCCAACTATGCTAACCAGCTGGCAATCACGTTTCCTAATTTATAGGTCAAAGTGGAATGAAGATGGGACACACAACACTCCTACTACACCACACCTGTACATGTGTCCCTCATCCAAGCAATGGGAACTGTCATACTTGCTTTGGGCCCAAAATCCGAAAACTCTACTTATCTAGTGTGATGCATGTGACTGTAATGAACAGGTGAAAGGTCTACATTTAGCATACAAATGCCACCACTTACATAGTGGGCCATCCTTATTTTCGGTCTATGATAAGTTCAGGATTGCTTTCTTGTGATGAATGGTTCAGATCTCATATATGTTTGCAATGGCGGCAAATCTCTCCTTCTATCAGTTTTTAAGAAATTCCTGAGTGACTGAGCATCGTCAATGACAGTATCAAAGATTTTCTCTGTTTGCAATGACGGCAAATCTCTTTTTCTTTTGTAGGTCGAATACCTTGGGAGCTTATCTTTCACAGTTCTTGTTTTCACATTGGAATTTTTCACAGTTCTTGTTTTCCTATGAGCTCTCAAATTTTATATGATGCCTTGTTATTTGATAAGGTGTGATTATTCACTACGCCAAAATCACATTTTTGCGACGAACCAAGTCCGTCGCAAATCGATATTAGCGACGGACTTGGTTCGTCGCATGGGCCGTCGCAGTTTACTATGTGGCAAATTTTAAACGACGGATTATATTCGTCGCTTTTAAACGACGGATTACGCCCGTCGCTAAATTATGTAAAGCGACGGATATCGGTCCGTCGTACAAAATTGTTGCCACGTATATTGGTCCGTCGTACAAAATTGTTGCCACGTATATTGGTCCGTCGTTAAATTTATGGGCAACAGTGTGATTGCATTTATTTAGGCATTTTAGCGACGGGTTTGGTCCGTCGCTAAATTTTCTGAACGCACACCTATTACGTTTGAATTTATTTTTGAATCTATTGCACCTGATAGTCATCCAAATTATTTAAAACAAAAAAAAAATTAAAACCTAACAAATCATAATTATATCATATATGAAACTTAAAGTCCTTACATTTCTAGTGAAAAATAATATTAATATTTGTTACAAATCTACACATTGAAGTGAACCATTCTCCATAGAATGAGCAACTAGGCTTTATTTTGTTCCCAATATTGAAACCAATCTCTTGACCATACGTGAAGCTAGCCTTCATTTCTAATCTTTCCTTTATAGCTACTTCCACCTCATACGTTAGCAAATCCATCAACTGGCCCACCTGTAAAATCCAAAATATAAAACATAAAAGAGTATCAGTATTATAATGTAAGAACAAAAAAGGAAAAACAACAACAAAAGACAATGAAGCACCACCTACTCGTAAGAAATGCTAGGTGACAAGCTTGATAACTATTATATATGCATGATGAAGCTTCAGTACTGGGATGAAATCAGAAACCTAGAGGCAATTCCATTTGATCCTCTTTGGATAGAGCATTCACAAACAAAGCCAGCAAGCAGAGAAATTTTTAGTCAGCAGAGTCGAAGTAAGAGCGTGGACTGATCTGAAAATAAAAATAGAAATCCAAAACTGATAAGCATATAAATGTATTCAGCATCACTGAAACCAATTTACAAGCAAGAGAAACAATAGTTACTTGGATTGGAGGTAACTTGGGTCGAAGTCCTCCATACTTTGTCTTAAGCTCTTCCTCCTATAGAATACAAAAATCCTAAAATGATCTGCATCCAAGACTCAAATGAGCCGCACTAAATGATGAACGATCTGGATTTAACATCTAGTGGGCAAAAGACAATCACAATTGAGGAAAAGGCTGGCATAGAGCATTTCTGAACTCAAATGAGAATTTCTATGATCAATGTTCTCAAAAAGTTGAATAATCGAATCATAAAATCAGATCATAGATCATAACATAATATCATTTATTCACAATCAGGGATGATGATTGATCCTGATTTGTGACCGTACTTATATGAAATACCATCTAAGAGATGTATATCGATTTATCATTTAAGATATACTTTCACACGCATGCACACACGCACACAGAGGATGTGGATGAGTCATGGATCATAAACTATGGGCCTCACTTGTTCGAATTGAAAACCCACGTACACTTGCAGAGAGATTCACATTACTTGAACTAAACATCTGAAGTACTCCACGCCCAGCTGACTAGAAAAAATCGTCACTGGTTCTTCCAAGCCTGCTAGACAAATACACAGTCTAACACCGTTAATTAATAATTAAGTTGGGCCATTCAGCCTCTTATATTTCAAATCCAAAACCTCCAGATTGCAAGTTTGGACATGTGACTTGAGGCATGATCACTCAATCAAGTTCAAAATATTGATCTAAATTGATGCTATAAATCTGGGTTTAATTTCTTTACAATTGATTGACTTACCTTCAGAGGTGAAGCGTCCTTCAAAATTATTGTGACTTAGATCAAGGCTCTTGAGGCATGAGAGTGCACCCAAATACGGCAGAATGCTTTCGTTCAAGGAGTTATCACTCAGGTCAAGGTGCTCTAGCTTGCTCAATCTAGACCATCTTTTGAAACCTGCCAGCGGGTGACGTCATGTGTCTAAGGCCTTCTTAGAACAGGGAAAAATCTCAACCAGTTCTTAATATTTCATTAGAAAAATAAATAAATTTCCTCAAACGCAACATGCCGAAGAGGAATAATTACAACATCTTGTGCTAAGCATCAAACAGATAGAGCGAATAATTACAAAGGTTAAAAATGCTTCCCTAGGAGATGGCCTCATATCTCAACAACTCTTTTTTTGTTTTTTCTAGTCATCATCATTGAAGCCTTATACCAAGTTATTGGCTTTGGCTTGTTTTTTCAAGTCCAAATTGAAATTGATAGAATTACAGCTCAGAATCGAGAAATCCCAGATATGAATGCTAACGAGTTTTCAATCTGGCTATTTTCACTTCATTACACTAATAACTGCAGTACATTAATAAGTGCTCCAAATGCACCCTTAGAGATGCATGTATATACCTTCACATCTCGGTCCAAATCCAAAATGGCACTGTTGAGTGCGTTTGGCTGCACTATCACATCGAATTTCAATTATTAAATTTCGATTCCCCTGTTAGTATTTGTATTCATGTTACTTAGCTTCAAGTTCAAGGTAACATAGTTAACTTCCATCATTTCCTCCTTAATTAGATAAAAAAAAAATTCACAACTCAAATCATTTGGCTTTCCTATGGTAGCCTTGATTTCATCAATAAACTGAAGGGTTCATTATGTGGGTTCTATGGGTGGGCCACACCAGAAACACAACAGTTTGAGAAATATCAATACATGGATCGGTGGTGACTTATCCTTCTTTACATGTGGCACACAAATACAGCTATCCAGACCCAATTCATAGGGCACGTTATGAATGAACCAAAAATCAAAGTTCACAAGTGGTCAAAGACTCAAAATTCAACAAGCAAGATCAAGTAACCAATATCATCCGATCAATGTGATTTTTGGGCCACTATGCAAAATCACAACATTCAAATGATTCTATATACACTCAAATTAACTGTGCTAGATCTGACGGCTAGTAAGCTGATACGTGCCCAGCACTACTTTGTGAAAAATTAAGATAAGATGGTTAGTAAAAAGAGATCATACAGTATAAGAAAAGTTGTCACCAATAAACACAGGTCAACTTGTTTCAAGTAAAAGCTGCTATAAGATATATTTAAAGGCAAGAGAGGACATAGGCTTCATAATGGTGTAAAGAGGATGTCTACAACCGTTAAGCAATGATGACTTTTCCTATGACATATGGCAAAATAGTAAAAAGTAGCTATGCATATATAGAGCTACAAGTGAAATGCTCTAAAACATACGATTAGTCAAATCAATAATCAACAACAACACAGCAAAACATGGTTAGTCATAAACATTAGAAAGGTTAGATAGTTAAGACCATCAAAGAATAAATTACATAAAAGGCCAAAAGAGCAAACGTAACTGTAGTTCCATGGGATGTTTGCAATTCAATTTACCTGGCCAAATGGATGCAGCCCTGTTTCAAATCATCAAGGAAGGAAGAATGTTAAGATTGTAGGAGATAAAGGTACCTTCATGATCAACCCAACCACCCAGGTAATTCCAGGACAAATCGAGGCTCCGCAGTTCTCCAAAGGAAAGAAGTAAGTCAGCATTCAAATACCATTCTCCCAACTTCCATTCCCTCGTCTGGTTGAGAGAAATTTCAGTCACTCGGCCGCCTGTCACATTGTTGCATTTGATTCTTTCCCAACTACAACAGTCAGTCCCATCCTCCCATGTAGGAAGAGAAGACCCATTCGGGTAATTGATGGAAGCTTTAATCTCCAAGAGAGAAATCCTCTCCTTCTTCAAGCACCCAAGGCATCCATGACTATGGTACTGAACACAAAGCAAAGCCCACAGCCACAAAACCAATGCCCAATCCATGAAAATTGTATTAGTTTTCCCGTGTCTTCTACAGCAGGAGAATGTGATTCAATTTATAAGCGTAAACGTTCTAAGGTCAATCAGGGTCAAGGGACAGGTGGCTAGAGATGATGGGGTATGGGAGATTGGGTTGGTTTTAAGTGACGATGCTCCGTGGGCCCCACTATAATGTATTGTTTTATCCAGGCCGTCTATCCATTTTGGATCATAAAGGTACAAAAGGCCTAAGAACACAGGCAATCTGTGCCAAATCACTAACCTGTCAATGAAGTGGACAGCCTGCCAATAAAATAAAATAAAAACCATGAATATGATTAAGAACGTTGTTTCTAATTCATATCACAACCCACAAAAGAAATGAAAATAGAGGTTTGCGAGTCCGTCATTGCCAACATCTCGAACATTGATAGGGTGATGGGGAAGTTGGTCTGGTGGGTCTCTACATCAAGGTTCTATAGCTCAAAAATCACAGGGATCCTACTATGTTATCAGTTACATTAGCTCAAAAAATGTGCTGTGCCACTCCTTTTCTTTGGGCTTCTTGCAAAGTCACTTACATCATGCAAAGAAAGTTTTCTTGTTTTCTAGCATTGCAAAAGCCAAAGCCTCTTTAGATAAGAAAAAAATGGAATTACAGAATCTACCTCTCCTTTCTCTCTTGCAAGCACTTCATCTGAGACTTGTAATGGTTCTCAATGTACTGTTTGGCAGCAGCAACCTTCTGTTTTGTGATATTTGAAGGTGCCTCGTCAATGGGGGGCTTCTGTCCATGTTTCCCATTCTCTGTTTCCTTCTTCTTAGTTGGTGACGACTTCAATTTGTCACTTCTAGGTTTGAATCTGTGAAACCAGCTCCTTGCAGAATCCATTTCAATTATAACAACATAATCCCAAATGCATGCTCTTCTTTCCTACACAAGAACCAACGAAAATTTTAACAAACCATAATTCTGCATCAAATATCAACCCAAAATCGTCAAAACAAGGTAAACAAACAGAATTCAACTCTTTACAAAGCAATTAATAATATAATGCAAAAAAGTGCCTAAGGTGCTACAGAAATAAATAAGACATTACTTTTTCATTATTGATAAGCCTGAGGTGCAGCAAGACCCCCAACAACAACTAAAAGAGAAAGATGAGAAAGCAAGAGGGAGATGCCACAAGGCCTCGAAGAAAAACAAAAGACCAACACTAAGACGAACAGCTGCAAGAAAAACAGGCTATGTTTTTCTTCAGAACCGGACCCCTCTATGATCTTCTTCATAATTCTCTGGAGCCGACGATTAAGATCCGACATGGACAGCAATGTCCAAGCAGCAGCAGGAAGCCCAAGCTTAGCCAGATAATCAGCAACTCGGGTTGTTTCACACCATGAGGGGGCTACCATTCACCTAGTAATTTTTCTAAGGGTAGATCTAGCATTGAGCACAGCAGTGACTTCCCAAAGGCAGCAGATTTTGACCTTTATAATCTTGATGACCGATAAAGAATCGGATTCAAAGAGCACATTTGACTGGCCGCACCTAAGAGCATAGTCCACAGCAGCTCTTATAACCATGATTTTAAGCTGAAGAATGCTAATGTTGCAGCTGGCTGGGCTGCCATTGTGGAGCCAGAAAAATCCCACAGGACACAAAAACTAAGCACCAGATTGAGAAAGAGAAGTATCCATGTCAAATTCAAACCAGCCATTCAAGAGCCTCTTTCCATGAATGAAGTTAACACTCCAAGGAAAATCATCACAACTAATAACAGGAGTGATATTTCATAGTGCTAGAAATCTGGAGCCAGGTCTTTCTCTGTATTTAACAGAATGCCTCATTATTGATGAGAAATCCTCATAGGCCTAATATTTACTAAAACCTCATTTCTGTACCAAATTCAACCCTAAAAACTTTTGAAAATCAATTGACTATTAAAACTTTGGGATACTTGCGTACTTCTGCATCTTAGGGCAGATGGAGTGTTATATGTTTGGTTTTCCATCCGATAATGGATTCAAATTTGCAGCAAATATACATTATTTTCAGATGTTGTTTCCAGAATGTGTCTCCAACGTCCAAACTTCCAAACAGATGCTAACCTGTTTATCATGGATATCCATTCAAATGATGATCGGTGTAATATCTCAATATGTCCCCAACTATGACCCCCTGCCACCAAGAAAACACAGAAAAAGCAGGAAAAGAAAAGATCAAAACAACAACAGACCTTAACCTCTCACAAATTTATGTTTGCACTTAACTCAGAAGAAGAAGAGATAAAGGGGAAAAAATATTAACTTCCACTACAAATCATCATCCATATGCCAAATCCCACTACAAAAAACCAAAACTAAAATATCTGAATCCAGAAATTAACAAACTCTCTCAAATTAGCCATGGATATTTAATGAACTTCTTCCATTGTCATAAGAATGTCCTGAATTATCAATGCAAATACTCAGCTCTGCACCAAATTTGATCTCTAAAAGAAAAAATCAATTGAATTCTACAAAATGCTATTAAAAAAAAAGGGCATGTTTCAATGAATTATTGAATTGAATTGCGATTATTAGTTTTACAAAGTAGGAATAACCAAATTGTAGTTTCATCCATTATCATTCCAATTACGTTAACTTCAACTTGCAAGTTGGAATGATAACGGTTGATAGAAACGACAGTTCAAAATTCAATTCACTTGGGCATCCAAACGCATGCTAATTGTACTGAAAATGACCTATCTAAATCCATAAACTACCCCCAATAACAAACTCCCAAGTTCCTCCACCAAATTCAACCAAAACCCAAATAATAATTAAAAAAAAACCAATTCCAGAAAATTACCATAAAAAAAAGACTACTCTCTTAAAAACTCCTTCAATTATAAAAAAAAAAAAAAAAAAACTATAACTATACACATAAACACACTAGTCTGCACCAAATTCAAACACTAAAGCTCCAAAAAACAACAACAATAATAATAATAATAATCAAAATGGAATCCAAAAAATTGGAAAAAATAGAAACACTAATTCCACTGAGAATATAGAAAAATCCCTCATTACTGCACCCGATTCAAGCAAAGACCACAGAAAACCAATCCATATCCATAAAATTCCCCAAAATAGATCTTCAGTTGTCATAAAAATCCCAAATTCATACACTATAACTTCCACAAAAAAAAAAAAACAACTATAATCCGAAAAAAAAAAAACATTTCTGCACTAAATTCAACCAAAAACCACAATAAATCACTCCAATTTTACTAATCCAAATATTACAAAGAAAGTTAAAATTCTTCCCTACAAACACTTCTATCTCACGAAATTCAACCGCAGAACTCTCAAACTTCCAATCAAAGTCAAACAGTACTGAACAAAACCCTAATATCACGATAGAAACCTCATTTCAAAACCAAATCCAACGGCTTAGATTGCACAACGGATCAGAAGGAGAGAGAAAGAAGCATACCTGATTCCTGTTGGCGCCACAGAGCTTGGGCCACATAGTGCATGACCACATTTGGTGAATTATATGATTAACCATATATGCATGACCATGTTCAGTCTATTAATAAATAAATTAAGGCCCATTTAAGGGAGAGATGGCCAAGATTTTCTCGTCATTTGGGCCCACCTAGAATGCATGTGCTTTATCTATTCCGTCCACATTGTGGTGTGACTAAGAGTGGGGGTGGGTGTACTAACGGTGGTGTGTGTGTGTGTGTGTGTGTGTGTGTTTTCTAGATTTGGACGCATAATTTGGACAGTTCAATCTCATTGACATGTTTGCCATGATGGCATTTTTTATGCCTGTGCATCAACCACCCAGTCAAGCAGAGTATCAAAATTTTCTCCTCAGAGATGAGTCAACTCAGTTGTGTCGATGGTTGGACTAGCTTGAACCAGATAGCTCACTGGAAAGGGTAGGCTTAAAGTCCGAGATTCAAATCAGTGGTCCATATAGCGGGCCATGGGGTCCATTTGAACAACAAAAAGTTATTAGCTCTATGGCAGTATTTCTACTCTAGGTTTTAAAATAAATGGTATTTATACTATTGTATACCAAATGCAGAAAGATGGGTGTATACTGGTAGAAGAGGTGAAAATGAAAAGTGCAAGTGCCATTGAGAGAATGAAGAGTTGATCTGCGACACATGCAGCCAAGGTGGCGTATATGTGGGATCATAGCAACTCATCAGGTGAAGGTCGGATGTTTTGAGAACTCGAGAAATCCAGAGCCAGAGTTTTGACGAGAAGCAAAAGAAGTTGATCATATCTGGTCCGTCGGATGCAAAATCATTAAAGGCTACGAGATCCCAAAACCGCCCCCACCACCCAAAGACAAACCGGCTGATCCACCCAAAGACAAACCGGCTGATCCACCCAATTAGGGATTGCAAAACCCTGATTACGGATTGCAAAACCCTAATTAGGGTTTCAACATTCAATGTTGGAGAGAGAGAGAGAGAGAGAGAGAGAGAGAGAGATTTCATACCAGCAGGCAACGACCCTTGAGCTTGGAAGCTGAAAAAAACAACGGGAGCGGGGATGGGAGGCGTGGAAGCTTGGAAGCTGCAATGGCCACGAGAGCGGCATGGTAGTAGTGGATTTTTGGAGAGAGAGAGAGAGAGAGAGAGAGAGAGAGAGAGAGGAGGGGCGGGAGACGATTGAGAGGAGGGAATGAGGGATTTGGGGGTTTTTTTAGGGTAAGGGGATGGGGAATCGGATTGCACGCTCTTATCGTGCGGAGTAAACTCAGTTGGGCCCACCTAGAATACATGTGCTTTATCTATTCCGTCCATATGTTTCTCCAGCTCATTTTACTGGTTGAGCCTGAAATTTAAGCATATCCAAAATCTCAAGTGGACCATGCCACGGGAAACAGTGGGAATAATGATTTCCACCGTTGAAACCTTCCCAGGCCCTACAGTGATGTTTATTTGTCATCCAACCTGTTCATAAGATCACATGGATATGGATGAAGGGAAAACACAAATATCAGCTTGATCCAAAACTTCAGTGTCCTCCAAGAATTTTTCAATGGTAGACATTCAGTTCATACATTTCTTGTGGTGTGGTCCACTTTAGATTTTGATATGCTTCATTTTTTGTCACCATACCTAAAATTTTCTGTTAAGATGGATGGACGGAGTGGATAAAATACGTAAATCACTGTGGGCCCCATAGAGTTTACTCCGCACGTGCGGGTTACTCAGTACGCAATCTGCTCCAGGGGATGGCGTGAATTAGGTGTTACCCGGGAACAGCTGAGTGGGTGTTACCCCCACCGTATGGCCCACATGGATGATATTTTGTATATCCATGCCGTCCATCTGTTTCTACAGCCCATTTTAGGATAACTTTCCAAAAATTTTGTAGATCCAAATTTCAAGTGGACCATAACACTAGAAATAGTGTGATTGAGTGCCCCACCATTAAAAATTCCAAAGAGCCCATCGTAAGGTTTTTGTAATGTTTATTTGCAATCCAAGCTCTTGATAATGTCAATAAAGTCTTGATGAAGGAAAAATATAAAGATCAGATTCATCTAAAACTTTTGTGGCCCACAAAACGTTTTTAATGGTTATACATCACTGTTTCTAGTGATATGGTCCACCTAAGATTTGGATCTTCTTAGGATTTTGGATCACATCCTAAAATGATATGAAAAAAGAGATAGACGGTGTTGATATATAAAAACTACAACAAGATGGGCCCCACACGGTTAGGGTAACACCCACTAAGCTGTTCCTGGGGTAACACCTAATTCGCACCCCTTGGCTATGGGGCCACTGGCTGGTGCTTTGTGGGCCCCTCCATGACGTATGTGTTTTATCCACGCTGTCTAGCCATTTCTGAAGATTGTTTTAGTGCTTGATCCAATAAATGAGTCAAATCTAAATCTCAGGTGGACCACACCACAGGAAAATAGTATTGATTGAATGTCCACCATTAAAAACCTCATAGGGCCCACTATATTAATTATTTGACATCCAACCTCTTAATTAGGTCATACAAACCTGGATGTAGGTAAAAAACAAATATCAACTTATTCCAAAACTTCCGTGGCCCTCAATAAGTTTTTAACAGTGGGTGTTCAATTAAAATTGTTTCTTGTGATGTGGTCCACTTAAGATTTGGATCTACCTCAAATTTGGGCTCATACCGTAAAATGATCTACGAAAATGTATGGATAGAGTGGATGAAACAAATTCATCATGGTGGGGCCCACAGAGCACCGATCACTTGGCATTGACTGGTGGCAGGGTCACTAACCAATCCGCATCAGTTATCCCAACGGTATGACCCCAAGTTGATATATTTTATGTATATCTAATCCATCCATCTGTTCTTTTATATCATTTTAGGATGCACTAGCAAATATTAGAAAGATCAAATTCTCAATGGCTAGATTAGAGTTTGGGGTCCAATGACTATACATTTTTTAGGTTTTCACGAGGTCAACAAGTTGCAGTGCAATTTGGACCTAAACATTTGGCCTAATTTGGAAATCTAATCCATTCACTCTATTATATTCATCAATAACTTTGATTTGACTGGTCACTTGCCCTGATCAAGTTTAAGATGAGAAAGATACTAAATAGATAAAACTGATCAATGATGGGCCATATCTTGTAACCTAACCATTAGATTTGAGTGAAATTTAATCTAAAAATCTAAAGTCATTTACTTTTCAATTTGGACCAATCAGATTGTCCAAAATTTGTCTAGCTCTAGACAAACTGATTGTGCACATTTAAAGAGTCTTTTATACGGATATGATTCGGGCTTAATTTTGTTTTCAATAATAATTACCATGTTCTAAACATATCTGACCATTCAGATCAAGTTTAGAATTTGATCAATCTCATCATTATAAATTTTCCTTGCAATTAATTAACATCATTATATTAGGGCCTTCATTTTTTGCACCAATGAACATGTATGTATGCATAAACCAATCTGATAACCAGTTAACTGAATGAGTGTAATTTTTTATTTTCAACTATCCAATAAATGTCCACCAATAAATTTGGCCCACTCATTTTAAATTTCTCGCTTTTATTTAAACCACAATTTTTTTTCCAACTTTTTTTTTCAAAACTGATAAAATCTCTCTCTCTCTCTCTCTCTCTCTCTCTCTCTCTCTCTCTTATCAAATATCTCAACTTTTATTTCTTTTCAAAATATCATTTTTTTAATCAAACTTCTTAATTTTTTCAAAATACAAAATCTTAATTTCTTTATAAAAATTTCAATTTTTTTTACAAACTTATCAATTTTATTCGAACTTCTCAACTTTTTTCAAATGGCCATTTTTTTAAAAAAAAATCTCAAATTTTTTAATCTTATTACTTTTCTAAATCTCAATTTTACTAAAAAATTGTTAATTTATTTTCAAACCTCTCAACTTTTTTTGTTTAAAAATCACAAATTTTTTTTTTTAACTTTACAATTTTCTTTTTCAAAATGTTTAATTTTGTGAAAATTTGAAAAGAAATTTCAAACATATTTTTTTATTCAAATTTCTCAATTTTGTTTTTAAAATCTCTTAGCTTTTTCTTTCAAATTACTAAATCTGTTATGTTAAATATCAAATTTTTTAATTTTTAAAAAATATCAGTTTTTTTCAGTATCTCATTTTTCTTAAATTTTATTTTCCGACGGACCTCATTCGGAGGATTTTTTAGGGCTGGGATTAGCGAAGAACCAAATTCGTCGTTCAATAGCGACGGGCTAAGTCCGTCGGAAATTATAATTTTGCGACGGACTATGTTCGTCGGTAAATCCCGCAACGAAATCCCGCCTTAATTTCGCAAAAGCGACGGAATATTTTCAAATACGACGGACCTTAACCGTCGTTAAACCAAGCAATTTTTGCGACGGTCAATATTCGTCGCAAAATCCGTCGCAAATTTGCCTTTTTCACATAGTGATTGCTATTGGTACTCATGTTGGTGATGATACACGAAAATATGTACCCTTAGATGCTCCGACTATTGGGTCACCATGATTAGGGACCAATATGGGTCTCAATTGAATTTTCAGATGGCCTTAATGCATCATGACATAATTGGTATTAATGGAGTAGCATGCATTTTTCTGCGATTTCTTGACCTGTTTAAGTTCAAGACTTTCTTAATGAACTATTTTGCACAATGAATCAACCAGCTTATAAATTATATATTCGATGTCTAGTTAGTTCACTACTGTGCATTATGGTGACCATATTGCATATTGATCATTGAGTGATGATTCCTCAATTTAGGAATCCAGCTGTTTGTAGTTCGTGCTATTTTTTGTTTGTGACTAGACATTCATGATGAAACCAATATTAATCTTTCAGGGTGAGTTTTGATGTGCATGCAAGTGAAGTGGAAGGCAATAATCTAACTCAATGTGAAAGAAATAACCAAAGTGGGGGTGGCTCCATTCTAATTCATAGTGATGATTAGACTCTTAATATACAATTTCATGCATTTGAAGTTGGACATTGAATGGGCAAAGTTTCATTTTTGTGCTAGTCTCTTATTATGTTGGAGTGGGGCTGGCCCCACTTTGTTCATCTCCACCTTATTTAATTGATTATTTGCAATTCAGCTCAATTTAGCTTTTTAATCTTCTGCTTGTATACATGTAACAGATATAAGACAGTTTTTGCTGAGAAAATCTCAGTTTTCACAATGGCTTGTTGCTCATTTTTTGGTTATAAGGTACCTTTCATATTGGTCATTCCGTTATAAGGTACCTTTCATCTTTGGTATTACCTGTCTGACCCGTCTCTTTCTTGCCTAGCTTTATCCATGCTATCAATTGAATTGATTTTTTGTTTTCTAACTTCAGGTCTACAAGGAGATTAATGTAAAAGTTAGTGATGCTATTATCTCTTTGGTATGTTGACCCAATGCTTTGGTTAGATAAATTAACTACATTTCGTGTTCAAGGTAAATTAACTGAATGTTTGTGCACCAGATTGATCAAGAACGCGAAGGGGAGCAGATTGATCGGGCCTTGTTAAAAAATGTCCTAGACATTTTTGTTGAAATTGGGATGGCAACTCTCAGGCTGAGGAACGCTCAAAATGAGAGAAGGATAGGGTTTCTCATTACCTGCATTCCAGTAGCAAACAGAAGTTGTTGGAGGTTTGTTGCTGTTTATTTGAGTCCATTTGGCATATATGTGTCTCGATTCTTGTGAGCTAGACTTGGGAAAGTCATTAAAGAAAAGGAAGATACTGCAGTGTAATGTGCTCGTCTTTGAGGAAGGAATCTAATTTTTTTTTTCAATTCTTTGTTATCCATTTTGTTCTTTTGGTAAAAAGTGCAACATGAGTTACTGTTTGTATGTGCAAGCCAACTGCTTGAAAAAGAACATTCTGGATGCCATGCCTAGCTTAGAGATGACAAGGTATAACTTGAGATGCATATTGTTTTGTTTACTGCTAGCCAAGTTGCTTCGGTAGCTTGAGGCTTGAGCATTGCTTTGGAATCTAGTTAACAATGATATGCTTCATTTTTCTTTGCTAGCTGGATGACCTCTCAAGGATGTATAGGCTCTTTTGTAGAATACCTCGAGGTCTAGATCTTGTTCCTCAAATATTTAAACAGGTGAGTTTTTTTTTACTTGGAACTTTCGGTATGAGTCCAAAGTATCTGCTAAGTTAGGCATCCTGCATTTTAATTACGGTTTCTGATCATTTTTTGCATGCATCATGTTACTGCCGAAGGTACGGCTTTGGTCAAACAAGCATAAGATGCAGAAAGCAACAAGAAAGTGAGTTATTTAAGTGCTTCTTTGAACTCATCCATAACTGATTGAATCTATCTCTTCTCAAGCATATTCCTGTTTGGCACATCAATACGAATTTGTGGGTTTTTAATAAAAAAGTGTTGTAGTCCCTTGGTGCTAAAACATTTTGATAGGTTACTGGTCTAAGATTAAGTGTATCTGTTAGTAGTACTCGGTATGATAGTCATTCTTAATGCTCCTGCGACAATGAAATTTTCATGACTTTATGGAAATGCACAATGGGGAATTACACACATAGCGCTGAGATGTGCATTATCTGGCATGTGTGGGACATACGAGATTTGTGTTCATTGGGTTGCACCTGATGACCTGGCCTGCAATCATTCTTGTCCAATTGTCAGTCAAGCCACATCAACAAACTTATTCCCAGTCACACGTTTTACTCTTTTTTTTTCTTTTCTTTTTTTTTTTTAGAGGAAGAAAATTAGAGCATACGTGCTTGATACAACACATTTGAATTTTAAAGAATTTTCAAGTTTGGTTTAGAAACAAAGAAAGCTCTCTGTTATTTCTTTCTTTTTTGTCGGGCTACTTCAACAATTTGAGCTAGTGGGTAATAACCTATTTGATTTTGAGAAGAATTTTACGATTGATTTAGAAAAATGTTTTTTTGGTTGTTTCTGTTAGTTGGATTATCCAGAGAATAAAAAAATAAAGCGAATTAGCTACAATTCATTTGAATTTTATAGAGTTGTTCATGGTTTCAGACAAGGCAGCTGGAACTCAGAACAAGGTGCTTCAAGCAATGGAAAACGGTTCTGTTCTTTCCCAAAGAGAGGATCAAATGGAATTTCCCCCAGGTATCTGATTTCATCCCACTGAAACTTCTTGCATAAAATAGTTATCATTTCTTACGAGTAGGTGGTGCTTCATTGTCTTTTATGTTATTATTATTATTATTATTATTATTTTGTTCTTAGATTATAAAATTGATGCTCTTATGTTTTATATTCTGGATTTTGCAGGTGGGCCAGTTGATGGATTCGCTAACGTACGAGGTGGAAGCAGCTATAAAGGAAAGTAGAAATAAAGGCTATGTATGGTCGAGATTGGTCTCAATGAGGATAAAATAAAGCCTGGTTGTTCATTCTATGGAGAATGGTTCACTTAAATGTGTAGATTTGTAACAAATATTAATATTATTTTCCACTAGAAATGTAAGGATTATTAAGTTTCATATATGATATGCTGATGATTTGTAAGGGTATATATGATATGCTGATGATTTGTAAGGGTTTCAGTGTTTTATTTATTTATTTATTTGTGACTATCAGGTGCAACAGATTCAAGAAATAATTCGGGTGTCAGGTTTCTGTCATAGAAAATTTACCGACGGACCAAAACCGTCGCTAAAATTCCGAACAAATGTAATCCCGTCGTCGCCCATAAATTCAATGACGGACCAATATCCGTGGCAATTTTTTAATACGACGTACAGAATCCATGGCTAAATCCGTCGCTTCACATAATTTAGCGACGGGCCTAATCCGTCGCTTAAAAGCGACGGACATAATTCGTCCTTCAGAATTTGCCACATAGTAAACTGCGACGGACCATACGACGAACCAAGACCGTCGCAAAACTGGATTTGCGACGAATTTAGTCCGTCGCAAAAATGAGATTTTGGCATAGTGCCATTCGCCTTAAATATGTTACTGTTCCTTAGATTTAACAACTCGACGGTCCCATATGGGTAGACAGTTTGCACAATGTAGGGACCAGTCCATCGAGATCGCAATTTCCCTAGGAATAAATGTAGGCGAGAATTATACAAAAGGACTTTTTGATTGATCATGAATGTCTTACGAAGAATGTTCTTATCATGGAACACCTTCATCTTGTCCTTGTAAATTCTCGCATTCTCATATGCTTCGTTCCGGAGTTCCGCAAGTTCATTCAATTGTAGTTTGCGCAACGAGCTCGCCTTGTCAGAATCAAAATTCATCTTCTTAATTGCCCAATATGCCCTATGTTCCAACTCCACAGGCAAGTGACAAGCCCTACCATAGACAAGTCTATAAGAAGACATACTAATAGGGGTCTTGAAAGCGGTACGGTAAGCCCAAAGCACATCGGTAAGTCGAAGCGACCAATCCTTGCGATCGGGGTTCACCGTTTTCTCTAAAATATGTTTAATCTCCCTATTGGATATATCAGCTTGTCCACCTGTTTGTGGGTGATAGGGGGTGCTCACTTTGTGAGTAACGCCATATTTCTTCATTAAGGTTTCAAATGGGCAATTACAAAAGTGAGACCCGCCGTCACTAATGATGACTCGAGGTGTTCCAAACTGAGAAAGAATATTCTCTTTTAAGAAACGAATGATTGTTTATGGTCATTATTTCGGCATGGGATCGCCTCGACCCATTTGGACACATAGTCAACAGCAAGCAAGATATATACATTTCCAAAAGAAGATGGGAATGGACCCATGAAATCGATGCCCCAACAATCAAAAACTTCGATTATTAAGATGGAATTGAGTGGCATCATATTTCTACGGGAGATTCCTTCCAATTTCTGACAGGGTTCACATGTTTTGCAAAACTCATGTGTGTCTTTGAACATAGTGGGCCAATAGAACCCACATTGCAGGATTTTGGCTGTGGTCTTTTTAGCCGAAAAGTGGCCACTACATGCTTGAGAATGACAAAAGGAGATGATACTTTGTTGTTCATCATCTGGCATACATCTCCTTATGATTTCATCGGGATAATACTTGAATAAGTATGGGTCGTCCCATAGGAATTTTCGCACCTCAGTGAAGAGTTTATCATTATCTTGCTTTTTCCAATGTGTAGGAATTGTACCTGTAGCAAGATAGTTAGCAATGTCCGCATACCATGGCAATTGGGAGAATGCAAAAAGTTGTTCATCAGGGAACATGTCATTGATCGCGGTCGTTTCAGGGGAATCGGTGAGAACAAGTCGAGAGAGGTGGTCAGCCACTACATTTTCTACTCCTTTCTTATCACGTATCTCTATGTCAAATTCTTGGAGTAAAAGGATTCATCTTAACAACCGTGGTTTAGCATCCTTCTTAGAGAGAAAGTACTTAAGCGCGGCATGGTCAGTGAATATAATGATCTTGAATCCAATCAAGTGGGACCTAAAATTGTCCAAGGTAAAAACTACGGCTAAAAGTTCTTTTTCTGTTGTAGTGCAGTTTGCTTGGGCAGAGTTTAAGGTTCTACTTGCATAGTAAATAACACATGGCTTCTTCTCTTTTTTTTAGCCTAGCACGGCCCTAATAGCATAGTCGCTTACATCGCACATAATCTCAAAAGGAAGGCTCCAATCAGGTGGTTGCATTATGGGAGCACATGTCAACATACCTTTAAGTGTGGTAAAAGCGTTTTGACAGTCTTCATTCCACTTAAAGGAATTCTCCTTTTGAAGTAGGTTACATAAAGTACAAGAGAGTGAACTGAAGTCCTTTATGAACCTTCTATAAAATCCTGCGTGTCCCAAAAAGGACCACACATCTCGTATGCTCTTGGGTGGTGAAAGGTTAGAAATAAGATCGATTTTCGCTTTGTCCACCTCGATTCCATTTTGTGAGACGATGTGACCAAGTACAATTCCCTTTTGAACCATAAAGTGACACTTCTCCCAATTCAACACAAGGTTCTTCTCTTCACATCTTTTCAGCACAGATTTCAAGTGCTCGAGGCACTCATCAAAGCTACAACCAAATACTGAGAAATCATCCATGAAGACTTCGAGAATTGTACCCACCATATCAGAAAAGATACTCATCATACATCTCTGAAAAGTGGCAAGGGCATTGCATAGACCAAACGACATCCGTCGATAGGCAAAAGTGCCGAATGAACATGTGAATGTAGTCTTTTCTTGGTCTTCACGGGCGATCTCTACTTGGTTGTACCCTGAATAGCCATCAAGGAAGCAAAAATGGGAATGACCCGCCAACCTTTCTAAAATTTGATGAACAAACGGTAGGGGAAAGTGGTCTTTCCTCGTGACAGTGTTTACCTTCCTATAGTCAATGCACATTCTCCAACCGGTAGTGACTCTGGTTGGTACGAGTTCATTATTGGCATTGGCTACGATGGTGATTCTGAATTTCTTAGGCACCACTTGAGTTGGACTCACCCATTGACTATCGGATATTGGGTAGATAATACCCACATCCAATAGTTTTACCACTTCGGCCTTAACCACATCCTTCATGTTTGGATTGAGTCATCTTTGTGGTTGCCTAGATGTCTTCATATTCTCCTCAAGGTGTATGCGATGAGTACAAATCAGTGGGTCTATGCCTTTGAGATACGCAATCGACCACCCAATGGCACTCTTGTACTCTAATAGAGTAGCCATTAGCCTACTCTCTTGTTCCTCATCCAAGTGGGAAGTAATCACAACCGGATATGTCTCATCTCGACCTAAATAGACATATTTCAGCTCACTTAGTAATGGTTTTAGGTCGAGTGTTGGTGCCTTGATATTGGATGGGAGGGCTTTGTTCTCGTTTACGGGTAAAGGCTCAAATAGAGCCCTCAATCTTTTGTTATCAAGCACCGGCATCACATCTAAAATGGCATCCATCTCTCGTATTGTGTCATCGTTTATCTCATGAGAGTGAGCCACATATGCCTCTAAAGGGTCGGAATATAATGTTGAGGGGAAAGCTTCCTCCATAAATGATTCAATCATATTTATCTCGTGGATCTCATTATCAACCTCCCGTGGTTATTTGCATAAATCAAATATATTAAGCTCAAGAGTCATATTTCCAAAGGACATTTGTACAAGCCCGTTTCTACAATTGATAATTGCATTGGAAGTAGTTAGAAAGGGGCGGCCAAGTTTGACGAGAATTTGAGCACCGGTACCTATCACGGGATGTGTATCCAAGACAATAATGTCTACTGGGTAGTAGAATTTATCAACTTGGACTAGAACATCCTCAATTATTCCTCTCGGTATACGAATGGATCTATCAGCAAGTTAGAGTGTAGTTTTGGTGGGTTTCAATTCACCTAACCCAAGTTGTTCATAAACTGAGTATGGAATGAGGTTCACACTTGCCCCCAGATTGAGTAAGGCTTGTTTAATCCGGTAGTCTCCTATGATGCATGAGATGGTTGGACTACCCGGATCCTTGTATTTTTGGGGCACCTCTTGTTTGATAATAGCGCTCAAATTCTCAGTCAAAAGTACTCTGCTGTGAACATTGTGTTTCCTTTTGATCGTTCACAATTCCTTTAGAAATTTGGCATAGGATGGTATTTGTTTTATGGCATCCAACAACGGAATGTTGATCTTCACCTGCTTGAAAACCTCTAAAATTTTCAGATTTTTGTCTAAAGGTTTGGGTGAAATCAACCTTTGGGGAAATGGGGCAACCGGCTTGTATTGCCTTTTCGGTTCTTTCTCTTGTGGAGTGATATTTTGAGCTATCATCCTCTTTAGAATTTTTCGGATCCTTAGGCTTTGGGGCCTTCACCGGATTAGATTTATCAACTATTTTTCCACTTCTCAAAGTAGTGATAGCTTGAACATGCTCCGTATGTTGGGAGGATGAGCCTGCATCTTGTATCTCAAATTGGGTTCTTGGGTTAGGAAGAGGTTGGGCAGGAAGTGTGCCTTTCTCCCTAACACTTAGGTGAGATTCAACTCTAGCCATTGAGGTTTTCAATTCATTGATGGCTTGAGTTGAATTTTGATTGAATTTCAATTGCTCTTGCATGAACCCATCTATTTTCAGAGAATTAGTCTTGTTATACTCAGCTTGAACCGATACAAATGCACCCAACATCTCGTCTAGCGTAACTTTTGGAGTAATGACTAGAGATGGACCTAGTATAGGTTGAGCTTGAGGCATATTGTTTACATTCACAGTGGGTCCATTCCTCCAACTGAAGTTGGGATGGTTCTTCCAACTAGCATTAAACGTGTTTGAGTTTAGAGCACCAATTGCCGTTGATAACTGTTTATGGCATTTGATTGTTCTTGTAAGATGTCCTAAACCGCTGAAATTGTGGGACAATCTTGTGTTATATGTTGATTTCCGGCACAAATTCCACAAACAATTTAAACTTCATTGGAGTTGATCATCTCTCCTTTCTTTAATTCCATGGCCTTGACTTTTCTTGTGAGGCTAGCCACACGTGTGTTCGCATCCCCAAGTGTAGGGTTGCGATGTAGTAATAAACTCGGTAAGACCGAGGTCAATCCACAGGGACTTATGTAGGATTTCACAAACACATCTAAAAGTGTATATTGAAAGCTCATAATCAGATTTTGAATAGAATTGATGTGAATAGCAATTTTAAACTAATTTGAATGTAGACAATTATAAAAAGGCACTAGGGGTTCAAGGATCCACTTGTAGCAATCCTTGATGTTCAATCCGCTGTGGTTTTTCATTCTCTCAACTAGAATCGTCATTAAGGTCTATCTAGTCGGATGATAGAGCTGTTAAATCATACAATCTGTCATATGTAAGTTCTATGCATAAGATTCACTCAATGTAGGCTGAGCTGAGCATGCTCAATTGCATAGGTCATTCCCCTTTCCAAAAGGTCCAATTCACAATCATAACCATCCTCAAGTCCTGTCACAAAACAAGGCTAGATCATGATTTGAACTTGATTCAAATCACATGCACAGTCCATACATATTTCAGAAAATCATAAAAGTAGAACTTTGATAGGAAGTCCCTTCATGAAGATCATAGTACTAGAGCGCACTCCGATTCCTCGGATCATACAGGTCTAGACTGATACAAACCAATTAAGAAATTAAGTAATCCTCCCAAACATCCATGAGTCATCATAAGACTAAGAAAAATTACTTAGAAACTTGTATAAACTTTAAACCATAGTTCATAATCATGAATTCCACACTTAAAACCAACTAAATACGAATTGAAACATCTTGGATCAACTACAAGCTTCACCTCTTAGCCCTAGCAAAGAGGTTTAGCCGCTCATGATCCAAGGAAACATGAAACAACTAAAAAGTTCATAAAAACAGCAAAACAAACTAAAGGGAGTTGTGGAACTCCCAAATTCACTTCCGCCGCCTTCAAGCTTGCTTCAGCCCTTCTTAGATACCCTAGGAACGATCCTTAGGTGTCCTTTTATAGTAGGGAGGTTCCGCAACTTCAGAAAGATCGAGAATCTGCGTAACAGTTACGCAGTGCGCAGAGAAAATCGGCTTGAAAATAGAAAGTTTCAATCTTTTCATGTGGCCGACCGATCTGGACCGGTCGGACTGGGCTGGCCGACCGGTCACAACCGGTCTGGCCTCTTTTGGAAAAATGTCCAGCAGCAAAACTCCTCTGACCAACCGGTCAAGACCGATCGGTCTGGCCTGGCCTATTGGTCCAGCGTGCATGGCTGACCGGTCGAGACCGGTCTGGCTTCCTTGGCCGACCGGTCAAGACCGGTCGGCTTCTTTTCTTCTTGTTTTCTTCCATTCTTTCTTCTACTTTCTTCTTTCCTTTCTTCTTTCTTTGCTTCGGCCCACCTTGGGTCTTCATCCAAGGTCCTAAATAAGGTCTTTTCATCTTCAATTAGGCGGAGTTCACTCTCAAACCTGCAATCACAAAACATGCATTAGATTCGTCTATAAACCATGCAAACCTCGCACAATGAGTGATGAATTGGGGTTAGAAGATGCACAATTAAGAGCTCAACACACCCCGCAACCAGCATTTTGCTAGTCTCGAGCAAAACATGCATGAAACCAATTCCACTCTTAATAAAAACTCAACTCTCTCTTAGAAACCATCCTTCTATACATTCCAAGGTACATAAGTGTAAGATTCAGAAATATTAGGCGACAGAGGTTGAAACCGTAAACCCTCAAAACATAATGAAATTCCCATTGATTGGTTAATAAATAGAAGGATTTGAACAAATTCAATCTAGTGTGGATAGTGAAAATTCATCTCATGATTTCTAGGATTATCTTCTTCATGGACCAGCCTGACTATAGATCTCAAGGTACCTGGAGCTACATCAAGCCAATGACAGGAATTTGCCTTACCGTCCTTCCGACGACTTTCACACTACGTCCCATTTCCGGCTTTAGTTACGAGTAGACCCCGGTTGGTAGTAGGTAGCCCTAATCGGAATTTTCCAGCCGTTTTCCATCATTCCCAATTTCACCCTTCCTTTTCCTTTTTCTTTTAATTTAGATAGGATTTTTAGAAATCCATATCTTGCATTGTTTTTCCATGGACAAGGATGGACAAAGTACCCCGGCTTGTCTTCTCAACACCTTAATTCAAAGTCTAGCCAATCCATAAATCACCTAATCCCTTCAACCCATGAAAATCGTGTAATGTGGACTAGGTGTAAAAGTGTTCAGATTTTCTATCAATCACAGAAATAGGGGAATTCACATATAAAACCATTATGCTATGAGCGATTCCAGACATACAGCCCCATGCACTTCATATGTCCTCCTCTTATGCTCATATCATCTTGAATGCATAGAACCGATGTTTTCCAAAAGAGTTTCGAATGTTTGAAAAATCAAAAAATTTCCACATAATAGCTTGAAATGTTACAAAACGCTGGATTTATCCAAGTGATCCTACACCCCCCAACCAAATCTTGCATTGTACTCAATGTAAAAGATGTGCAGTAAACAAACATGAGAGCAATGTGAACATAAAGGGAGTGAGGAGTGAGAGTACCTGACAGGTGAAAATTGGAATTCCTCCTCCTTCTAACAAACCTAAGCAAAAGTAAACCAAAGCAACAAAATCTTAATCCTAACTAGTCTATACCTCCGTCAGACTAGGAGATCAATCATCCTGATACACAGGATCATTCAGGGGTATTGACATACCTTCTGAAGGAAATTTCTCAAAGAATGGCTTTAATCGCTGCCCATTTGCTTTAAAAATGTTGCCATTCCTTGGATTCAACAGCTCGACAGTCCCATATGGATAGACAGTTTGCACAATGTAGGGACCGGTCCATCGAGATCTCAATTTTCTCGGAAATAGATGTAAGCGAGAATTGTACATGAGGACTTTTTGATTGATCGTGAATGTCTTGTGAAGAATATTCTTATCATGGAATATCTTCGTCTTGTCCTTGTAAATTCTCGCATTCTCATAAGCTTCATTCCGGATTTCTGTAAGTTCATTCGATTGTAGTTTACGTAATGAGCTTGCCTTGTCAGAATTAAAATTCATCTTCTTAATAGCCCAATATGCCCTATGTTCCAACTCCACAGGCAAGTGACAAGCCTTCCCATAGACAAGTCTATAGGGAGACATTCTAATAGGGGTTTTAAAAGTAGTACGGTAAGCCCAAAGCGCATCGGTAAGTTGAAGTGACCAATCCTTGCGATCGGGGTTCACCGTTTTCTCTAGAATGTGTTTAATCTCCCTATTGGAAATCTCAGCTTGTTCACTAGTTTATGGGTGATAGGGAGTGCTCACTTTGTGCGTTACGCCATATTTCTTCATTAAGGTTTCAAAAGGGAGATTGCAAAAGTGAGACCCTCCATCACTTATGATGACTCGGGCGTTCCAAACCGGGAAAGAATATTCTCTTTTAAGAAGCGAATGACCATTTTATGGTCATTATTCCGGCAAGGGATGGCCTCGACCCATTTGGAAACATAATCAACGGCAAGCAAGATGTATATGTTTCCAAAAGAAGATGGGAATGGGCCCATGAAATCGATGCCCCAACAATAAAGAATTTCGATTATTAAGATGGGATTGAGTGGCATCATATTTCTAAGGGAGATTCCTCCTAATTTCTGACAAGGTTCACATGCTTTGCAAAACTCATGTGTGTCTTTGAACATGGTGGGCCAATAAAACCCACATTACAGAATTTTCGCTGTGGTTTTTTTAGCCGAAAAGTGGCCACCACATGCCTGAGAATGACAGAAGGAGATGATATTTTGTTGTTCCTCATCTGGCACACATCTCCTTATGATTTGATCGGGACAATACTTGAATAAGTATGGGTCATCCCATAGGAATTTTCGCACCTCCGTGAAGAATTTATCCTTATCTTGCTTTTTCCAATATGTAGGAATTGTACCTGTAGCAAGATAGTTAGCAATGTCCGCATACCATGGCGATTGGGAAACAGAAAAAAGTTGTTCATCAGGGAACATGTCATTGATTGCAGTCGTTTCAGTGGAATCAGTGAGGACAAGTCTAGAGAGATGGTCAGCTATTACATTTTCTACTCCTTTCTTATCACGTATTTCTATGTCGAATTCCTAGAGTAGAAGGATCCATCTCAACAACCGTGGTTTAGCATCTTTCTTAGAAAGAAGATACTTAAGTGCGGCATGGTCAGTGAATATAATGATCTTGGATCCAATCAAGTAGGACCTAAACTTGTCCAAGGCAAAAACTACGGCTAAAGTTCTTTTTCAGTAGTGGTGTAGTTTGCTTGGGCTGAGTTTAGGGTTCTACTTGTATAGTAGATGACACATGGCTTTTTCTCTTTTCTTTGACCTAACATGGCCCCAATAGCATAGTCACTAGCATCGCACATAATCTCAAAAGGAATGCTCCAATCAGGTGGTTGCATTATGGGAGCACATGTCAACATACCTTTAAGGGTGGTAAAGGCCTTTTGACATTCTTCATTCCACTCGAATGAATTTTCCTTTTGAAGTAGGTTACATAAAGGGCGAGAGAGTGAACTGAAGTCCTTTATGAACCTTCTGTAAAATCCTGCGTGTCCTAAAAAGGACCGTACATCTCGTATGCTCTTGGGTGGTGGAAGGTTAGAGATAAGATCAATTTTCGCTTTGTCCACCTTGATTCCATTTTGTGAAACGATGTGACCAAGTACAATTCCCTTTTGAACCATGAAGTGACACTTCTCCCAATTGAGCACAAGGTTCTTCTCTTCACATCTTTTCTGCACAGACTTCAAATGCTTAAGGCACTCATCAAAGCTACAACCAAATACGGAAAAATCATCCATGAAGACTTCGAGAATGGTCCCCACCATATCAGAAAAAATACTCATCATACAACACTGAAAGGTGGCAGGGGCATTACATAGTCCAAACAGCATCCGTCGGTAGGCGAAAGTGCCGAATGGACCTGTGAATGTAGTCTTTTCTTGGTCTTCACGGGCAATTTCTATTTGGTTCTACCCTGAATAGCCATCAAGGAAGCAAAAGTGGGAATGACCCGCCAACCTTTCTAAAATTTGATCAACAAATGGTAGGGGGAAGTGGTCTTTCCTTGTGACAGTGTCTAGCTTCCTGTAGTCAATGCACATTCTCCAACCGGTAGTGACTCTAGTTGGCACGAGTTCATTATTGGCATTGGCTACGATGGTTATTCCGGATTTCTTAGGCACCACTTGAGTTGGGCTCACCCATTGGCTATCGGATATTGGGTAAATAATACCCACATCCAATAGCTTTACCACTTCGGCCTTAACCACATCCTTCATATTTGGATTTAGTCGTCTTTATGGTTGCCTAGATGTCTTCGCATTCTCCTCAAGGTGTATGCGATGAGTATAAATCAGTGGGTCTATGCCTTTGAGATCCGCAATTGACCATCTAATGGCACTCTTGTGCTCTAATAGAGTGGCTATTAGCCTACTCTCTTGTTCCTCATCCAAGTGGGAAGAAATCAACACTGGATATGTCTCATCTCGACCTAAATAAACATATTTCAGCTCACTTGGTAATAGTTTTAGGTCGAGTGTTGGTGCCTTGATGTTGGATGGGAGGGCATTGTTCTCGTTTACAAGCAAAGGCTCAAATAGGGCCCTCCATCTTTTGTTATCAAGCACTGGCATCATCTCTAGTATGGCATCCATCTCTTATATTGTGTCATCATTTATTTCATGAGAGTAGGCCACACATGCCTCCAAAGGGTCGGAAGATAGTGATAAGGGGACTGTATCCTCCACGAATAATTCAATCATGTTTAAGTCGTGGACATCATCATCAATCTCCCGTGGTTGTTTGCATAAATCAAATATGTTAAGCTCAAGGGTCATATTTCCAAAGGACATTTGTACAAGTCTGTTTCTACAATTTATAATGGCATTTGAAGTAGCTAGAAACGGTCGTCCAAGTATGACGGGAATTTGAGAACCGGTGCCTATTACGGGATGTGTATCCAAGACAATAAAGTCTACTGGGTAGTAAAATTTATCAACTTGGACTAGAACATCCTCTATCATTCCTCTCGGTATACGGATGGATCTATCCGCAAGTTGGAGTGTGGTTTTGGTGGGTTTCAATTCACCTAACCCTAATTGTTCGTAGACCGAGTATGGAATGAGATTCACACTTGCCCCCAAGTCGAGTAGGGCTTGTTTGATCCGGTAGTCTCCTATGATGCATGAGATGGTTGGACTACCCGGATCCTTGTATTTTTGGGGCACCTCTTGTTTGATGATGGCGCTCAAATTCTCAGTCAAAAGAACTTTGTTGTGAACGTTGTGTTTCCTTTTGACTGTACACAATTCCTTTAGAAATTTGGCATAAGATGGAATTTGTTTTATTGCATCCAACAACGGGATGTTGATCTTCACCTGCTTGAAAACTTCTAAAATTTTCAGATTTTTATCTAAAGGTTTAGGTGAAATCAACCTTTGTGGAAATGGAGCAACCGGCTTGTATTGCCTTTCCGGTTCTTTCTCTTGTAGGGTATTGTTCGAGCTATCATCTTCTTTAGAAATTTCCGGATCCTTAGGCTTTGGGGCCTTCACCGGATTAGATTTGTCAATTTCTTTCCCACTTCTCAAGATGGTGATAGCTTGAACATGTTCCGTGTGGTGGGAGGATGAGCTTGCATCTTGTATCTCAAACTGGGTTCTTGGGTTAGGAAGAGGTTGGGCAGGAAGTGTGCCCTTCTCTCTAACACTAAGATGAGATTCAACTCTAGCCAGTGATGTTTTCAATTCATTGATGGCTTGAGTTGAATTTTGATTAAATTTCAATTGCTCTTGCATGAACCCATCTATTTTTAGAGAATTTGTCTTGTTATACTCAGCTTGGACCGATACGAATGCACCCAACATCTCCTCTAGTGATACTTTTGGAGTGTTGCTTGCATTTGCAGTGGGTCCATTCCTCCAACTGAAGTTGGGATGATTCTTCCAATTAGGACTAAACGTGTTTGATTTTGGAGCACCAAATTGCTGTTGATAACTATTTATGGCATTTGTTTGTTCTTGTAAGATGCCTTGAACTGCTGAAATTGTAGGGCAATCTTGTGTAGTATGTTGATTTCCAGCATAAATTCCACAAGCAGTTTCAACATCAGTGGAGTTGATTGCTTCACTTTTCCTTAATTCCATGGCTTCGACCTTTCTTGTGAGGCTAGCCACCCGTGCACTTATGCTATCTTCTTCTGATAAGACATACATTCCCCCCTTTTCCTTTTGTTGGCCAGTCTTGGAATTTGTTGGTTTCGATGTGTCCCAAGCCTGTGCATTCTCAGCCAATTCTTCCAAATAATCCCATGCTTCATCAGCTTCCTTATTCATGAACTCCCCATTACACATCATTTCTACAAATTGGCGCATGGGTGAAGTCAGTCCTTCATAGAAAAAGCTTATAACCCGCCAAATTTCATAGCCATGATGTGGGCATGCATTTAATAAATCCTTAAACCTCTCCCAACATTGGAAGAAGGTTTCATCTTCCTTTTAGGCAAAGTTCATGATAAGGCGCTTCAACATGTTCGTTTTGTGAGTAGGGAAGAATTTTTTTATAAATTCTCTGTGCATATCAGTCCATGCACCAATTGATCTTGGCCTCAATGCATAAAGCCAACCCTTGGCTTTATCTTTAAGAGTGAAAGGGAAGAATTTGAGTCTTACTACATCTTCAGTCACATTTGCAAATGCATGGTGATGATTACCTCATCAAACTCCTTAAGATGTTGATAGGCACTTTCACTGTCTAATCCATGGAATTTAGGGAGAAGTTGGATCACTCCCGGTTTCAAATCCACATTCCCTGCATTTTGTAGAAAAACTATGCATGAGGGGGTGCTCGCTCTCGCGGGTTGCAAGAAATCACGTAAAGTCCTAGGTCGGGGAACATTCTCGACCACATTCTCCCTTGTTTCAGTTTAGTTTTGGACCGGATTAGGTTGATTCGCAGCCATATTTTCAGACAAAATTGGAGAGTTTAGATGTCTCCTAGCACGTGGTTCTCTGTCAATTCCTTCTACTATCCCCCCTTCACTTATGAGTCGATTATTGGAATCCCGAGCCCAATGTGGCATGTAAAACCAAAAATAATAAGAAACAAAGAGAAAAAAGAATTCTTCCTCCCTTTCTTTACTTTTCTCTAAGACCGAAGCACAAGGTGTCTTGCAATGACTAAGCCAGAAGCAAGGATAGAGACCGATTTCTCCTGGTCAATAGGGGTTCAGAGAACTCCCCACCCACTCTTTGAATCTTTTGAGAAAAAGTGCAGAAAAAGGAGAAAGAGGAATATAGATGAGAAAAGAAATCTCTAAGCACAAGGTGATCCAAGACAGCAGAGCCGACCAATAGGAATCCAGGTGGCAAAAAGGCCAACCTTTCAGAGATCCAAAAAGGAGTCTCCACCCACTCTACAACAGATGAATATGATAGGGATAAATAAGAGAAGGAGAAGAATAAGGTTTAGAAAGATATAACCTGATTCGGCACTTGAAATCCTTGTATCTTCTTCAGCTTCCTAGAAATCCCTGAAAAGAAAAATTAAATAAACAAACTAAGTTAGTTCTAAAATCCTAAAAATCCTAAATAGATACTAATTTCAGAAATTTGTGAAAAAATCGTCAAAAATTCCCGGCAGCGGCGCCAAAAACTTGTTCGCTTCCCCAAGTGTAGGGTTGCGATGTAGTAATAAACTCGGTAAGACCGAGGTCGATCCACAGGGACTTATGTAGGATTTCACAAACACATCTAAAAGTGTCTATTGAAAGCTAATAATCAGATTTTGAATAGAATTGATGTGAATAGCAATTTTAAACTAATTTGAATGTAAACAATTATAAAAAGGCACTAGGGGTTCAAGGATCCACTTGTAGCAATCCTTGATGTTCAATCCGCTGTGGTTTTTCATTCTCTCAACTAGAATCGTCATTAAGGTCTATCTAGTCGGATGATAGAGCTGTTAAATCATACAATCTGTCATATGTAAGTTCTATGCATAAGATTCACTCAATGTAGGCTGAGCTGAGCATGCTCAATTGCATAGGTCATTCCCCTTTCCAAAAGGTCCAGTTCACAATCATAACCATCCTCAAGTCCTGTCACAAAACAAGGCTAGATCATGATTTGAACTTGATTCAAATCACATGCACAGTCCATACATATTTCAGAAAATCATAAAAGTAGAACTTTGATAGGAAGTCCCTTCATGAAGATCATAGTACTAGAGCGCACTCCGATTCCTCGGATCATACAGGTCTAGACTGATACAAACCAATTAAGAAATTAAGTAATCCTCCCAAACATCCATGAGTCATCATAAGACTAAGAAAAATTACTTAGAAACTTGTATAAACTTTAAACCATAGTTCATAATCATGAATTCCACACTTAAAACCAACTAAATACGAATTGAAACATCTTGGATCAACTACAAGCTTCACCTCTTAGCCCTAGCTAAGAGGTTTAGCTGCTCATGATCCAAGGAAACATGAAACAACTAAAAAGTTCATAAAAACAGAAAAACAAACTAGAGGGAGTTTTGGAACTCCGAAATTCACTTCCGCCGCCTCCAAGCTTACTTCAGCCCTTCTTAGATACCCTAGGAACGATCCCTAGGTGTCTTTTTATAGTAGGGAGGCTCCGCAACTTCAGAAAGATCGAGAATCTGCATAACAGTTACGCAGTGCGCAGAGAAAATCGGCTTGAAAATAAAAAGTTTCAATCTTTTCATGTGGCCGACCGGTCTGGACCGGTCGGACTGGGCTGGCCGACCGATCACGACCGGTCTGGCCTCTTTTGGAAAAATGTCCAGCAGCAAAACTCCTCTGACCGACCGGTCAAGACCGGTCGGTCTAGCCTGGCCTATTAGTCCAGCGTGCATGGCTGACCGGTCAAGACCGGTCGGCTTCTTTTTCTTCTTGTTTTCTTCCATTCTTTCTTCTACTTTCTTCTTTCCTTGCTTCTTTCTTTACTTCGGCTCACCTTGGGTCTTCATCCAAGGTCCTAAATAAGCTCTTTTCATCTTCAATTAGGCGGAGTTCACTCTCAAACCTGCAATCACAAAACATGCATTAGATTCGTCTATAAACCATGCAAACCTCGCACAATGAGTGATAAATTGGGGTTAGAAGATGCACAATTAAGAGCTCAACAACGTGCATTTATGCTATCCTCTTCTGATAAGACATAAATTCCTCCTTTTTCCCTTTGTTGGCTAGTCTTGGAATTTGCTGGTTTAGATGTATCCGAAGACTCTGCCTTCTCAGCTAATTCCTCCAAATATTCCCATGCTTTATCGGCTTCCTTATTCATGAACTCCCCATTACACATCCTCTCTACGAATTGGCGCATGGGTGAAGTCAGTCCTTCATAAAAAAAGCTTATAACCCGCCAAATTTCATAGCCATGATGTGGGCATGCATTTATCAAGTCCTTAAACCTCTCCTAACATTGGAAGAAGGTCTCATCTTCCTTTTGGGCAAAGTTCATGATAAGGCGCCTCAACATGTTCGTTTTGTGAGTAGGGAAGAATTTTTTTATGAATTCCCTATGCATATCAGTCCATGCACCAATTGATCTTGGCCTTAATGCATGTAGCCAACCTTTAGCTTTATCTTTAAGGGTGAAAGGAAATAATTTAAGCCTAACCACGTCATCAGTTGCATTTGCAAAGTGCATGGTGGTTATTACCTCATCAAATTCCTTAAGGTGTTGATAGGCACTTTCACTGTTTAATCATGGAATTTTGGGAGGAGTTGGATCACTCCCAGTTTTAAATCTACATTCCCTGCATTTTGTGGAAAGACTATGCATGAGGGAGTGCACACTCTTGCTGGTTGCAAGTAATCATGTAATGTTCTTGGTCGGGGAACATTCTCAACCACATTCTCTCCCGTTTCGGTTTAGTTTTAGCCCAGATTAGGATTGGCCATCGGATTAGGTTGATTTACAGCCATATTTTCATACAAAATTGGAGAAGTTAGAAGTCTCCTAGCACGTGGTTCTCTGTCAATTCCTTCAACTATTCCCCCTTCACTAATGAGTCGGTTATTGGAATCCCGAGCCCAATGTGACATGCAAAACCAAAAAGAATGAAACAAAAAGGAAAGAAGAATTCTTCCTTCTTTTCTTTACTCTTTTCTAAGATCGAAGCACAAGGTGTCTTGCAATGGCTAGACCAGAAGCAAGGATAAAGACCGATTTCTCCTGGTCAATAGGGGTTCAGAGAACTCCCCACCCACTCTTTGAATCTTTTGAGAAAAGTGCAAAAAAAGAAGAAAGAGGAGTAGAGGTGAGAAAAGAAATCTTTGAGCACAAGGTGATCCAAGACGACAGAGCCGACCAATAGGAATCCAAGTGGCACAAGGCCTACCTATCAGAGATCCAAAAGGAGTCTCCACCCACTCTATAAGAGATGATATGATAGGAATGAATAGGAGAAGAAAAAGAGTAAGGTTAGAAAGATAGAACCTGGTTTGGCACTTGAGATCCTTCTATCTTCTTCAGCTTCCTAGAAATCCCTGCAAAAGAAAAAACAAAACAAACTAAGTTAGTACTAAAATCCTAAAAATCCTAAATAGATACTATTTTCAGAAATTTTTGTGAAAAACCGTAAAAGTCCCCGGCAGCGGCGCCAAAAACTTGTTCGCTTCCCAAGTGTAGGGTTGCGATGTAGTAATAATCTGGGTAAGACCGAGGTCGATCCACAGGGACTTATGTAGGAATTCACAAAACACTTTCAATAGTTTTTACTAAGAAGTTAACAAATAAGTTTTCAAGGATATTGATGTGAATAGCAATTTTGACTTAAACTGAAGTAATCAATTAATAAAAAGCACTAGGGGATCAAGGATCCACTTGTAGCAATCCTTGATGCTCAATTCGCTGTGGTTTCTCACTTTCTCAACTAGAATTGAAATTAAGATCTATCTAGCCTGATGATAGATCAGTTAAACCAACAATCTGCCATATATAAGATCCATGTGTATGATTCACTCAATGCAAACTAGGACGAGCATACTCAATTACATAGGTCAGTCCCAATTCCAATAGGCTAAGATCAAAATCATAACCATCATTAAATCCTGTCACAAGACAAAACTAGATTATGATTTGAACTTATTTAAATCATATACACAGTCCCATATATTACAGAATTCCATAAAAGTAGAACTTTAGTAGGAAGTTCCCACATGAAGATCATAGTACTAGAGCGTACTCCAATTCCTCGGATCATACAGGTCTAGACTAACACAAAATAATTAAGAACTCAAGTACTTCTTCCAAACATCCACGAGTCATCATAAGACTAAGAAAAACTACTTAGAACTTGAATTAAACTTCAAACCATCGTTCATAAACATGAAATCCAATCTTAAAACCAACTTTAAACGAATTGAAACATCTTAGATTCACTACAAGCTTCACCTCTTAACCCTAGCTAAGAGTTTTAGCCGTTCATGATCTAAGGAAACATGAAACAACTAAGAAAAATATAAAAATAGCAAACAAACTAGGAGGAGTTGTGGAACTCCGAAATCCACTTCCGCAGCCTCCCACTTTGCTCAAACCCTTCTAAGATACCCTAGGGACGACCCTAGGTGTCCTTTTATAGTGGGGAGGCTCCGCAGCATCAGAATCTTCCATAAATTGTGTAAGAGTACGCAGTGCGCAGAGAAATTCGGGACTTGTAGAACACGCTTAGTTACGCAGACGACCGGTCTGAGCTCCTGGACGACCGGTCGCACGTCCGGTCGCAAAAGTACAAAAAATGTCCAGTGAGTTTTCAAAAATTCAAAACCCGAAATTTTAATTCAAGGACCGGTCGCACGACCAGTTTGAGCAGTGGACGACCGGTCGTGGACAGTCCAGTGAGCTGTGGTCGCAGGGGTACTTTTGTTGAGTGATCAGACCGGTCGGACGACCGGTCCTGGGCCTTGGACGACCGGTCGGACGACCGGTCTTCGGTATCTTCTTCTTCCTTCTTTTCTTCTCTTCTTTGCTTCTTCCACCCTTTCACACTTGGTCCTTTGATCTTCTTTACTTCTAAAAGAAATCTTTAAGTCTTCAATTGATGATTCCTCTCTCTCATCCCTATAATCACAAATCCATGCGTTAGTTTAGTCTATAAATCATGAAAACCTTGCATAATGAGTGATGAATTTGTTAGTACACTTTTTGTTGTCAATTGACGTGTTGGTTGGTCGCGTCGTGTCATGTGAGCCCCGGTCGAAGTATTGAAGATCAAGACTTGAAGATTACGCTTCATCCATTGCTCAAGCTAATGCTGCAACAAGATCTCAGGTAAGTTGCATATAGATCGACCATAGGAAACCCCAAAACATCAAAAGAATGGCGTAAAAACTCACATATCCTATCCCCATTCCTCTCGACCCTTGCACAAGTTGATCAGACTTGTGAATCATGGCTGGTGCGAAGCATATTGAAGATATGTCCATACATTGGACCCTATGCACCTCATCGCTTGAAGAGATCCGTTGCTGCGTTGAGAATCTTGGTCCTGCTAGCTCGCTATGACAAATCCATCTAGACAGCGGCCAGGCTTCTCAAACTCTTCGGCATCCTTGCTGTGAAGTGGACGAATGGACAGCCGACCAAACTTGACCGGTCGGCCAGGCTCTGCAAGTGCAATCATATAGGAAGCCGACCGGTCATGACCGGTCGGCCTTCACAATGCCTGAAGGTCCAGCAAGTATAGCCGACCGGTCATGACCGGTCGGCCTTCACAAGACTTGAAGTCCAGCAAGGGGTCCGACCGGTCATCACCGGTCGGCCTCCATATTACATGTAACTCCACCAAGGGGGTCCGACCGGTCATGACCGCTCGGCCTCCATAATACATGTCTCCAGCAAAGGGGTCCGACCGGTCATGACCGGTCGGCTAGTCCCTCATATGGCCTATGCTTTTGAATGCTGACCGGTCCGTCCGGCCGGTCGAGTCCTTGCTCTGACAGGTCGGACGTGACCATTTTAGATCCGTTGGGGCTATCATTTGGGGCTCTATAAAGCCAAGACTTGAGGTCTTTTATGTTATGCATTCAACACCGTGGCCATTCAGAGCTGAGAGAGAGCATTTACTCCCATCCTTCCTCCCTCTTAACCCCCTTGAGTTCATCATTCAAACTTGGCCATTAATGGCTTGTCATTGAGTATTCTAAGCTCGGTTTGAAGTATGAACTCAAGACCTTCATTCATGGCTGACCTACCTTCTGAATATCTTTATTAGGTCACTTAAAGCCATTGAATGCTTGAAGATTGGTAGTTCCCTCATTACCATTGCATTGAATAGGCATGAGGAACTAGACCAACTCTCTCCCAACTACCCGGCATCAACATATCCTCATCATTTGCATTGGTAGCTGATCTTGGGAACTCAAAGAGAAGCTGAAGCATGTGGAGCTGAAGCTACTCATCAAAGGCATCGAATCGGGGCTCAATCGTCTAGGTATGTCTAGTATTTGAGAGTCCATCTTTTAAATCTCTATTCCCTGGATTGGGAAACTCCGGCGGGAGGCTACGTGATCGTCCTCGGATTAGGATTAGTGAGAGTTTGAGATCCAAACTCGTCAAGTCCCTAGATTGGGCCATCGGCGGATGATATACGCGGTCCTAGATTAAAGGATGTCAAGGTTGATGGTTAACCTGATTTAAAACCAAGACTATAGTGAAATCCGGTGGTCTCATAGGTTGAGATCGTGAACCGGGTGTGGAGTAGGGAAACCGAACCACTATAAATTGTTGTGCATTGTGAGATTGAATGATTGCTATGTGTTGAATGGTTTAGTCAATCATGAATGCTAACTGTTTGATGAAATGCCTATGATAGTCCTTGCTTACAAACTGCTCATATAATTGTCTTGAATGCTATTGTGATTATCTTATTTGATAAGATTGACTTGGTTTGTTTTTAATTGCAATTAGAATTTAAAAAGTCCTATTCACCCCCCTCTAGGACATTAGGCATATCTCCAAGTATCTCTATAGGCGGTAAAACCGCAATTTCAATTGGTATCAGAGCGGGTTCCTCCGTTCAGGTTTAAAAACCCGGAGTGAGATCCTAAGAGAGCTTGAAAATATGTCTAGAGAGGATTCTTCATCCGTTACTAAGCCTCCCTTCTTTGATGGGTCTAACTATCCATACTGGAAAGCCCGAATGCGCATCTTTTTGGAATCTATTGATTCGGACGTTAGGGATATGATTGATATTGGATATAAACCCCCAATGGTCACTATATGTAAGGAAGGTGAACCGGATGTCCTCAAGCCAAAAGAAAAGGCAATGTGGACCGATTATGATAAAGCTCAACGGGTCTGTAATGCCAAAGGGCTGAATGCCATCTTTTGTTCAGTATCTAAAGATGAATTTGGCCGGATTGAAAATTGCACAACCAGTAAGCAGGCATGAGACATCCTTGAGGTTACTCATGAAGGAACAAGCATTGTTAAAAACTCAAAACTTCAGCGCCTCTCCACACAATTTGAAAATATTACTATGGAGGAGCATGAAACATTTACTGATTTCTATACCAAGCTGAACAAGATTACAAATGAAATGTGGGGCTTGGGGGATCCCGTTCCGAAGCATAGACTATGTAGGAAAATTCTGAGATCCCTACCGGAACGGTTCTCTTCCAAAGTTACTACCATCGAAGAATGTAGGGACCTAAATACCATGAAAGTTGAAGAACTTCTTGGGTCCCTTCAAACCTATGAGCTAGGTTTCAAAACTCCCTCAAAATCCAAAAGTACAGCCCTTAAATCTTCTCACAAAAAACAAGAATCTGAATGTGGTAGTGAGTAAGATCCAGACTTAGAAGAAATGGCACTTATGGCCAAGAAATTTCAAAAATTCTTCAAAACTAAGGGAAATACTTCTAAAAGGAAACCCTACCAGAAGGGTAAACCTTTTAATTCTATGAACAACAAAGGAAAATTTGTTAAGTCAAAAGACCCTCAATGCTACAAGTGTAGAGGATTTGGTCACATTGCATCCGAGTGCACCAATAACAAAGCCAAGAAAAAGGCAATGGCTGCTACATGGGATGAGACTGAAGAATCTGAATCAGAATCAGTCCTATACCAAAGTGAGGAGGAGCAAGGTTCAATCAGAATTTTAATGGCCTCTATTACTGACATTGTGCCTCAAATTGAGCCCATTGCAAATATCACCAGAGACATTGATGATCATGAATCCTCCAACACAGAAAATGATTCCTTGAGTGATGATGAGAATGAGGAGGAAGGCCTTCAGGAGGTTTACAACCAACTATACATTGAAAATATAAATACCATCAACAAGTTGGGCCAAATGAAGGCTAAAAATGACAAACTGATGAAAAATTTTGACGGATTGAAAATAGAGAATCAAAAGATGAGTCAAGATTTAGAAGAGCTGAAAAAGAAGAATGATGAGCTTGAACAAGAAAAGAAAAAGCTCGTGAGTGGTGAATCTCTAGACAAGCATGCTAGACTTGAGAGAGAACTCAAAGAGGCGAACATTGAAATCAATCGTCTTAAGTGTCAAGTCGTTGACTCTAGAAGACGGTTTGCGCAAGGAGAAGAAAACCTGGAAAAACTCCTCAGTGTTGCAAGATCACCAATGGACAAAAGAGGTTTGGGCTATGCTAGTCACACTTCAAAAACTACCTCAGTCCATCCAATTGTAAGAAATGATCATGGTGCATCCGGAAGTAAAACTAGAGCCTCTCCTATCTGCCATGCTTGTGGGGACATTGGCCACTTAAAATTTGAGTGCTTGGTATTCAAAAATCCAGTCAGAAACTTGAAAGGTAAATTTGTACCGACCGGGAAAAATGTCCAAGCTAATTGGAATCCTCCCATGCATTCTTCACCTAAGAGGGGAAACATTCGAAAGAATTATCCTGCTCTTCCTAGGAAGTACAAGAGGATGGATGAACTATTGGAGCAAGTTAAAATGCTGAATTTGAAAACTGCTCTTCTTTTGCGTGAAAAAGAAAAATCTGATTCTCCCAAGAAAACTAGAGAATCTCACCAGAAGAACACCTCTCATAAAAGGACAACAACCAAATGGGTTGTTAAGAACAAGTGCTTAGTCATTCATACTGCCTTAAAAGCTGGGAATACCCCTAGATGGTACTTGGATAGTGGTTGTTCTAGACACATGACAGGTGATAGATCTCAATTTTGTGCATATGACGAATTTGATGGTGGGTCTGTCACATTTGGTGATGGGAGCATAGCTAAGATCATTGGTAAAGGAACCATCACAGGGCCAGGTTTGCCCGAAATTGAAAATGTGCTGTATGTTGATGGCCTTAAACACAACTTACTGAGTATCTCACAGATTTGTGATGAAGAGCACTCAGTAAGCTTCTCCAAAGATATGTGCAAGATCTTGAACTCCACAGGAAAATTAGTCATGAAAGGTCTACGCACAGGAGACAATTGCTATGTCATTGAAAATCACAACAACTCAAGCTCCTCCACCATGTGTCATGTGGCCGTTCAGGATGAAACGGAATTATGGCACCATCGACTCGGTCATGTACATTATAGAAATCTGTTTAAACTAAGTCAGAAAAATTTGGTGAGAGGTCTACCCAAGATGGGTGAAAGACCAAATACTGTGTGCGCCGCATGCCAAAAAGGTAAACAAATCAAGGTTGCACACAAGAGAACCTCTATCCTGTTAACATCAAAACCATTTGAAATGCTACACATGGACCTAGTTGGCCCTACCAGGGTACTTAGCCAAGGTGGAAAACGATACTTCTTTGTAGTCGTTGATGATTACTCCAGATTCACATGGGTCGCCTTCCTAAGAGAAAAATCTGACACTTTTGAGGAATTCAAAAAACTAGTGAAGCGACTTCAAATTGAGAAATGATACATGGTAGCAAGAATTAGGAGTGATCACGGCGGTGAATTTGAAGATCATCGCTTCAAGGCATTATGCGATGAATTGGGCATTCGTCATGAGTTCTCAGCAACCAAAACACCTCAACAAAATGGGGTTGCTGAAAGGAAAAATAGTGTTGTTGGATATGGCCACAGCTATGCTTAATAATAAGAAACTTGCTCAAAATCTGTGGGCCGAAGCTGTTAACACTGCCTGCTATATTGTTAATCGAGTTTATTTAAGGGCAGGTCTAAACAAAACAGCTTATGAACTATGGTATGGAAAAACACCAAATGTTAAATACTTTAAGGTCTTTGGTAGTACATGCTATATTCTGAGAGACCGAGAAAATTTGAAAAAATTTGAATCCAAAAGTGATGAGGGTATCTTCTTGGGATACTCATTAAATAGCAGAGCGTTTCGTGTTTACAACCTTCGAACCTCATCAGTCCAAGAATCAATCAATGTGACTGTGGACGATAGCTTGGATAAACCTGTGTCTCCAGGTGATGAAGAAGAAGATGAGGGCATATGCGAGATAGGTAAATCTGATAAACCTCCCTCATCTCCAAATGCCCCCACTGCTCCTGGTGATGTACAAATCTTCAAGGATCACCCCCTCAATCAAATCATTGGGGATCCTAGCATTGGTGTCAAAACCAGGAGACAGTTGGAGGCAGTCAACAGTCACTTGTGTTTCACATCAAAAATAGAACAAAAAAATGCTGATGAAGCTCTAAGTGATGAATTCTGGATCCTTGCAATGCAGGAAGAGCTTCAACAATTCATTAGAAATGAAGTATGGTATCTGGTCGACAGGCCAGAAAGGAAAAATGTTATTGGAACCAAATGAATTTTCAAGAATAAATCCGATGAATCTGAGAATGTGATACGAAATAAGGCTCGGTTAGTGGCTCAGGGTTATTCACAAATTGAAGGCATTGATTTTGATGAAACATTTGCCCCTGTAGCCAGACTCGAGTCTATTAGAATTCTTATGGCTGTTGCTTGTGCGTTAAAGTTCAAACTATTTCAAATGGATGTAAAGAGCACCTTCTTGAATGGTATTCTTGATGAGGAAGTGTATGTTGAACAACCAAAAGGATTCATTGATCCTAAGTATCCTCACAAAGTGTACCGATTGAAAAAGGCGCTTTACGGACTCAAGCAAGCACCCCGTGCATGGTATGAACGCTTAACTCATTTTCTTATTGACCATGATTTTATTAGGGGGAGCGTTGACAAAACTCTATTTATTAGAGAAGCCGAGAATTCTGTGTTGATTGCCCAGATTTATGTGGATGACATTGTTTTTGGATCCACTTGTGAGAAAATGTCCATCTCCTTTGCTGAATTAATGACATCTGAATTTGAGATGAGTATGGTAGGAGAACTGAACATGTTTCTAGGGCTTCAAGTAAAACAACTTGCATCAGGTATATTCATTACTCAAGCCAAATATGCTAAAGACCTTGTTAAGAGATTTGGCTTAGATTCTGGTCGTTCCTACACTACACCTATGAGCACCACTGTTAAATTATCAAAAGACCTTGCAGGGAAAAGTGTAGATCAACATCTTTATAGAAGCATGATTGGTAGTCTCCTTTATCTCACTGCTAGTAGACCAGATATTGCTTTTAGTGTAGGTGCTTGTGCTCGATTTCAAGCTGATCCCAAAGAATCTCACCTTACCGCTGTTAAGCGGATCATTCGGTTTGTTGGAAGCACCACCGAATACGGTCGTTGGTACCCCTTCGATTCCTCTACAGATATTGCAGGGTACTCAGATGCCGACTGGGCTTGTAACATGGATGATCGTAAATCTACCAGCGGTGGGTGCTTTTATGTTGGAAACTGCCTTGTGGCATGGCACAGTAAGAAACAAAACTCTATCTCTTTATCCACAGCCGAAGCAGAATACATTGCTACTGGTAGTTGTTGTGCCCAGTTATTATGGATGAAACAAACCCTGACCGATTATGGGATCAAACAAGGCACAATGACGTTATTTTGCGACAATACGAGTGCCATAAATATATCGAAGAATCCTGTTCAGCACTCTCGCACTAAGCACATAGACATTAGGCACCATTTTATTCGAGAATTGGTTGAAGATCAAATCATATCTCTCGAACATGTGCCTACAGAGAATCAGCTAGCTGACATTCTAACGAAACCTTTGAACTCGGTTCGATTTTCGAACCTCCAGAAGTCCATTGGTGTTGGATGTATCTAGTTTATCTAACAAATGGTTGTTTTGCAGGAAAAATCTGAGGATTTATCCTCTCTTTCTGTTCGTTATAGGTATATCTGAGTATCATGGCCTCTTTTCATTGCTTTTCACGTATATCCGGGATCATAGTCCCAATTTCTAGCCATTTATTGTCATATCTGGACCTCAGGGGTCCCTCATTTTGGGTTAAGGTGTACCTTGGTACACCATGACCATTGATAATGTACCCTTGCTAAGGGTACTTGATCTTAGAGGTCTGTTAAAAGGATAGACTCTATCCAGCCAATCCTATACAGGATTCCGATCAAACCTGTGCACAAATGGCCAGAGATAGGCCAGTCGACCGGTCAAGACCGGTCGGGCGTCTCCCAAAATCCTCTGGACTCATCCAGTTAAGCCAGCCGACCGGTCATGACCGGTCGGGCTAAGTAGAAAATCTTTGCTGGAAACCGTTTTGCATCCCATGACCGGTCATGACCGGTCGTGCATCTCTAAATAGGGTGCCCGCGCGTGAGCCGACTGGATGGGGGGGTATTTAAACACGTTAGAGCCCATTTTAGGTCAGTCTCTTCACTTTTCTTCTCCTCCGCTCTATGCTCTAGCTCCCCCTCTTGCTCTCCAAGGTGATTTTGAGCTGATTCATTGCAAGATTTAAGGTTCTAACCTTCTCAACTTCACTCCTCTTCACTCTCATTCATTGGTAAGGGATTCCTTCTCTTCACTCTTTATCTTCCTTGGTTCATCCATTTCCTTCATCTCTTGGAGTGTTTAGAGACCTTCTTGGAGCTTCCATGTCATCCCAAGAGAGCAAGGATGAGCTCCCTTTGAGGAGGAGCGATCGTCCCAAGGCAACATCTAAGCCTCCTCCTCCTCGCCCCTTAAAGTCCAAGAAAGCGGCTTCCAAAGGGAAAGGGGCTGCCTCCTCTTCGGTTCCTCCTGTTAAATCAAAATCTGTGGGGACAAAAGTCTCATCCCATTCCACCCATTGGGATGATTTCAAAGATAAGGAGGTCGTCTGTGAAAAATCCGTCAATTTGGGTGACGTGTCTGACTACAACTTGCGCTCCATGTTGGATGCCATTAATTGGGGCCCCGTACTTCACATGGGGGGCCCGGTCCAATTTGATGTTGTCAGGAAATTCTATGCATCCTGTTTCATGTCACGTCTTCTCCCCCCTCCTTCAATGTCGCTATCGGTAATCGGGAGTGCCTGTTTTCCTTGAAGTCCATATCAGATTTTGTTGGCGTTCCACTTGTTGAGGAGCCTACTTTTGATTTTTCCTCCTTGGGTCCCCAACCCAACCTAGTTATCGCTTAATTCTTGTGTGGTGAGGGGACACCCAAATGGGTGGGTGGTGCACTTCGAGCATCCTCAATGACATGGGACTTCCGCCTTTTGCATAATCTCTTTTTTCGCAATGTCTACCCGCGGATGAGCAATAAAGCAGATGTCTCCGAAACTATGTTTCGGTTGCTGTATCGGGTTGGTAAAGGTCATTCGCTCTGTCTTCCCACTCGTATCATGAGTACCATCCACCAAGTCATCCTGCACGACGACGGGAACTCCACTAGTCTGCCATTTGGGCATCTCATATGCAAAATGGCTGAGCGTATTGGCATTGTTGGTACCGATAAATTTCACAAACCAGTCATCATCAATCGTACCATCATTGCTAGGATGGAGCTTACCAGAGAAGCTATCCAGCGTCGTCTGCAGGAGCAGCAGCAGGAGCAGGCAGAGCCGTCCCAGCTTGAGGCACCTCCTATCTCTACTGGCCCTTCACACTCTTCAGCTCCGTCATCAGATCCATCTCCCGATCCTCGCGACGCTCCAGGACGATTCAGCACGCCGCCTCGAGCTTTTTCTCGTCGGCACTCTCCTTCCGTGGATCCCTCTTCCTACATTGCAGAGCTTCACCAGCTTCGAGCGGATATATTTCAGCGGCTTGATAGGCTTGAAGGCCAGATCCTGCAGGGTCAGGCCACCATACTGGTGCAGCAGGAGGCTCTAGTCACTCGTCAGGCGCAGATAGAGAGACGGATAGAGCGATGGGAGCGTGCGGCTCGTGGGGACATTCCACCCCCTGATCTGGGCGATGGCACGGATTATTAGGCTTATGTCTTGGTCACAGTTACTTTTTGAATGACCAATGACATTGTTTGGATTTCATGCTATATCATTCTATGGTTGTCTGTATATTTTGGATTGATACATCTCTACATTGGGCTACTTGCCCATTTTGGTACATATGTTGATGTTTTTTTGTTTTATATATGAGCTGTTTGTTCTTTTATTTGAATATCCTTGGGAGGTTGGATGGTTTGGGCGTATTTGCCCATATTAGCTCATGCATTATGTCTTCTTTTGAGTCTAGATATACATCTAGAGGGGTGGTTGGTTGATTGGGCTATAAGCCCTCTGTGCTTTCATGTTTACTTGTATATCTGGCATGTGTTGTTTCTTTAAATCTCCTCAGGACTTAAACTTGTATATCTCTTCCTTATCTTATGTGATTGACATATTTTCGGCGCTAGCCTTGCAGCTTTATCAGGCATATCTTTTTGCTGGCTAACCCTTGTCAATTACTAACAAAAGAGGGAGAATCATCCCACCTAGAAGGTCCGATTATATCTTTTTGCAGGACTTTGTAGGTGCAAGCATTGAGGGGAAGATTTTGAAGAAAATTGAGTCTGTACATGTCCTTTTGTAAAGATTATGTTGTATATTTGTATAGACATGTATATGGGTGCATTTTGCTTTCTGTTTTAGGGTCAATCATGATAAGGAGTCATGATTTGTCTAGGTTAGATGTTTTGTCACGCAATTGACAAAGGGGGAGATTGTTAGTACACTTTTTGTTGTCAATTGACGTGTTGGTTGGTCGCGTCGTGTCATGTGAGCCCCGGTCGAAGTATTGAAGATCAAGACTTGAAGATTACGCTTCATCCATTGCTCAAGCTAATGCTGCAACAAGATCTCAGGTAAGTTGCATATAGATCGACCATAGGAAACCCCAAAACATCAAAAGAATGGCGTAAAAACTCACATATCCTATCCCCATTCCTCTCGACCCTTGCACAAGTTGATCAGACTTGTGAATCATGGCTGGTGCGAAGTATATTGAAGATATGTCAATACATTGGACCCTATGCACCTCATCGCTTGAAGAGATCCGTTGCTGTGTTGAGAATCTTGGTCCTGCTAGCTCGCTATGACAAATCCATCTAGACAGCGGCCAGGCTTCTCAAACTCTTCGGCATCCTTGCTGTGAAGTGGACGAATGGACAGCCGACCAGACTTGACCGGTCGGCCAGGCTCTGCAAGTGCAATCATATAGGAAGCCGACCAGTCATGACCGGTCGGCCTTCACAATGCCTGAAGGTCCAGCAAGTATAGCCGACCGGTCATGACCGGTCGGCCTTCACAAGACTTGAAGTCCAGCAAGGGGTCCGACTGGTCATCATCGGTCGGCCTCCATATTACATGTAACTCCAGCAAGGGGGTCCGACCGGTCATGACCGGTCGGCCTCCATAATACATGTATCTCCAGCAAAGGGGTCCGACCGGTCATGACCGGTCGGCCAGTCCCTCATATGGCCTATGCTTTTGAATGCTGACCGGTCCGTCCGGCCGGTCGAGTCCTTGCTATGACAGGTCGGACGTGACCGTTTTAGATCCGTTGGGGCTATCATTTGGGGCTCTATAAAGCCAAGACTTGAGGTCTTTTATGTTATGCATTCAACACCGTGGCCATTCAGAGCTGAGAGAGAGAGCATTTACTCCCATCCTTCCTCCCTCTTAACTCCCTTGAGTTCATCATTCAAACTTGGCCATTAATGGCTTGTCATTGAGTATTCTAAGCTCGGTTTAAAGTATGAACTCAAGACCTTCATTCATGGCTGACCTACCTTCTGAATATCTTTATTAGGTCACTTAAAGCCATTGAATGCTTGAAGATTGGTAGTTCCCTCATTACCATTGCATTGAATAGGCATGAGGAACTAGACCAACTCTCTCCCAGCTACCCGGCATCAACATATCCTCATCATTTGCATTGGTAGCTGATCTTGGGAACTCAAAGAGAAGCTGAAGCATGTGGAGCTGAAGCTACTCATCAAAGGCATCGAATCGGGGCTCAATCGTCTAGGTATGTCTAGTATTTGAGAGTCCATCTTTTAAATCTCTATTCCCTGGATTGGAAAACTCCGGCGGGAGGGTACGTGACCGTCCTTGGATTAGGATTAGTGAGAGTTTGAGATCCAAACTCGTCAAGTCCCTAGATTGGGCCATCGACGGATGATATACGCGGTCCTAGATCAAAGGATGTCAAGGTTGATGGTTAACCTGATTTAAAACCAAGACTATAGTGAAATCCGGTGGTCTCATAGGTTGAGATCGTGAACCGGGAGTGGAGTAGGGAAACCGAACCACTATAAATTGCTGTGCATTGTGAGATTGAATGATTGCTATGTGTTGAATGGTTTAGTCAATCATGAATGCTAACTGTTTGATGAAATGCCTATGATAGTCCTTGCTTACAAACTGCTCATATAATTGTCTTGAATGCTATTGTGATTATCTTATTTGATAAGATTGACTTGGTTTGTTTTTAATTGCAATTAGAATTTAAAAAGTCCTATTCAACCCCCTCTAGGACATTAGGCATATCTCCAAGTATCTCTATAGGCGGTAAAACCGCAATTTCAGAATTGGGGTTAGAATATGCACAATTAAGAGCTCAACAATACCCTAATCCGATTAGCATATGCTAATATAGCACTTCGGCCACCCGATCTGACACTGTCGGGTGCCTGATCTAAGCTTCGGTCGCCCGATCACTAACACGTTGGTCGCCCGAGACTGTTCGAATCAGTCCAGAGACCAACTATCACATTTGGAGTATTTTCGATTGCTCGACCAGACTGGGTTGGGTGCCCGATGATCCCCAAGTTGCACTCTCTCCTTTACTCCTAAGGAAGAACACCCCAGCAATGTTTTAGATAGGAAATTCACCTTGACATACTTTACATTTGTTGGAGGAAACTTAGTTACTTGGAAGAGAATGAAGTGTTGTTGCCCATTTAAGTGCATGATGTAGAATGGAGAGCCATGGTGTAGTTTGTGAATTGCCATGCATGCGTTATCTTCTTTAGATGTTTTAATTATTTAATGAAGTAATTAACCATTACATTTTACTATGATAATTAAGCAACAACCTATATCGCTAGCAATCTCATCTTATACAAAAGAACAAAACACATAGAGGTTGTCTATGAATTCATTTAAGAAAAGGTTGACTCCAAGGAAATCGCCATAAAACACATGCAATATAAGTCTAGCTTGAATATGTTTTCACCAAACCGTTATCTCGTATTGAGTGTACTTTTCTTAATACTAAAAGCTTGAATTTATCCGGCTTGAGGGGGGTATTTGTTAGTGCACTTTTCCGTGGCATACTAGTGCACCTTGTTTGTCAATCACTTACGACGGTGAGTCTAGTGTCGGTTGAACCCAATGAAGACGAAGACCGAAGACTCAAGACGGACCGGCTGCATCAAGGAAAAAGATTGACAGGTAAAAGTGATGCCTTGGTGCCTTAACCTTGACCAAAACCCATCCCCTGTGTACTCTTGATGACCTTGACCATATTTAGAACCATTTTGTCATCATAGTGTGGCCCTAGGTGTCCCAAAAGAACACCCACACCTTGGCCAATATGGTTGTGCTGAAGAATGCATGGGATTGCAAAGTGCAGGGCTGAACCCAGGCCTGTCCGACCGGTCAGCCAGACCAAACAGCAAGGGCTGTGTGTGCAGACTAGTGGACCGACCGGTCATGACCGGTCGGCCCTCGCAAATGAAGAAGAACAGCAAGCACTGCCGACCGGTCATGACCGGTCGGCCTGGGAAATCTTCAGCCATCCAGCAAAGAGGTCCGACCGGTCATGACCGGTCGGCCTGATGCATTAGGCCTGTCCAGCAAGGGGGTCCGACCGGTCATGACCGGTCGGCCAGTATGTTTGGCCTGTTCATTCAGCAAAGGGGTCCGACCGGTCATGACCGGTCGGGACAGGTCGGCTTGTAGCCGTTTTATGCCCGTTTTCTGACCGTTGGGGCTCTACTTCCCTACATATAGAGCTCCGATTTTGGGCATTGTGTGAGGGATTTTTGAGGAAGAAAAGCCACCATTGAAGGAGTTCTTTTGAGGCTTAATCCTTGACCTATGCAAGGCATCTTCCTTGTGCTTTAACACAAGATTAGAGCATTCCAAGCTCATGAAGAAGATGACCTTCATCCCCTCTTGATCTCTAGAGTTAGGAAGCTCCTTGATTGGCAAATCCTTGTCCTAAACTCGAAGATGAGATCGTTGTAGGTAAGAGACTCTAGGAAACCCATTCCCACTAAGTTGTAGAGTTCTCAAACCCATCCTCCTAGCACCTTGGGCATTTCAAGGCATCGCATGCAAGGTGTTTGATCGAATGTGGCTGAGGCATTGGCGACGCAACGGCGGCACGATCGAGGGAGCAAAGGGAAGCTGATTGAAGCATGGGAGAGCGGAGATCAAGCAACCCAATCCGACGCTAAACAAGGGGCTCATCCGACAAGTAGGTTGTCTTATTTGAGAGTCCATTTAGAGTTTGTTTTTCGAACTCGACCCAGGGACGTTAGTCGTTCCTTGGCCCGTCAGCCGGGCCTAAACTTAGTCTCCAAGGGGGAGCCTCCGACACGGGAGTGAACGTGCGATTAGGTTGAGAGTTAGCCTATGTCTAAAACTCCGGATACGGTTGAGAGGTGAACCGATAAAACCTCCGTGTAAAGGTTGAGAGGTGAACCTCATTTAAAACCTCCGATAGTGAATGCCGGTGTACTCAAAAGGGTTGAGTACTTGAACCGGGAGTGGAGTAGACACGTAGTCGAACCACTATACATCCTTGTGTTTGTGATTGTTCTTGAGCACATTATATCTTTGCATTGTTAGTTTAATTGCTTAATTATGAATGCTTGATAGGAATGCATGCTAGGCACTTTTTAGGCATCCTCACACAAGATGTACCTTCACTACTTGTGTAGACTTGAGCTCATTGATCCACTCTCATAAGTCTACACAAGTTGCATAGGTTAGGAGTTTGATTAGTTGAATCTTTTACTTCCTATGCATGCTTAGACTAGGACTATTTATTGCTTATACTTTTGCTAGTCTTGTGATTGGACCCACCTAGGCTTGGAAGCCGAGGTGTTCTTGCTTACATAGCTTAATCTGTTGAATTGCATAAGTAGGCGAAAAGAATTTTAAAAAGGTCCTATTCCCCCCCCCCCTCTAGGTCCATAGACATATCTCCAAGTATCTCTATTGGCGGTAAAACCGCAATTTCAATTGGTATCAGAGAAGGTTCCTCTTTAAGGGCTTAATTGCCTAGAGGTAGATCCTAAAGAGAAACTTGAAAATATGTCTAGAGAGGACTCTTCATCCGTCACTAAGCCTCCTTTCTTTGATGGGTCAAATTATCCATATTGGAAAGCCCGAATGCGCATCTTCTTGGAATCCATTGATTCGGATGTGAGGGACATGGTTGATTTTGGATATGAACCCCCAATGGTTACTATTTCTAAGGAGGGTGAGCCGGATGTTCTCAGGCCAAAAGACAAGGCATTGTGGACTGCTCATGAAAAAGCTCAACGTATTAATAATGCCAAAGGCCTGAATGCCATATTTTGTTCAGTATCATGAGTAGAATTTGGTCGGATCCAAAACTGCACTACCAGTAAACAAGCATGGGATATTCTTGAAGTTACCCATGAAGGAACAAATGTTGTTAAAAATTCTAAACTCCAGCGCCTCTCCACTCTATTTGAAAATATTACTATGGAGGAGGATGAAACGTTTACTGAATTTTATACCAAACTGAACAAAATCACAAACGATATGTGGGGCTTAGGGGATCCGATTCCGGAACATAGGCTTTGTAGGAAAATTCTGAGATCTCTTCCGGAACGGTTCTCTTCTAAAGTCACCACCATTGAAGAGTGTAGGGATCTAAACACAATGAAAGTTGAAGAACTCATAGGTTCCCTACAAACCTTTGAGCTAGGCTTTAAAGCCCCCTCTAGAAGGAAAAACATCGCTTTCAAGTCCTCTCACAAACATAAGAAGATCCAAAGTGAGTCGGAGGAAGATAGCGATGATGAGGATGATGAGGAAGAGAAATTAAACAAAAAATTCAAGAGATTCCTCAAATTTGATAGAGGGAATAGCCGTGACAAAAAGGACAAGAAGGGTGATAAACATAAAGGAAAATCATCCATATCTTCATCCGTCCGTTGTTACGGTTGCGGTCGTCGCGGCCATATTGCCCCGGAATGTCCGGAAGGGCCTAAACCGAAAGGAAAAATGGCAATGGCTGCTACTTGGGATGATACGGAGGAGTCCGAATCTGATGATGAGAGCCAACATAAAGATCTTGCTCTCTCGGCCTCCATCACGACCCCTTTACCAGATTATCTAAGAGGGGATCCCAACCGCTATCCCTTCTAGAAGAAGGAAGAGTTCCCAACCCCTCACCTCATGCTACATTTTATGAGGGTGTTGTGAAACTTTGCTACCCTTTGGCTTTTTAATCTCATCATGGTAAGAGAGGGTAGCTAGTTAGGCTTTTATTGGAAAATCTGAGGATTTCAGCCTCATTTCTGTATGTATGGGTAAATCAGAGGATTCCAGCCTCATTCGCCCAGATTTTGATGATTTAGCATTGTTTGTATTATTACATTTGCTTGCTAGATTATCATCCTGCTTAGATTAGCTAACCATCTTGAGTTTTATGCTTCATGTATGCTAATCTTTGCTTAGTATTGGTCTTGATATACCATTAGGGGAGGTTGGTTGATTGGACTATAAGTCCTTTGTGCTTCATTACAAATGTATGTTCTTGACCAATATTGCATGATTACCTATGCTTAGACAGTTATATCTTCCTGTTAATCATGTTTCTTAGCATGCTCCATGTATTAATGATTCATGCACCCTACACTCTCCGTTTTAGCATGTGCTTATAGTTATAACTGCGACACACTATCTTTTCTTACCTTAACCTTATTGGCATATCATTAAGGGGGAGAGAATAGTTTGTCAATTGCTAACAAAAAGGGGGAGAAAGATCTAATCCCACCAAAACTAGTTTGCTTTGTTTTGTGATGCAAGGATTGACAGGTTGTGGGGGAGCAAACTGAAGCGGAGCAGCTTAGTTTGTCATGTCAAGAGTCCTGTATTTTATGTTTTATCTTTGTAATATCTTGAACATGTATTTTATTTTGGTAGGTTAAGTTTTTGTAAGTAATTGACAAAGGGGGAGATTGTTAGTGCACTTTTCCGTGGCATACTAGTGCACCTTGTTTGTCAATCACTTACGACGGTGAGTCTAGTGTCAGTTGAGCCCAATGAAGACGAAGACCGAAGACTCAAGACGGACCGGCTGCATCAAGGAAGAAGATTGACAGGTAAAAGTGATGCCTTGGTGCCTTAACCTTGACCAAAACCCATCCCCTGTGTACTCTTGATGACCTTGACCATATTTAGAACCATTTTGTCATCATAGTGTGGCCCTAGGTGTCCCAAAAGAACACCCACACCTTGGCCAATATGGTTGTGCTGAAGAATGCATGGGATTGCAAAGTGCAGGGCTGAACCCAGGCCTGTCCGACCGGTCGGCCAGACCAAACAGCAAGGGCTGTGTGTGCAGACTAGTGGACCGACCGGTCATGACCGGTCGGCCCTCGCAAATGAAGAAGATCAGCAAGCACTGCCGACCGGTCATGACCGGTCGGCCTGGGAAATCTTCAGCCATCCAGCAAAGAGGTCCGACCGGTCATGACCGGTCGGCCTGATGCATTAGGCCTGTCCAGCAAGGGGGTCCGACTGGTCATGACCGGTCGGCCAGTATGTTTGGCCTGTTCATTCAGCAAAGGGGTCCGACCGGTCATGACCGGTCGGGACAGGTCGGCTTGTAGCCGTTTTATGCCCTTTTTCTGACCGTTGGGGCTCTACTTCCCTACATATAGAGCTTCGGTTTTGGGCATTGTGTGAGGGATTTTTGAGGAAGAAAAGCCACCATTGAAGGAGTTCTTTTGAGGCTTAATCCTTGACCTATGCAAGGCATCTTCCTTGTGCTTTAACACAAGATTAGAGCATTCCAAGCTCATGAAGAAGATGACCTTCATCCCCTCTTGATCTCTAGAGTTAGGAAGCTCCTTGATTGGCAAATCCTTGTCCTAAACTCGAAGATGAGATCGTTGTAGGTAAGAGACTCTAGGAAACCCATTCCCACTAAGTTGTAGAGTTCTCAAACCCATCCTCCTAGCACCTTGGGCATTTCAAGGCATCGCATGCAAGGTATTTGATCGAATGTGGCTGAGGCATTGGCGACGCAGCAACGGCACAATCGAGGGAGCAAAGGGAAGCTGATTGAAGCACGGGAGAGCGGAGATCAAGAAACCCAATCCGACGCTAAACAAGGGGCTCATCCGACAAGTAGGTTGTCTTATTTGAGAGTCCATTTAGAGTTTGTTTTTCGAACTCGACCCAGGGACGTTAGTCGTTCCTTGGCCCGTCAGCCGGGCCTAAACTTAGTCTCCAAGGGGGAGCCTCCGACACGGGAGTGAACGTGCGATTAGGTTGAGAGTTAGCCTATGTCTAAAACTCCGGATACGGTTGAGAGGTGAACCGATAAAACCTCCGTGTAAAGGTTGAGAGGTGAACCTCATTTAAAACCTCCGATAGTGAATGCCGGTGTACTCAAAAGGGTTGAGTACTTGAACCGGGAGTGGAGTAGACACGTAGTCGAACCACTATACATCCTTGTGTTTGTGATTGTTCTTGAGCACATTATATCTTTGCATTGTTAGTTTAATTGCTTAATTATGAATGCTTGATAGGAATGCATGCTAGGCACTTTTTAGGCATCCTCACACAAGATGTACCTTCACTACTTGTGTAGACTTGAGCTCATTGATCCACTCTCATAAGTCTACACAAGTTGCATAGGTTAGGAGTTTGATTAGTTGAATCTTTTACTTCCTATGCATGCTTAGACTAGGACTATTTATTGCTTATACTTTTGCTAGTCTTGTGATTGGACCCACCTAGGCTTGGAAGCCGAGGTGTTCTTGCTTACATAGCTTAATCTGTTGAATTGCATAAGTAGGCGAAAAGAATTTTAAAAAGGTCCTATTCCCCCCCCCCCCCCCCCCCCCCCCCCCCCCCCCCCCCCCCCTCTAGGTCCATAGACATATCTCCAAGTATCTCTATTGGCGGTAAAACCGCAATTTCAGTATTAAAGCATGTGTGTGTGTGTGTGTGTGTCTTTATGTACATCTAGGGCCTAATGCAAACCATCTCACATCATTCTCTTTCTTTTCTCCGGGTTGGCCTGTCGGGCTTACGGGCCTTGCCTGACTTGGGTTGGGTTTGGGCTAGTGTTTTAGGCCCTAGGGTCGGGCTCAGGCCTATATTTCAAGCCTAATTTCTAAATGAGCCGTTCTTACATTACATGCCTACGAGCTCGTTGGCTTGGCCTAGATCGTTAAGGTTTACAAGGGATCTGCCTTCGTTTTAATGGTGGGAGTTCAATCCCTACTTTATGTTAGTGCACTTTTCTGTGGCATACTAGTGCACATTGTTTGTCAATTACTTAGGTCAGTGGGTCTAGTGTCGGTTGAGCTTAATGAAGACGAAGACCGTAGACTCAAGACGAAGCGGCTGCATCAAGAAAGGAAAAATAGGTAAAAGTGATGCCTTGGTGTGCCTTGCCTTGACCAAAACCTAACCCATAACCTCTTAGATGACTTGCACCAACTAGGTATACCTTTAGTCATCATCATTAGTCTTAGAACTCCATGAAAAACATGATAAATTAGACTAATTAAAGAGGTGGAAGCTGCTGTAATCAAATAGGCTCAAACAGCAGTTTCCGATAGGACTCCGATCAATCGGACACTGGCTCTAATAGGACTCCGATCAATCGGACAGAAGCTCCGATCAATCGGAAATTTTTCCAGCAACCTTGAAAATCCACTGGACATATTTCCGATCAATCGGACAGTCTTCCGATCCATCGGAAGGGGTCCGTCCGATCAATCGGACAGTGTTCCGATCAATCGGAATTTCTTCCAGAGACTTCTCTGGATAGATTTCCGATCAATCGGACTTGTCTCCGATCAATCGGACTGGGCTCCGATCAATCGGACACTTTTTCCGATCAATCGGAGATGCACGAATCTGCCCGTTTTTTGACCGTTGGAAGAAAATCTATTTAAGAGGGGGATTCGATTTTTGAGCTAAGAGAGGGGATTTTGAGGAGATAGAAGCCACCATTGCTAGAGATCATTAGAGGCTCTATCCCAAACCTATAGCAAGCCATTCTCCTTGTGTTTTCATCACAAGCTTGGGCCATTCAATGGCATATTGAGAATAGGACTTGTTCCCTCTTGATTCCTAGGGTTTAGACACCTTGATGATAGTTAAATCCTTTGTCTAAACACTACCTAGGAGTCCATTTAGGTGCATTCCTCTAGGAAACCCATTTCCTACCATTTGTAGAGGTTTCACCATTCCCTAGCACCTTGGGCATCTCCAATGGAGCATCACATGCAAGGTAGCTGATCTTGGAGCTGAAGCCTTGGCAAAGCGGCGGCGTCAAAGATCGGGGGAGGACAAGGGGAGCTGATTCAAGCACGGGAGAGCGAGAAGAAGCAACCCGAAGCGGCGCTGAACAAGGGGCTCAATCCGACAAGTAGGTTGTCTTGTTAAGAGTCCATCCACTCAATTCCCTGTGGGAGTTGAGTGTAGAGTTTGTTTGACAAACTCGCCCCGGGGTCGTTAGCCGATCCTTGGCCTATTAGTTGGGCCTAAAATCTAGGGACGTCAGCCGTTCCTTGGCACGTCAGTCGGGCCTAAAACAAAGTCTCCAAGGGGGAGCCACCAACACGGGTGCAAACGTGTAGGTTGGGAGGAACCTGTAAACTCCCCGGTTGGGTGGATCCGAGTTAAAACACCTTGGTTGGGAGGAACCAGATTTAAACTCCCCAGTGAATGCCGGTGTGCTCAAAGGGGTTGAGTACTTGAACCGGGAGTGGAGTAGACAAGTAGTCGAACCACTATACATCGTTGTGTTTGTGATTGATTCTTGAGCACATTTCTCTTTATGCATTATGTTTAATTGATTAATTATGAATGCTTAGTTAGGAATGTATGCTAGGCACTTGATAGGCACATCCACACTCACAAGATGTACTTTCACTACCTCATGTTGACTTGAGCATTTCTTGATCCATCCTCTCTAGTCCACATGAGTTGATTAGACTAGGTTGCTTATTGCTTTATCTGATGCTAGTCTATTAATTGGACCCACTTAGGCTTGGAAGCCGAAGTGTTATCGCTTACATAGCTTAATTTGTTGAATTGTTTAAGTAGGTGAAAATAATTTTAAAAAGGTCCTATTCCCCCCCCCCCCCCCCCCCCCCCCCCTATAGGTTCAGCCATAATTCTAGTTGCTCCTCAAGCTTCCGCACGCGTATGCGTAGGGTGTCGTGTTAGGCTACCCGACGCAATTTCACTTTATAGTCCACCTGAGATTTAGATCTGCCTCATTGTTAGGATCATGTTCTAAAATGGGATTTTAAAATGGATGGACAGCATGGATATGCAAGAAATGTTAAAAATTTGATCTCCAAAATAAAAATAAATAAAATTGGAAAAATCGAATTTAAAGGACAGGCTGAAGCACGTGAAAACTCGCTATCTTTAAAGCGTAATTCACCCCTACTCAAAATACTTTAAGTCTACAGTTAGGTTGCAGCGGATTGCTTCCAGGATATGACGAGCCTTATCTGGTTCTGTGTTCAGCAAAAATGAAGAGACCACTATTGGAACTCTTTTAGACAATCTCTGGCAGAATAGAAAAAGGAAGAAAGAAAGTAGTCGGGCGTTCTTCTAGCAATGAGTTAGACCACTTCTATGGTCTTAGTGGCTAGGTTCATATGAACCAAACCGTGAGGGTAGATGGCTTTGGCTGGAGGTGCTGGTTTAGTAGAAGACTTGAGATGGTTGTGATTGTTATGAAATGAACTAGACATGTCCAGTTTATATAGGCAAGAGTGGCTGACAGTTTTGGTCCAGAGACATAATAGCACTAGCCATTTTCTAGTTGTTGGGAGAAACTAGCCGTTTTCTAGTAGTTTCTGATCGTTGTGCATGTGGGAGTTACACCTGTATGCTAGCTGTTTAGACTCAGTGGCTAATCATTTCTGACTGTTGGGCTAGCCACATGCAGCTGTTACTGCATGGTCTAGACTATTACTACTTGAGCAGTTACACAATGTTGAGCTCTTATTTGTGCATATTCTAACCCCAATTCATCACTCATTATGCATGGTTTTCATGATTTAAAGACTAATCTAATGCACGAACTTGTGATTGTAGGAATGAGAGTGAGACTTTACTAATTCATAGTTAAAAGAGTCACTTTGTATGCATTGAAGATCAATATAACAAGTGCCAAAAGGTGGAGGAAAGAGGAAGAAAGAAAGAGAAGAAAATATGGAAAAACTGTTGTTCACTCCCCAAGTGTAGGGTTGCAATGTAGTAATAATTCGGAAAGACCGAGTATCGTTCCCACAGAGATTTATGAATGGGCATTCTTAGAATTTAACTAAAACAACTAATAATTAAGATTTTATTAAGAACTAAAGCTGGAAAATAATGATTTGGGTTTAAATAGTGAATGTGTAAGGTAATATCAATCTAAAAAGACACTAGAGCGCCAAGGATCCACTTTCGATAAGTTTCAATGCATCAACACAACTAGATCTCACATAACTCAATCGGAATCAAATTCATATCTCTATCCAATCGGAATATAGAGCGATTCAATCAACAATTATCTAAAACAGTTGCTCATTCATTAATTCGATTCCCACAATAATACTCAGGCCTTGGGCACACTCAATTGTGTAGGCTAAGCCTCTTTCCAATCTAGTTGAGATTCACAACCATAGCGTTCATCAAATCCTGTCACTAGACTTGATTACAACTAATGATTAGAACTCTAATTAAATCAAAATCAATCAACATACAGCTATTTCAGATTATAATAAAAAGATAAGAACTTTAGTTAAATAAGTTCCCACATGAAGATCGGGCCATTGTACACAAGGCAATCAAAGGGTCTACCATGCCCGGAGTCGATGATAGATCAATGAACTACACAAGCATAAACAATGCTCAGAAGGTAAGCTACCAAGCTTAGAATCACTAAGAATCACATGAGCCTGGCGTCATCAAGAGATCAAAGTAAAACCAAACTAGTACTTGATTCAAACTCATATTGAACTAAAATTCTTCAATTAAAACATAAAAGGAAACCTAGGTTGCATCAATCCATCAAAAACAAATCAAAAGCTTCACCTCTTAGCCCTAGCTAAGAGGTTTTAGTTCATCTCTAACATCCTTGAACTAGATGCCTCAAAAACATAAAAACTACTAAAACAGGAAGAAAACTAAGAAAACTTGAAGTAGAATCCGTCTCCCAAGCAATCCCCACGCCCTAGCATGCCTTGGTATGAAGAGAAGTCCCTTTTATAGCTTTTGCACCCTACAAATGAAGAATCTTCGAGAATTTGTGTAGAATTTACACACTGTACAGAGAAAATCGGAGCCAAACTTGGAAATTTCTAAACTGGGCGCATTGTCGATTGATCGCTCAGACTGGGCGATCAATCACTAGTTCAAATAACTGTAAAAACTGCCTTTTTTCGGATCTGGCGATTAATCGACTGGCTGAGAGATCAATCGGTCACTTCTGGCGATCAATCGATCAGTCTCCAGTGATCAATTGGAGGGTGCAAAAAGTGTCCAGAGAGTTTTTTCCAAATTTCTTAAAAATCTGCCTTCTGACGATTGATCTATGGGATGGGCGATCAATTGCTCAGGCTGGGCGATCAATCGCAATTCTGCACTTCAGTCTAGCAACAATTTTGTCAATTTCTGCTGTGAGCGATCAATCGCTCAAGTCTGTCGATCAATCGCTCAGGCTGAGCGATCAATCGACGAATCAATCTCTAGATCAATCTTCAGAAACTGCAACTTTCTGCATTTTACTTTAATGGCCCTATAGCTCTGCACTTTGGTTTTTCTGGCCCTACCAGGTCTTTTAACATGATTTCTTCAGTGTTTTCTTTGTTTCTCAACTCCATCTTCCATAGCTTCTTTCTTTCATTCTTGGGCTTTCTTCCTTTAATCCTCAAGGTGTCCTAAAGCGATCTTTTAGCATTAGATTCAAAAGGTCTCTCTCTCTCATTCCTACAATCACAAGCCATGCATTAGAATAGTCTTTAAACATAAAATCCATGCATAATGAGTGATGAATTGAGGTTAGAATATGCACAATTAAGAGCTCAACAACTGTCCTAAGACCTATCTTAAGACTTGTCCTAAGACCTGTCCCAAGACTGATCACCAGACAGGTCTACATAGCTAGACCGGTCACCAGACAGGTCGTCAGGAGTCCAGAGAAACATAGCTTGCTCGACTGTTTTTTGGTTTCTTAGACCGGTCGCCAGATAGGTCTAAGGTGCTCCAAAAACTCCATTTTTCAATACTAAGTTTTCAAATTAGGAAGGACTCCACGGAGTCTCAAAGTTTCCAAGTTGGTGCAGAATTTCTCTTATAAAAGGCCACCTCCACTCTCTTCCTAAGGCACCTATCAACGTGAAGAGCAAAGGATTCAAGACCTAGGAGGCTTCTTAGCCTCCTACAACTAGTTTTCTTCTTCTTCTAGTTCTAGTTCTATTTTGTTTTTATGCTTTTCATTAGATAACCTCTTAGCTAGAGCTAAGAGGTTAAACTTATAGTTAGATGTTTTAATTCGTTTTATGGTTTCAAGTTGGATTTATTGAAGAATAATGGTTTTTGGAAGTTTGAATAAAGTTCCAAGTAGTTTTCTTAATCTTATGATGGCTCATGGATGTTTGGAAGAATTGCTTTACGTTCTTAATCGTTTTACATGGCTCTAGACTTGTATACTCCGAGGAATAGGATTCAATACGCTTTAGACTTGGATCATCATGTGGGAACTTCAAACAAGTTCTACCTTTTTGTTCTGAATTCTGAATATTGTGTTGATTGTTCAGATGATTTGAATGAAGTTTAAATCATAATATAGTCAAGTCTTGTAACAGGGTTTGATGATTATTATGGTTATGATCTTAATCTATTGGAACTAGGATTGACCTATGCAATTGAGTGTGCTCAAGTCCTAACTTGAATTGAGGGAATCATGTTGATGAACAACACATGTGTTGGATTGCTTTGATAATATAACTGCTCTATCATCCGGCTAGATAGGATTTGATTTCAATTCTAGTTGACTAAGTGAGAATCCACAGCGAATTATACATCTAAGGAGAGTTATAAGTGGATCCTTGATGCTCTACTTATCTTTTCATTTTCAGATTTTTTTGTTTTATGTTCAAAACCAATTTCACAAACCTCTTAAGATTCTAGTTATTAGGATAGTTTAAATTGTTTACTTCCTTCCCTGTGGATCGACCTCGGTCTTACGGAAATTATTACTACATCGCAACCTTGCACTTGAGGCGAGCGAACACACAAGTCCCTCTAATAGCCCTGCAGCTCTTTATAAAAGTAGAGAGGTCTCTCTATCAGACCTTTTACCCACAACACCTCCTCTGTTTTGAACTTAGCCACCTGACCCACTACTTAGCCTCTATTGCACCAGTCTCGCTCCGGTTCACGAGGTTGCGACCCATCTGCAACACGATACGCACGTGCGAAGTGCAAAGTGCTCCACTAGTGCCTCTACAGCCACACTGCCTCACATACCCACGTCCCTCGTACTGAGCCTGTGCCCGTGATCGAGACCAAGACCGAGCCCGTGATCGAGACCGAGACTGAGCCCGTGCCCGTGCCCGAGCTCGAGCATGTGCACATGCACGGTGTTCCAGTGCTTCATACTGGAACACGCAAGCCACCATACTCCTCTCTCACACCATAAATAAGGTGCACAACACCCTACTTATATAGAAGTAAAAGTCCTTTCTCCCATCCGATATGAGACAAAAAACAAAGCATGTTTTTCTTATTTTTCAAAACTATTTTAAACTAAAAAATATTTTACATAATATTTCAACAATCACCCACTTGGTTAAAAATAATTTTAAAATGAAAAAATGACATCTTGCAGAGTAAAAACTAATCACATGCGTAAAGAAATATATCTTTCTATTTAAATCTTCCTTAGTGTAAGTATTTCAAAGACCTATCGAAATTACTAGTAGCCGCAACTTTAAACCAGTTATTTTTAGATAATAGGATCGAAAATACCATATACATACTTTCTTTGTGTTGTTTAAATTCCTACAATTCTTGCTCAGCACATTTAATAGACTTATGCTTATCCTGTTTTATGAACAATCCTGAGAAAAAACTCTCATTCTCATGAGAGGTGGCACCACCTCTACTTTTATATAGGTGAAGTCCTTCCAGTGTCTCCGTTACTTTTATACACTTGTCCTTAAGACCGGACTGCATTAAGAGTTTTTAAGACTCAACTCTCTATCTGTAACAGCTAGTACTTTAATCTTGGATGAGGTATATATATAGTTTAGTACTAAAACTTTTTACGTATCAGTAACTTTTTTTACCATTGAACCCATATTTAGAGATTTTCTAACTTTAGGTTGGGTTTCCATCACTGGTGAAATCTTTTGAAAAGAGTTTCAACCCCATCCCTCTGGATGTTGTCCTTACTACCTCTCTCGTTAGAGGTTTAGTAAAATGATAAGTTAAGTTATTACTTGACTTTATGTAAGAGATTACAATAATTCCATCTTGAATCAGTTGTCTTACATAATCATGTCACAGACTTATATGTCTGGATTTTTCATTATATGTGTCGCTATAGGCTGTAGTTAATGTGGCTTCACTATTGCAATATAGCGAAACGGTCGGTATCGGCTTCGCATGGAATGAAATTTCTAAAAGAAGATCCCTAAACCACTCAGCCTCTTTACCTATTGTAGCAATGACTATGAACTCAAACTCTATAGTCGAGTGAGTCATGTAGATTTATTTATTAGATCCCCAAAATACAGCTGCACCTCTTAGGGTGAAAACCCATCTAGTAGCGGATTTGTTGTCCCTTGCACTCGATATTTAACTTGCATCGGTATATCCTTCCAGTACAATTAAAAATTCTGAGTAGAATAACCCTAAGTCCTTAGTTGCTTTTAAATAACCAAGTACTCTATTTATTGCCTTCCAATGTTCCACATTGGGATTAGCTAGTAAACCTACTTAGTTTACTCAAAGGGTATGCGATGTCTGGTCTAGTGCATTACATTGCATACATTAGACTTTCTATTATACTAGCATACTCTAATTGTACAATTGTTCTTCCAGTATTTTCATTTAACTTGATACTTGGATCGAATGGGGTTTTTACTTCTTTAATATTCAAGTGTTTAAACTTATTTATTATTTTCTCAATATAATGAAATTGACATAACACATAACCCCTATTATGAGTTTTTACTTTAATACCTATAATGATATCAACTTGTCTAAGATCCTACATTTTAAATACAGAAGACAGAAACTTCATTGTTTCAGTTACACCTTTCATTTTGTTACTTATTATTAACATGTAATCAACATATAAACAAATAACAGTGATATAGTTATTACTTGTTTTGGAATATATACATTTGTCTGCTACATTATCTATGAAATTATGAGATAGTATTTTAGAATCAAGCTTTTATGCCACTATTTAGGTGCCTGTTTTAATCCATACAAAGATTTAATTAGTTTACAAACATGCTTCTCATTTCCTGGCAAAAGGAATCCTTCAGGTTGTTCGTATATACCTCCTCGTCGAGGTCTCCATTCAGGAAAGCGGTATTTATATCCATCTAGTGAATATACAGGTGATGCATGGATGCTAAAGTAAACAGAATCCTAATAGATGTTATTCTCGTCACAGGTGAGTATGTGTCAAAATATCTATTCTTCTTTTTTGTCTAAATCGTTTAACTACTAGTCTAGTTTTAAAGGTTTAAAGAGTTTCATCAGTAGTGATATTTCTTTCTAAATACCTACTTACACCCTATAGGTTTTAAAGCTGGAGGTAGATCCACCAGTTCCCAAGGTTTGGTTTGACAAAATCAAGTCCATCTTATCATTGATGGCTTCTTTCCAAAAAGCCAAGTCTTTAGAAGTTATAGCTTCTCTATAATTTTTTGGATAATCTTCTATAGTCATAACTATAGGTATATTTCTAATGACATTATCTCTATCTCCTTCAACGAGATGAAAAGAGATACGCTAAGAATCTATATGTTCAGGATCAAGACTCTTATCTACTCTTGCCCTTTGACTCCTACATAGTTCAATTGGAGCTTCAATTTCTTATTGAGATTCTACCATGGGTTTATCCTTTGGAATTTGGATTTCATTATCTTTTGACTTTAAGGATAGTAAGTTTTCAAAGAACTCCACATCTCTAGACTCTATGATGATGTTAGACTCTGAGTTTAGGAGTTTATAGGATTTACTATTTTATTAATACCTTACAAAGGTGCACTTGATAGCTCTGGATCCTAATTTAGTTCTTTTAGGATCAGACTTTCACAATAAGCGAGACACCCCCACTCTTTGAAATATTCTACGTTAGGTTTTCTACTCTTTCATACCTCGTATGTTGAAATCTTAAACTTTTTAGAAGAAACCCTATTTAGGATGTGGCATGCTGTTAGTAGCACTTCACCCTATAGTCCTAGTGGCAACTTTACTTGTATTAGCATTGAGTTGACCATCTCTACTAAGATTCTATTCTTTCGTTCAGCTATGCCATTTTATTGTGGTGTGTATGGTGCAGTGCATTGGTATATTATTCCATGTTCTTCACAGAAGTTGGAGAACTCTATTGAAAAATACTCTCATCTTCTGTCGCTAAGAAGAACTTTTATTTTCTTATTTAGTTGATTTTCTACTTTTGCTTTGTATACGTTGAACATTCTGAATATTTCATCTTTATTCTTTAGAAGGTATACATACATATATCTGGAGCAATCACCGATAAAGGTTATAAAGTATCTTCTTCCTCTACGTGTAAGAATGTCCCTCAACTCATAGATATTAGTGTATATTAGGTCCAATATTTGAGATGATTTCTCAACATTTGAAAAATATTTCTTTGTTAATTTGGACCATGTTCACACTTTACATTTATCATTTTAACTATCTGTGTATGAGATCAGGCCATTCTTAGACATGAATTTTAAGGTACTATAACCTATGTGTGCTAATCTACTATGCCACAATGCTACAGATTCAATCATATACGCAAAAGAGCTACTTTCATTCAAGGAAAATTTAATCATCTCATTATAAGTATATCCCTTACCAACGAAGTTTTCATTTTTCAACAAAATCAGTTTTCCTGACTCAAATACTACCCTATTCTGGGTTTTTCCAGAAGATCCCTAGAAACTAGGTTTCATCTCATGTCCGAGACGTGCAGTACATTAGTTAGGACCACTTTCTTTCTGGAGGTAAAGCCTAGTTTCACGGTTCTTTTGCTTACAACCTTCGATCAGGACTTTATTATCCATTTGGACCTCTTAACCATTGGTCACGTCCTCATAAGTTTTAAAAGCTGACCTGTCATAGCTTACATGGACTGTAGCAGCTGTATCATACCACCAACTGGGTACTTTGCCTTCGATCATGTTTACCTAAGTGATCATGGCTACTATGTCTTCTTCAATTGCACTTGCTTCATTCTTTGATTTGCGAAGTCGGCAGTACTCGAGCGTAATGCTCGGTTTTTCTGCAGACATGATAAGGGCCCTTGAACTTTCTGTTCTTCTTCTGTGGTTTTTTTAATTTCCCTTTATTGGGTTTCTTCTCAGGAATTCTTGTTTTGGATGCTTTCTACTGCTTATACCTTGGATGAGGAATTCCCGTTTCCATTTTTCTTTTCATAGTTTCAGGATTCTTCCTTCAGTCTGAGATGTTTTTAGATTTGTTATAGTGTATAGTCCTCGATTTTATGTAGCAGTTTCTTCTTGTATTCTGTCCAACTCGGGTACAATTTTGTAATTATAGCCCCGACTTGAAAAGATTCAGGGATATCAATCTTTAGGGCACTAATTTTGCTAACAATTAGCTGTAGTTCTCCAATTTAGGCTAACAATGATTTGTTATCTACCATGGTGTAGTCGAAATAGCTAGTTATGAGATATTTGTTCGTACCTTCTTCTTCGGCCTTGTATTTGAACTCGAGAGTGGTCCAAATTTCTTTGGCAGATTTGGTTATGGTGTATTGGTCATACAGACGATCAGATAGCGTGTTCAGGATATGTCCTCGACATAGTAGATTATCTTCTTCTCTTTTGACACGTGCAATGATCTGCTCATGTGTGTCTTTATCAGTTGCTAAAGGCAGCATTTCAAGTTCGAGTCTAAGATATAATATATCTTTAACACCGTAAGCAGGAACTTAATTTTATCCTGCCATCTGGTGAAATCGGTTTCGTCGAATCGGTCTAGATAAATCAAATCCTAGTTCATCAGTTTGATTGATGATACCCCTTTGGTTTCCATATCAATTACGCTTTAAGATTGTTGAAAATTTGATCTCAAAAATAAAAATAAATAAAATTGAGAAAAGCGAATTTAAAGGACATATTAAAGCACGTGAAAAACAGGGTCCTTAAAGCGTAATTCGCACCTACTCAAAATACTTTGAGTTTGCTGTCAGGTTGCAGGCGGATGGATTGCTTCTAGGATACGATGAGCCTTATGTGGTTCTGCATTCAGCAAAAATGAAGCGACCACTAATGGAAGTCTTTTACACAATCTTTGGTAGAATAGAAAAAGGAAGAAAGAAAGGCGTTTAGTGTTCTTTTGACAACGAGTTAGACCACTTTTGTAGGTCTTAGTGGCTAGGTTCGTATGAACCAAACCGTGAGGCTAGATGACTTTGGCTGGAGGTGCTGGTTCAGTAGAAGACTTGAGATGGTTGTGATTGTTGTGAAATGAACCAGACATGTCCTAGTTTATATAGGCAAGTGTGGCTGATAGCTTTGATTCAGAGCCATAATAACACTAACCGTTTTCTGGGTGTTGGGAGAAACTAATTGTTTTCTGGTATTTTTTACCGTTGTGCATGTGGGAGTTATACCTGTATGCTAGCTGTTTAGACTCACTGGTTAGCCATTTCTGACTGTTGGCTAGCCACATGCAACTGTTACTGCATGGTCTGGACTGTTACTACTTGAAGCAGTTACACAAGTCCTTCTAAATAGCCCTATAGCTCTTTATAAAAAGCAGAGATGTCTCTTTATCAGACCTCTTATTCATAACACTTCCTCTGTTCCAAACCTAGCCACTTGACCCACTACTTAGACTCCTGACCCACTACTTAGCCTCTGTCGCACCAGTTTCGCTCTGGTTCACAAGGTCGTGACCCATCTACGACACAATGCATACATGTGAAGTGCAAACTAGCGCCTCTACAGCCACACTGCCTCACATGCCCACGCCTTCGTACCGAGCCCATGTCCTATGATTGAGACCGAGGCCGTGCCCGAACCCGAGCACAGTGCGCGATGTTCTAGTGCGAAACTGAAACACGCAAGCCACCACACTCCTCTCTCTCACCATAAATAAGTAAGGTGCACAACACCCTACTTATAAAGAAGTAAAAATCTTTTCTCCCATCCGATAGGGACAAAAAAAAAATGCATATTTTTCTTATTTTTCAAAACTATTTTAAATTAAAAAATATTTTACATAACATTTCAGCAAGAAATACATTGAAATGAGCCCATAATTACAGCCTTACCTTAAGCTGTTACACTTGCCTCACCTAACCGGCATTCCCCTTCCAATCCGTCAAGACTTCAAACATCACGGATTGCATCAAGTGATGTGCCAAAGCTCTCTGGGACCTGCCATGATGTGTGTATTTTATCCACACCATGCATCCATTTTTCCATATCATGGGACAAAAAATGGGACAAAAAATAAGGTAGATCCAAATTTCAACTGGACCACACTATAGGAAAAAGTGAGAATTGAAGGCTTACCATTGAAAACTTTTTGGCAGCCACAAAAGATTTGGACTAAGCCGATAATTGTGTTTTCCATTCATCCAGTTTAGTATGACCTTATGATCATGTTGGATGGAAAATAAATATCATAGTGGGCTTAGGAAGTTTCCACCGGTGGGTATTATTGTCCCACTGGTTTCTATGACGTGGTTCACTTGACCTTCGGATCTATCTCATTTTTGGACTCATGATAAAAAAGAATTATCTGAAAATATTGATGAATGATATGGATATAACACACATGGCGAGGACCATAGAAATTTGCCACGTAAACATAGTACCAACTGCGCAACTCGAGTCTCACTCAGGACTACAAGCCATTAATGCTATAATAAATGACAACCCTGAAAAGGGTTGCCGGCTTGGGGTGGCGCACCATGGTGAGCACTAGGTGTTTCACTCAATCCGAGGCCCAGGGACAAAAACTCAAATCCATCCGTGTTTTTAATGAACCGCACAATTGAAAACGGTGTCAAGGATAATGCTAGCCCTCCAAACAATTTTCCTTTCTATGACACACCTTAATAACTTATGTGGCTGATTCTTGGGAAATAGCTCTAAGTTTTGGTGTCGTATCTAGTGGTTGGATTAGATTTTACATAACCACCATGGTCGGCCTATAAATATCAAGGGTGGATGACTCTGTCCCCAATTGTTTTCCTTGGTATGGCCCACCCGAATAACGGGTAAGCCTGATTTTTTTTTATCAATGGGTCTAATGTATGATTATACATCCAATGGTTGGAGTGGCGCGGATCTCACCTACACATAAGGTGGGCCTCTAAAAACTAAATGGTGGAGTCTCAGGCAATATACTGCGAAGTAGAGAAATCCTCAGAGACGATTTGCGTCTTGCCTCCACCCGGCAGGGCTCTGTGGGGCCCACCGTAATGTATTTGTTTTATCCACGCTATCCATCTATTTGTAAGATCATTTTAGAGTCTGAGTAAAAAATGAGGCAGATCCAACGGAAAAGTGGGCCACATTTACAAGAAGTAGTGGTGATAGTGACACCCACATTTGAAACCTTCCCAGAAGTTACCTGTGATGTTTATTTGCCATCCAACCTATTCATCAGGCAATATAGATGTGGATGAAGAATAAACACAAATATTAGCTTGATCTAAAACTTTTAAATCTCTCAAGAAGTTTTAAATAATGGGCATTCAATCCCTATTGTATGGGCCACTTGAGTATTTTGTTTTGAATTTTTAGGCTCACATTTTAAAATGATTGAGAAAATGGATGGACGGCATAGATAAATCCATACATCATGGTGGGCCCTTCAGTCCCTGTCCGGATGGATTATTGTCCCGGTAGGCAGGACGTGATTTGCAACTTTTATCTTTCCAAAAAGAAAAATAACTCCTTAAAGAGAAGAATTTTTTTTTTTTTTTGCACTCGGCCGGGCCGGGTTTGTGTCGGGCTCTCTATAAAAGTTCTGGGTCAGGCCAGGACTGGTCTTTTCAGGCCCATCACAGACTGGGCCAGGTTGTGGTTTAGCCTGAACAATGCGGGCTGGGTTTGGACAGAGCTTGGCCCATGCCTAACTTGGCCCATTGGCACCCCTAACAATGTTAGGCCCCGTTTGTTAATAAGTCAAAGCCTGAATATGGAATCTGAAGCCTGAAGTCTAAATCTAAAGTTTAATAACCTGTTTAGTAAATGTTACTAGAGTCTGAAAATTAAGTACTGAGTCTAAAATAACATGTTTGTTAACAAACGTCTATAATATTTAAAATCTATTAATTTGACACATTTGCCCCTATCTATCTCGTGTTTGGAGGCCCCATAGAGTCCCGAGTAGGACCGTCCATTTTTAGCTAGGTCGATGCTTGTAGCACCTAATCCTCACCTGATTTGGCAGTACCTAGTCCATGCCTAATTGGGTACTACCCTCACCAAGATGTAGCTAGAGACGGACAGTCATGTTATATAGTTTCTTTGTGACGCCCACTATGGTCAATACATTTTATCCACGCCATCCATTTATTTGGACAAATTATACTAGGGCATGACCTAATCGGGCCCACCATGAAACATTCCTTAGGCCCACCGTGATGTCCACTTTCTATCCAACTTGTTCATAAGGTCTATGTAGACTTGTATGAAAGGAAAAAATAAATATCAGCTTGATCCAAAGCTTTTGTGACTCCAAGATGCTCTCAACGATAAGCTTTAAATCCCCAGTCCCCACTATTTCATGTGGTGTGGTCCACTTGAGCCTTCATCGGCATCCTTTTGGGTACATGATATAAAATAATCTATTAAAATTGATGCACGATGGTTCCACAGTTAGGCATCCCACCCACCTTGGTGGATCCGAACATTGATTGCCTTCCGACTAGGGCCGTAAATGGTTGGGTTTGGGTCGAGTTTAGCCAAAACCAGACCCGCCCATTTACTAAATGGGTGTGGGTCCAAATTTTAGACCCAGACCCTTTTACTAAATGAGTGGGTCTGGGTCAAGTCCAAGTCAACCCATCAGACCCATAGAGGGAGATCCACCCAGACCCATTTATAAATGGGTCGGGTTTAATGGTTCTGGGTTTGTATCTAGTATGCAAGCATTTTCACAAAGGCTTAAAATCAAGTTTGGATGGGTCTGGGCTGGATGGGTCCCTTGAAACATAGACCAAACCCACCCACTTACTAAATGGGTTCGGGTCGGGTTGGGCCTAATATAAAGGAAACCAGACCCAAACCCATTTATCAATTGGGTTTGTTCTTGGACCCAGACTTGTACCATTTAACAAATGAATCGGGTCTAGTCGGGTCTAAATGGGTTGGGTTTGGGTACCCTATCGAGTCTGCTGACCCATTTACAACCCTACTTCTGACGTTGTAAGGTGAATCCGGAAGCAGATTTCCTGCTGCTGAGGTGCCATAGTGAGGTGACTATTGAATAATACTATGTGGCCCCACCCTAACGTATGTGTTTTATCCCTGCCGCCCATCAATTTTTTTAAGATAATTTTAGGGAATGATAAAAAAACTGAAGAAGATCCAAATTTCATATGGATCACACCACATAAAAAAGTGGTGATTGAATGCCCATCATTAAAAGCTTCTTGGTAGGGCTGTACATCAAGCCGAGTCGAGTCGAGGTGGGCCAAGCTTGGCTTGACTCGTCTGTGCTCTCCTCGAGTTTGAGCTCAAGCTCGAGCTCACCCTCGAGCTTACCATTGGAGCTTGCCTTGTTTACTAAAACTTTCGAGGTGAGCTCGAGTCGAGCTAGCAGATCGAGTCGAGGCGAGCTTACCTCGAGTCGAGTCAAGCTTGCTCCCACCTCAATTTATTATATTTTTTACTACAAAATACAAATTAAAAGTCAACAACATTAAGTTCAAGAAGTCACACATATATTAGAGGAGAAAAATATTAAATGGCCTAGCTCTGATCAATTTTTTCTTTGGCCAGGCCACACACGCATTAAATGCAGACCACTAGTAACATTTTCTGAACCATAGATTAACACAGTACATGCATAACTCACCACATGAATGGACTGCCTTGATTATTGTGTGGACCATCTTCGTGATGAAGCCCAGCTGATTCATGGATTAGATGCACCACCTCCCTTGTAAAATTGCAATTAATAGCTACATATGGTGTTTGGTCTTACCATAGCCCCTGTTTTTTAGATGTGTATGGTGTGTGATCTCACCGTAGCACCTGTTTTGTGCAGCATGTAAAACACAACCACTGTGTGCTCACCATGTTTTGTACTTGAAATTACTCAATCCATCATATATGCTCAACAAGGAATGTTCTTACCTGAACAAAATAATAGGATTAAGTAACCCCCAACGTGTGAGGGTTTTATATGTCCTAAGCTTGGACCCCAATGTGTGTGTGGGGGAGGGGGGAGAGAGAAACAAGAAATAAGAAGATTAGGGTTTTTTTTTAACAAATATCTATATGAAACGAGTCGAGTCGAGGTCGAGCCGAGTCGAGCTTGAATCGAGCCGAGTTTCGAGTCGAGTCGAGTCGAGTCGAGTGACCCAGTGGTCAAACTTGACTTGATTTCTGACTCGAGCTCCTAAATGAAGCTTGGCTTGACTTGTTTTACTGAATCGAGGCGAGGCGAGTCGAATCGATCGAGTTTCTCGAGCTGACTCGGCTCATGATCAGCCCTACTTCTTGGGGACTACAAATTTTTTGGATGAAGCTGATATTTGTGTTTTCCCTTCATCCAGGTCTGTATAACCTGATCAACAGGTTGTTTGGTAAATAAACATTACAATGGGCCTTGGGAAGTTTTTAATGGTGAGTGTTCAATCACCACTGTTTTCTTGTGGTGTGGTCCACTTGAGATTTGGATCCATCACAGTTTTAGGAATGTGCTATAAAATGATAGGAAAAAATAGATGAACGGTGTGGATAAAACACATATATCATGGTGGGGCACACAAAGCATGGTCTAACAGACTCTACCTGCAGACAGTGTCATTAGACAATGCGCATGGCATCCACCAACAAGCCACGTCCACGGATGGAGAGGGACGACTCTGTTAGGGGCTCTGTGGGGACTACCATGATATATATATTTTATCCACACCATCCATCCATTTTTTCATATCATTTAGGTGAATAAGACAGAAAAACAAGGCAGATGTAAGGCTCAAGTGGGTCACACTACCGAAAACCGTGAGAATTGGGTGCCTATTGTTGAAAACTTCTTAGGGCAACAGGAGGCTCTGATCAAGTTGATATTTGTGTTTACCCTTCATCCAAGTGTGTGTGACCTTATGAACAGGTTTGATCTAAAAAAGTGGATGAATAGTGTGGATCTAACACATAAATCATGATGGAGCTTAGAGAAGTTCCACACGTCAAACATTAGAAAGTTTAGTACGCAGTCCACCCGAGAGAGAAAATCTGTCCACCCCACGTTGGGACCTCGTTGTTGAAACGAGGTTATCTTCACTCAATCTACCACTGTCCCAGAGTTGGGACACATCCCACTATCCCAACTTGGATCTCATTCACCATTAATTTTGTCGATAATCATTCGTGGTAATCCACGAAACACAACGCAAAATTCTGCAATGTAACTGATGCACCATTCGTGGGAATCACAAGAGGCAGCTATAAGTTTTCCATTATCCACCCTGATTATTGCACCTGGAACCCTATAACTAACCCCTAGTACTTAGGTTTTGAGATATTTCTTTCGTAAAATAACTAACCATATTTCATTTCCTTAGTAATTAATGAAGGAAGGGGTTAATGCCAATTTTCCTTCATCTTTTGGCCCGGAACCTTGTGCCCTGCGATATGAGATGGCTCCATAAAAAACCCCTTTTGAGTCTTTTCTAATTGGACGCGCATTGGGTACTACTACCCCCACCAAGAACTAGGTAGAGACGGGGTTCCTGTTAGGGGCTCTGTGGGGCCCACCGAGATGTATGTATTCTATCCTTGCCGTCCATCCATTTCGATATATCATATCACGTGATGAGCCCAAAAAGGAGGATAGGTAGAAGGCTCAAGTGGAACACACCACAGTAAAGAGTAGGGATTGAACGCTTACTGTTGAAAACTTCCTGGGGGCCACAGAAGTTTTGGATCAAGCTGATATTTATATTTTCAATTCGTCCAGGTCTATGTGACCTTATGAACAGTTTGGATGGAAAATAAACATCACGGCGGGCCCTAGGCAGGTTTCAACAGTGGCCATCATTGTCACTAGTGCTTCCTGTGGTGTGGTCCACTTGAGCCTTCTATTTACCTCATTTTTGGGCTCATGCCATAACAGGATCTTTAAAAATGGATGGACGGTGGGATAAAACACATAAATCATGGTGGGCCCCATGGAGCCTCTGCCAGGACCGTCCGTCTCTAGCTAGGTCCTCAGTGCGGTAGTACTCAATCTTTCTAAATCTTTTGTGGGATGTTTTAGGGATATTGGTTGAGGACATGGGATTGACTGGCTCCGATACTTTATCTTTTGCATCATTTCCTTGAAGTGGCCATGCTTTGATAATCACATGGATAAATGGCTTCCCAAATATTTTACTGGGGTTTGCTTGATCTTGATTCCAGTGATAGAAGAGAAGACCTTTACTATTTATGAATAGAAAACACGGCACGAGATTTAGATTTGTTAATACTTTTGCCAGCTTTTATCTCGTGTGTGGCAAGAATAGTTAGCAAATGATCACAACCTCATTTGGAATGATGTAGGAAAATCAGACTTTTGTTAGGAAAGAGGAAATATGAGACATTTGAGCCAAGTTTGCCAAGTTTTAGTGGGCACAAGACACTACTATTTGTCGCATCACCCCTGTTCGAGGCTCCTTTTTTGGTTTAAAGGGCGATGACTGCCCATTGATTATAGGATTGAGTACGTAGGGGAGTGAATACAACTAGTGCTGTACACGAGTTGAGTATTATCCTTGGTGGGTGCTCGACTTGATCATACCTACCCTGCTCGTTACTCGACTTTACTCGGCCAAGTGGAGCATGGCTCTGCTTGGTTAACAGACCGAGCGACTTCGAGTCGAAGCCGAGTACGAGTTTTCAAGCCGAGTTTGAGTTCGAGTCTTTCGAGTTGAGTTTGAGTGGCTGTTCATGGACAGTGCCTGACTGGTCGCTCGAAAATCCAAGAAAAAAAAATGGAGGGGGAAGGGGATTACTGGACAGGCAGCGGACGACAGGGTGAGTGGACAGGCAGTTGGTGAGGTGGCAGCACCGTGCAAGGCGATGGACAACCGGATAGGCAGCGGGGGTGGCCGGATGTCGAGCTAAGAGAGAGGGGAGGGAGGGAATGTGGTGGTTGGACGTCGAACTCAGAGAGAGGAGGAAGGGAATGTGGTGGGTTGGGTGGCCGTACGTCGATCTCAGAGAGAGGATTAAGGGAATGTGGTGGGTTGGGTGGTCAAACGTCGAGCTTAGAGAGAGGGACGGAGAGGGATAGGGTTCGTGGGGGGGGGGGGGGGGGGGGGGGGGGGGGGTAGAGTTAGGTTTTTATTTATTTATTATTATTTTTAGATATTTATACTCCTGAGTCATCTGAGCGAGTCAAACAAGTAAGTCAAGCCGAGTCAATTCGAGCTGAATACGAGTCAATGTTCAAGTTGAGTCAATTCGAGCCGAATACGACTCGAGCAGGGCCATGCTTGGTGCTCGACTCAAACTCATTCGAGTACCAAAAAAATGACTCGATTAGGCTCAAGCCGACTTTTGATCCGAAACGAATCGAGCATTTTCGAACCGAGCCGAGCGAGTTTTTCGAGCATGCTTAACTCGTGTACAGCTCTAAATACAACACATAACAAGCCTAATCAATTTATGATAAAATCACATCTTGTCCATAAGTTCCACTCCATTTTATCATGCACCTTTTGCAATATATAGTTACATACACATCCCTCCCTCTTTCCTTTTCATTGTCTTAAGTGAATGGAGCGCCCCTTGGGCGGTAATAACATTTTCATGATTCTATCTCATTGGTAAAATGGTTGCCTAGTTCGGAGAAATCAACGACTGGATCCATGTGTAATAACCCTGGTTTTACATGAGTTAAAACATGACCTTTGTTTACTTTAGATTTCAAAAATAATTTAATTAGCATTTTGAATAGTTAATTAAGAAATTAATCATATAAATACTTATAAATTTATATTGAGCTATCCATAAGGAATTATGGTAGGGTACCTTCATTAAAATCGCTCAACATAAACCTTAGAATAGCGTGGACGTGTCAGGCTTCGCAAAATTTCATAAAACCACAAGTAACATGAAAATACCATTAACGAAACTTAAGTTATTTGCAAGGATCATGATTTTCGGCGATCATTATCGTACAAAACTCTATGTAGTAGTTTTAGGACTCAATCCAACCATACATGTCAAATTTCAACTCTCCGATCATCCTACAAGTACCCTAATCAGGAATCGGGCCATAAGTGGGCCGCCTTAACTTAGATCTGTCTTATTTTTCTCATGGGCAACTAAATGTGTGTCATCCACCATTTGAACGAAGGTGATGACGTTTGACTATTGCAAGTGGGCCCCACATGAAAGTGGAACACTAAGTTTGGGTGTACGTGCGCCGCACGTAATAGTCCGTTTAAAAGAACTTCTTCTTCACCGATTCTTCACCCGCTGAAACAGCGGACGCTGTTACAGCGTCCGCACGATGTCATCAATGGGACCCCATGCGATCATCATGATGGGCCCCATAGTTCGATCCATGCCGTCTATCGATTTCGTACCTTCAACGAGTACATTCCTCCCAAGTTTCTCTTCCATCCACCAAGTATCTAATCTTCTTCAAATCTTCGTTCAAATCAAGAAGCTACAAGATCTATAGATCCGCCATGCATGGATGGTCCAGACCTCTTCCGAATCTTCGTGTGGACCCCACTTATCATCCCAACGGTCCAAGTTAACTTGGGTTGCAAGTCACGGAATCCGAATCCAAGTTGGATTCGGAACCACCTAGCGTGCGAACGGGCGTACGTGCGGGCTATAAAGGGCCGGCCCTCCTACTGCATCCCTTCAGAAGAAACAGTGAGAGAGAAAGGGAGGGAGAACTGTTGGAGAAAGAAAGAGAGGAGCGATAGAGAGAGAAAGAGAGCAGCGGTAGAGAAAGAGAGTGAGAGGCTGCTGTTGCTGCTGTTGCTGCTGTTGCTGCTCTTGCTGGGGCAGCAAGAAAGAAGAAGAAGAAGAAGGAAAATAAGAAGAAAAGAAGAAAGAGCAATAAAGGAAGAAGGAAAAAGAAGAAGAAGAGAAGAAACGAGAGAGAGAGAGAAGCGGTGAGAGAGAGAGAGAGGGAGGTAGCTGAGCTGTTGCTGCTCTTGCTGGGGTAGCGAGAAAAGAAGAAGAAAAGAAAAAAAAAAGAAGAAAGAAAGAAGAAAAAGGAGAAAGAAAGAAGAGAGAAGAAGAAACTTCTTTTCTAGACTTCCAAACCGAGTCGACTCGCTGAGCCAACTCATATTCAGGTTTGGGCTTGTATAGAGCCTATAGTTCATCACAGTGAGTGATTCTTCACATGATTTTTCTGTTAATTTCTCCCATATAGTTCATTTAACTATTCATCAAATTTTGGTTTGAGTTATGTAATTTCTAAGTTATTCTCAAGTCTTTAAGTTGATCCTAGGTAAGGGATTCCACCGCTTGTTATATTATCCAACTTCATATTTACATTCTTTACTTTCCTTGTAGATTTCTCTCTACTTTTCTACGTAACCCTACCTAGAGGTTAAACATAGGTTGAACGTACTTCCTTCGAATTCGCCTCCTAAGTTTTAAATATAAAAACCCTAGCTAAACGAAACGTAGATGCACGATACAAGGTTGTTGGTACGACACTTTAGGTAAGTTTAGGTGACTTACCTCTTTAACAATTCTCTTAATTTATGATGAATAAATGAATAAGGATTTAAATGAAGATTGACACATGCATGATGTGATTGGGTTTGAATGATGATATGCATTGCATGCTTGAAGATATGTTTCCGTGATTCATGACATTCATATACATCTTTTATACACAACGACATAACAGGAGCATGGCTGATTTGACTCCTGGCGTGCAAGGTTGATTTGCCGCCTCGCTGTACCGGTTAGGTGAGCATGGTTGATTTGCGACAGGTTCCTAATGTTCAGTGGCAACAAGTTCCTAGACGTTTGTTGCTCTCGCACGTATCATAACGTACATGACATCATGATAATCATGTTTCATTCATAATAAAACATAAAGTGTGTTAATCATCACCATATCTTCGTATATTCGTACAATTCTAGCTGTCGATATTTTCCATCTAATATCTTATTAACTGGAATATTACCTGTGATGGAAATGACCTCACTGGGCTTTAGCTCACCAAAATCACCACAGTTCCTGCAGGATATCAGGAGGAAGGAGGAGCGACTGAAGCAGAATATCTGGACGACTATTTTTATTAGAAGACTTATCCTAGCTTAGGTGTTAAATTTATTTCTTTTGGAAGATAATTGAAAATAGACTTTAATAGATTTGAATATTTTGCAGAGTAGATGTAGTTGTTTGACTTAATTTCCATTTGAGATTTAAGTTATGGTTAATAAAGTACTTTAGTTTGGTATTATTGTGGTATGTGGAATGGAATTTCTCTAAAGGTTATATTTGGATTAAATTCGCACTCTGAAACTCGGGCCTTGAATTGTTGTACTCGAGTCTCGGATTTCAGGGCGTGACAGCTTGGTATCAGAGAGAATTTCGAGATTCCAGTGCCTAAGGTTATGGGTTAGGCTTAGATTTAAGGTGAATAATCCAGTCCTTTGACGAAACCAATCACATTAAGTATTAACTTATGATTCTACTTGACTCGTAGATTAATCATGACGGGTCGTAGCGAGCAAAACGGGACGCCCTCCACCCCACCCGCTACTAACAATACAACGATAGCAATTCCTGGGTTGGCTGAACAAAACCAGCTGCTATAAGAAATGATGAAAGTGTTGGGGACTGTGGTCAACGTAATTGGACTTCAAAATAATCAGCATAATCCGATACCCCCTCCAACCACTCACGAAAACTCAGGGTGGGTTACTGGAAAGATCAAACGGTTACGACCCCCCCTCATTCAACGGATCTCCCGACTCGAACGAAGCTGAACACTGGCGAAACGAAATGGAGAAACTCTTTGAGGGAATGGGATGCAGAGACGAAGAGAAAGTTACTTTAGCCACCTTTGTACTCGAAGGAGAAGCGTACCATTAGTGGAAATCCATGGTGAGATCAGTTGCCCCAGGCACTGTGTGGACCTGGGACTCCTTCTGCGACAAATTTAATAAACAATACTTCCCAAAGACTATGCGAGATCAGAAGATAGTGGAATTCATGAGATTGGAGCAAGGAAAACTTTCCGTCAGACAGTATGAAGCCAAGTTTATGAAGTTAGCAAGGTATGCCACTTCTATGGTACGTGAGGAAGAGGATAAAGCCCGAAAATTTGAGAACGGCCTCAAACCACCGATACGCAGCAGAGTACGGGCCTTCGAACTGACGACTTACATGGAGGTCTTTAATAAGGCCTTGGTGGTGGAGAGAGACTTTGAGGAGTTTTGGAAGGATCGGGATCAGAAAAAGTCCGACACGGGGTCGAAAAACAAGGCGTCATCTACTGCAATACCCCAACATTCAGATAAGAGACAGAGAATGATGGGAAGTTCCGCACCCCTACCTCCATCGAGCAGCAATCAATTCCAAGGGAGATGTTATAATTGTGGCGAAGTGGGTCACACGCGATCATCATGCCTTCTATTGGTCCAGGGGTCATCTCGCCCGGTGTCCCAGACACGCGTTCCACCATCCCAATATGCACAGCCACAGCATCGACCACATGTGCAACATCAGAGGCCTCCACAATACTCTCAAAGGCCACAACAAACACAACCTTTCTCTATTACGAGGCCTGATAACCAACCTCCAAGACAGCAAGCTCAAGGGCGAGTTTACGCAGTAGCCCCGCCAGCAGGGGAGCCTGAAATAGCACAAGAACATGAAGAAATGCCACCCGAAGAAGAACCAGTTCCTGAAGAAGTAGCAGCATAGTGCTACGCAATCATAGATGCCCCACCTGATCATAACGCAAATGGGACAGTAGTCGAAGGTACGCTTTTTATATTCACAACACCTGCCAAAGCCTTGTTTGATACGGGAGCTACACACTCATTTATTTCTGCATCCCTGGTTACTTCTTTGGAATTGGTTAGCGAGAACATGGATAGGAATCTAACTATTGCCACACCCATTGGTATATCGGTAGTGTTAGATCGAATATGTAAGGATTGTCCCATCTTGATAGGCGAGGCTTGCCTGCCAGCAAATCTAATCGTCATGGATATGACGGGATTCGAAATTATCCTTGGAATGGATTGGTTAGCCGCACATCACGCCACCTTAGACTGTTATGAAAAGACAGTGACCTTCTCCACCCCAAATCAACCAGTCATCACATTTCATGGGGACAAGCATGTAGATCCAATAATAAGCATGGCAGCACTATCCGAGACAGAAGATCAGGAAAACCATACTGAACAAATACACATAGTTAACGAATTTCCTGACGTGTTCCAAGAAATCCCTGGATTGCCCCCTCGGAGAGAAGTGGACTTTTCCATCGAATTGGTACTAGGGGCCGCCCCGATTTCTAGAGCAGCATACCGCATGGCCCCATTGGAATTAAGAGAACTAAAGAAGCAGATTCAAGAACTGTTCGATCAAGGATTTATAAGGCCCAGCATATCACCTTGGGGAGCACCGGTCCTATTTGTGAAGAAGAAGGACGGCTCGATGAGACTATGCATTGACTATCGTCAGCTTAACAAGGCCACAATTAAAAATAAATACGCTTTGCCTCATATCGATGACCTGTTCGTTCAATTAAGGGGAGCTCGATACTTCTCCAAACTAGATTTGAGGTCAGGGTACCATCAGTTAAGAATCAAAGATCCAGACATACCAAAAACTGCCTTCAGGACACGTTACGGCCACTATGAGTTCCTGGTTATGCCTTTCGGGCTCACGAATGCTCCGGCGGTGTTTATGGACTTAATGAATAGGGTGTTCAAGCCTTACCTCGATCAGTGCATCATAGTTTTCATTGATGATATCCTCATCTAGTCCAAGACCTATGAGGAACACGAGGAACACCTTACGACTGCGTTACAAATCCTCAAAAATAACTGTTGGAACTAGAGAATGAACATTCTCTGGAATGTTGTGTTTTGTTGCTTTGGGGTTCTGAATAATAGAAACATTCGTAGACAATCACAAGCATTCACAAAAGGTACACAAGAAGAGATACCGCAAGGCGAATTTTATTCCAGAGATTCTGAGATCTTGTACATTCCAGGCCGTGATCTGGCACGAGCCCTTAATTACATTGAATGATCGATGACCCTTGATTAAAAGGCAAAAGACTAGTCAGCGGGGACCATGGTTTCAGAGTTCATTGGTCATGGAGACCTGTGTTTTGGTGGTCGTAGAGACCTGTACTTGTATGGTCGCGGAGACCTGTATTTGTATGGTCGCGGAGACCTATATTTGTATGGTCGTGGAGACCTGTATTTGTATGTTTTGTTTAAGGATTAACCCTTCTTTGTACGAGTCGAATGTCTATGTCCCACGTTTTGACCGGAAATCCGGGCTGAGACTGTCAGGGTTTATGGCCGGGAAGGACGACTCTGGGCCCGCACCTGTCAATGTAGGGACAGGTGACCTCGGGAAGTCCATTCCGCAGTTATGTGGACCTGAGCAGCTCAACCAGCGGGTGCCGTTTTGGATGGGTAGGGCACCGACTGTTCTTGAAGTGTCAATCTCTAACAAACTGTGTGTGATAGTTTATAACTCTCCTGGTATGGTTTATCGTGGTAACCATAGTCCCCTTTGCTTAGTCCGGGCCTGAATCCAGGTCATGTTGTGATAGTACATGTAATGATGATGCATCAGTATGATTCTGGGTACTGGCGGCCTCTTTTCAGGAGAATTGCTCCATTCGTTTCGTCGGATCGGGTCGGATCCCGAAGGCTCGGGTTCTGCTTGTTGGGTGGCCCGGATGAGTCATTTGACCGCTCCATCGCGTCCGGAATGCTTGAAATACCCAAAATAGGCTCAAACGGGGCTTGAAAATGTTGTAAAATGAAGATTTAAGGGTGCTGGAACGAATGTTCATGGTGCTGATTTTTGCGATTCGCTGGCCTGATTTTACTGATGCGCTGGGGCCAGCGCGTCCAAAATATTTTTTTTCTGATCCGCTGGCCTATTTTGCGATGCGCTGGGGCCAGTGCGTCCAAAAATGTATTTTTCTGATCCGCTGGCCTATTTTGCGATGCGCTGGGGCCAGTGCGTCCGAAAAATAACTTTGTTTATGATTGTGCATTTATCCGATCCGCTGGCCTATTTTGCGATGCGCTGGGGCGAGTGCGTCAACAAAAAATAACTTTGTTTATGATTGTGCATTTATCCGATCCGCTGGCCTATTTTGCGATGCGCTGGGGCCAGTGCGTCCAAAAAAATAACTTTGTTTATGATTTATTTGATCCGCTGAGGGTTTTTACTGATGCGCTGCATCACTTTTATGATGCGCTGAATCACTTTTATGATGCGCTGGGATCAGCGCGTCGAAAAGGGTGACTCTGTGTTATTTTATCTCCAGACCTGTTATGGTCGGAGGTGCGAATTACGGCGAGGGGATCCGGTGATCGGAAAAGGATTCCGGTGATCGGAAAAAGGTTTTCCGGTGACGAGGTTCTCTCTTTCTCTCGCTGAATCCTGCAAATGAGGTGGTGGGAGGGGGTATTTATAGGCAAAGTCGCCCAATAGGCGATCGACACGTGTAGCGCGTCGAGAAATTGGGTCGGCGCGTCGATTAAAGTCACTCGGTGCGTCTCAAAATGGCTGAGTTCGGAAGCTGATTTTCAGGGCGCGCTAGCCGTCAGTGCGTCCTGAAATTAGCTGATTTTTTGGATGCGCTGGACGAATTTTGGACGCGCTGTGGGCAGTGCGTCCTAAAATTCGGAATGATGGAATTACTTGATGCGCCGGGTAAATTTGTGGATGCGCTGGAAGTAGTGCGTACTAAAATTCAATCCGTCCAAATTTCCTGATGCGCTGGAGGATTTTCGTGATGCGCTGGGGGTAGTGCGCCCTTAAATTAATTTCTGGATGCGCTGGAGGTGTACGTGTCTCCCAAACTTGGGTTTTGCAATTTGGGGGATTTGTGGGGTCCGCCTCGCGATGAATGCTGATGCACTGCTCCTATCTTTTTATGATTGAGGTAATCCTCCCAAATTTTGACAGTTTTGACCATGATGACCGGTGGGGTCCACCACTGGCCCAATTCCCTGCTTTTGGTCAAGTCTGATGCGTGTCGCGATTCGTGCCGCGATTTCTGATGCACTGGCCCTAAATTTGACCGAGTGATGGTTTGGGCATTTGGAATTATCGCTTCGGGGACCCTCACTTTTGGGACCCCAACAGATGCCCCTCCGATGCATTGGGATGGACGCGCGGCGATCTATGGCGACGCATCGGATTTTTCGGGTCCCACTATAAATAGGGCAGCCCACGTCATTCCGTTATTTCACTGTTCGTGACTGTAGACGAGCTCTCGACCAGCGCATAGATTTTATCGCCAGCGCATCGAACTATTATCGCCAGCGCATCGAAATATTAGGTAGCGCGTCGATTTATTCGGACTTCGGCATGTTGTCAATGCGCTACGCATAGCGCGGCCTCTAATTGGACTTGTGTATTTCCGATTTTTCTGAACGCGCCATAGGGCAGCGCATACAATAACTGGACGCGCTAGACCCCGCGCGTTGTTTTAACTTGAAATCTTCCATTTTATCGACGCGTTAGGGTCAGCGCGTCCTCTCGTGCCTTGTAGAAACTCATTTCATGACGCGCTGAGTCCGGCGCGGTTGCACTTATGCATTTTTCGATGCGCTAGCCCCAGCGCGTACCCGCGTTCCTGGGAAAGCTCATTTCATGACGCGCTTAATGTGGCGCATATGAAAATTCGTACTTAAGTGGAATTTTGGTATTTTCCGGATGCGCTGGGGCTGGCGCGTCAAGTTTTTTGGACTTGTGAAATCGCGTGATTTTTATGACGCACTGGGCCCTGCGCGTGTGACTTCGGGACTTGGTGAAATTTACTGAATTTATTGCATATAACCGGCTCCCGCACGTATATTCTCAGACTTGTCAAGTGGGCCCGTCCGTTGAGCGTGTTGAGGCCAACGGGCACTGATTTCTGAGTTTTGAGAAGTTGTCCGATTCTAGTGTCCTATTTTAGTGCGCTCATCATGGCTTAACGCGCTCACCTGCGAGCTCATTCGACCATTGCTCACGATATTTGGGACTTGTTCCGGGTACGCGAGGTCTCACGCACCCTCTTTATTAAACTGGATTTGCTTTGAGCGTCACCAGGGTATGTGAAACCTCGCGCACCTAGCCCGTGGGCCTCGGTGGAGTCTGTGGTTCCTGCGAATTCCGCGCCGGCGGTCCGACGTGTCCCCAAAGGGTGTGAACCTCTATGCCTCTGTTTCGTATTCGCGTATGCGTGCCAATTGTCTTAGGGAGGCGTAGGGTCTCACGCACTTGGGAGACTTCCTGGCTGCTTTAATTTAATGGGCAATTCGAGAGGTGATTTAAAATGATGTTTCGAGCATACCTTTGCATGTCATTCCTCGGCTTCTCTGACTTTACGCGAGTGGCTTTGCGCACTCTCTCTTTTGTCGGACTGCCTTATCTGGTTTATCCGTCTTGTTTTTAGCAGACAATGGTCCTGACCCGTGCTTCCCTTCGCGCGGCCCGGGACTGCATGGGGCGGCTCCTGAACGATCTAGACCACCCTGAGGCTTGGTCATCTCTTGCTGGTCAATGCGATGAGGTGGCCGAAGCCCTGACTCATCTTGGTGTCGAATCCCGCCCCACTCTCCGAGCTCTTCAGAATATCTCGGCGATGGCTTCTATCTCCGACGAACGCAAGGAGGCTATCTCTGGTTTCATCGGCGATTCTTCCCTCCTGGAGGAATTGGCGGTCCTGGAGGCGGCGGAGCCTTCTCTGGCTGCTTCCTTCGTTTCCCTCTCGAAGCGTCTCCACTTCCTAAAGGATGAGAAGAGGGAGAGCAGGAGGTTCCTGGCTTGGCTTATCCCCTTGGCGGAGGCCGAGTACCCGGATCGTCGTGCCGGTATTTGGAGAATGGTTAGGGCAGCTATCCGGGAGCACGATGACCTGGCGATTGACTTATCTGCGATAAGGAACTATGCTGATGCTGAGCACTTAAACTTTGATCTTGTGCAACAATGCATCTCTATCCTGGTGGACTTGGTCTTCAAGGAGGCCCAGATTCAGGAGAAGGTCGATGAGCTGAGGGCTCGAGTTCTTCCTCTGGTGCAGGACTGAAATCTTCATTTTCTGGCTTCTGGGAGGGGTCCCAACAATTTTGGGTCATTTTATATTGACTGTCGATTTTTATCGTTTTTAAACAATTGACATTTAACGGTTTGGGCTTTGGCATAGCCCTCGTGGTTTAATGAATGCTAATTATACTTTTTCCGCTTTACTTCTGCCTCTCGAAAGTTTGTGTGTTTGCGATGATGTTGTTGCGGATGCTGTCATTTCATTTCTTTTTATTGGTTGATGATGTCGCATAGTGGCCTGGATCGGTGTCTGTTCTTTGTCTACTTGTTGCTTCGTATGTCTTTGGACTTTGCGAATGTTTGACTGGGCTTTATGGGGATATTTTCATTTCCTCTGTATTTAAACCCTTTTCATGCCGTTGCAGATTATAATGGCCAGCGATCCTTCGCAAGCCGGTCCTTCAGGTCCGTCTCAAACTCCATCCAAGCGTAAACGTGCTGCCCTCAAGCAGGCTTCCAGACCATCAGTTGAGAATCCGCAGTGGTTTCTCCCGCCCGAGACATTTAACTTTTACGAACGTATTCTGACCCTTCCGAAGAATGTCCAGCGGAAGATACTCTGCGATAAGGCCTTACCGCCCCCTCCTGATGAGGGTACCCAGGAGGAATGGGACGCGTGGTACGCTCCCTTACAAGGTTTCCGGACTGATGAGGCTGTCGGGTCTGAAGAGGGCGAAGCGAGCCCGATTGCGCCCGTTCAATCTGCTAAGCGAGGTCGTCCAAAGACGACTGGGAAGAGCGCCAAGCAAATCTATATAGAGAACCAGACTAGGTCGAAGTTCGATAGGATGAGGGTTGTCTGGTCTTCTGTGAAGCTGCCCGTATCTTCTCTCGTGATTCGCAACCCTTACACGAAGCAATTCATCCACTTTCCTAAAAGTTTCCAGAGATATCGTTCTCTGCCAAGCATTGAGCCCTCTGATATAAGTCGCGCGAATTCTTTCTACAGCGTCGACTCTTGGACGTCCATTCCAGAGACATTCGTTAACTGTGCTATATCTAAGAACGGCACGTTACAGTCTGTCCTCGGGGAGAAGGACATGATATTTCTGGAGCCAAACCACGACCCTCATCTACCATTCCCAACACACTACTACGAGACCCTGCGCCAAAGGTTTCGTCCTCTGTCTGATGCAGAAATCTGGCCGACCGGGGGTTTCAGGACCCGAGGACATTTAAGCCCTCATCCCGGTTATGAAGCTTGGGCCAATCGGATAGTCAAGCTGCACGAAGAGACCTTGAAGCAAGTAGGTCTCCTCCGGGCCATCCAAGCGACGTCGAGTTACTTCCATCGAGAACCTTGCATCTATAAGGGGTTCCTGAACCATTGGAGTTCCATCACCAACTCTTTCCATCTACCTTGCGGGGAAATGAGTATCTCCCTCTGGGATCTGTATCGGATAGCAGGTCTCCCTATCCGTGGCAGAATCTACGATGAATGGACTCCTAGTGATGAGGAGCTGTCCAAGAAGAAGAAGGGTGCTGATGAAGGCTTTTATTCAGAAGCCTGCTACGAACTATTCGCGAAGCTTCCACAATTTTTGGGTTCCAAGGATAAGGTGCCCTTTGAGGACTGGCTGGTTTACTTTAGTTACGGTCTGAAGTGAGTTTCTTCTCTCGTCTTGCACTGTTCGTGTCCTATTTCATTCATTTCTTCCGCTGATGGTCTTCTTCCTGTCTCAGCTTAAATTACGGACCGTATGATGAAGGTCGCAAGGACAAGTTGATCCTGGAGGCCAAAATGAAAAAGAAGTTCCCACAGCCAAATAAGCTCTCTCCCACCTGCGAGCTTGCTGGGTTTTTAGCCTATTGGCTGTGCTGTGTGTCCCTCCCGAGCTCCAAGCAGGCGGATAGTGTGAGGGTCTCCTGCTTTGCTGTTGCAGGAAGCCTGGCTAACGGCCATCGCTACGCATTGGCCCCGGTGATATTGTGCTCCATATATCGGGCCTTTGGCGGTGTCATCAGCAATAAAGGTTCGGCTTCCTTCGGATTAAATTCTTCTTACTGCGGGTGGCATTTCTTCTCGGGATGGCTCGGAGTCTATTTCCCATGGGTCTATGGCATGGAGCTCAAGGACTTCATCCAGAGGGGATCTGTTCCGCTACACGCTTTTCAGAAATGAAAAATGATAAGCGGAAATTTAGAGACTATCGAGGCAAAGATAGCTCGCAATGATGACGTTGACTTCTTCCTCTTCTCGGGGACCAACAGCGAGGATCCAGACCTGCTTGATGATGACGAGAGCCTCAGTTCTTATCACCGCTCGTTCTTGGTGTCCATTCGCCCGAGCTCGCTGCCTTTAAGAGAGGGCGCTGAGTTTTGGAGAGAGCCATACTACCCGAACCGATTTGCCAGGCAGTTCGGTTATGATCAAGGGGTACCGCAGTCGCTCGAACCGGTGACAAGAGAGCAGCGGGCATACGGCACAGGGCCGATCCATTGGAAGTGGATATGGCGACAGCTTTTGCTTACCAGGTCGGGTTGTTCTTTCATTGTCCCGGGCACAGAGTATGTCCCCGGCGCCACATATGGATGGATGCGGTGGTGGGCTCACCAATATTCCTTGATCCGCAACAACCGACACGTAACCGATCCTGTCTTCGTCTCCCCTCCGATTGTCAATCCTACTCCTGCCGACGGCTTAGGTTATGTGGCAGAGCCGCTCCGCCAACTGGCTACTCCGGGCGTACAGAAGTTCATGACCTCTTTGAACATTATAATAGATCATGAGAAACCCGAGCACACGCTCGAAGGGTGGGTCGCTTATGGCCAGAGGATCACGCTACAAGGGAACCCGGATTCCCCACTCGTCGGTCCCATGGCAGAGGGACAGAGGGAGCGTTATGACATTGGCGATGACGATGATGGCGAAGCCGCTGGTGATGAGGAAGATGCTGCTGATGACGGCGGAGGAGACGAAAACGATGATGACGCTGGCGATGGCAATGATGGAGGGGGTGATATTGGTGAGGAGGTCACCAGAGAGGGTGGAGAGGGTGGCGACGAGGGGGATATTGTTGCGACTGCCGGTACTCCTCCGTCCGGTGGTCAGGGGGGTCGCGGCCAAAGCCCAGCAGGTCGGACGAGCCTGTCCAGACATTCTGTTCCTGGGGATAGTGATTCCGAACCGTCTCCTGAACGTTCTGGGTCTCGCATAAAGACTGCTCATCGCGCCTCTGTTTCTGACGGCGACAAGAAAATAAAGGACCTGCTGAAGTTGTACAGGGCTGAGAAGGCGCGGAGCCAACTTCCCAGGGCTGCCGGCAGCGTCCCGACCGATGATGCAAGCGGGCCAAGGGAGGAAGGGGAGATGAGCTCGCAGGCGGGCCTCAGCGGAGATCGTCCTGTGGAGGGAGGTGAGGGTAGCGAGCCAGTATATGAGAGATCTGTTCCCGATGTAGACATAGAACCCGTCCCTATGGATATCGATGGTGAGCTGCGAGCTGAAGACCCCCCTCTTGCTGATCCTGTCAATATCGAGGCTGCAGCGAACCCTGGCCCTGCTCCTGAGGCGAGACCTGTTGTTTCTATAGAAGAGGCCTCACTCCTACCTCAAGGAATCATGCTCGCAGAGGTCACTAGCGTTCCAGAGCCTATTGCCGAAGTGCCCCTGGCCGCTGAACCAGCCCGGGCCATCTCTGCCTCTGAGGTCGTCATTCTTTCTTCCCCTGAAATGCCTGAGTCGGCAGCGGAAGTCGCGATCGGATGTGCTCCTAGCTCGTCGAGACCTGCTGCCTCAACTAGTGCACCGGGTGATGAAATCCCTACTGGTATACTACTTTCCTTTATCGTTTGCTCGCTTCTCTTCTCTCCAGTGTGCTAATGTTTACCGTTCCTTTTACCAGCCCGCCCCTGCCAGCGTCCCGGCTCCTGTAGCCTTGCCCGAGGCATTCCTCTCGTCTCTCCGAGGCTTATCAAGGACCAAGGCGAACCTTCTGAAGAGTTTACTGTCCGACATCGTCGATTCGCTTAGGAAAGGAGACGAAGGGTCTATCTTGGATGAGGCATTGCAGGCGTTGGAACTCACTGCTACGTGGCTTGGAGTTGACATCTCTTCGATAGTCAGCCATGTGTCACAATTTAAAGATGGTGTGGCTCAAGTGAACGATGCAAGGCACTTTAAGATTGACCCCTCTGTTGAAGAAAAACGCGGTCAGTTGCGGTCCCTTCTTCCGAAACTAGAGTTGCACGAGGCAGATGTGGCCGCAGTGCAGAAGGATTGGCAGGCTGTAGATACTGAGCACCAAGAGGCCACCAGGCGTCTCGCAGAAATTGAGGATGAGATGGCCCGATTACCTGCTGAACATTCTGTCGTCCATTTCAAACTTTCGAAACTCGGTGGTCAGAAAGTAAGCCTGCAGTCTTCTATTGACCAACGCAAGGCGGAGTGTAACGCTGTGAGGGCACGAATTACGGAGCTGCAGCGGTCTCTCCAAGATACTCCTGATCCTGCCCAAGTCTTGGTCGAGGCTGAGGCAAGACAGAAGGCGATTGCGGAGTCTGCAGTTAATCTATTGGAGCAATGTTTGAGAACTTTAGATGGTTAGGCTGTAATAATAATGATTCTTTTGTAGTTTTAAAACACGTTGTAACGAGTGTTGTATCATTATGTATGCTATTGTGATGCTGAGTTCATATTGTGCTTCTTAGCCTGCTTGTTGTTCTTCTTGAGTTTGAATGCAAAATAGATTGTGTCATTTAGAAAGGAACGCCCCCCTGTCAGGACTTAAACCTACGCATGTTCACGAGGATGTAGCCGGGCCTTGGCTTAGGGCTGATCTTGATTTGAATAATCTCGAAAAGGCCTGGTGTCCTGCTTGACGTGTCCCTGAGCCTTGGTGACCCTTTTAATACCTGTGTAAACATAAAGCAGATGATTAGCATTTTAGTTTAGTCATTGCGCGACACCCTTTCTTTTGGCATCTACTCTATTACATTCCCTCCACTGGGGTATTTACAACTTGCGATGATAAGTTTATGTCAGGTGTAATATCTCTTCAAGAATCGGCCATTCACTAGCGAACTGACACCCTGTCCTTTGCAATCTATCACCCGATAGGCTCCGTTGGAATATACTTCGTCGATAATGCAGACGGGATCCCATTTTGGGTCGAATTTACTCTTCGATCCTTGGAGCGGTGCCGGACGCTTCATCATTAGCACGAGATCGCCCTTTTTGAACGACCTGCCCCTGACGCGCTTATCGTACGCGCTGAAATCTGCTTTTGATACATTTCGAGTCTTTGTTGGGCGGCAAGCCTTTTTTCGTCTAAATCATCGAGCTCGACCATCCGTCTCTTGGCATTATGCTCGGTCGTCATGGAGTGTCAGAGAGCGACCCGTAGCGATTCAACTTGTATCTCCATTGGGATCACGGCTTCTGTACCGTATACCAATGAGTAGGGCGTAGCCCGGGTGGCCGTGCGGTGTGTAGTTCGATAAGCCCACAGTGCTTCGGGCAACCGTCTGTCCCAGTCCTTCTTATTTTCTCCCACTGTCTTTTTCAGAATCTTCACAATAGTTTTGTTGAATGCTTCGGCCAATCCATTCGCAGGAGGATAATAGGGCGATGAGTAGCAATGCTTGATCTTGAAATTTGCGCACAGTTTATCGACAGTAGCATTCTTGAAGGGCGTCCCGTTGTCCGTAGTGATTCTCTCGGGAATACCATGTCGGTATAATATGGCATGACGGATGAAACCTTCGACATGCTTGGCTTTCACATTTCTCAGGGCGACTGCTTCGACCCATTTGGAGAAATAGTCGGTCGCTGCGAGGATGTACTGATGTCCCTGGGAGGATGGCGGACTAATCGGTCCGATCACATCCATGCCCCAGGCTGCAAAAGGCCAGGACATCACTGACTGATGCAACTCTTCCGGTGGTGAATGTATGATATCGGCATGGATTTGGCACTGGTGACACCTCTTTACGTATTCTATCGCGTCCTTCGTCATTGTCGGCCAGTAGTAACCCATGTGTCGTACACGGTGGTGTAAGTTCTTCCCTCCCTGGTGAGCACCGCATTCTCCTCCGTGAGCTTCTTTCAAGGTGTTACGTGCTTCATCTTGGTTTAAGCATCGCAGCAGTATTCCCTCGTACGATCGTTTATAAAGTACGTCATTTTGGAGTATGAATGAGTTGGCGCGTCTTCTGATTTGTGTGCGCGTTTTGGGCTCCTCTGGCAGAAATCCGTACTTCAGATAATCGGTGAATGATTTTCTCCAATCATCTTCCTCTGTGATCTCGAAGCAGCAAATGGGATTGGTGCTCAACCCTCCGTTGCGCAGCGCAGTCGTTGGCAGGATTCTTCTTTCTTCAATCGTAACCTGAAGTGGGCTGCCTCCCGGGTTAGCCAAAGCAGCGGCTAAACTGGCAAGTGCATCTGCTTGCACATTCTCCTGCCTCGGTATATGTGAGATACTGCTGTTTCGAAACTGATTGAACATGGACTGCGCCTGGTGACAATAGGGCGATAATTCGGGTTTGCGGATTTCGTACTCTGTCGTCAATTGTCTGATGACAAGCCTAGAGTCACCATAGATACGTATTTCCTTGATTTGCATTTCCAGGGCCAACTGTAACCCAATAATAAGAGCCTGGTACTCAGCTTCGTTGTTGGTGCGTGCCTAGACTAACGTGAATGAATAGGGTAGCAGGTCTCCTTGCGGACTGATGAATATAATTCCTGCCCCTGATCCTACCGCTCTGGCTGCGCCGTCGAAATACATCTCCCAATGGCGTGTTTCATTCGTCGTCATGACCTGCTCATCTGGGAGGACGTACTCTATTTCTTCACCGCTTGGTACTGGATGTGCGGCAAGGAAATCTGCGATAGCTTGCCCTTTGACGGCCCGAGCCGGCATGTATGTCAAGTCAAATTCTGACAAGAGAAGGGCCCACTTGGCCAATCGTCCAGACAACATGGGCCTGTTCATGAGAAACTTGAGGGGATCCACTTTGGATATCAACGTTATCTGGTGAGAAAGGCAATAATGCCTAAGCTTTTTGACAGCAAAGATCAATGCCAGACAGATTTTCTCGATTGCTAAGTAATTAAACTTGGCTCCCACCAACGTGCGGCTAAGGTAATAGAGTGCGCTGTCCTTCCCTTCTTCGTTCTTCTGGGCTAAGAGGGCCCCAAGTGAATTTTCGCCGACGACAATGTAGAGAATTAGTGGCTCCCCTTTGATTGGTGCCGCAAGAACTGGAGATTTGTCGAGTAAGTCTTTCAGAGAGTCGAACGCTTTTTGGCAAGCGTCATCCCACTCAAGCCGTACTCCTTTCTTGTTGAGGCGCGAGAACGGTTGACAACGACCAGATAAATTCGAGATGAACCTTCTTAGGTACGCGACCCGGCCTTGAAAGCTTTTCAGCTCTTTGAGACTCTTCGGAGGTGGCATTTCCCTGATCGCCTTAATCTTCGTTGGATCAATTTCTATGCCTCGGTGTCTGATAACAAATCCTAAAAACTTGCCAGAGGAAACGCCGAATGCGCACTTTAATGGATTCATGCGAAGGCTTTTCTTTCTCAGTCTTTGGAACACTTGCCTTAGATGCTCTCTATGTTGTTCATGCCCGGCCGACCTCACTACCAGATCGTCTACATAGCACTCGACATGTTTATGCATCATGTCTTGAAAGATCATTTGCATCGCGCGCTGGTACGTTGCCCCCGCGTTCTTCAACCCAAACGGCATCACGCGGTAACAGTATATGCCCAACGTTGTACGTAATGCTGTCGATTCCTCATCCTCTGGGGCCATACGAATCTGGTTATACCCCGAGTAACCGTCCATAAAGGACATCACCGCGTACCCTGTTGTGTTGTCGATCAGTAGCTCCGGGATAGGCAGTGGGAAATCATCCTTAGGGCATGCTTCATTAAGGTTCCGAAAGTCTACACAGATTCGAATTTGACCATTCTTTTTCTTGACTGGCACAATGTTTGAGATCCATTGTGGGTATTTGACTTCTCGGATGAACCCGGCTTGGATTAACTTTCCGACTTCTTCTTCGATTTTGGGCACTATGTCTGGGTGGAATCGTCGTTGAGGCTGTTTGACCGCTTTCTTCCCTTTCAAGATGCCCAACTTATGCATCGCGATTGTTGGACTGAGCCCTGGCATTTCTGAGTACGTCCAAGCGAACACATCCCGGTTCTCTTTCAACAGTTGGATGTATTTCTCTTTCTCCTCTCCTGGGACATTCTTGCTCATGTATGTATTTCTGGGGTCTTCTGGGGTTCCCAGATTTATTTCTTCGAGCTCATCTATCGTGGGTTGTCCCCCATCCTCTATCTGTGCAGGTGTGGCACTGGGTTGAATAACGTCAACTACCTCTTGTGGCTGTACCTCTTCCGCGGGATTGGTTGTCACCATGTTGACATGTCTAATCTTCATTTTCGCCCCTAACCCTTCTCTTCCGTGGTGAACTTTGGTGTTTTCTTCGAATGGTGCTAACATTCTACCACTCGAGGTCGATTCCGAGTAACAGAAGCCCATGTTCTTCATGATGTTACGGCTAACCTCACTGTACCTTTCCTCTTCTATTGGTTGAGGTAAACGGAGCAATTTTTTAGCCTCGTCTCCAGACTGCGCAGATTCACTTGTCGCTGAATAGAATTTGATTTCTTTCTTTGTATCGGCATTCGGCGGTACCACAAACTGGCTAGGAGCTCTTGGGAAAGGTCTAACCCTTCCTATTTTCGGTACTGGCATATTGAAGCTAGATTTGAGCACACTCATATGCTGATTCGATATCATTTCTAGGACGGACTGCCCGGGCTGTCGCAAGTGCTTTGGGACTATGTAAAATTTCTTGGTGGTCCTTTGAGGTCCTTCAGCTGGCTGACCTGCGGTTTCTTTTTGAGTACTGGATTGCGGTTTGCCTCTCTGTTCGAACTTGCTGACTTTTGGTTTTGCCCCTTGCCCTTTCTGCGTTTCATCGGGCTTCTTTGTGACTTCCCCTCCGTCAATCAAGTCGTAGTACCGGGCATCGGCCAAGAATGATTCTGCGATCGTATACGGCTTTGGATCTGCCGCCACTCTGTACTGAACTCCCTCTCTGTTGTATTTGAAGCACTGATGATAAGTTGAGGGAATGACGCGATTCTGATGGAGCCACGGCCTCCCTAGCAGAAGATTATATGTTGTTATTGCGTCGATTACTTGGCATGTTACTTTCGTCTTCAGCCTCTCAATCTCTAGCATCACAGTGATCGACCCTAGTGTACGCTGGCTGTCTTGATTGAACCCTTGAATGACCATGGTGTTGGGTCGTAGGGCTGCTGGTCTATAACCCAACCTCTGTAGTGTCTTCAACGACATGATGTTCACTGCGGACCCATCATCAAGCATGCATCGCTTAATTTCCGTATCTCTGATCGTTCCTGTGACCATCAACGGACGGTTGTGGTCTGTTGTTTCAATTGTGCGGTCTTCTTCGGAGAATGTGATTACAGAGGGGTAATCTATCTGCATCGCTTGCTGGATTGGTGCGTTTCCTTCCCAAAATTTATCTGGATCACTCATTTCTGCTTCGATTTCTGCCATCATCACCTCTCTGGCTTCACTGTCTAGCAGCGCGTTGATCAACATTTCCCTGTATGCCTTTGAGAGACACAAGGCATCGTATATGCTCAGGCGAGCCGGGACCCTTCGTAGGTGTGATACGACATCATACATTACTGGTGCTGCCCCTTGTCTTGGCACCGGCCGACTGGTCGTGGCTTCGACAACTTTCTCTTTTAACTTCTGCCCTTGGGGCCTTGTTGAGGGTGTATCCGGGTTTCCGTCTTCTTGCATCGGATCGACCGGTTCTGGCCGAATGCGCTTCGGCATCTGCCTTCCGGATCGGAGGATGACGGCATTGACTTCTTCTTTATCTACCTGCAATGTCTCTTCTGTTGATGGCTGTTCTATAAATGACACCATTGCGCAATGTGCCTGAGCCTCTATAAGTCGGCTCTTCCCTTGGCGATCCTTCTTTCTTGTCCCTTTCTTCTTGCGGCTGAGGAGTCTTCTTCGATTCTCGAGTCTTCTATGGCTGCTAACCAAAGTCCAGGGTTCTTCAGGTTCGGGGAACGGAATGTACAATTGGGTGTTTTCGTCTGAGGGGAAGGCTGAAACTACCCCCGCTGCTTCCTTCGTTGTTATTTCCGGTGCCTTCATACTGATCACCCCTTGGTTGATCAACCCCTGTATCCTTCCTTTTAGACTAAAACAGTCTTCTGTCCTGTGGCTAAGACACCGATGGTATTTGCAATACCGGGGATCATCTACCTTTCCAACCTCGTGGGGCCGAATCGGTTCTGGTAGGCGGATTACCTTTTCTTCCACCAATTGTTCCATGATGGGGATCAGGTCGTCCATGTCGAAGGTGTATGGGCCGTTGGCTCTTTCTCTCTTGGCTATTGTTATTCTCTGAGGAGCGTAGGGCCTCTTGCCTCTGTCTTGGGTAGGTGTTGCTTTCGTGTCTGTCTTAGGCTCCACGGCGGGCCGTTTCCGATCTATCGTACTTTTACCTTTGCTGACGTTGTGCGTTTCAGCAATCCTTACTCCTTCTCTTTTCTGCCTTTCTGACCTGAGGTTCACCCGTGCTGCGGCTTCTTCTACCAGGTGTGCTTTGGTGGCCAATTCTCGGAAAGAGTGAAAACTGTTCCCTGACAATCCGTATGATATCATTGGGTCCAGGGCTCGCATGCACATCTTTATCTGTTCTTTCTCGCTGGGTAGCTCTTGACATTGAGCGGCTATCGTCCCCCATCGGTCCATGAATCTCTCCACGGGTTCACCCTGTCTCTGTCTGATCAAAGCCAGATCCGTCACTGATGTTTCTCTTTCTATAGAGAAGAATTTTGAAATAAAACTGTCTTGCATTTGCTCCCATGACTTCACTGATCCGGCTGGTAGCGACATGTACCATTGAAAAGCCTTCCCTGTCAGTGTCGACCCGAATAGCCGCATACAGTACCGTGGGACGGTCGACCAGTTTCCCAATGCTGTGAGGAAGCGAGTGATATGTTCCTCTAGCGACCCCCTACCGTCAAATTTTTTGAAATCCGGACATCTGAAGTTGACCGAAAATGGTATTTCTTCCATTTCCAGAGGGTATGGGACCTGATATTTATACCCAGTTCCTCTTTCCTTCTCCTTCTCTTGTCGCATGAGATTTGTAATCGTTTGTGATAGTTCTTCTCTCGTCATTTGCGTAGTTGGGACTATTATTCGTTCCGCTGGAACTCTCTTGGCCTGGGTAAGTGTTTCGGCACTAGCTGGCTCTTCTGCCGCCCCATGAGATTCTTCGGCTAATGGGCGCGTAGGTGGTGAAAGGCTTCGGGTAGCATTCTGAGCTATTAAAGTGGTCAATGCTTCCTGAATCACCCTCATTCGTTCATTCATTTCCCGATTAGCCTGAACTAACCTGCCGATCTGATCTTGGACTGTAGGCAGTTCGTCTGCTTCGTATGATCCCTCCTCTGCCTCTGTTACCTGAACCATTGCGATCATCACTGGTCGGGCTTTCTGAACCTGCCCCTGTCCTGGCTTGGGAACTGTCATGGGTTGGGAACTCCTCGCAATCGCGGCTTTGGTTGATTTATGTGTGGTACGGGTGGTCTTGGACAATGGCGGAAACTGTTCCATCGTCATCGCAGGCACCGAGGACGTGTTTGATGCGGCCTGACAGTTGGTGGAGATCTTCCGCCCTTGTTTTGGCTGCCATTGTCTTTTGGTTGCAGAGCGAGGTCTTGCAATATTCACCTTCTTGTATGCTGCTAAGCTGGCTTCTTTCTTCTGCTCTTTCTTCTGCTGGCGCGTTTCGACCAACTGTCATCCTGAGCTAGAAGCAGTCGTCGCGGTTGGGATGAAGCGAGGGAAGCTGAAGCCTCCAGTGGTAAGGAAGGTGCACAAAGTGGTCATTGAGCATGCCATTTCTTCTGTCTATCCTAGTATCTTGCTAATTCTGTTATGTCATAAAAATCGTTAGAACAGTTCACAAACGCGGTCAGGAGTATGAGCCCATCGATCGCAGTGCATAAGCTGACAAAATAAGCAAGAAGGAGACAAAAATACGTGCAGTTTGTGGAAATTGTGGGTTCGAAAACCTTTCTTTGAATGTCTATTGCCTTAAAGATGAAGGGAAGAACATTCCCGTTCAGAGTCGCCAGTTTGGCGCCCGAAGGGCGCCGAAACATTACGCCTCGCGGTAACTTTTTTATGCGTAGATTCGTGTTTGTAAGTAATTGATCTTAGAGCATTCCTATATTCAGATATGACCAGGGATTCTGGTATAGTTCGATCCCCAGCAGAGTCGCCAGTTTGTTGGAACTAGAGAATGAACATTCTCTGGAATGTTGTGTTTTGTTGCTCTGGGGTTCTGAATAATAGAAACATTCGTAGACAATCACAAGCATTCACAAAAGGTACACAAGAAGAGATACCGTAAGGCGAATTTTATTCCAGAGATTTTGAGATCTTGTACATTCCAGGCCGTGATCTGGCAGGAGCCCTTAATTACATCGAATGATCGATGACCCTTGATTAAAAGGCAAAAGACTAGTAAGCGGGGACCATGGTTTCAGAGTTCATTGGTCATGGAGACCTGTGTTTTGGTGGTCGTAGAGACCTGTACTTGTATGGTCGCGGAGACCTGTATTTGTATGGTCGCGGAGACCTATATTTGTATGGTCGTGGAGACCTGTATTTGTATGTTTTGTTTAAGGATTAACCCTTCTTTGTACGAGTCGAATGTCCATGTCCCACTTTTTGACCGGAAATCCGGGCTGAGACTGTCAGGGTTTATGGCCGAGAAGGACGACTCTGGGCCCGCGCCTGTCAATGTAGGGACAGGTGACCTCGGGAAGTCCATTCCGCAGTTATGTGGACCTGAGCAGCTCAACCAGCGGGTGCCGTTTTGGATGGGTAGGGCACCGACTGTTCTTGAAGTGTCAATCTCTAACAAACTGTGTGTGATAGTTTATAACTCTCCTGGTATGGTTTATCGTGGTAACCATAGTCCCCTTTGCTTAGTCCGGGCCTGAATCCGGGTCATGTTGTGATTGTACATGTAATGATGATGCATCAGTATGATTCTGGGTACTGGCGGCCTCTTTTCAGGAGAATTGCTCCATTCGTTTCGTCGGATCGGGTCGGATCCCGAAGGCTCGCGTTCTGCTTGTTGGGTGGCCTGGATGAGTCATTTGACCGCTCCATCGCGTCCGGAATGCTTGAAATACCCAAAATAGACTCAAACGGGGCTTGAAAATGTTGTAAAATGAAGATTTAAGGGTGCTGGAACGAATGCTCATGGTGCTGATTTTTACGATCCGCTAGCCTGATTTTACTGATGCGCTGGGGCCAGCGCGTCCAAAATGTTTTTTTTCTGATCCGCTGGCCTATTTTGCGATGCGCTTGGGCCAGTGCGTCCAAAAATATATTTTTCTGATCCGCTGGCCTATTTTGCGATGCGCTGGGGCCAGTGCGTCCGAAAAATAACTTTGTTTATGATTGTGCATTTATCCGATCCGCTGGCCTATTTTGCGATGCGCTGGGGCGAGTGCGTCAAAAAAATAACTTTGTTTATGATTGTGCATTTATCCGATCCGCTGGCCTATTTTGCGATGCGCTGGGGCCAGTGCGTCCAAAAAAATAACTTTGTTTATGATTTATTTGATCCGCTGAGGGTTTTTACTGATGCGCTGAATCACTTTTATGATGCGCTGAATCACTTTTATGATGCGCTGGGATCAGCGCGTCGAAAAGGGTGACTCTGTGTTATTTTATCTCCAGACCTGTTATGATCGGAGGTGCGATTTCCGGCGAGGGGATCCGGTGATCGAAAAAAGGTTTTTCGGCGACGAGGTTCTCTCTTTCTCTCGCTGAATCCTCCAAATGAGGTGGTGGGAGGGGGTATTTATAGGCAAAGTCGCCCAATAGGCGATCGACACGTGTAGCGCGTCGAGAAATTGGGTCGGCGCGTCGATTAAAGTCACTCGGCGCGTCTCAAAATGGCTGAGTTCGGAAGCTGATTTTCAGGGCACGCTAGCCGTCAGTGCGTCCTGAAATTGGCTGATTTTTTGGATGCGCTGGACGAATTTTGGACGCGTTGTGGGCAGTGCGTCCTAAAATTCAGAATGATGGAATTACTTGATGCGCCGGGTAAATTTGTGGATGCGCTGGAAGTAGTGCGTACTGAAATTCAATCCGTCCGAATTTCCTGATGCGCTGGAGGATTTTCGTGATGCGCTGGGGGTAGTGCGCCCTTAAATTAATTTCTGGATGCGCTGGAGGTGTACGTGTCTCCCAAACTTGGGTTTTGCAATTTGGGGGATTTGTGGGGTCCGCCTCGCGATGAATGCTGATGCACTGCTCCTATCTTTTTATGATTGAGGTAATCCTCCCAAATTTTGACAGTTTTGACCATGATGACCGGTGGGGTCCACCACTGGCCCAATTCCCTGCTTTTGGTCAAGTCTGATGCGTGTCGCGATTCGTGCCGCGATTTCCGATGCACTGGCCCTAAATTTGACCGAGTGATGGTTTGGGCATTTGGAATCATCGCTTCGGGGACCCTCACTTTTGGGACCCCAACAATAACCAACTTTATGCTAAACTTAAAAAGTGTGAGTTTTGGAAGAAGGAAGTAAAATTTCTGGGACATGTTGTGTCGGAAAAGGGAATCTCAGTAGACTCGACAAAGATCGAAGCTGTGATTAACTGGGAACAACCCACAAATGCATCTGAAGTGCGAAGTTTCTTGGGTTTGGCAGGCTATTACAGGAGGTTTATCGACGGGTTTTCTAAAATTGCGAGACCGTTAACCAGTCTAACGGGGAAGAGTAAGACCTTTACATGGGATGACAGTTGCGAATTAGCATTTACGAGGCTTAAGAGGGATTTAACGTCGGCACCGATATTAACGATTCCAGCGGAGGGAGAAAAATTTTTCGTCTACATGGATGCCTCTCACCAAGGGTTAGGATGTATTCTTACACAGAACGGAAGAGTGATCGCTTACGGCTCCAGGCAGTTGAAGAAACATGAGCAAAATTACCCTACTCACGATTTGGAGCTAGCTACGGTTGTTTTCGCTCTGAAAATATGGAGACATTATTTGTATGGAGAACAGTTTGAACTATACACCGATCATAAGAGCCTAAAATATTTATTTGACTAAAAGGAGTTGAACATGCGGCAGAGAAGGTGGCTAGAATTTCTAAAAGACTATTACTTCGACATCTGTTACCATCTGGGCAAGGCAAATGTCATGGCCGATGCCTTGAGTAGGAAGAAATAATTACTTGCCGCAACCCTCACCATGCAAGAATGGAAATTGTTATAAAATATCAAGGATTACGAGATCCAACAATGGGAAAATAACACTATGGCTTTCCTTGGAAATTTGACGATCCAGCCAACATTGGTAACCCGAATCATAGACGCCCAAAAGCAGGACACGTGGCTCCAGGATCGAATTTCAATTGTAGCCGCCGATGCAGCAGTTGAATGGAAAGTGGGGGCAGATGGAGCAATCAGGTATCGAGGAAGAGTGTTCGTGCCTGACGTGGAAGAACTAAAGAAAGAAATTTTAGAAGAAGCCCATAAATCAAAGTTGACAATACATCCTGGAAGTACGAAGATGTATCGCGACGTTCGCAGGACATATTGGTGGAATAACATGAAGAAGGAGATCGCAAATTTTGTATCCAAGTATTTCACCTGTCAATAGGTTAAAGCTGAACACCAGAGACCTTCTGGACTACTACAACCATTAGAAATCGCAGAATGGAAATGGGAACGTATATCTATGGATTTTGTTATGAGTCTGCCCAGGTCGGGGAAAAATCATGATGCTGTGTGGGTAATTGTAGACAAGCTAACTAAGTCAGCTCATTTTCTACCGGTGCGAATAAATAACTCCTTAGAAGAGCTGAGCAAGTTGTACATCAAGGAGATTGTGAGACTTCATGGGGTGCCTATTTCGATTGTTTCTGATCATGACCCTAGATTTGTTTCTCGATTCTGGAAAGGTCTGTAAGCAACATTGGGAACCAAACTGGATTATAGTACCGCATTTCATCCACAGATTGATGGCCAGACGGAAAGAGTGAATCAGATATTAGAAGATATGCTCAGGTGTTGTGTTATCGATTTCAAGGGTAATTGGGACAACCATCTTCCTCTGATAGAGTTTGCATACAATAATAGTTATCAGTCGACTATCGGAATGGCACCATTCGAAGCACTTTATGGTAGACCTTGTAGATCCTCTAGCTGTTGGACAGAAGTGGGCGAGAAAGCTTTATTGGGACCTGAACTTGTGCAACAGACTTCTGAGAAGATTGCAGTTATAAAGGAATGTATCCGTGTCGCCCAAAGCTGATAGAAGGGTTATGCAGATAACCGAAGGAAGGAATTGGAATTCTTCATGGGAGATCATGTATTTTTGAAAGTTTCTCCGATAAAAGGAGTCGTGCGATTTGGGAAAAAGGGAAAGTTAGCTCCAAGATATATCGGACCATTTGAAGTATTAGCTAAAGTTGGCGCTGTGGCATACAGACTGGCCTTACCTCCTCAGTTATCGAGTATTCATAATGTTTTTCATGTCTCCATGTTGCGAAAATATGAACGAGATGTCTCCCACGTCATCGACTGGCAGCCTTTGAAAATTCGAGAAGATACTACATACATTGAGAAGCCAGTTAAAATTTTAGACAGAAAGGAACAAGTACTTCGTACCAAAACGATACCACTTGTGAAAGTACAATGGAGTAATCATGAAGTTGAAGAAGCTTCTTGGATACTCGAAGATGAAATTCGAGAAAAATACCCAGAATTATTTTGAGGTACGTTTAATTTCGAGGACGAAAATTTTCTTTTAGGAGGGTAGAATGTAATAACCCTGGTTTTACATGAGTTAAAACATGACCTTTGTTTACTTTAGATTTCAAAAATAATTTAATTAGCATTTTGAATAGTTAATTCAGAAATTAATCACATAAATACTTATAAATTTATATTGAGCTATCCGTAAGGAATTATGGTAGGGTACCTTCATTAAAATCGCTCAACATAAACCTTAGAATAGCGTGGACGTGTCAGGCTTCGCAAAATTTCATAAAACCACAAGTAACATGAAAATACCATTAACGAAACTTAAGTTATTTGCAAGGATCATGATTTTCGGCGATCATTATTGTACAAAACTCTATGTACTAGTTTTAGGACTCAATCCAACCATACATGTCAAATTTCAACTCTCCGATCATCCTACAAGTACCCTAATCAGAAATCGGGCCATAAGCGGGCCACCTTAACTTAGATCTGTTTCATTTTTCTCATGGGCAACTAAATGTGTGTCATCCACCATTTGAACGGAGGTGATGACGTTTGACTATTGCAAGTGGGCCCCACATGAAAGTGGAACACTAAGTTTGGGTGTACGTGCGCCGCACGTAACAGTCCATTTAAAAGAACTTCTTCTTCATCGATTCTTCACCCGCTGAAACAGCGAACGCTGTTACAGCATCCGCATGATGTCATCAATGGGACCCCATGCGATCATCATGATGGGCCCCATAGTTCGATCCATTCCGTCCATCGATTTCGTACCTTCAAAGAGTACATTCCTCCCAAGTTTCTCTTCCATCCACCAAGTATCTAATCTTCTTCAAATCTTCGTTCAAATCAAGAAGCTACAAGATCTATAGATCCGCCGTGCATGGATGGTCCAGACCTCTTCTGAATCTTCGTGTGGACCCCACTTATCATCCCAACGGTCCAAGTTAACTTGGGTTGCAAGTCACGGAATCCGAATCCAAGTTGGATTCGGAGCCACCTAGCGTGCGAACGGGCATGCGTGCGGGCTATAAAGGGCCGGCCCTCCTACTGCGTCCCTTCAGAAGAAACAGTGAGAGAGAAAGGGAGGGAGAACTGTTGGAGAAATAAAGAGAGGAGCGATAGAGAGAGAAAGAGAGCAGCGGTAGAGAAAGAGAGTGAGAGGCTGCTGTTGCTGCCGTTGCTGCTATTGCTGCCATTGCTGCTCTTACTGCTCTTGCTGGGGCAGCAAGAAAGAAGAAGAAGAAGACGGAAAAGAAGAAGAAAAGAAGAAAGAGAAATAAAGGAAGAAGGAAAAAGAAGAAGAAGAGAAGAAACGAGAGAGAGAGAGAGAGAGAGAGAGAGAGAGAGAGAAGCGGTGAGAGAGAGAGAGAGGGAGGTAGCTGAGCTGTTGCTGCTCTTGCTGGGGCAGCGAGAAAAGAAGAAGAAAAGAAGAAAAAAAAAGAAAGAAAGAAGAAAAAGGAGAAAGAAAGAAGAGAGAAGAAGAAACTTCTTTTCAAGACTTCCAAACCGAGTTGACTTGTTGAGCGACTCATTGAGCCAACTCATATTCAGGTTTGGGCTTGTATAGAGCCTATAGTTCATCACAGTGAGTGATTCTTCACATGGTTTTTCCGTTAATTTCTCCCATATAGTTCATTTAACTATTCATCAAATTTTGGTTTAAGTTATGTAATTTCTAAGTTATTCTCAAGTCTTTAAGTTGATCCTAGGTAAGGGATTCCACCGCTTGTTATATTATCCAACTTCATATTTACATTCTTTACTTTCCTTGTAGATCTCTCTCTACTTTTCTACGTAACCCTACTTAGAGGTTAACCATAGGTTGAACGTACTTCCTTCGAATTCGCCTCCTAAGTTTCAAATATAAAAACCCTAGCTAAACGAAACGTAGATGCACGATACAAGGTTGTTGGTACGACACTTTAGGTAACTTTAGGTGACTTACCTCTTTAACAATTCTCTTAATTTATGATGAATAAATGAATAAGTATTTAAATGAAGATTGACACATGCATGGTGTGATTGGGTTTGAATGATGATATGCATTGTATGCTTGAAGATATGTTTCCGTGATTCATGACATTCATATACATCTTTTATACACAACGACAGAACAGGAGCATGGTTAATTTGACTCCTGGCGTGCATGGTTGATTTGCCGCCTCGCTATACCGGTTAGGTGAGCATGGTTGATTTGCGACGGGTTCCTAATGTTTAGTGGCAGCGAGTTCTGGTCGTTTCACTTATTGAGCATGGTTGATTTGCTCGGTTGGATCAGTGGTGCATGGTTGATTTGCCCATTGGCGTGCATGGTTGATTTGCCGCCTCGTTGTACCGGTTAGGTGAGCATGGTTGATTTGCGACAGGTTCCTAATGTTCAGTGGCAACGAGTTCCTAGATGTTTGTTGCTCTCGCACGTATCATAACATACATGACATCATGATAATCATGTTTCATTCATAATGAAACATAAAGTGTGTTAATCATCACCATATCTTCGTATATTCGTACAATTCCAGCTGTCGATATTTTACATCTAATATCTTATTAACTGGAATATTACCTGTGATGGAAATGACCTCACTAGGCTTTAGCTCACCAAAATCACCACAGTTCCTGCAGGATATCAGGAGGAAGGAGGAGCGGCTGAAGCAGAATATCTGAACGACTATTTTTATTAGAAGACTTATCCTATCTTAGGTGTTGAATTTATTTCTTTTGGAAGATAATTGAAAACAGACTTTAGTAGATTTGAATATTTTGCAGAGTAGATGTAGTTGTTTGACTTAATTTCTATTTGAGATTTAAGTTATGGTTAATAAAGTACTTTAGTTTAGTATTATTGTGGTATGTGGAATGGAATTTCTCTAAAGGTTATATTTGGATTAAATTCGCACTCTGAAATTCGGGCCTTGAGTTGTTGTACTCGAGTCTCGGATTTCAGGGCATGACACCATGGCTTCAACCTATTTACCAAAATTTTGGCAATTCAGTTTGTAAACTATGTTAGACAGGATGATGGTCCTCAAGTGGTCCATTAACAAAGGATTAGGTCACTTATGTTGGGCGATCTCCACAGAATCTAGGCGATCTCCTATGAAACCGAATCAATTTGTTGGGTGATAGCTCTAGAAGCTAACCGGTAGGTTGTGCGATTGTCTTAGATACTGACTGATATCCACCAGCGGCTTGGACGATGTTGGGCGATATCCTCCAGAGGCTAGGCAATTTGCAGATTGTAGGGTGATTGGCTTTTCAAAACCATGAAATGACTCAAGACAGAGAACAAACAGATTTTTAAATCTGCTACTGTATAAAGAACTATTTTACTGACTTGCTGTCTTTCTTACTTAGTTCCTTGCTTACAAAAACATACAGCAACTATTTGTATATATAAAGATTATAGCAACCTAAATCAAGAGACTAGATTCAATGTGGCAGTTTCTAACGTATGGAAACTCCAATAGTCATAATGTGTGGGAAATGCCAACAGTTGTAACATATGGCTTTTCAGATACCAAGAAGCTTCCAGATATTGCTGGACAATCTGGACCGACCGTTCTGGATTGGTCATTCCAACACTCCCCTTCAAACCAAAAATGGTTTCATTCCAAGTATTGTCCTTAGTCGTCTGAATGTATCAGTCGGTAAAGCCTTGGTGAAAATATATGTCACCTGTTCAGTAGTATGACAGTATTCCAATTTCACCGTTTTCTGTTTTACTTGATCTCTTAGAAAATGGTATCGAGTATCGATGTGCTTGCTTCTTCCATGTTGCATTGGATTTTTAGCAAAATCGATTGCTGACTTGTTATCCACAAATATGACTATGGATTTCTTCCTGCGGATGCTTCAATTCCCTTAGCAGATTTCTCAACCAAATCGCCTCACAGACTGTGGACAATGCTACCATGTACTCTGTTTCACATGTGGATAGAGCAACGACACTTTGCTCCTTTGAGTTCCATGTGAAAGCAGTTGATCCGAGATAGAAAACATATCCCGTGGTGCTCTTTCTTTCATCTTGATCACCTCCTCAATCACTATCTGAGTATCTATGCAACATCGCTTCATTATCGTATGGATAGAAAAGACCGAATTTCATTGTTCCTTTGACGTACCTGAGGATTATTTTTGCGGTTAGCCAGTGTGATTCTTTTGGCACTTCCATGTATCTGCTTAGTAGCCCAACACTATAGATGACATCGGACCTTATGATTGTGGGGTACCTTAAGCTTCCAATTAGACTTTTAAACAGAGTCAAGTCCATGCTTATTCCTTCTCCGTCCTTTATCAGTTTTAAGCCCGTTGCTACAGGCATGTTTACGGCATTGCAATCGGCCATCTTGAACTTTTCAAGCAATTCCTTGGCGTACTTTTTGTAAGATATATAGATGCCACCATGTTGTTGCTTCACATCGATGCCTAGAAAAAAAGACACCAGACTTCCGTCGGTCATCTTGAATTCCTTAAACATGGCCTTTTTAAATTCATCAAACATCGGTTGGTTGTTCCCTGTAAACAGTAAATTAATCATCAACATACAGGTATGCTATGAGCATGTCGTCATGATCATTCTTCTTGATGTAGACTGCATTCTCAGATGGACATTGGGCGAAGCCGTTCTCTTAAAGATAGTTGTAGATGCTTGTATTCCAAGCACGTGGAGCTTGCTTCAACCCATAGAGAGCTTTCTTCAATCAATACACCTTGTGTTCCTCCCCTTGCATAATAAAGCCTTCAGGTTGGTCAATATAGACTTTTTTTTTTTCCAGAATTCCATTTAGGAATATAGATTTCACATCAAGTTGGTAGATCATCCAACTATGATTGGCTGCAAGGGAGATAATCATCCTCATAGTGTCAAAGCGAGCAACAAGAGCGAAGACTTCTTCATAATCCACTCCATACTTCTGTTTATAGCCCTTTACTACGAGCCTTGCCTTGTAGCGATCGATCTCACCATCAGCATTTCGCTTGATCTTATACACCCATTTGACACCAATAGTTTTCTGACCACTAGGAAGTGTAGTCAGCTCCCATGTATCATTCTTCTCAATAGCATGTATCTCTTCTTTCATAGCAATTTTCCAACATTCTTCTTTTATAGCCTCCTGAAATGTCAAAGGTTCATGATCTGCATACAGGCAGAAAAGATTGACTTCTTCAGTTTTCTCATAGATGTCATTTAAGCTTCTCATTTTGATAGGTGCCATGGGTGAGGACGAGCTAGCTGAATTTTGATTTGATGGAGTACTTTCAGGACTTCTGTGAACTGATAATGCAACTGAAGAAGGTGTTGTGGGCGTTTGCTCTTGACGGTCATGCCTTTCTTACTGTTCTTCTGTTTCGACTTGAATATCTTTGGTCGATTCTTCATCATTCAATTTCCAAGCTCTTCCTCGTTAAAGACCATATCTCTACTCACCACTACTTTATTGGTTAATGGATTGTAGAGCTTGTATGCTTTAGATTCTTCACTATAGCCAATGAAGATACATTTCTCGCCACAATCATCAAGCTTCCTTCTTCTTGTCTTTGGAACTTAAGCGTAGGCGACACATTCAAAGATCCTTAGATGTGCCACGCTTGGTTTGTAACTACTCCATGCCTCCTGTGGCTTCATGTTTCTGACGCTCTTGGTTTGACACAGGATTGAGCAAGTAGGCAGTACATGTAACTGCCTCTGCCTAGAAGCTCTTTGATAGGCCTTTCTCTTTTAGCATCGTTCTTGAAATGTTAAGGATGGTGCAGTTCTTTCGTTCCGCAATGCCATTCTGCTGTGGCATGTAGGCTGCAGTGTTGTAGACACCCCACCTTCGGCTACACTGTTAGTAGAGATTGCTGGATGAATGGAGGACCATACCCCCAAATCCAAGTCCAAACTCAGCCAAACTCACCCTTGTAAGCCCCAATCCATAGCCCAACTCAGGCCTGAACCCAGTCAACCCAGTCTTAAACATCAGCCTGAAAAATCCCCATAAGAAAAGCCAGTCAAAAAATCTTTAAAAAAAAGTCGAACTCACTGAGTCAACCCACTGAGTCAACCCGTTGAGTCAACACGTCGAGTCAAAACACCGAGTCAACCCGCCGAGTCAAATCACCAAGTCGACCCGCTGAGTCAACTCACTGAGTCGACCCACCGAGCCAAACAGCAGCCTCGAGGGAACGACCATACCTTGCTGAAATCGAGGAGTGACTGTACGGGCGGCCCGCTGTGGGCCGCCCAAAAATATTTACGAGTTCTGCCACTGCCCGCTGCTATAAATACCCCCCTCCCCTTCTCATTTGAAGACAGGAACCCAGCCAGAGAGAGCCCGTCCGTTTGAGTTCCCTTCTCCACCCTTTAGCCCATTTTTCCACTAAGGAGAGCCCGAGTGAGGAGTTCCTAGCCCTGGTCCATCCCAGCCTGACCACTGGCCCCAGTCTCCCAAGCCATCCAAGTCTTAATCCAGCCACTCGAAGCCAACCCTTGCGACACCTCCGTCCATCCAGCTACTCTCTTTCCAGCATCATCTCATTTGCATCTAGCATAAGTGCAACATTTACTTTCCTTCCAACCCCCCTGCTTCACTGTAAGCACCTTGATTATTCAAACACACTGCATACGCCTTATATTAAGCACCTGTCAGTTCGAGCGTATGCTCTGGGCTTGCCTGTTATTGGAACCTGCCCATCAGAAACTCTCACTGTTCAAACTTGCATTCATGCTTCACTACAAAGCACCTTGATTATTCAAACACACTGCATACGTCTTATATTAAGCACCTGTCAGTTCGAGCGTATGCACTGGGCTTGCCTGTTATTGGAACCTGCCCATCAGAAACTCTTACTGTTCAGACCCGCATTCATGCATCATGTCATCAATGAGAATGTACGAGGGTTAAAACAGACTTTCAAGTGTTAGGTTGATTCTATGAAGTAGAGACCGTACCTCGGTACGGGCAGTGTGTGGGGTGCTTAACCTCTTCCCACCCTGTAACCATGATCCCTTACCTCGAATCTCTGGCCGTAGATCAAAAGGAGTCATTTTAGAGGAAGGAACCTTCGGATTCCCTTCTCTAACGTTTCTACGGGGTCTAGCCGACTGTAGATTCGAAGTAACTGGCTAGTGGTGACTTTGGTCTTATATAAACTCATTTAAACACATCCAGCTTAAACACGACTACCAAACAAAGCCCTCGAGAACGAGGCAAGCCAGTGGCATAAACGGCGATTCGCACTCACGCATCCTCTCCTTCTTTTCCCAAAAGGGGAAGGGACGAGAACGTCGTGTGGGAGCGCGAAACGGCGAGGGTCCACATAATGGCGACTCCACTGGGGATGAATTTGGCCCACTAGTGGTGATCCAACTTGAAAAACAGAATCATTCCTATACTTGAAAGTCATTAGTCCTCATACAATCTCATCTGCATAGCATTCTACCCAAAACAAAAAAAAATAGAAAATCCCAAAACCAGAAAAAAAATAGAAAATTCCAAAACCCAAAAAGAGTAGAGTATAGTCCTCACCATTGCGCCTCCTCGGGCTCAACGTGTTCGGAAACAACTTCCCTTTCGCAGCATAATCCGCACTCGGGCTCAGCAAGCCATGTCCGACCACGAAGAAGAAACTCATCTCTTCCCTGCTCTCGAGATGACCGAAGCGCAACCCCAAGCGCAACAGCCCATTGATAATACGCCAATCATACAAGAATTGGCACAAGGAATGAGGGCAATGCAAGAAATGCTCTTGCAATTCATGCAAGCACAGACCACCGCAGCAGCCAACAATCAGGTTGGCCCAGTTCAGCAATCTCAGCAGCCATGCCGGGTCCCTCCGGCCTCCAGTTCAAATCAAGCACAACCATCGGAGTCTGCCCAAGACTACCGATAGCAGCCATCTCAGCTCTTCGCTATGGGGCATCCTCCTCAATACCTTCCCGTGACGATAGGGCCATCTCAGAGCACTCCCGTCGCAGGGACTTCCAGTCAGCTTTCAGTCAATCTTGCAAACAACAGTCTCAGTAGATCTCAGCATGTCCCCACCGAGGGGACCCCTTTTCAATTTCAGCACATCCCCACCGATGGGATTTCAATTCAATTTCCAGCAACAGGGACAGCACTGGCGAATGCCCACAATGGGGGTTAGTGTCAAGCCCACATCAATCAGCGGACAGTGGCGAATACCCAACAAGGGGGTCAGTTCGCCGCATCTCAGTCTCCTGCAAACAGGAGCACTTTTCAATTCCAGCACATCCCCGCCAATGGGATTTCAGATAATTTTCAGCAATCTTCAATTCAGCAAACTCCAGTTAATTTCCAGCAAGTTCCAGTTCAACCTTCAGTACAGTCTCCAATTCAGTTACAATCCTTTCAAGCACAAGTTCATCCGAATCCAGTTCAATCATCAAATCAACTTCAGCAACCCGCGGTTGCTTTTCAGCAAACCCATAGGGTCGAAGACATCGACCACTATGCCGAAGAAGAACGTGCCTTACTCCAAGAGGCACCAGTCGCTCGAACAGATCATTCAGGACTAGACGAGTTGCAGGAGCAGTTCCAGATCTTGCAAAATCAGCTTCAGCGACAACAAGGAATCGATCTACCTTCGACCAAGTTCAGAGACTTGTGTCCTTTCCCAGATGCTCAAGTACCTCAAAACTTTGAGGTTCCAAAATTCAAAAGGTACGATGGCAGCGGTTGTCCCACAGCACATCTCAAGGCCTTCTATGGAGAGCTGAGTGCAATCTCAGGAAATGAAGGGGCCCTCATTCGCTTGTTCCAAAAATCTCTGAAAGGCGATGCCTTAGATTGGTACACCTCATTGGACTGCCACCGCATCAGGATTTGGGAACAGCTTTCCCAGGCTTTCGTCGACAGATTCGCATACAATCTTAACATGACACCCAGAAGAGACGACCTCGCAGCTCTCAAACAAAGGAGTGATGAAACACTATCTGCCTACGTTGGACGTTGGCGAGCTATGACAGCCAGAATGCAGACACCTATCGATGACGAAGAACAAATTTCCATGATTGTTCATTCAACATATCCGGGCATATCTGGATATCTCATCTCCCATCCATATGCGAATTTCTCACAGTTGATCCGTGCCGGAGAGCAAGTCGAAGCAGGGATCCGTGCCAGGACCATCTCCCCATGGCCTCATCAAGCCACTCCAGTCAAGAGGAACAGAGTGGAAGGAAGACCCATCGGATATGGGAACGAAAACCGCAGCAATTCTCCTCCCCGCCCGACAGAGGTAAACAACATCAACACCACTACTTAGGGTAATCAATATGCTCCCCCTCAGGGACATCAACAGCATCAACAGAATCAAGTTCAGCATCAACCTCAGAGGTATCAACCACGACCGAATCCTCAACCACAGCCACAACCACCGCGACAACAGCAGCAGTTCAGAGCAAACGATCAATACTCATACCAGAATAGGCAGACTTACAGGGAGCTCAGGAAGTTCACTCCACTTAGTCAGCCACTTAGTCAAGTTATGACTATGCTGGTACAAAAGCAGTTACTCACTCTGATGACACCCAGGCCTCCTCCTCATCCTCTGCCTCCGAACTACCGAGGAAATGAGTATTGCGCCTACCATCAAGGACGTGGCCACACCACTGATCGATGCTTTACTTTAAAGAATGCCATACAAGATCTGATCGATGACCGAAAGATCGTCATCTCGGTCCCTGGAACTCCTGCAACATCTTCCACCAACATCCTTCAGAATCCTCTGCCTCAGCATCCGACGGACCCCAGTTCGTCCAGTGGCCCTGCAGTCAACAGTATAGAAGAATGAGAACATCTCGATCGCTTCTTCTCCCCTATTCAGTCCATTCATGCCTACACTTATGGGCTAACAAATCTTCCTCCAATCATGCAAGGGGCAAGTCCCTTTCCTCCTTCAGTCTCCGAGCCAGTAGTACTCGAAGGAACACTTCCATATGATGTGCCAGTTGTGCAAGGGGCATCTTACAGCTCTTCATGTTGGGAGCCAGTCATTCTGGAAGGAGCACAATCATACATCGAGCCCACATACGAACCTGTCATCTTACAAGGGGCAACTCCAGTTCAAGAACAATACAATTCGCAATGGAGGAACCGTACTCATCAGCAGCAAGAACCCATTGTATTGGAAGGAGCTCCTCCAGTTGAGCCAGTCGTATTGCAAGGGGCAAATCCCGGAGGCGTGTCAATCACACTACGACAGCTGGGACGAACAGAGAAACCTCCTGCCATATCAAGAGGACCAGTATTCATTCCATGGGAGCCTCCTGCCCCAGGAACGATCAAGCCAGGACCGCAACCTTATGTGATCTATGAAGACAAGCCTCGATATTACCCCTTTAGCACAGGCAACAATATAGTTCTCAAGGCAAAAGCTCCGTACGAGGAAGATCTGGTACCCACACCGGCACCGTTGCAAGAACCGGTTGTCCTAGAAGGCAAAGGTGAGGAAAATTATAAAGAGGTCCCATGGCACCATCCAGAAAGTGCAAAAGTGGGAAACATGAATCCCAATGGGCGTTGCATCCGAAGAGATAATCAAAACAGAGGAGATCCCAAAGGCACTCTCTCAGGCCTTGGCAACAAAAATGAAGTCGCATATGATGTGGCGACTCAGCTCAAGTCAATCCCTGCTCAAATCTTAGTATGAGAGCTACTCTGCACGTCTCGCGTACACCGAGAAATATTTGCCAAAACCTTGAGCGATGCTCACGTCTCCTCCGATACGGCACCAGAGATGATAGCATTGATGATTGGACAGCTCCTAGCTCCACGCGCCATCACCTTCACCGATAATGAGTTACCACCAGAAGGACGCAATCATGGGCGATCCCTCAACATAGCCTTACGATACAAAGACCTCTATGTCCCGCTGGTCCATATCGATAATGGCTCAAGCTTAAATGTCTGCCCACTCAAGACTGCGGAATGCTTGGGAATCAATCCCTCTTCATTTCGACCCAGCACCATATGTGTCAGAGCATTCGACAACACCCACCGATCAGTGGAAGGGGAGGTCGACATAGAGGTACAGATAGGTCCGGAAGTCTCCACCATCACATTTCAAATTCTGGATATATCAGCCTCTTTCAACATGCTGCTCGGACGGCCTTGGCTGCACAAAGTTGGAGCTGTGCTGTCAACCCTGCATCAACGAGTGAAATACATCTGTGGAAATCAAGTGATCTCTATCCATGCAAAGAAGGAGCTCATCATTCCTTCCAATGCTGCTGCCACTGAACCAGACATCCCGGTCATCGATATCCAGCACTCTGAAGATGACATCCCGTTTCACAGTTTCGAATTCGAGACTGTGAACTCTATCGCCAATCCAGAACCGATAAGGATGGACCGTGTCTTTTCACCGGCAGAGCGTCTCAGCCTCAAATACCGAATGAAGAATCACTTCAAGTCTAGAAAGGTACCGCTGATATATAACCAACGCAAATGAGGACTCGGATACAGGGCAACCTTCATGGACAAAAGGAGGAAGAAATTTCGGTGCTCATCCATCCAATTCGTCAAGCCAGGAGAACCTTGCAAAGACCCGGGAGGGAATCAACCGACCGCACTACACAAAGGCCTCCCGATGAGCCTAGTTTGGGCGACGTGGCCCCCCATTCGATGGGATCAGATTCTCGAACCATCTAAGCCTCCAGAAGAAGAAGGAAATAATGAAGATGAAGAAAAAAGTCGAATACAACAGCTTCAGGACCAGGTTACTCTGACACCTGCTCCCAACCAGGGGCACAACCTGCCCGCTTCAATTCCAGCCAACCGGGGGCACGACTTGCCCATCTCAGCATCAATTAGCAAGGGGCACGACTTGCCCATCTCTGAAGAATCAACACCATCAATCATCAGCCGGGGGCAGAAGCCTCCCATCCATTGGACCAAGAAAGGGAAATGGCCAGCCCTAGATTGGTCCGATGTCTAGATCCCAAACATGTGTCTCACTGTAGAACCAGACGAACTGCAATGCAAGGTAAGTGACCCGGGAGGGACTGAGTACGACTCAGATCTCGAACCCGACCAGCAAGAAATCATGCTCATTGGGTCAGACTGTGATTCTTCGCCCGAATCATCAACCCCCACCTCTTCAGGGGAGGAAGTGTGGGGTCCTGAATGGTCATCCATTCCCTTGACTCTTGAATCAGCCCAAGAGCCATCTGAGGGCTCTGGTTTCCCAAAAAAATGCCTGTTTAAGCAGCAACCGAAACTTTAGAACAAGTTGGGCTCAATCATGGTCTGCAATACCCACTTGTTCAAAGTCCCATGAATTTCGAAAATCCAAAAAAATCAAAACCTTTCAAAAGCCAAAAACATTTAGCATTTCCATTTCAGAAAAATCTCAAAAACCAAAAAACATTCCTTTTCCTGCATTCAATAGTGTGCCAAGTTCGTCTAAAGAGTCGCATGAGTTTGAAGTCGAATCATATGATTTTGACATCGAATTAGACTTCGAGCTCATGGGTCTGGACGAAGCTCGGGACGAGGAAGATGATGATCCAGCTCCCGAACTTGAGGATCTCCTCAAAAAGTTCGAATCCAAAGCCAATGTCGTAGCTGATGATTTCGAGATAGTAAACTTGGGGACACCTGAGATCCCTAGGGAAGTACGCATTGGAAAATCGTTGCCACCTGAGATGAAACAGAAAATGATAGAGTTCCTAGCTCCAAGATTGTCCAACTTCGCGTTCACATACGAAGACATGCTGGGGCTCGATGAAGAGCTCGTTGTACACCATCTGCCAACCAAGGCAGATATGAAGCCAGTGAAGCAGAAACTTCGAAGAATGAAGCTAGAATGAGCTCTGAAAGTCCGAGATGAAGTCATCAAGCAGTACAATGCGGGATTCTTAGTAGTCTCCAACTACCCTAAATGGCTCTCCAACATCGTGAAAGTACCAAAGAAGGACGGCAAGGTTCGAATGTGCATCGACTTCCGAGATCTCAACAAAGCCAGTCCAAAAGATGACTTCCCTTTGCCACATATCGACACTCTGGTCGACAACACTGCTGGATACAAGATCTTCTCATTCATGGATGGGTTCTCAAGTTACAATCAGATCAAGATGGCCATCGAAGATTGCGAGAAGACATCGTTCATCACTCCCTGGGGAACCTTCTGTTACAGGGTAATGCTTTTCGGTTTGAAGAACGCAAGAGCAACATATCAGCGAGCAATGACAGCATTATTCCATGACATGATGAACAAAGAGCTTGAAGTATATGTGGACGACATGATCGTCAAATCTCGCACAATTGAAGGACACTTTGAAGATCTGAAGAAGTTATTCAACAGATTAGAAAAGTATAAGCTCCGCCTCAACCCTCAGAAATGTGTTTTCGGTGCAATGGAAGGAAAGCTCCTCGACTTTATGGTGAGCGAGGATGGCATCAGAGCAATCATCGAGATGCCCCCTCCTAGAACAGAAAAAGAAATTCGTGGCTTCCTCGGTAGAATTCAATACATCAGTCGCTTCATCGCACAGCTCACACCTATTTGTGAGCCCATTTTCAAGCTCCTTCGGAAGAACGTTCCAAAAGAATGGAATGATGATTGCCAAGTTGCCTTCGACCGCATCAAGAGATATCTCATGAATCCTCCAGTCCTAGTGCCGCCCACTCCCGGACGCCCACTGTTGTTATACATCTCGGTAGCAGCAGAAGCCATCAGCTGTGTCCTCGGCCAGCACGACGAGACCGGGAAGAAGGAACAAGCAATATATTATTTGAGCCGAAAGTTCACTGACTACGAGACCAGGTATTCCCCGATCGAGAAGACTTGCCTCGCCCTGGTCTGGGCAACTCAGCGACTCCGTCAATACATGATTGCATTCCCTATTCTCCTCCTCGCTCATATAGATCCGCTCAAGTACCTGTTCGAGAAACCGGCACTCACTGGAAGGATAGCTAAATGGCAGCTACTCCTGTCTGAGTTCGACATCACCTATGTCACTCAGAAGGCAATCAAGGGGCAGGCCCTCGCCGATCATCTTGCAGCCCACTCCCTCCTGGATTATCAACCACTCAAGACATTCTTCCCCGATGAAGATCTCTTGCTCATTAAAGAGGAAGAAAAGAAGAAAAAAGATGAGTGGACGTTATTCTTCGACGGCGCAGCAAATTCTAAAGGGAGTGGTATTGGAGCAATCCTCTACTCTTCAGATGACGTCCTATTCCTATCTCAAGGCGCATAGCATTCAAGCGCACCAACAACATGGCAGAGTACGAAGCATGCATCATTGGCTTAAGGGAAGCCATAATCTTGGGCGTCAAGAAGCTACGAGTATTTGGAGACTCACAGCTTATCATCAATCAGACCAATGGCGAATGGAAAACCAAGGACGAGAAGTTGATACCATATCATGTGTATCTTGAAAATTTGATTGAAGAATTCAAAGAAGTCACCTTCTCATACATGCCCCGAGCCAAGAACCAATTTGCCGATGCTCTCGCCACACTCGCGTCAATGCTCGAGATCCCGAAAGGAGCTTCAAAATGGGAGCTCACAGTCGAAATTCAAGATGAACCTGCTTTTTGCCTACAAATAGAAGAAGCCGAAGCTGTCCCTGACAAACCTTGGTATGCTGACATCAAGCAATATCTCGAAACCCAGGAGTATCCAGAGTCAGCAACAGCAACAGATCTCCGAACCATTCAGCGTTTGGCCGGCCAGTTCACTATCAGTGGGCCGGGCCACTGATCATCAGAGAAGTACTTCTCGGAGGCGCCCTCAAACTCACCAGCATGAGAGGGGTGGATCTTCCTGAGCCAACCAACGCCGACAACGTGAAGATCTTTCACGGGTAAGTCATTCTGACCCTATCAAGAGTTACTTTAATAGAGCTGAAGTCAAGAGGTCGAAGCTAACACCTCTAAGAAATCATTTCCGTCCACCAACAAGTGTTTCAAATAAGGGGATTCAAAAGAAAGAGAAATACAAAAAAAAAGAGAGAAAAAGGATATAAAAGAAAAAAAGAACAAAAAAAGAGAAAAAGAAAAAGGGAAGCCAAAGCAAAGCACCCGAGAAAAAAATCAACCCAAGAAGAAACACAGTCATCCATCCATTCATCTCAGAAGGGTCTTTAGCTAAGACCAACAGCTTTATCATCGTAACTTAGGATAAGGGCTGAAAGACTACCATCGGCCGGCAACAACGGATTCCTGACCTCTAGCCGCCGCAGTTATCCAAAGATCCAGAAAAAAATAAAAAAAAGCACAAAAAAAAGAAAATGTGTACCTAAACAAAGAGAGCGGAGTGAAAACCCGAAAGGGCGCTCCAAGTAAAAACAGTGGGCATACAGCGGACTTGATGAAAACCCGAAAGGGCACTGAGGGTAAAAACAGCATAGCTGCCAAGGGGCAGGCAAGATCAAACACCCGGGACATGGTGAAAACCCGAAAGGGCGCCACGGGCAAAAATGGCTCAAATGAAAAAAGAAAAAATGAAAAGTGCAGGTACCAAGAAATCAGACGGTCCAGATCGGTTCAAGCAGTTACAGTTCAAGAACGAGAAGAAGTGCAGTAAGGAACAAAGAGCTCTACAAATTCTGACAATCTCAGGAGGCAACAGTTTCCATTGCCTACACCTCTAGGGAACCAAAGGATCACACAAGTCAAATCTCAAGACATTGATCAAAGCATTGGCCGAGCCCCAGTTCTGATTCCTATATCCCGACACAAAATCCAGACACACACTCACAAGACAACTCATGGCATAATAGATTCCCAAAAAAGTTTTTTTCTTTTTTCATTAAAAGCATCATATTTCTTTTACACATATCATGTCATCTTTTTCAAAAAAAAATACAAAAAATGCATCATCATCAATCATATATGCAAAAAAAGAATGTGCAGGTGGCCAACGCAACCAATCTCTACCCTCCTCCTCGGCCACACCAGGTAAGTCCTTTGACTCATAAAAAGAAAGCCTCGCTCTCAACCTACTCACCTCCATACGCAGGTAATGCGCCTCATCGCACTCAAGGGTACGGATCGCTGTCTCCTCGTCAGACAACCTCTGATCGGCAGCCAATCTCCTCGACATCATCTCACAATGATACCGAAGTGCAGAAATCTCAGACAGCAGATGGCCATGAGTGGCCAAGAGGAAGCAAGGATCAATGAATGGGCGCTCCTCAAAAGGTTCATATGAACCAGATGAAGAGCCAGCATCTCCAAGGATATCCTGCTCATCCTCATCAACAGTCTGGTGCCAGTAAGGGATGCGCCGATACAAAGACTGCTCAGCAACCCAGTACTGATATGGGGCGGTCGCCATCGGAAAAGTCCGCAACTCAAAACCCAGCAAATCAGCAGTCAAGTAACTCGTCCAAGATCCATCAACCCGGGTCCTAAAGTCAGAGGACCTAGATGGAAGTGCTCGACGCCCGATACCCGTGAAAGCGAAAAGAGGAACATCCTGCTTGTACCCAAACTGCCGTAGGAACCGAATGGGATGATAAGAAAAGTAAGATCGAAAGCCTACTGTTCGCTTCCCCAAGTGTAGGGTTGCGATGTAGTAATAAACTCGGTAAGCTCGAGGTCGATCCACAGGGACTATGTAGGATCTCACAAATTCATCCACAAGTGTCTATTGAAGTCTACTAATCCGATTGATGTATAAAGTTGATATGAGTAACAAAAGCTGAATTAAATCGAGAGTAAGTAATTATAAGAGGGTACTAGCGTTTCAAGGATCCACTTGTAGCAATCCTTGATGTTCAATCCGCTGTGGTTTCTTATTCTCTCAACTAGAATCGACATTCCTGTCTGTCTAGTCGGATGATAGAACTGTTAAACCAAACAGTCTGTAATATGTAAGTTCTATGCATAAGATTCACTCAATCTAGGCTGAGCTGAGCATGCTCAATTGCATAGGTCATTCCCCTTTCCTATAGGTCCAGTTCTCAATCATAACCATCCCCAAATCCTCTCACAAGACAAAGATAGATTAGGATTTAACTAGATTCAAATCACCAGCACAGTCCTTACATATTCCAGAAAATCAACTAAAATAGAACTTTGGCCTGAAGTCCCTTTATGAAGAGCTTAGTACTAGAGCGCACTCCGATTCCTCGGAAGGTCTATACCGTTGCAAATAAATTAAGAAGATAAGTAATTCATCCAAACATCCATGAGTCATCATAAGACTAAGAAAAACTACTTAAAAACTTGCATAAACTTCAAACCTTAGTTCATAATCATGAATTCCAAACTAAAACCACTTAACTACGAATTAAGACATCTTGGATTCACTACAAGCTTCACCTCTTAGCCCTAGCTAAGAGGTTTAGCTGCTCATGATCCAAGGAAACATGAAACAACTACAAAAAGCATGAACACAGCAAAGCAAACCAAAAGGAGTTGTGAAACTCCAATCTTCACTTCCACAGCCTCCAACCTCGCTTGAACCTTTCTAGGATGCCCTAGGAACGATCCCTAGGTGTCCTCTTATAGTCTGGAGGCTCCACAACGTCGAAAAAATTAAAAATTTGCGTAACACTTACGCAGCGCAGAGAATTTCGGGAAGAAATTAGAAAGTTCTAACTCAGTACGCATGGCCGACCGGTCATGACCGGTCGGCCTCAAGTGAAAAATACTCCAGCAAGCACATCCGACCGGTCAAGACCGGTCGGACGTGTATATTAACATTCCAGCAACCCTGTCTGACCGGTCATGACCGGTCGGATGTCTTCAGTAGACCTCCAGCAGCTGTAGCGGACCGGTCAAGACCGGTCGGTCACCTTTATTTGTTCTTCAGTACCATGGCTGACCGGTCGCTGACCGGTCTGGCTTCCTTGGCCGACCGGTCATGATCGGTCGACAGTCTTCATCCTTCTTCATTTCTTCCTTTTCTTTCTTTCCTTGCTTCTTTCTTTCGCTTTCTCTCTTCTTTTCTTCTTTGGTCCTCAAGTAATTGGTCCTCAAGTAATCTCCATTAGAATGATCCCAAGTGAGCTCTTTATGTCTTCAATTGAGTAGAGTCCACCCTCAATCCTGTAGTCACAAAACATGCATTGAATTAGCTTACAAACCATATAAACCTTGCACAATGAGTGATGAATTGGGGTTAGAATATGCACAATTAAGAGCTCAACACACCCCCCAACCAGCATTTTGCTAGTCCCGAGCAAAACATGCGTGAAGCTAATCTCATTCTTCAAAACTCAACTCTCTTTCAGAAACCATCCTTCTATACATTCCAAGGTTCATAAGTGTAAGATTCAGAAAGATTAGGCGTCAAAGGTTGGAACCGTAAATCCTCAAGACATAATAGGCATTCATATGAGATTCCCACTGATTGGTTGATAAATAGAGGGACTCGAACAAATCCAACCTAGTGTGGGTAGTGAAAATTTATTCCACGAGTTTCTAGGATTACCTTCTTCATAGATCAACTAGACTATAGAACTCAAGGTACATAGAGCCACATCAAGCCAATGACAGGAATTTGCCTTACCGTCCTTCCGACGACTTTCACACTACGTCCCATTTCCGGCTTTGGTTACGGGTAGACCATCCTCCGGTTGGTAGTAGGTAGCCCTAATCGGAATTTTCCACCATTTTTCCACATTCCCAATTTCATCCTTCCTTTTCCTTTTAAATTAGATAGGATTTTTAAAAATCCATATCTTTCATTATTTTCCCATGGACAAGGATGGACAAAGTACCCCGGCCTGATTTCTCAATACCTTAATTCAAAGTCTAGCTAATCCATAAATCACATAATCCCTTCAACTCATGAAAATCGTGTAATGTGAGCTAGGTGTAAAAGTGTTCAGATTTTCTATCAATCACAAAATAGGGGAGTTCGCATATAAAAACCATTATGCTATGAGGAATTCCAGACATCCAGCCTTATACACTTCATATCTCCTCCTCTTATGCTCATATCAACTCGAATGCATAGAACCGGTGTTTTCCAAAAGAGTTTCAAATTTTTAAAAAATCAAAAAATTTCCACATAATTGCTTGAAATGTTGCAAAACGCTGGATTCATCCAAGCGATCCTACACCCCCTCACCAAATCTTGCATTGTCCTCAATGTAAAAGATGTGCAATGAGCAAAACATGAGAGCAATTTGAAAATAAAGGGAGTGGGGAATGATAATACCTGTGAGAGTGAAAAGTGGAATTCTTCCTCCTTCTAACAAACCTATGAAAAAGAAAACAAAAGCAGCGAAATCCTAATCCTAACTACTCTATACCTCCATCAGACTAGGAGATCAATCATCCTGATACACAGGATCATTCAGAGGTATGGACATACCTTCTGAAGGGAATTTCTCATAGAACGGCTTTAATCGCTGTCCATTTGCTTTGAAAATGTTGCCGTTCCTCGGATTCAACAGCTCGATAGTCCCATATGGATAAACAGTTTGCACAATGTAGGGACCGGTCCATTGAGATTTCAGTTTTCCCGGAAATAGATGTAAGCGAGAATTATACATGAGGACTTCTTGGTTGATCGTGAATGTCTTGTGAAGAATATTCTTATCATGGAATATCTTCGTCTTGTCCTTGTAAATTCTCGCATTCTCATAAGCGTCATTCCGAATTTCTGCAAGTTCATTCAATTGTAGTTTGCGTAACGAGCTTGCCTTGTCAGAATTGAAATTCATCTTCTTAATAGCCCCATATGCCTTATGTTCCAACTCCACAGGTAAGTGACAAGCCTTCCCATAGACAAGTCTATAGGGAGACATTCCAATAGGGGTTTTAAAGGCAGTACGGTAAGCCCAAAGCGCATCGGTAAGTCGAAGTGACCAATTCTTGCGATCGGGATTCACCGTTTTCTCCAAAATGTGTTTAATCTCCCTATTGGATATCTCAGCTTGTCCACTAGTTTGTGGGTGATAGGGAGTGCTCACTTTGTGTGTAACGCCATATTTCTTCATTAAGGCTGCAAAAGGGTGATTGCAAAAGTGAGACCCTCCATCACTTATGATGACTCGAGGCGTTCCAAACCAGGAAAGAATATTTTCTTTTAAAAATCGAATGACCGTTTTATGGTCATTATTCCGGCAAGGAATGACCTCGACCCATTTGGAGACATAATCAACGGCAAGCAAGATGTATAAATTTCCAAAAGAAGATGGGAATGGGCCCATGAAATCGATGCCCCAACAATAAAAAATTTCGATAATCAAGATGGGATTGAGTGGCATCATATTTCTACGAGAGATTCCTCCTAGTTTCTGACAAGGTTCACATGCTTTGCAAAACTCATGTGTGTCTTTGAACATGGTGGGCCAATAAAACCCACATTGCAGAATTTTCGCTGTGGTCTTTTTGGCCGAAAAGTGACCACCACATGCTTGAGAATGACAGAAGGAGATGATACTTTGTTGCTCATCATCTGGGACACATCTCCTTATGATTTGATCGGGACAGTACTTGAATAAGTATGGGTCGTCCCATAGAAATTTCCGCACCTCTGTGAAGAATCTATCCTTATCTTGTTTTTTCCAATATGTAGGAATTGCACCTGTAGCAAGATAGTTAGCAATGTCTGCATACCATGGCAATTGGGAAACAGCAAAAAGTTGTTCATCAGGGAACATGTCATTGATTGCAGTCGTTTCAGGGGAATTAGTGAGGACAAGTCGAGAGAGATGGTCGGCTACTACATTTTCTACTCCTTTCTTATCACGTATTTCTATGTCGAATTCTTGGAGTAGGAGGATCCATCTTAATAACCGTGGTTTAGCATCCTTCTTAGAAAGCAGATACTTAAGCGCGGCATGGTTAGTGAATATAATGATCTTGGATCCAATCAATAGGATCTAAACTTCTCCAAAGCAAAAACTACGGCTAAAAGTTCCTTTTCAGTGGTAGTGTAGTTTGCCTGGGCTGAGTTTAGGGTTCTACTTGCATAGTAGATGACACATGGCTTTTTATCTTTTCTTTGGCCTAACACGGCCCCAATAGCATAGTCGCTAGCATCGCACATAATCTCAAAAGGAAGGCTTCAATCAGGTGGTTGCATTATTGGGGCACATGTCAACATACCTTTAAGGGTGTTAAAGGCTTTTTGACATTCTTCATTCCACTCGAATGAATTTTCCTTTTGAAGTAGGTTACATAAAGGGCGAGAGAGTGAACTGAAGTCCTTTATGAACCTTCTGTAGAATCCTGCGTGTCCTAAAAAGGACCGCACATCTCGTATGCTTTTGGGTGGTGGAAGGGTAGAGATAAGATCAATTTTCGCTTTCTCCACCTCAATTCTATTTTGTGAAACGATGTGACCAAGTACAATTCCCTTTTGAACCATGAAGTGACACTTTTCCCAATTGAGCACTAGGTTCTTCTCTTCACATCTTTTTAGCACAGATTTTAAGTGCTCAAGGCACTCATCAAAGCTACAACCGAATACGGAAAAATCATCCATGAAGACTTCGAGAATGGTCCCCACCATGTCAGAAAAGATGCTCATCATACAACGCTGAAAGGTGGCAGGGGCATTACATAGTCCAAACGGCATCCGTCAATAGGCGAAAGTGCCGAATGGACATGTGAATGTAGTCTTTTCTTGGTCTTCACGGGCAATTTCTATTTGGTTGTACCCTGAATAGCCATCAAGGAAGCAAAAGTGGGAATGACCCGCCAACCGTTCTAAAATCTGATCAACAAATGGTAGGGGGAAGTGGTCTTTCCTCGTGACAGTGTTTAGCTTCCTGTAGTCAATGCACATTCTCCAACCAGTAGTAACTCTAGTTGGCACGAGTTCGTTATTGGCATTGGCTACGATGGTTATTCCGGATTTCTTAGGCACCACTAGAGTTGGGCTCACCCATTGGCTATCAGATATTGGGTAAATGATACCTACATCCAGTAGTTTCACCACTTCGGCCTTAACCACATCCTTCATGTTTGGATTTAGTCGTCTTTGTGGTTGCCGGGATGATTTTGCATTTTCCTCAAGGTGTATGCGGTGAGTACAAATCAGAGGGTCTATGCCTTTGAGATCCGCAATTGACCATCCAATGGCACTCTTATGCTCTAATAGAGTGGCTATTAGCCTACTCTCTTGTTCCTCATCCAAGTGGGAAGAAATCACCACTGGATATGTCTCATCTCGACCTAAAAAAACATACTTTAGCTCACTTGGCAATGGTTTTAGGTCGAGTTTTGGTGCCTTGATGTTGGATGGGAGGGCCTTGTTCTCATTTACAGGCAAAGGTTCAATTGGGGCCCTCCATCTTTTATTTTCAAGCACCAGCATCACATCTAGAATGGCATCCCTCTCTTGTATTGTGTAATCATTTGTCTCATGAGAGTGGGCCATACATGCCTCCAAAGGGTTGGAAAATAGTGATAAGGGGACTGTATCCTCCACGAATGATTCGATCATGTTTAATTCGTGGACATCATCATCAACTTCCCGCGGTTGTTTGCATAACTCAAATATGTTAAGCTCAAGGGTCATATTTCCAAAGGACATTTGTACGAGTCCGTTTCTACAATTGATAATGGCGTTTGAAGTAGCTAGAAACGGTCGTCCAAGTATGACGGGAATTTGAGTACCGGTGCCTATCACGGGATGTGTGTCCAAGACAATAAAATCTACTGGGTAGTAGAATTTATCAACTTGGACTAGAACATCCTCTACCATTCCTCTCGGTATCCGGATGGATCTATCAGCAAGTTGGAGTGTGGTTTTGGTGGGTTTCAATTCACCTAACCCAAGTTGTTCGTAGACCGAGTATGGAATGAGGTTCACACTTGCCCCCAAGTCGAGTAGGGCTTGTTTAATCTGGTAGTCTCCTATGATGCATGAGATGGTTGGACTACCTGGATCCTTGTATTTTTGGGGCACCTCTTGTTTGATGATGGCGCTCAAATTCTCAGCCAAAAGCACTTTGTTGTGAGCGTTATGTTTCCTTTTGATTGTACACAATTCCTTTAAAAATTTAGCATAAGATGGTATTTGTTTTATTGCATCCAACAGCGGGATGTTGATCTTCACCTGCTTGAAAACTTCTAGAATCTCCAGATTTTTATCTAAAGGTTTAGGTGAAATCAACCTTTGTGGAAATGGGGCAACCGGCTTGTATTGCCTTTCCGGTTCTTTCTCTTGTGGAATATTGTCTGGGCTATCATCCTCTTTGGGAATTTTCGGATCCTTAGGCTTTGGGGCCTTCACCGGATTAGATTTGTCAATTTCTTTCCCACTTCTCAAAGTGGTAATATCCTGGACATGTTCTGTATGGTGGGAGGATGAGCTTGCATCTTGTATCTCATACTGGGTCCTTGGATTAGGAAGAGGTTGAGCAGGAAGTGTGACCTTCTCTCTACTACTAAGGTGAGCTTCAACTCTAACCAGAGATGTTTTCAATTCATTAATGGCTTGATTTGAATTTTGATTGAATTTCAATTGCTCTTGCATGAACCCATCTATTTTTAGAGAATTAGTCTTGTTATACTCATTCTGGACTGATACGAGTGCACCCAACATCTCTTCTAGTGATACTTTTGGAGTGTTGTTTGCATTTGCAGTGGGTCCATTCCTCCAACTGAAGTTGGGATGGTTCTTCCAATTAGGATTATACGTGTTTGAGTTTGGAGCACCATATTGCTGTTGATAACTGTTTATGGCATTTGTTTATTCTTGTAAGATGCCTTGGACTGCTGAAATTGTGGGACAATCTGGTGTAGCATGTTGATTTCCAGCACAAATTCCACAAACAGTTTCAACTTCAGTGGAGTTGATTGTTTCTCCTTTCCTTAATTCCATGGCTTCGACCTTTCTTGTAAGGCTAGCCAACCGTGCACTTATGCTATCTTCTTCTGATAAGACATACATTCCTCCCTTTTCTTTTTGTTGGCCAGTCTTGGAATTTGTTGGTTTAGATGTGTCCCAAGATTGTGCACTTTCAGCCAATTCTTTCAGATAATCCCATGCTTCATCAGCTTCCTTATTCATGAACTCCCCATTACACATCATCTCTATAAATTGGCGCATGGATGGAATCAGTCCTTCATAGAAAAAACTTATAATCCGTCAAATTTCATAGCCATGATGTGGGCATGCGTTTAATAGGTCCTTGAACCTCTCCCAACATTGGGAAAAGGTTTCATCTTCCTTTTGGGCAAAGTTCATGATAAGGCGCTTAAGCATGTTTGTTTTGTGAGTAGGGAAGAATTTTTTTATAAATTCTCTGTGCATATCATTCCATGACCCAATTGATCTTGGCCTCAATGCATAAAGCCAACCCTTGGCTTTATCCTTAAGAGTGAAAGGGAAGAATTTAAGTCTTACTACATCTTCAGTCACATTTGCAAAGTGCATGGTGGTGATTACCTCATCAAACTCCCTAAGGTGTTGATAGGCACTTTCACTGTCTAAACCATGGAATTTAGGGAGAAGATTGATCACTCCCGGTTTCAAATCCACATTCCCTGCATTTGGTGGAAATACTATGCATGAGGGAGTGCTCGTTCTTGTAGGTTGCAAGAAATCACGTAAAGTCCTAGGTCGGGGAACATTCTCAACCACATTCTCCCCTGTTTCAGTTTGATTTTGAACCGAGTTAGGTTGATTTGCAGCCATACTTTCAGATAAAATTGGAGAATCTAGATGTCTCCTAACACGTGGCTCTCTATCAATGCCTTCTACTATCCCCCCCTTCACTTATGAGTCGGTTATTGAAATCCCAAGCCCAATGTGGCATGCAAAACCAAAAATAAGAAACAAAAAGGAAAAAGAATTCTTCCTTCTTTTTCTTTACTCTTCTCTAAGACCGAAGCACAAGGTGTCTTGCAATGGCTGGGCCAGAAGCAAAGATAGAGACCGATTTCTCCTGGTCAATAGGGGTTCAGAGAACACCCCACCCACTCTTTGAATCTTTTGAGAAAAAGTGCAGAAAAAGGAGAAAGAGGAGTAGAGATGAGAAAAGAAATCCCTGAGCACAAGGTGATCCAAGACGGCAGAGCCGACCAATAGGAATCCAGGTGGCAAAAAGGCCGACCTTTCAGAGATCCAAAAGGAGTCTCCACCCACTCTACAAGAGATGAATAAAATAAGAATGACTAGGAGAAGGAGAAGAGTAAGGTTTTAGAAGGATAGCACCTGAATTGCACTTGAAATCCTTGACTCTTCTTCAGCTTCCTAGAAATCCCTGAAAAGAAAAAAAAAGCAAATAAATAAACTAAGTTAGTCTAAAAATCTAAAAAAAAAAATCCTAAATAGATACTAATTTCAGAAATTTGTAAAAACCGTCAAAATCCCCGGCAACGGCGCCAAAAAACTTGTTCGCTTCCCCAAATGTAGGGTTGCGATGTAGCAATAAACTCGGTAAGACCGAGGTCGATCCACAGGGACTATGTAGGATCTCACAAATTCATCCACAAGTGTCTATTGAAGTCTACTAATCCGATTGATGTATAAGGTTGATATGAGTAACAAAAGCTGAATTAAATCGAGAGTAAGTAATTATAAGAGGGTACTAGGGTTTCAAGGATCCACTTGTAGCAATCCTTGATGTTCAATCCGCTGTGGTTTCTTATTCTCTCAACTAGAATCGACATTCCTGTCTGTCTAGTCGGATGATAGAACTGTTAAACCAAACAGTCTGTAATATGTAAGTTCTATGCATAAGATTCACTCAATCTAGGCTGAGCTGAGCATGCTCAATTGCATAGGTCATTCCCCTTTCCTATAGGTCCAGTTCTCAATCATAACCATCACCAAATCCTCTCACAAGACAAAGATAGATTAGGATTTGAACTAGATTCAAATCACCAGCACAGTCCTTACATATTCCAGAAAATCAACTAAAATAGAACTTTGGCCTGAAGTCCCTTTATGAAGAGCTTAGTACTAGAGCGCACTCCGATTCCTCGGAAGGTCTATACCGTTGCAAACAAATTAAGAAGATAAGTAATTCATCCAAACATCCATGAGTCATCATAAGACTAAGAAAAACTACTTAAAAACTTGCATAAACTTCAAACCTTAGTTCATAATCATGAATTCCAAACTAAAACCACTTAACTACGAATTAAGACATCTTGGATTCACTACAAGCTTCACCTCTTAGCCCTAGCTAAGAGGTTTAGCTGCTCATGATCCAAGGAAACATGAAACAACTACAAAAAGCATGAAAACAACAAAGCAGACCAAAAGGAGTTGTGAAACTCCAATCTTCACTTCTACAGCCTCCAACCTCGCTTGAACCTTTTTAGGATGCCCTAGGAACGATCCCTAGGTGTCCTCTTATAGTCTGGAGGCTCCACAACGTCGGAAAAATCGGAAATTTGCGTAACACTTACGCAGCGCAGAGAATTTCGGGAAGAAATTAGAAAGTTCTAACTCAGTACGCATGGCCGACCGGTCATGACCGGTCGGCCTCAAGTGAAAAATACTCCAGCAAGCACATCCGACCGGTCAAGACCGGTCGGACGTGTATATTAACATTCTAGCAACCCTGTCCGACCTGTCATGACCGGTCGGACGTCTTCAGTAGACCTCCAGCAGCTGTAGCCGACCGGTCAAGACCGGTCGGTCACCTTTATTTGTTCTTCAGTACCATGGCTGACCGGTCGCTGACCGGTCTGGCTTCCTTGGCCGACCGGTCATGACCGGTCGGCAGTCTTCATACTTCTTCATTTCTTCCTTTTCTTTCTTTCCTTACTTCTTTCTTTCGCTTTCTCTCTTCTTTTCTTCTTTGGTCCTCAAGTAATTGGTCCTCAAGTAATCTCCATTAGAATGATCCCAAGTGAGCTCTTTATGTCTTCAATTGAGTAGAGTCCACCCTCAATCCTGTAGTCACAAAACATGCATTGAATTAGCTTACAAACCATATAAACCTTGCACAATGAGTGATGAATTGGGGTTAGAATATGCACAATTAAGAGCTCAACACCTACCAACATCAAAGGAAGGCGGTGTGCATCACAAAGCACTGGAGGAAGTGAAAGCCAAGATGACTCCCAACGAATGTTCCAGTCACGAAGTTCAGCGAACATCCTGCGATATAAGGGCTCGCTCATCCTAGCTGTATGAGGAAGAAACTCCATGATATAACGCATGATGTCAGAGCTTGGAATGCCAGGAAGGGGTACAGGAACGGTCAAAGAAAGACGCTCCCATAGCCAGACCTGATCACAAAAAGGGAAAAGAAGTTCAGCTAGAGCCAAGCAATTCCTAACAAAGCAAGAAGAAAAAGGTGTAAAAAAGATACCTGAAGAAAGGCACAACAGCCGCGAAGGACACGAGTACGGCCCAGGGCGCAGTCAGTCAGCCCATTAAACAGCTCGGCCAAGATGAGAGAAATGATCCCCTGCCGTCGGATAGCTCGACTCATCACCTCAAAAAGCAGAGGAGTCTGGGACCTGCGCCATCCTGAGAACAGCACCTCAGCTATCAAGCAGAACATTAGTGTGTTCCGAGCAAAGGTAGAATCGGCCACACTCCGAAGACCCGAAAAAAGGTCATACAGTAAATCCAAGGAGAACACTACTTCATCCTGGACGGCGGCTGCAGGTCGAACAAGATAGGGGATCCCGAACCAGTTCTGCGGTGTGGCAGTCTTCGGCAATGTCCTCGGCGAGAAATACTGAGTATAATCCCAAGATAGGCCTGTCAAGCGGGCAAGCTCCTCCAAAGAGGGTCCCATCTCCATATCGTTGAATGCGAACAAGTTCAACGAAGGGACCCAATCAATCAAAGCAGCTCCGAGCATCCTCCAATCAATGTCAACTCTAGCCATATGGATCAGACTGCCGAAGCCATAGGACTCCAAATCCTGAATCTTATAAGCTAACAAACCATCAAGCCAAGCAAGCAGCCGTGGCGAACAAGAAGGACGAGGAAGCAGATGACAAGTCCTCACTGGTACCCCCTCCAGAACAAAAGGCCCAGAAATCGATGACAGCTCATCGAGGATCCGAAGATCAACGGGCGAAGGAGAAGGAAAAGCTGGAACCTCTGCAGACTTGACAGCCCCTGACCTACCCTCAGTAACGGCTATGTCTGATATAGTCGCATCACTATCTGAAACTGTCATAACCTCAGCCGCATGGGAAGACTCGCCCACCTCATGAATAGAGTGCGCGAAAGACCGACGATCAGGAGAAGGGTGACACTCTCCATCAAAAGGGCTATCAGTGAAGATCACACCACACATCGTGGCATCCTGGCCAATTTGACCATCAAAGAATGCATTTGAACCATCAAGAAGGGTCCCGGCCACCCCGATCAAAGGATCAACGGTCAGATCTGGACCTACGGCCCTCTCCAACAGGAAATCATGAATCCAGTAATCGTCCTCGCCGATCAAAGGGATCATCGAGGCATCCACATCGTCCATCATCAGGGGGATATCATCAATGATCACATCAAGTCCACCCAAACAAGTATGCCGCACATCTCGGCCCTCATCAAGAGCATCCAAACCGTCAAAGGTATCTCTGAACTATTCATACCGTCCAGACATGAGATCAGCCCATCTATGTCCATCATACCCCCATCACCACCATCAATCACATCATCCATATGGCCCACACTCAAGGGATGCATAGCCTCACCAATGTCCCATCTCATCATCACATCCATACCATCCATTCCTCCCATGAGGAAAGACCCATTCAAATTAGAAATTTCAGCATGGTTGCCATTCATGGGGCCATTCAAAGCTCCACCAACCGCTATCCCTAACCCCTCATCAATGCCCCCAATCAATGCTCCATCTCCACCATTTACTAAAGAAAGCCCTCCATCATTAAAGCCTTCAACATTTTCTGAAGTGTGGGACCCACCATGAACAACCCCCACAGCCCCTAAATCTCCACCATCCATTGCCCAAGAAAGGACAAAGCAAGATGAGGACAAAATGAAGAGAAAAGACAAGGAGGAAAGAAGATTCATGGCTGAAATTGAATGGTCTAGTACAGAGAATGTCCGAGCACGAGCCAGCCCAAGCCGCACAAGAGGCGAGCTTACGGACGCGCTCCCTCTCTCTCCTCGGGATTGGCTCCATGGTTCTTGATAGGTGAGGCTGACAATCCACATCAGCAGATGGCACCCTGAGGGCCGCCCAAGGCTCCAGTCCCTTTCAGATTTCGATTGAGGTTGATCAATCATCTAGAAGGTACCCCACCGGTCTAATCACGAAGCACTGCGGCCAGAATGTGTCTGATCAAGTCAAAGAGAGGGAAAGATGATCAAGAGGGGGCCACAAACGATATGAGCCATTCGAGGACCAGATTATTATGATCCAAACCATGGAAGAACTCGCATGGGTAATCAAATAGTAAGACCAAGGGTTTGATCATCAAAGGAAGGGTCAGAATCCAAGATCTGATCATCAAGTGGACCCACAAGGCCAAGACAGGCGATCCGAGACCTTCAAGTCATCATCCACACCATGAGAAGCTTTCTTAGCCTCACGAATCATAAAAAAGAGGTGCTCCAAAGTAAAGCTGAGGTCTCAAGTGGGCCCACAGGGCCGAAGCTATCAATCTGAGCCATTCAAAGACTAGATCAGTATGATCTAAACCATGAAAAAGCTTACACAAGTCATAAAGCAGCAAGATCAAAGGCTTGATCATCAAGAAAGAAGGCCGGAATCCAAGATCTGATCATCAAGTGGGCCCACAGGGCCAAATCAAGCAATCTAAACCATTCAAGTCATCATCCATGCAGTTAAGAAGTCTCATCTTCCACAAATCATTAAGGAACGAGTCAAAGGTCAAAACATCCAGACATCATCAAGGAATTTGAGACAAGTCAAAGATTGTATATTCATTCAGAAGATTTTACAAAAGAGGGTAAAAGCCAAAAGAAAAAGGTCATCCATCAAGTAAGCTGAATACAAAAGCAGGCTACAAGTCACCAACATAGTCGTCGTCGTCCCTCCTCTCGTCCCGCTCCCGACGGTAAAGATCCATCAAAGGAGCAGTCACCGAGCCTCCAGCATATCTGCGACGGCCCCCTGGAACATAGAGTGAAGGAAGCAGAGGCCCCTAACCGTACAGCAAATACCACTCATCATAGTCACGATCTGGGATCGTGAAACGAAACCCGAGCTGGCCCGCAAGAGCATCAGCCATCTCGCCAGCAGGGATCTGAGCAGCTGGAGGAGGTGCAGAACAGGGGACCCGAGCCACCCTAGTGACCTGCCGAAGGAGCCTCTCACCCAGATACCACTGAAATGATTCAGCGTCAGAAAGCATGATACGGAGACATGAAGCATCATATGCCTCTACACGCTGAGGAGTGTAATAAAGAGGGAAGCTGGCATACGACATCCGAGCGAGCTACAGCAAATGAGGTGACCACGGTCAATTACAGTACAGAGCAAGGGATAACGAAAGCGAGATACTTACATCATCAACGGTCAACCCGTCTATGTCAGTGCGCCAATTGTCCCCAGAAACTTGGGAATTCTGCTGACGGTTTTGTTGGTGCCAGTACATGTGGCGATATAAAGATGGCTCAATATCGTCCCGCATCCTCGGCGCGAGATGGGAAAAATGGTCATAAAAGTAAGTCTGGGTAAAAGCACACCTAATGATCAGAGAGAGAAAGAAGGCAAATGTCTCCAAGAAAGGTGAATGAAAGAAATACCTCGACGACAGGCCAAAAACCAGTATAGGACCGGCTATTCCGACAAGTCTTATCCAGACCCTGGAAAATATGAATCAGGATAGCCCCGTTCCAATTGTAGGGGTGGTGTAGATCCTCAACCAAGCGAAGAAATTTAGGATCGACCCTCTCATTGGCGTGGCAGAGAAGGAAGGACCCAAAGGCGTAAGTGATCATGGCCCGTACTTTGTGGAGGGCCTCTCGCTCGGTAGTGGGGATGACGGAGGCAAAAGTGTTGTAGAACCATCGCATCTTTACTTGATGGCCTTGGAATTCATCCTCGGGTGGGACATCACCGACAAGCCGTAGCCAGTCAGTGGAAGTAATGGGAGCCAGAGAGCTGACTTGGGGAACAACTGCCCCATGAAACGGAAAGCCTATTTGCATATAAATATCCAGGGGAGTTATTCCCCATTCACCACAAGGGAGCTGAAAGGTGTGGGTCTCGTCCCACCATCTCTCGCAAAGGGCCGCGAGCATCATGCGGTTGGCACTGTTGTTATGAAAACATAAGGTGAGGAGGCCAGCAAAGGGAGTACCAGCCGATACTCGTTCAAGCAAGGGCTGTGGATCCTTCACCCAGTTGTCCCAGTGATCCCTGGTACCTCGACCCTTGATAGCGGGAAGAGGCTGGTGCTCCATAGCCAAGGAACACATGTGGTCCCCTCGGCGGATGATGAAGGCAGGATCATTCTCGTCAATCACTCGACGACCTCTGGTACCGTCCGCCATTGAATCCTACAAGCTAGGCAAGGTAAGTCCCTCTCCCTTACCCATTAAAATCCAAATTATCATCCAGGAAACCCATGAGAGTGGACTCACATTCAAATGCAAGATCTAAAGTCCAACTCCATGTATCACCTAGGATATGTGCTGGGCCCATTGGAGAAAGCAAGGCCCACCTTAAAGAAGGTTGCATGGCATACCTTATGCAAGGAAAGTCCATCATCCAAGGACACATTTTGGACAACAAATGCACTCAAGTACCATGAGATCAACGAAGGATAAGAATCCTACTTCACATGAGAAATCTCTCTTCAAAGTCCACATGTGGCCAAGGATTGGTCCACTTTTTATGCTAAGGCCATGATTCTCACTTAAGATGTTTCCATCTTTTTACATATGTACATGGACAAGTGGAGAATAGGAGGGAAATGGGCCCCCAAGAGCAACCCAAATGCCTCATCTCAATGGATTGGAGGGAGCACATAGCCCACTTGAAGGACATGAAGACCCATTCATGGGTTAACCATGGGCACCCCTATGTGCACCATCTTGATGAAAGCTTTGACCATGAGAGCACAACATGGAGGTCTACCCACAAACATATGAATCAAAGAAGCTAGTGGTAAAAGTTGATGCACATAGCCCACATGAGGAATCAAAGTTGGAAATGCCCATGTAAGGGCAAGTTTGGGCAACTTATGTGCACCAATTTCTTTACAAGAAAGGGAGACCATTTGAGCACAAGAGGGCATGGCTTGATGGGTCACCCAACCATCATGAAAATGGTTAAGAATGGTATACATAGCCCACTTGAAGATCAAAATCCAAAATGCCCCAAAGCATGAGACAAAATTGGGCAACTTATGGGTATCATTCTTTCTCACAAATTGGAAGAAAAATCACTCATATTTGAGAATGATGGTGGATGACCCACCAAGCCCCTCCAAAGGAAGTTCAAGTAGCTATGGTTGCATAGATAGCTCACTTGAAGGAGGATCACCCATTTGAGATTGATAACATCTAAGGAAATTCTTGAGGACCACTTTCCTCCCACAAGAAAAACCATTTGAACCTAGTAAGATTGTTGGAACAACTCATTCATGGGACTTGTAGATGATCAAGTAACTCAAGTCCTCCATCCATCAAAAGGAAGAGCATGAAAGAAAAAAAAATCCTACATGGACAAAGTGTAGTGGTGCACACATGGTCAAAAGAAATCCAAGCTTCAACGAAGGCCCAAAAGCCCATCCATATGAAAAAACTCCAAGGAACCCACCACACTTTGCACAAGGATGTACATCATAATCAAGAGATGGTGGAAGATTTGGGCTACTTGTCCATAAAGGCCCAACTAAGAAATCTAGCCCACTTGAGATCCAAGTGAAGAATGGGCTAGTCACTTTTGTCCATACACATGTGAAGAAAGATGGGGCCACCCAAAGTGAGCCCCATGAGCCCAAAACTTGAGGTGGGCCCTACCATGCCCATGGGCCCAAAACCTTGGAAAGAAAATGGAAAAGAAAAAGAAAGCTCCAAAGGAAATGACAAGAACAAGAAAGCATGAGGGAGCCCAAAATGAAGCATTGGGCCCATCAAATACACCTAGGGCCATGACTTCACTTTGAGCCCATTTGATACATATGAAAAGAGGCCCAACTCGCATGGAAAAGATAGTATATTTTGCCATGCACACTTGATGGACATGGCAAAATTACCCTTTACATACACATAAAGGGAGTGTGAAAAAAAAAAAGAGAAAAGGAAAAGTGAAATGGAAGGCTTGCAAGGTCCTTCTCCATGCACCACCTTTGAAATAGATTGGAGATCTAGAAAATTGCCAAATATACTTGGGCCCACCTTCACTCCTTTTGGAATAGCTACATGGAAAAAGAAAAGAGTCATGAGAAGAGACAATGAAGAAGGAAAAGGACAAGAAAGAGAAAGGGAGTGGTCCATACCTTTACTACTCGCCAAAGAGGGACCACCTGGCTATCCCAAAACTTCTCTAAGGCCCACCACTTGAGAGAAGCAAAGTGTAATACCCCAAGTTTTCGAAAATAATTAAATTAACAAATCAGTTAATTAATAAATTATGTAGATTATTGTAAATTAATAAATTGTAGGGAATTCATGTAGGATTCTTTACTAAATTTGCTCAACACAAGCCCTAGATCAGTGTAGGAGTGGTAGGTTTATCAAAACTCACCATAAATACAAAAAAAAAAAAATATCATTGATTAAACTTAATCCATATAGACGACTTTAAGTATACCAATTTCTGACGATCTGTTTCATGTAAAACTTCATATAATAGTTTAGAGACCTAATCTAACCATACACGTCAAATTTCAGCCCTCCGATCATCCTACAAGTACCCTAATCAGAAATCAGGCCATAAGTGGGCCATCTAAACTCGGAACTGCACCAAATTTTGTGTCACATCCTAGAATTATGTGGCCTACATGATGGTCGGAGTAGATTTGTCATATAAATCACGGTGGAGCCCACGTGCATCGCGTGCACTACACGCGCGCGGTCAAACCGCGTTGACCGCGTAAGTCGAAGACGCGGGGCGTCTTCTTCTTCCTTTTCTTTCGGCCGCAGCAACAGCGAACGGCGCTGTTCGTCTGGGCTGTCCACGATGCTTATTTGTGGGCCACGTTTCACACATCTAAACCGTCCATTCTTTTAGTCTCCCCGACGCTCATAAAACCCTCAAGTTTCTCGATCGATAGTGATGTATCCGATCTTTTCCAAATTTCCTTTCGAACCAAAGAATCCCAAGATCCTGTCCGTTGCTGTGCATGGACGGACCAGAATCCTTCCGGGTATTCGTGTGGGCCCAACCTAGGTCCCCAACGGGTGTCATGTGTTAAAGACCTTCATAAAGGAATAGTGTCATTCTCCAACTCAAACAGCGAAACCGGTGTTCCGTAAACGCTGACCGTCCAAACCTCCGGTTTGCGGGTTGTATGGCGTTGATCTAGACCGTTCATCTTCCTCCAGATGGATTTCCGACTCTAACTGGGAATCCACCCAAATGTTTCACAGCTGTACGGCGGCGTCATCTTTCCCTTGCATAGGATGTAAACCACCTCAAACCGGACCGTTCCTTCTTCGTGTCCTCCCTGTTTACGGCTCCAAAACACTATAAAAAAACTCCCTGACTCCTCCCTGTTCCTCGTCAGATAGAGTAGTGAGAGAAAGAGAGAGAGAGAGAGAGAGAGAGAGAGAGAGAGAGAGAGAGAGAGAGACGTTAGAGAGAGAGAGAAAGAAGAAGAAGGAGCAACGTTAGAGAGACGCTGCTGTTTGCTCCTTCCACTGCTGGAGCAATTTTCCAGCAGCAGCAGGTAGAAGAAGAAGGAGAAGAAGAGAAAGAAGAAGGAAAGAAAAAAAAAGAGTGAGTCCTTCTCATATTTTTTTTCATATAGTTCTAGTTTTTTTTTCTTAAATTTTGGTTATATATAATTTAAGATTTTTCGTTTTAGATGTTTAAACTTGATTTTGTTTGGTTAGATTTGTGAATAATTGAGTTATATTAATTATATCTGCTTATAAATTATGTTTATAAGATCTGTTTATGAATTATCCTCTTTTGTTATTTTTTTTCTTTGTTTTGTGAAGCTGATACCCGATTAAAGTGGTATATGTGTGAGCTTAATTTTAAATTATCTTGGAAAGATGTTTTGGAGTGTTGATTTTGTTCATGCATAACACGACTTGAGAACTCCAGTTATTACCGTAGGGTGAGCACCCTGGTGTGTGCAATAGGCCCATTGATGATTGTGTGGGTGAGCACCCAGGTGTGTGCAACAGTCCCTGGTTGAGCGCCCTGTGTGTGCAATATACCCTTCTGATAGTCCATCGATTGTGGACGGGTTGGTTGAGCTCCCTGGTGTGTGCAAGATACCATACTAGCGTACCCGGTGGATATCAGATGATGTTAGCAGGTTGGGTGAGTTCCCTGGTGTGTACAAGAGACCAACTCTGTAATTGTGAAAGTGTAGGCCCGACTATAAACTGGCCCTGGATGTTCTACTGATAACCGTACCGAGATTGTTGAAGCATACTTGCATCCCATGCATCACGTGCATGTTTAAGAGAGTTTTGGTGGTGAAATAACTGTTGGTATTGTAATGATTTGTACGTCAATAGTTAAGTGATTTTCTATGTCGAATTACATGTGCTAAACTATATGAGAATGCTCACCGGCTTTTATAGCTGACGCAGTGTTATGCGATTAACCGTAGTGACAGGTGATGATTTAGAGGACTTTGAAGAAGCGGTTCCAGATGAGGAAATACTCTAGAAGATTTTTATTTGAATTAGTTATTTGATTTTTGGTTTGAAAGCATCGATGTAATAAGGCCCATTAGATGGCCATTAGTTTAGACAGTTTGGAACAATTTCATAAACACGTTGATTATGGTTTAATTTTCAAAGTTGGTTTATTTTTATTCCATATATTTGGTACCTTGTGAATGGAAAGGATAAAAGTTTCAGTTGTAATTATGAAGGATTCATTCATAACACCCTTGATTTCGAGATTTGAGTTATATACTCGAGTGTCGAATTTTAGGGGCGTTACAGTTGGTATCAGAGAATAGGAATGAGATAAACTGTGCCTTGGGGAAAGAGTCCACTAAAATTTTTGGATATAGGGTAGCTTCATGAATGTAGAAACTCTAAACATAGGCTCCCAAACACTTCTAGGATAGTCGTTAAACTTAGACACATGTACCTAGGTACCATGAGAAGTGAATCCCCACATTAGTGAGCGTCTTGCTAAATCATAAGTAATCGAAATTAAAAATTTTAAACCTCTATGATCTTTCTCAGGGTTATAAGGGCATTCCCACGAAATCACAACAAGTGGATTGACCAAAAATCGATATTTTTGAATTTTCCTTGATTTTCACCTGTAGGACTGAAATTATGGACCAGATTCATACCTATGATTACACCTGACATAATACAAGTCTAAAATTTTTGTAAATTTTTCTGAAGGTTAAAAACATACCCATTGATATCCCTGTAAAATTTCAGAACAAACGGAATTGTAGAAAAATTCTAAATATTCTAGTAGTAGTCTAAGAAACATGAAATCTGCTGCTGGACAGCAACATATTACTACCTTTACCAGGGAGAAAATCTAAGAATTATTAGGTATTTTGAGCTGAAAATTTTTCTGATGATACATCTTGAAGTCAGTAACATCTGTTCAAAATTTCAAGTCGATTGGATATATGGTTTTGTAGGAATAAATTGTAGAGTAACTGCCTGTCCAGCCATCCGATTTTCTTCCAAACCTCCATCAAACAAAAAAAAAATATATGGAGTGACATAACCTATCTAGACCAAAGGATGAATAACATAGCTACTAATACTAAAACACTTCATACGTGTATACTTAGACGAGTAATACTTTAAGGAGTACTAAAGCTGTTTTTCATTAAATGTAGATCATGCCACCAAAAAGGAAAAGTCAAGCTACTCCACCTACGCCCGACGTAACAGGTGACGGACAATCAATAGAGGGACTATACAACATTTTAGGGGACATAGCATCTCTCCTCCGTCAACAAGTGCAGGCAACGAGTAACATTATAAATCAGCGCCAAACACCGACTCCACAAGGCAGTGGGGGGGGAGATGTATTAGAGAGATTCAGAAGACTTCGACCACCCGTCTTTAAAGGACAAGCTGATTATCTGGAAGCAGACAATTGGAAGAATCAAATGGAAAAACTCTTCGACGGAATGAGGTGTACCGATGAAGACAGAGTGGTCTTAGCAGTATACATGTTAGAAGGAGAAGCAGATCACTGGTGGAAGGCAACCAAAAGAGCAGCCTCTGCAAACACAATATGGACATGGGAGAAATTTTGTGAGAAATTTGACCAGAAATATTTTCCCGAAAGTGTAAAGGACAGAAAGGTGGCCGAATTTATGAATTTAGAACAAGGGAATCTTACTGTCGGCCAATATGAAGCTAAGTTCACTGAATTATCGCGTTTTGCACCCCATCTCATTCCTGATGATAAACAAAAGGCGAAAAAGTTCGTTCAAGGATTGAAGACTCCCCTCCGTACCAGAGTAGTCCCTTTCGAGCTTCAAAAATACTCCAAGGTCGTAAACAAAGCACTGGTCATCGAACAAGATTTTGAAGACATTATGAAAAATCGTGAACCAAAGAGAGGGGTGGGCACTAAGCAGAAAATGATATCAGAATATCCTGCAAATCAGGAGAAAAGACAAAGGACTACACCGGCAGTACCTCCAGCACACCCTCAACAACGACAAAACTTTTCGGTCACATGCTATAATTGCGGTATAGAAGGGCACATATCACGTACTTGCCCCCAACCCCGTCGTCAACCACAAGATCAGAAACCTGGACAACAAACTCAGGCAAGGATGCAACCATTTGATTTGACACCCAAAACCTCGCAGCTAAAGCCACCCTACCCCCAGACTCAAGTAAGGCCGCAACCACAACAACAAACAAGGCAGAACGGTCAAGCGGTACGTCAGACAACACAAGGGAGGGTCTTTGCTGTAGCTCCTCCAGAAGACGAACCAGAAGAAAATCTTGATGCCGATGTAGCCGCGGACAGGAATATGGTGGAAGGTACTTTACTCATTTATGCCTCTCCGGTGAAAACTTTATTTGATTCCGGCGCCTCTCATTCATTTATCTCCACATCTATCGTCAAATTATTAGGCTTACCTACTGCACAGTTAATAGAAAAACTTGTGGTGGCTACACCCGTGGGGAAATCAGTAGTCTTAAGTCAAGTGTGTAAATCTTGTCCCATCACCATTGGGGAATGGAAACTATTGGCCGATTTAGTTGTAATGGAAATGAAAGGGTTCGAAATGATTTTGGGCATGGATTTCCTTGCTGCGTTTCATGCCAAAATCGATTGTTTCAAGAAAACAGTAACGTTCTCAGTCCCCGGACAACCGAGCGTACAATTCCATGGAAGTAAAGAATGGAATGAATTAGGGAACTTAGCAATCCTTATAGATGATGAAACCCAAAAGGGCGGCATGGATCACATCCCTATCGTGAACGAATTTCACGAAGTATTTCACGAAGTGCTGACATTACCACCTCGTCGGGAAATAGACTTCTGTATCGACCTGCTGCCGGGAACTACGCCTATATCGATTCCACCATACCGAATGGCACCTGTTGAGTTAAAAGAATTAAAAGATCAACTCGAACAACTACTAGAGCAAGGCTTTATTCGACACAGTGTCTCACCATGGGGAGCACCTGTGCTGTTTGTGAAGAAGAAGGACGGTAGCCTACGACTCTGTATTGATTATAGGAAGATAAACAAAGCCACCATAAAAAATAAATACCCTCTGCCCAGAATTGACGATCTATTCGACCAATTGAGGGGAGCCCAGTACTTCTCCAAGATTGACTTACGATCAGGGTACCACCAACTTCGTATCAAGGAGGAAGATATACCTAAGACCGCTTTTAGGACACGTTACGGACATTATGAATTTCTAGTGATGCCGTTCGGACTGACGAATGCCCCCGCAGTATTTATGGACTTAATGAATCGGGTTTTCAAACCCTACCTGGACCAATTCGTCATAGTGTTTATAGATGACATCTTGATTTACTCGAAGTCGCGAGAAGAACATGAGGAACATCTGCGAATTTGTCTGCAAACCCTTAAGGATCATCAATTGTATGCAAAATTTGAGAAGTGCGATTTCTGGCAAAGGGAAGTGAAATTCCTGGGCCACGTAGTGTCGGAAAAAGGAATATTGGTTGATCCTTCTAAAGTTGAAGCAGTGGTGAAATGGGAGCAGCCCACGAATGCGTCAGAAGTTCGCAGCTTCCTGGGACTAGCAGGATATTACAGAAGGTTCATTGAGGGGTTTTCAAAGATAGCAAAACCATTGACTCACTTAATTGGTAAGTGGGTACCATTCCGATGGGAAGATGAGCAAGAGAAAGCCTTTCGTGAGTTAAAAAAAAAACTGACGACTGCTCCAGTGCTCACAATACCGGTCGAAGGAGAGAAGTTCGTGGTATATACCGATGCGTCCTACCAAGGATTAGGATGCGTCCTTATGCAAGGAGGTAAAGTTATCGCTTATGCATCGAGGCAACTAAAGAATCACGAAAGAAACTACCCGACTCATGATTTAGAATTAGCAGCAGTGGTGTTTGCCCTAAAGATATGGAGGCATTATCTATACGGAGAGCAGTTTGAGCTTTATACAGATCACAAGAGCTTGAAGTATCTGTTCGATCAGAAGGAACTCAACATGCGTCAGAGGCGATGGGTAGAATATTTAAAGGATTTCTATTTTGATATTTGTTACCACCCAGGCAAGGCAAATGTGGTAGCCGACACATTAAGTAGGAAGAATCATCGACTTGCAGCTTGTATGACCATAAAGGAATGGAGGATGATAGATGCTATAAAGAATTATGACTTTGAACTAAAGTCGGGAGGAGAAAATTCCTATCTTAGCAGCTTAGTAGTCCGACCAACACTGGTAAACAAGGTTATAGAAGCGCAGAAACATGATACATGTTTACAAGCTAAAATCACGGAAGCACCAAAAGGAGATACACTCAATTGGAATATCGGAACTGACGGAGGAATTAGACACCAAGGAAGATTATGCGTCCCGGACATTACAGAATTAAAGGAGGAAATATTGAGTGAGGCACACCGATCAAAATTTACCATCCATCCGGGAAGCACAAAAATGTACCGCGACATACGAAGACAATATTGGTGGAATAACCTGAAAAGAGACGTAGCAGAATTCGTATCTAAATGCCTCACATGTCAACGAGTGAAGACTGAGCATCAGAAACCATCAGGGTTGTTACAACCATTACCTATCGCTCAGTGGAAATGGGAGCATATTACGATGGATTTCGTGACAGGATTTCCGAAAACCCAGGGAAACCACGATGCGATATGGGTAATTGTCGATAGACTAACCAAATCTGCACATTTTATACCGATCTGTATGTCATACTCGATGGATAAATTGTGTAAACTTTATATCAAGGAAATAGTACGACTGCATGGAATCCCTGTATCGATTGTTTCCGACCGTGATTTAAGATTCACGTCTAGATTCTGGAAAACCTTTCAGAAAGCAATGGGAACTACACTCGATTATAGTACGGCCTTTCACCCTCAGACTGACGGACAGACAGAGCGGGTAAACCAAATACTCGAGGATATGCTTCGGTTATGCGCCCTAGATTTCAAAGGAAGTTGGGATGAGCACCTACCCTTAATTGAATTCGCATATAATAACAGTTATCAGGCCAGCATCGAAATGGCGCCATACGAAGCTCTTTATGGAAGACCCTGCCGATCACCGAGCTGTTGGGCCGAGGTCGGAGAAAAATGTCTACTCGGGCCAGAATTAGTACAAGAAACCTCGGAGAAAGTACACATCATAAGAGACCGAATCCGCACAGCACAGAGTCGACAGAAGAGTTACGCCGACAATCGCAGAAAAGAATTGGAATTTTTCGAAGGACAGCATGTATTTTTAAAGGTCTCTCCTATGAAAGGGGTAATGCGATTTGGAAAGAAAGGAAAACTTGCACCCCGATACATTGGACCTTTTGAAATATTGGAAAAGGTGGGAAAAGTAGCATACCGACTAGCTCTACCTCCACAATTATCGAGCGTGCATAATGTATTTCACGTGAGTATGTTGCGAAGATATGAAAGAGACGCATCCCATGTGATTGATTGGCAACCATTAGAAATACGGGAAGACGTTACCTATATAGAGCAACCGATACGAATTTTGGACCGAAAGGACCAAATACTCCGAACCAAAACGATTTCCCTGATCAAGGTTCAGTGGAGTAATCATGGAGAAGACGAAGCCTCGTGGGAACGAGAAGACGAAATCAAAGGAAAGTACCCACAGCTATTCGACCAATAAGGTAAATTCGAGACGAAATGTTTTTCATTTTGGTGCGAAGCACTTCATATTTGCATTCCATATATACATTCGATTATACATTTCATTATATTGTGAAACACTTTAACTTACCTTAAAATAAATTTCGGGACGAAATTTCCTTAAGGAGGGAAGAATGTAATACCCCAAGTTTTCGAAAATAATTAAATTAACAAATCAGTTAATTAATAAATTATGTAGATTATTGTAAATTAATAAATTGTAGGGAATTCATGTAGGATTCTTTACTAAATTTTCTCAACACAAGCCCTAGATCAGTGTAGGAGTGGTAGGTTTATCAAAACTCACCATAAATACAAAAAAAAAAAATATCATTGATTAAACTTAATCCATATAGACGACTTTAAGTATACCAATTTCTGACGATCTGTTTCATGTAAAACTTCATATAATAGTTTAGAGACCTAATCTAACCATACACGTCAAATTTCAGCCCTCCGATCATCCTACAAGTACCCTAATCAGAAATCAGGCCATAAGTGGGCCATCTAAACTCGGAACTGCACCAAATTTTGTGTCACATCCTAGAATTATGTGGCCTACATGATGGTCGGAGTAGATTTGTCATATAAATCACGGTGGAGCCCACGTGCATCGCGTGCACTACACGCGCGCGGTCAAACCGCGTTGACCGCGTAAGTCGAAGACGCGGGGCGTCTTCTTCTTCCTTTTCTTTCGGCCGCAGCAACAGCGAACGGCGCTGTTCGTCTGGGCTGTCCACGATGCTTATTTGTGGGCCACGTTTCACACATCTAAACCGTCCATTCTTTTAGTCTCCCCGACGCTCATAAAACCCTCAAGTTTCTCGATCGATAGTGATGTATCCGATCTTTTCCAAATTTCCTTTCAAACCAAAGAATCCCAAGATCCTGTCCGTTGCTGTGCATGGACGGACCAGAATCCTTCCGGGTATTCGTGTGGGCCCAACCTAGGTCCCCAACGGGTGTCATGTGTTAAAGACCTTCATAAAGGAATAGTGTCATTCTCCAACTTAAACAGCGAAACCGGTGTTCCGTAAACGCTGACCGTCCAAACCTCCGGTTTGCGGGTTGTATGGCGTTGATCTAGACCGTTCATCTTCCTCCAGATGGATTTCCGACTCTAACTGGGAATCCACCCAAATGTTTCACAGCTGTACGGCGGCGTCATCTTTCCCTTGCATAGGATGTAAACCACCTCAAACCGGACCGTTCCTTCTTCGTGTCCTCCCTGTTTACGGCTCCAAAACACTATAAAAAAACTCCCTGACTCCTCCCTGTTCCTCGTCAGATAGAGTAGTGAGAGAAAGAGAGAGAGAGAGAGAGAGAGAGAGAGAGACGTTAGAGAGAGAGAGAAAGAAGAAGAAGGAGCAACGTTAGAGAGACGCTGCTGTTTGCTCCTTCCACTGCTGGAGCAATTTTCCAGCAGCAGCAGGTAGAAGAAGAAGGAGAAGAAGAGAAAGAAGAAGGAAAGAAAAAAAAAGAGTGAGTCCTTCTCATATTTTTTTTCATATAGTTCTAGTTTTTTTTTCTTAAATTTTGGTTATATATAATTTAAGATTTTTCGTTTTAGATGTTTAAACTTGATTTTGTTTGGTTAGATTTGTGAATAATTGAGTTATATTAATTATATCTGCTTATAAATTATGTTTATAAGATCTGTTTATGAATTATCCTCTTTTGTTATTTTTTTTCTTTGTTTTGTGAAGCTGATACCCGATTAAAGTGGTATATGTGTGAGCTTAATTTTAAATTATCTTGGAAAGATGTTTTGGAGTGTTGATTTTGTTCATGCATAACACGACTTGAGAACTCCAGTTGTTACCGTAGGGTGAGCACCCTGGTGTGTGCAATAGGCCCATTGATGATTGTGTGGGTGAGCACCCAGGTGTGTGCAACAGTCCCTGGTTGAGCGCCCTGTGTGTGCAATATACCCTTCTGATAGTCCATCGATTGTGGACGGGTTGGTTGAGCTCCCTGGTGTGTGCAAGATACCATACTAGCGTACCCGGTGGATATCAGATGATGTTAGCAGGTTGGGTGAGTTCCCTGGTGTGTACAAGAGACCAACTCTGTAATTGTGAAAGTGTAGGCCCGACTATAAACTGGCCCTGGATGTTCTACTGATAACCGTACCGAGATTGTTGAAGCATATTTGCATCCCATGCATCACGTGCATGTTTAAGAGAGTTTTGGTGGTGAAATAACTGTTGGTATTGTAATGATTTGTACGTCAATAGTTAAGTGATTTTCTATGTCGAATTACATGTGCTAAACTATATGAGAATGCTCACCGGCTTTTATAGCTGACGCAGTGTTATGCGATTAACCGTAGTGACAGGTGATGATTTAGAGGACTTTGAAGAAGCGGTTCCAGATGAGGAAATACTCTAGAAGATTTTTATTTGAATTAGTTATTTGATTTTTGGTTTGAAAGCATCGATGTAATAAGGCCCATTAGATGGCCATTAGTTTAGACAGTTTGGAACAATTTCATAAACACGTTGATTATGGTTTAATTTTCAAAGTTGGTTTATTTTTATTCCATATATTTGGTACCTTGTGAATGGAAAGGATAAAAGTTTCAGTTGTAATTATGAAGGATTCATTCATAACACCCTTGATTTCGAGATTTGAGTTATATACTCGAGTGTCGAATTTTAGGGGCGTTACACAAAGAACCACCAAGAGGAGAGAGAAAACTTTAAGAAAGAGAGAGTATGAGAGAGAGAAGAGAGAGATTGCACGTTGAATGGGGTAAGGGTGCCCCATGTTATATAGAAAAGGGGGGTGCACCCCTTTACCCAACCCACCAAAGAGACCAGGGGTCAGGGGCGGTCCGGGCGGGGCCCAGGGGGCCATCCTACCCTCCACCTAGGTGAAATGTGTTAATGCACTTTTCCGTGGCTTACTAGTGCACCTTGTTTGTCAATCACTTACATCAGTGAGTCTAGTGTCGGTTGAGCCCAATGAAGACGAAGACCGAAGACTCAAGACGGACCGGCTGCATCAAGGAAGAAGATTCAGGTAAAAGTGATGCCTTGGTGCCTTAACCTTGACCAAAACCAACCCCTTTGTTTCCCTGATGACCTTGACCATATTAGGAATCATTTTGTCATCATAGATTGGCCCTAGGTGTCCCAATTGATCATCCTAACCATGGCCAAAATGGATAGGCTGAAACATGAGGAGTTCAGCTAATATGAGGGGAGAACCAGGCTGGTCCGACCGGTCAAGACTGGACAGCCAGCAGCCTTGCTGCATTTGCAAATGGACAGCCGACCGGTCAAGACCGGTCGGCCTTCTCACATCAGGGAGGTCAGCAGGCACTGCCGATCAGTCTTGACCGGTCGGCCTGGAGTTCTCTATCGTCCAGCAAGGGGGTCCGACCGGTCATGACCGGTCAGCCTGAAGTCTTCAGGGCTGTCCAGCAAAGGGGTCTGACCGGTCGGCCTGGGTATCCTTGCAAGCCTTCAGCTAGTGGATCCGACCGGTCGGGACCGGTCGGGTCAGGTTGGCTAAGAGCCATTTTATGCCCGTTTTATGACCGTTGGAGCCCTCTTTTTTTACATATAGAGCTCCGTTTTTTGGCATTGCAGAGGGATTTTTGGGGAGTGAAGCCACCATTGTAGGAGGTCTTTTGAGGCTCATTCATTGACCTATGCAAGGCATCTTCCTTGTGCTTTAACACAAGATTAGAGCATTCCAAGCTCATGAAGAAGATGACCTTCATCCCCTCTTGATCTCTAGAGTTTGGAAGCTTTTTGATTGGCAAATCCTTGTCCAATACTCTAAGATGAGATCGTTGTAGGTAAGAGACTCTAGGCAACCCATTCCCATTAGTTGTAGAGCTCTCAAACCTATCCTCCTAGCACCTTAAGCATCTCAAAGGCATCGCATGCAAGATGTTTGATCGAGTGTGGCTGAGGCATTGACGACGCAACGGCGACACGATCATGGGAGCAAGGGAAGCTGATTGAAGCACGGGAGAGCGGAGATCAAGCAACCCAATTCGGCGCTAAACAAGGGGCTCATCCGACAAATAGGTTGTCTTATTTGAGATTCCATTTTAGAGTTTGTTTGTTGAACTCAACCTAGGGACGTTAGCCATTCCTTGGCCCGTCAGCCGGGCCTAAACTAAGTCTTCAAGGGGGAGCCTCCGACACGGGAGTAAACGTGTGTTAGGTTGAGAGTTAGCCTATATCTAAAACTTCGGGTACGGTTGTGAGGTGAACTGGTAAAACCTCCATGTAAAGGTTAAGAGGTGAACCTCATTTAAAACCTCCGATAGTGAATGCCGGTGTGCTCAAAGGGGTTGAGTACTTGAACTGGGAGTGGAGTAGACAAATAGTCGAACCACTATACATCCTTGCGTTTGTGATTGTTCTTGAGCACATTTATATCTTTGCATTGTTAGTTTAATTGCTTAATTATGAATGCTTGATAGGAATGAATGCTAGGCACTTATTAGGCTCATCCACACACAAGATGTACCTTCACTACTTGTGTAGACTTGAGCTCATTGATCCACTCTCATAAGTCTACACAAGTTGCATAGGTTAGGAGCTTGATTAGTTGAATCTTTTATTTACCTATGCATGCTTAGACTAGGATTGTTTATTGCTTAACCTTTTGCTAGTCTTGTGATTGGACCCACTTAGGCTTGGAAGCCGAAGTGTTCTTGCTTACTTAGCGTAATTTGTTGAATTGTGTAAGTAGGCGAAAAGAATTTCAAAAAGGTCCTAATCCCCCCCTCTAGGTCCTTAGACATATCTCCGAGTATCTCTATAGGCGGTAAAACCGCAATTTCAATTGGTATCAGAGACAGGTTCCTCTTTAAGGGCGTAATTGCCTAGAGGTAGATCCTAAAGAGAAACTTGAAAATATGTCTAGAGAGGACTCGTCATCCGTCACTAAGCCTCCTTTCTTTGATGGGTCAAACTATTTATATTGGAAAGCCCGAATGCGCATCTTCTTAGAATCTATTGATGCGGACGTGAGGGACATGGTTGATATTGGATATGTACCCCCAATGGACATTATTTCTAAGGAAGGTGAACCGGATGTTCTCAGGCCAAAAGATAAGGCAATGTGGACTAATCATGATAAAGCTCAACGTATCCATAATGCCAAAGGCCTGAATGCCATTTTTTGTTCAGTATCTAAAGAAGAATTTGGTCGGATTCAAAACTGCACAACCAGTAAACAAGCATGGGATATTCTTGAAGTTACCCATGAATGTACAAATGTTGTTAAAAACTCTAAACTTCAGCGCCTCTCTACTCTATTTGAAAATATTACTATGGAGGAGGATGAAACATTTACTGAATTTTATACCAAGTTGAACAAAATCACCAATGATATGTGGGGCTTAGGGGATTCTGTTCCGAAAAATCGACTTTGTAGGAAAATTCTGAGATCCCTTCCGGAACGGTTCTCTTCTAAAGTTACCACTATTGAAGAATGTAGGGATCTAAATACAATGAAAGTTGAAGAACTCATAGGTTCCCTACAAACTTTTGAACTAGGCTTTAAAGCCCCCTCTAAAAAGAAAAACATCGCTTTTAAGTCCTCTCACAAACATAAGAAAATTAAGAGTGAGTCGGAGGAAGATAGTGATGATGAGGATGATGAGGAAGAGAAATTAAACAAAAAATTCAAGAGATTCCTCAAATTTGATAGAGGGAATAACCGTGACAAGAAGGACAAGAAGGGTGATAAACGTAAAGGAAAATCATCCATATTTCATCCGTCCGTTGTTACGGTTGCGGTCGTCGTGGCCATATTGCCCCGGAATGTCCGAAAGGGCCTAAACCAAAAGGTAAAAAGGCAATGGCTGCCACTTGGGATAATACGGAGGAGTCCGAATCTGGTGACTCCACTTGTGATGAGGGCCAACATAAAGATCTTGCTCTCTCGGCCTCCACCACAACCCCTCTACCAGCTTATCTAAGAGGGGATCCCAACCGCTATCCCTTCTAGGAGGAGAAGGAGTTTCCAACCCCTCACCTCATGCTACATTCTATGAGGGAGTTGAGGAATTTAGCTACCCTTTGCCTTATCAAACTAAACATGGTTAGTGAGGGTAGCTAGATATGCTTATATAGGAAAATCTGAGGATTTCAGCCTCATTTCTGTGTGTATGGGCAAATCAGAGGATTCAAGCCTCATTCGCCAAGATTCGATAATTTAGCCTTGTGTTTATTTGATTCATTTGCCTGCTAGATTATCATCATGCTTAGATTAGCTAATCATCTTGAGTTTTATACTTCATTGTATGCTGATCTTTGCTTATTATTGGTCTTGATATACCAATAGGGGAGGATGGTTGTTTAGGCTATAAGCCCTTTGTGCTTTCAATGCAAATGTATATCCTTGACCAATGGTGCATGATTAACCTTGCCTAGATAGCTATATCTTCTTGTTAATCATGTTTCTTAGCTTGCTCCATGTATTTATGATTCATGCACCCTATACTCTCCTTGCTAGCATGTGCTTATAGTTATAACTGCGACATACTATCTTCTCTTACCTTAGCCTTATTGATATATCATTAAGGGGGAGAGAATAGTTTGTTAATTGCTAACAAAAAGGGGGAGAAAGATCAAATCCCACCAAAACTAGTTTGCTATGTTTTGTGATGCAGGGATTGACAGGTTGTAGGGGAGCAAACTGAAGAGGAGCTGCTTAGTTTGTCATGTCAAGAGTCCTGTATTTAAGTCATTATCATTGTAATATCTTGAACATGTATTCTGTTTTGGTAGGTTAAGTTTTTGTAAGTAATTGACAAAGGGGGGGATTGTTAGTGCACTTTTTCGTGGCTTACTAGTGCACCTTGTTTGTCAATCACTTACATCAGTGAGTCTAGTGTCGATTGAGCCCAATGAAGACGAAGACCGAGGACTCAAGACGGACCGGCTGCATCAAGGAAAAAGATTCAGGTAAAAGTGATGCCTTCGTGCCTTAACCTTGACCAAAACCAACCCCTTTGTTTCCCTGATGACCTTGACCATATTAGGAATCATTTTGTCATCATAGATTGGCCCTAGGTGTCCCAATTGATCATCCTAACCTTGGCCAAAATGGATAGGCTGAAACATGAGGAGTTCAGCTAATATGAGGGGAGAACCAGGCTGGTCCGACCGGTCAAGACCGGTCGGCCAGCAGCCTTGCTGCATTTGTAAATGGACAGCCGACCGGTCAAGATCGGTCGGCCTTCTCACATCAGGGAGGTCAGCAGGCACTGTCGACCGGTCTTGACCGGTCGGCCTGGAGTTCTCTATCGTCCAGCAAGGGGGTTCGACCGGTCTTGACCGGTCGGCCTGGGTATCCTTGCAAGCCTTCAGCTAGTGGATCCGACCGGTCAGGACTGGTCGGGTCAGGTCGGCTAAGAGCCATTTTATTCCCGTTTTATGACTGTTGGAGCCCTCTTTTTTTACATATAGAGCTCCGTTTTTGGGCATTGCAGAGGGATTTTTGGGGAGTGAAGCCACCATTGTAGGAGGTCTTTTGAG